>OX326953.1:32669809-33312309 GCA_946800315.1 Misopates orontium | reverse complement strand
TTAAAAAAAATAAATTAGAATACTTAATTTATGTAAATACTATAAATACTTTGTTCTAGTTACTTACATTTGATTTTTAATCTCTTGTCTGTCCTTTTAGAATGCACATAGCTGAACAACAAGGATGCAGTTTGGAGGAAATTGGTAGTCTGGAAGAACATGATCAGATGCAAAAACATCAATTCCCGTTGTGGTTTAAAGATCATGTAAGTTAAAATGTAAAAAAATATGCATAGCTTAATCAGAGTGATTTTAAATTATGTATATAACTTGTAACATATCTTTTTGTCTTGTAGATGAATCAGATGCACCTCAAAGATTCAGAAAAAACAACTGAAGAACTTTGGGCTTTAGCAAATGGCCCCATAAGATTGGATACCGGTTGTTATAATGGATGCATGATGAATGAGGTCCGATTCCATACTAGAGATCGTGATGAACAATGCAAAACTCAGAATAGTGGTGTTGTTGTTGAAGGAAATCATAAAAGTAAATCCATTGAGTATTTTGGTTTTCTAAGAAGGGTTGTTGAATTGACCTATGCTGGTGGTTACAAAGTGGTGTTGTTTCAGTGCGAATGGTTTGACATGGGAAGCAAGAAAACTATGCGAGCAGATAAACATTACATTAGCATCGATATAAGGTCAAGGTGGTATAAAGATGATCAATTTGTGTTGCCTATCCAAGTGAAACAAGTATTTTATATTAATGACACAAAATTGGGTAAGAATTGGCAAATTGTGCAAAGAGTGCAACATAGACATTTATGGGATTTGCCTGAGTTAGAAGTCGAAGGTTATGAGGATGATGTAGAGACTAATGGCCACAATCACATGACAGAGGTCCTACAACAATATGAATCTAATGGAGTTTGTTCGGTTGTCGAGCCTAATGACCATGATCATCTTCAATACAAATTAGTAAGGGATGATATAGCCCCAAAAGAGGTTAATGCGACTGTTTCTCAGAAAGGTAGAGGTAATAGGCAAAAGAATACTGGGAATTCTTCTAGAGGAGGAGGAGGAGGAGAAGAAGAAGAAGAAGAAGAGGAGGAGGAGGAGGACGAGGAGGACGAGGAGGACGAGGAGGAGGAGGAAGAAGAAGAAGGTGGTGGTGAGGAAAAAGAGGACGAGGAAGAAGATGATTTTGATTAAATAGCATAACTTAATGTTATTTGAAAAAATTACAGCTTATTTTTCAATAATACTGGATGGTTCTTCTTTTTTAGCAATACTTTGATGCAATTTGACATTGTTATGATGTGTTCGTATTATTTATTATCTAAGTAATTATGACAGTGGTATAATGCATAGGCTGTTCTTTTTTTAGATGTCTCCAGGACCACAGTTTAAAAAGATTCGTAAATCACAAACAAAAGGAAGATCAGTTGTCTCAACAAATTGTGCATCCAAGGCAAGCAAGTCATTTTTTTCATTGCGAAACTCGATGAATAAAGAAGCAACAAATGGTAATCGATCATCAAATGGCCTCTCCCCACCATCGGCGTCTTCTACACGTGTTGTACGTCAAAGATACTCTAATTCTGGTAGTGGATTTGGAGCAGGTCCTGCATCTCCATTTGCAGATATTCCAACAGCCAATGACAATCCATTTCCCGATATTCCAGCAGCCAATGATGATCCATTTCAAGATATTCCAGCAGCTAATGAAAATTTTGAACATGGAAGTCCTAGTACTCCTACACCTGGATCAACACCCGACTCAGTAGCATCAAGTAATATTTTATTTTCTTCATAACATATTCTGTTTTTCTATGTCTTTAAATCTGATTTTCACACTTAAGTAGAGGTAATGCAAACAGCCAAAATATACACAAAAAGACTAGTAAAATAGTATCAGAGACGAAGGGATTATCTAGCTTTTTCAGCAGAAAAAGACAATTTGTTGTGTGTGTATTGGCTGCTATCTTCTGGACATTCTATGTTTAGTTCTATTAATCTTTTCTTGAACTAGTAATCTGTTGCATATTGAAAGATGTTATATGATTTGTTGTGTGTAATTGTGCTGATTTGTCATGTGTATATATGCTGATTTGGTATGTGTATATATGCTGTTATCTTTTGGACATTTTATAATTACTTGTCTGTTAATCTTTTCTTGAGCATCCATAATAACTCCTGTTGTTTCACTTTGTTTTAGGCTCTAATACTAAGTGCAATGGTCGTGGTGCAACCAGAGGATTGAATTTAGATAAGATAGTGAAACAGGTAGTTTCTTATTGTTTTGTTGTCTTCGTATTAATTCTATTTACTAATGTTCTTATATTACTTTTCAGGTTGGAAAGATAAAGATTAAGTTCAAGCATCTTGAGAGGGTACCGGCTCAAAGTGAAGACCTTTTTTCCCGGGGCATTGGTATTGCAATTAGAACATCTGCAGAGCTTGAAGGAGTATCTATGTGGAGGGAAGTTCCAGAGGCTAATAAGGATTTGTGCTGTAAAAGATTATGGTACTCCAAAAAATTCAAAATTACATTTGATATTTAACATGAACAATCTGTTCTAGATGCAAGTGATGACTTTCTCATTTCTTGATCTTATAGCAATGGTTCGAGATTGAGGGATGGGAAACTCCACATGTTCAAAGCATTGTTGATCAAGCGTTTCAAGTGTGCTACAAAAATTGGAGATGTACTTTGTCTCGTGTTTACAAAGATTTAGTTTCAAAAGGGCATAACCCAAGGGCTAGATGTCCACGTGAGGAGCTGACGATGGATAAATGGCTTGTAGTGTGTGAATGTTTAGAGAGTACTAAATTTCAGGTATTGTAATTAGTTTTGTTGCTTTTTTTTTTCTTGAATTTTAACCTTATATTTTATTGTCTGCTCAAAAATTATATGCAATATAACACATTTATATTTAAAAAGTATCTGAAATTTGATACTCATTCTTTATATGTGTTGTTGATTGATCTTTTTTAAAAATATGTATGCTAGATCCAAGACCAACTCAGCAAATAGACAAGGCTTGAAGTATAGCCATACTTCGGGGAAGCTTAGATACACAACTCGATATAGAACGATGGACGACATGTTCGAGAACAATTTAACCACAATTGAGCCTAGCAAGATTGAACTATGGAAGAGTACCCACATTGACAAGAATGGAAAATTTGTGAATCGTGCTGCAGAAGAAACATATGTAAGTTGCATTTGGCTTGCTTTACATAATTCTAGAGTTTTATAATCAATAGTGAATAAAATTGTACCACAGGCTAGAATGATAAAGTTGGCGGAGACGGGAATGCAAGAAGATGGGACCCCCATGTCTGAAGATCAAATTTTGGAAGTTGTCCTTGGTTATATAGATCTGGTTACCAAAAAGGAATGGGAGGTGCGGTTATAGTACCTCGTCGTAATGCATTTTCTTCAAGCTCACAACAAGATTCAGAAATTAAAGATAAACTATCTGAGACTCAAAGTGAGCTTGAGGTTGCAAAGGACAAATCCACTATCTAGCCACAGAATTATCTGACCAAAAAGAGAAAAACACAAGCTGTGAGAACAAGATAGAGGCTTTGCAAAAACAATTAGACGAGATGAGAGACCTTATCCTTCACAGAGGATAACATACATTGCGATTTACATGGTAAGAACACTTTATACTACTGCAGAACTGAATTTTGCAACTTATTTAATTTATGAAAAACTCTAATTCGAGATAATACGTTAGGACTTTATCATTTAGCGAAATCTGGATGAATGGTTGTTTTGTATAGTTAATCATCTCGTGAAAAGCACTATATTGTGATGATCCTCTTGAAATTATTTGTTTCAATGCTAGTCTAGTGTAAGAATGGATGAGTTTCTTTTTTCTTCATCAAAATAGACTTGGGAAGTTGTTTTTTGCTGATTGTCTTTATTAATGAAGCAAGAGTTTACAAAGATAGGGAGCACCAGTAGTGCTCAAGACCAACTCAATGAGAACCGTCAAAGAGTCAAGAAGTTAACAATAAATCAACAAAACCAAAGCCACAGAATGTTTTAGAATCACCTATAACAGCAAAATTATGATGACTCAACCAAAAAGACAGATTCTGGTGCTTTAAACTAGTTAAGAAATGAGTATGAGAAGTCAGCCCTTTTGCCTTAAATCATAGCCAAGACTTAACTTTGATAAGGTCCATGGTTTTGGAGATCCCACCCGAAGATCCTTTAAACACTACCTCGTTCTTGAGGTTCCAGATTGACCACACCACAATGAACCACACCGCTTTCCATTCTGCTTTCTTTTTTTTTTGACGTTGGAGGAAGAAACTGATGTTGTATAAGGTTCTCTTTTTTGTTGATTGTCTTAAATCATGGTTTCCTTTGTTATTAGTCTGTATTCATGTATTATTGTGCTCAGTTTATTATGTTTAGTAACATGTATATGGCTCATATATTATGTCAAATTCATGTTGAATTTTGTAATGTGTTGGTTATTATTTGGAGGATAATAATTTCTTTGGTTTATTAAGCATAACATCAATGGGACATTTGATATATAAGATTTTCTTTATTTCTGATTCTCAATCTTATAAGATCAGGATATACTTGTATCTTTTGCTTTAGCATATTCTCATCATTTTAAAGTCATGTTGTATGCTTTGATTTTTTTGTATTTGATAATATAACATGACTTCACTCATCATTATTGTATGTGAAGGTACATCAAGATGTTTTGAACTATAA
The DNA here is from genome assembly GCA_946800315.1 of Misopates orontium. Taxonomy (NCBI): domain Eukaryota; kingdom Viridiplantae; phylum Streptophyta; class Magnoliopsida; order Lamiales; family Plantaginaceae; genus Misopates; species Misopates orontium. The sequence goes on along the minus strand of OX326953.1, from coordinate 33,307,617 downwards.
GTTATCGAAGAATTGAAGGAAGAACTTGAAGGATACTTTTGTAGGCTGATGGTGGAGTATGTATCAAATTTGTCCACGACTATGGATGTCAAATGATTTTGGTATAAGAGTTGGTTTCACTACCTAATTACAACTCTTGTAATGTTAGTTTGAACTAGTTGCATTTTAGACAATTTTAGTTCTATGTAATGAAGATACTATGATACTTCTTTTGTTAATTGAGATCAAAATCTATTAATTTTTTTTTGGTTTTGAGTAGTTCTATATTTATGTTTGATTGATGAAATTTAATAAGTGTTGAATGATGGGTATCTTTGTATAAAATGGTAACAGGGACAAGTTTATTGTGATGTAATAGGTTGTAATTCTAGGGAATATGAATAATGGATATTTTCATTTTGTAACGAAATCATTCGTCACAATAGGTGTCACATACTAAGCTATTGTGACGACAGATGTTGTCGCGTAAAGATCCAAGGCACTAAGCTATTGTGACGACAAATGTTGTCGCGTAAAGATCCAAGGTATTTGTGGCGATTTAATTTGTCACAATACTTTTTATCCGCAATGGCTATTGTGACGAAAGTTTTGTCGCTTTAGGATCTAAGTTTTTGTGACGAATTAATTCGTTGTTATATTCTTTGAAATCCAAAGTTGTTGTGACGAAAGTGCGTTTTTTGCGACGAAATTTACCATTGAAGTGACAGAACATTCGTCGCAAGAGATAAATTTGTGGTGACGAAATCACAATTCGTCACAAACTGTTGTGGCGACTGGACATTTCGTCGTAATAGGTCTTTTGCGACGAGCCCTATGTGGTGAACTTTTTGAGACCCTATTTCGTTACGTAAACGTTTTGTGACGAATTTCAAGCTTTATGTGACGAATTATTTGGCCACTTTAAATGATTTTTTTGTAGTGTTGGCCCAAATTCGACTTGTTTGGCTCCAATTCGACCTATTCAAACCCAATTCGAGTTATTCTAGGCCTGTTATTAGCTATTTAAGCAACCATTTTGAGTTATTCCAAAAATAACTCTAATTCGAGTTATTTCGATACCTAATTGTACTCTAACTACAATTCTAGCTAATTAAGGACTTTTAATACTATATAAGGAGGCTTTAATCATCATTACCGAAGGAGAGACTAAAAAGCAGGCCCATTTCGAGCTATCCAAGGCCCATTTCAAGTTATCCACGGCCCATTTCGAGCTATCCGGAGCCCATTTCGAGTTATCTAAGCCATTTCGACTTATTTGGGCAGCTATTTCGACTTATTTCAAAATAACTCTATTTTGAGTTATTCTGAGTTATAGTCCTACTTGGAAAAGACTTCTAGCTAAGGAAGGACTCTTCGTAGCATATAAGGGTGCCCCATACCTCATTTTCAGGTACATTTTCATTATTTTAAGCAACCATTTTGAGTTATATAGATCTAATTAGAGTTGTTTGGCATTCATTTCGACTTGACGAAATAGCTCTAATTCGAGATATATTTACAAGCATTTCGAGTTGTTTGAAGATCTTCATTTCGACCTATTGTTGACTCTTCATTTCAACTTGTTTTGCTTCATTTCGACTTGTTTTGCTGAATTTCGATTTATCATTTCAATTTGTTACCTTGCACAATAAGATCTCACATTCCGCCCCATCTGACTTGAGCCGGCTTAGTTTATGTGTAGTGTTGAGTGTAGGTTCCGAACTCAAAAGCTACTTAAGGATCTAACAGGGACTAAAGCAGTCTGACGTGGAGTGTTGGCAAGTGGACACGTATCCAGACGAAAATACCTCACATCAAGTGAAATTCCTATTCATAAATTTATTTTTTATTATTTTTATTTTTATTTAGTTTTAAATTAATTACATTATGACTATTTTCAGATATTTTCTCAAATTTTAATTTATTTATAAACTATTTTAGTTTAGTATTTTTTAAAGTTAAATAAAGCTCAAGCTGAATTTAAGTTTTAACTTCTAATTAACTCCTTCAAAAATCTTTAAATAATCATGGAATTATGAAATAAATCTTATATGGATTAAAGAAAGTTTGTAACTTGGCTTTTTGTATTGATCTATTCAAATGTTGAACTAAGAGAAATAATGTATAGCTTTTAAAATACATAAATGTCATACTAATTAAAATTTAAGACAATTATACATATTTGAGCTTTGTACAAATACTTTCCACAGAAATGAAGTATTTTTAAATTATTTGGCATGATTTAAAACTTCTGAACTAAATTGACTTTTCTAAAATATTGTGGGGTCGACATGATAGTTTTAAAAGCTTAAGTCTAAAGTCAAAGTTTGAAAATGCTTTTATTTTCTTCCACGTTTCAGGAGCTATACATGCATTTAAGGCACTTTGGGGGTGTTTGCAATAGCTTATATAAGGAGTTTGATCACTACTTGTGCTTAAAGTTACTTTAAGTGACTTTTGACAAAAAGTCGGGAGTGTTTGCAATCTTTTTAAAAAGCTACTTAAAGAATTAATTAGGTGTTTGCGAAAATTAATAAAGAGTGACTTTTCCTCTTGAAAAACTTTTTAAAAATAGCATAACTTTAAAAGCAGTTGGACAAGCACACTTGACCATGCTTTTGCAGTTTGTGCTTTTTATGACTTTCTTTTAGACAAGCAGAAGCAAAAGTTAGTCTTGCAAACACTCAATAGTGCTTTTGCGGCTGTAAAAACCCGTAAGCTCATTTTATAAGCATTTGCAAACACCACATTTGTCTTTCCCAGTAGAATGTCGATGTTGGTAGTAGGAAGAGTCACCTTCAAGGGAGAAGAATCTCACTAATGAAACTTATACTATCAGGATTTAACCGGAGGCAACTCCATGACCCATTTTGACAACACAACCCAAACCCACTTGCCCTAGTTTGACCCAAAGCCATGTTTCAAGGTCGACACTCTGATGCAGTACAGAAAGAAAGAAAAACATTACAATTAGTCGAGATTTGATCAGAAAGCCAGTGAAGCCCGTTTTCGACAAAAAATACCACTTTTCCAAGTGGAAACGGTCATCTAAACAAGACACATAGATTTATATCTTTGCGCTTACGTGATTTTAGCGAAATTCGAAAGTTTAGAGGGTCAAGATTGCAACTTTGTATTTCTAGTGGATTTTGTTTAATTTCATGACATTTTCCATTTTTTGGAAAAATATAGTTTTTATGAGTTTTATTTATTTATTTTTGTATTTTAGGGTATATACATCCTTGTAAACTCTAAAAGACAGGTGGTTATTTATTGAATAAAATTTATCGGGGTTTTCTCTGTTTTTGTTGAAATCTCGGAACGAGTTTTAACTCTTGAATGCTCGGTATTCTACGTAAATCAATAAGAATCTGATCTCGTGTGTATTTCTTATCTTTCCTACGACTTCCGCTACCTACATCACACTCGAGGTCAGAATCGATAATATAGATTAACCCAGGTATTAGTAAATTCGCGTTACTAATGACCCTTAGGTGTTTTGTCATGTGAGTTTCAAAAGTTATGTTTACTATTCCCATGCAATATATGACTTTTCACCATTAAATGAGGGCTAATTGTAGCAAACCCCGTAACTAATAGGGTCTTTTGCACTTTACCCTTAGCTTATAAAACTTTTGTGCAATTTACCCACTGAGTCGTTAACCAATTATTAATCTTAGATACGTATATGAGTTTTTGTCCATTAGATTTGACATTAAGGGGCAAATCGCACAAAGTTCATATGTTTGACATTAAGGGGCAAATCGCACAAAGTTCATATGTTAGACAACATGTTGCACATTTTCGTAAGTTAGAAGAAAAAATGAACAAGAGCCCATAGATCGAAGAGTTTGGTGCAATTAGCCTGGGGTTTAAGACCATGGGGTGTTTTTGTAATTAAATACGATGTAGTATGGGCAGGTGGGATTGAAGCAGATCCGAAATCCCCATAAAATGGTGGAGTTGAGAACAAAATCTGAGAATGGAGAATTCTTGACCTTGTTGTGTTGTGTGTAGAGAGAGAGAGAGAAGAGAGAGAAAGAATTATGGATCCGGAGCAGACATTCATTCGGGTACAAGAGAGATTCTCAGAGATGCTTACCCCCAAAATCAGAGTCGTCTTGGAATATTTCTTCCTCTTTCTCGCCATCGCTCTCTTCTGTGTTCTAGTCGTTATGCACGCCAATTATGTTCAACAGGTATGTATGTAACAACACAATCAATCACAATTATAATCAATTAGTTAATCAAACCCCCAAATTAATATAATATTTAATTGTCAATTTCAATTTTATTAGCCTGGCTGTTCTAGTGAGCTCTCCACCATTAATATGTCTCTCGCCCAGCTTATTCAGATTAAGGTATTTGTTCATTCAAAATGCTTTACACTAACCATCTATGTATATATATATATCAAACCATTAACTGACTCATCACATGAATATTATTAACTCTTACACAGATCACCAGCGCTGGCTTATGGTCCCACAATGAGTCTTCTTTGTATGACTCTTCCAAAACACAAACTCACAGCACCGCAAACGTTAAAGTCGATGGACACGGATTCACTCTTTCCGGCACTGACTCTTGGTTGACTTGGATTACTTCTGAGGCCACCGAAACAAAATCTTCTTGGAAAACTGACAATGATGATATGGAATCTCAACGACAAGTTCCATCTGATGATCCTATCAGTAAAGAGGTACCCCGTAGTAGGTTCTTTGTTTCCCCCAAAGAATCTCTAAAAGCTGCCATAATTCATCTCGGCAAAAAGTGGCATGGCCGTTTATCTTTTCTTTGGAGATTGTCTAGCCGTGTTCTCGGAGGTCTATGGGTGAGTTCTATAGTAGCAAATTGTACATATGTTGCGGGATAGGGAAAAGAAGAAAAACGTGTAATCAGTTGAACCTTCATCTCCATGCAGGATATTGCTGGTATCAATTTGAATTTTGATCCCAAGTGGCTAAAACTCTTATATTTGGACAGGCTTAACTCCTACGCAGGTTACTTGTGCCTCTTCTCGCCGTTACTAACTAGTTGGTGCCTGGTTCAATTTCATTTAGCTCCAATAGCAGGAACTAGTCTATTTTCCCGAACGAGTTATGTTACAATAAATGTAATACGAAAGGGCGTCCAGGATAGGAGCACTTCTTCTTTTTCCTTTGTGTTTCAGAGATGTCTGTTAAAGTCGTGGGGATATTATTCTGGTGATATCCATGTGATCACATTGTTAAATAGCTAATCTTGTCCTAATCAAATAAGTACATTCTATCATGAATATGTTTCGATGTAAACTATTGAAAAATAGAGCAAGTTCAGTTGGTAACTTGTCTTTGAGAGATTACATGCTATTTTAGGATGTATTTTTCTCCATGATGTTTGGGGCCTTGTCAACTTGTTTAACCTGTTTGCTAAAGCACTCATAGTCTCAACCCTTTTACTGGTTTTCTGTTCCTATCAATATGTGGTTGCTGTATGTTTGCTTAAGGAATAAGATCCTTACTCTACTGAACTGGGATCTCTTTTTGTTTCTTTTGAATCCGTTTTCTTTGGGCTGTCACCTAACATCTAAGTTTACAGTTATAACCTAAAATCAGCTGAGTGCTAATATGTCTTCAAATTAACTTTTTGTAAATCTAATTAGTTCACTCTTCTACTAAATCTTAGTTAGTGCTTGATGTTTAATTCTCAGTGCAGTGGCTCGAAAAGAGAAGCAATGCATTCGAACCAGCTTATTTATATACCATGGAAAAGGTGTGGTTCTTTTTATATATGTTACACCACTTTCTGAGTTGAGCTATTTATTCTCTGCTAAAGTATATATTGGCTATCAACTATTATTGATGTGGCGGAGTTTTTGGTGTTCAACTATTATCGATGTGGTGGATTTCTTGTTCAGGGCTATTTCTTGTTGCCTGAAGAAGCCAGATCAAAGCATAGCATTCTTACTATCAACATCAGCATTTCAGCACGACATAGCTGCTTTGGCAACCGGTAATACTATGTAACCCTCTCTATGTATTCTTCCAATATTTCTTTGTTTGCTCTTCAGACAACGAGGTTGTTCAGTCTGTTACAAAAGAGAGTTCTTTTGTGGTTGAGCTTTGTGTTTATTGGCAATGATTTAGTTGCACCATCATCTCGCCTCTCTCCTGGAGACTTGTCACCACTTCCTCCGTTTTTCCCACGTCACAGTGTCCACTTGTAGATGGAGTCTTTATTCTAAGACATTATTACGTTCCTGAATTTGGTCTAACTACTGAAATGTATACAGTTTGAATAATTTAGATACTCATTGAATAAGAAGAAGTTCCAGATTGTTTGAATTTGAAAACGTTACAGATCCACGTGTCAAGTTGAATAAATGAATGCAGCCTCAACCAGAGAGATCAACCTGGGCCTTTGATTTTAGGCCGCTGACGGCGCAGAACGAACTAATCCACGACCAGCAAGTTTTCCGAAAGCGAACTGAATGGAATTGTTACTTTCATTGAAACTTTCATTCGAAGTTGAAAGCAAAATAAAGAGGAAAGGTGTGGATAAATGGAAGTATGAGAGAAAGAGAGAAAAAGAATATCAATGCTATAGAATTCCAATATGTAAGGTCTATGAGTCATCTCATAAAGGGCAGTGTAATAAAGCATCAACACTAATCGATTCATTCATAATGAAATATTAAATGAATCCTTAGTTCAAGAACAAGAGCTTCGGGCCAATAAAGACTAAGAAGGTTGACTCAAAAATAAATTGGATTATGAGCTCCATTGGCGAATTCGGATATTCGGGGTGGCTTCTGTAATTAGGCTATTCTTGAGGAGATATAGCATCTGTCATTTGCTACACATCGCTACTTATATTTTGCTTTATGTCGTTCTATGTTGCTAATTATTCTCCCACATTCTTTTCCGTTTCCGCAATGCTCGGGCTTATCCTATTCCAGCTCCCTTTACCATCTTCTTGTACCATTTCAATGTGACAGAACATCTCTCTCATTTGCGAATCACTATCAGGAAACAATATCTTTTGTTGTTTTGAAATTACGTAGAAGTTTAATCAAGTACAATTATATCATGGTGTAGACCACTCTAGCATGCCTTTTTGCCCAATATACTGCCTGGAAACTGAGCAAGGAGTGTGAGGTGCATGTAATTATTCTCTGTTGGGCAGGCCTGCCTTTGCATGCTTTTCTCATGTATGCACAGATCCGCTTTTTTAGCTTGGGTTCTGAGCTTGGTTTTTCTTTTTTTTTGACATCTCGCTATCCTTGGCAACCTTAAACTCTTTTGCTTCTGTTGCTCCCTCCGTTTGCTAGCTCATGCAGCTTCTCACTGTTTCCTCTAATTCTCTGCTGCTAGACATGTCAATCATTTCACTGTATTATTCAATTCTTCATTGCTTTTTTGGATTTTTTTTCCTGATATTTCACTTCTCCATCTTTTCCTGCTTCTTATTTGTTATCTCTAGCAATTTTTCCAGTTTCACCCGAACCTTTTTTCTTTCAGCAGTTCGCGTCCTCCCTCTTCACTCCTGTTTCTTATTTCTTTATTTGTTGTAGAATGTTCAAAAAGTTTGCTGAATATTCACTGAGCTTCTGAGGTTTTTCTATGGGACACAACTTTTTTGTGGGGTTTAATGAATTGGAATGTTAGCAACTCATTATGGTAATTTGGATTAATTTTGATTCACTTTTAAATCCTTTAACTATTTATTTGTGTTGTTTATACTTGAGATGTCGTGAAGTGAACTAATGGTGTTCATGTATATGCTAAAAGTATATGCTTTTACTTCAGTTAGGCATGCCCTTCAATTTGCTCCATAGCCATGAAGGCACCTTTCCACTATCAGTATTCTGACCTTAGCGGCTTTTTGTTTTCTCCAAGCATTGCCCTATTATTTGATCAATTTAAGTTGAATTAAAGAAATCAAGTCTAAAAGTGAAGTATTATTAGTTTTGTTTTTGTTTAATTGGTGAATTATGAAGGATTGTCATCTTTTTTATTTTTTTTTTGTTTTTTGTTTTCCGGTTCCTTGACCATGTACCATAACTACCTGCTAGAGATAATAATAAAACCCAGTTCATCACCTTGCTCGATCAGACCATGAAGCAGCATATGATGCTCCGTCACGTGTTTCTGGCATTTCCATATTTGTTTCTTCTCAAAACTCATATTCAGCTTTCCAGAAAACTAGTGTCACCAAAGGAAATTCAGAATGGCTAACCTTCTAAACTGACATGAGTGTTCTTTGGTTGTGCAGGTGGCAGCAACTGCTGATAAACAGGCTTGTAGGATATGACACTATCTTGATGAATAGTTTATTGGATTCTCCTGGGCAAGGTATCAGCAAATAGTTCCAGTTTTATATTTCAGTTCTATAAATATACTAGATCAGTGTTGGAGAAATTCTGTTTCAAAACTGAAATCTTGAAGTCCTGTTGTACAAGTTATTTAAACAATATGGCCACAAGACGTATTGTGTCATTGTTTTTACTTCAGATCTGGTATTGTTTTTCACTTAGTTATTTAAACAACAATATGGCCGCAGTTCATACCATATATGCTCTTCTTATGTATTTTCAATCAATCATAGTTTTGGTAACACACACACAAACACACACACACACACACACACACACACACACACACACACACACACACACATATATATATATATACACACACACACACACACACACACACACACATATATATATATATATATATATATATATATATATATTGCTTTTTTAGGCGAAACCGTGTTATTTTATTTTGTTGCACGTGCTAAGCACTGAAGTATGCATTTCACAGAATCGTTTTGTTAGCTCAACTAATGTGGAGGAGGCTAAATTTCCATGTTATTTGTCTTTTGGGATAAAAGCGTTAAACCCCCTATACTATAGGGGGTGTAGCGATTTGCCCCCTGAACTATTTTTTTTTTACAACAAGCCCCCTGTACTATGGATAAATAAGCACTTTGCCCCCTCAACTATTGACTTGAAAAGATAATTTGCCCCCTGATTGAATTTCCGGCCAATTTTCGCCGGAATTTGAAACGTGAACATGATGGTTCATCACTATTTAACCTCAATTTCAATAAAATGCCCCTTTTTCACTTCGTTTTTTTGTTATATTTTCTAAATTTCCAAACCTTAAATTTGGATAATTTAAACTACGGTTTGAAAATCAAAAAAATATAACAAAACTCAAAGTGAAAAAGGGCATTTTGTTGAATTTGAGGTTAAATAGTAATGAACACTCATGTTCACGTTTCAAATTCCGGCAAAAATTGGCCGGAAATTCGACCAGGGGGCAAAAAGTCTTGTTTATCCATAGTACAGGGGGCTTGTTGCAAAAAAAAAAGTTTAGGGGGCAAATCGCTACACCCCCTAGTATAGGGGTTTGAAGCTTTTATCCCTTGTCTTTTTTCTCCTATAACTATAACAGATACCTTTCCATTCACGCAGGTTACCTTTATAATTACCAAACGAAGGAGTTCTACAATCTTACTTATGCTCACAAGCAACCTGAAAGTTCTGCACATTTTGGAGGTTGAGCCCTTATATTGCTGTTTATCTTATGCTTTCTTAACAGGTGCTCCTTGTTTCTTTAGTGTTGCACAGTTTAGCATATAATCTACATTTCGATGACCTATGAATGCTTTATGATCAACTGAAGAGTTTCCGTTAAGAATTTCACATTTTGAATTGGAAAGTATCTAGTCTTGTTAACGCTCTCGATGCCTTCAGTCAACTAATACACCTTTATTAAAGCTAACAGCTTGGATGCTAGCAATTCATGTACCATGATAAAAGTTTCAATTCTCCTTCCCTCTTTTTTTGTGAACCTTGACACCTGCAGATGGTGACAAATATTATCCATTTCCTTCAGCGTCGTCACTGTAAATTCTTGACTGGAACAGATAAAAGTTTATAAAAGAAATGGAAAGATTAGAAAGAAGTTATTCTTAAGAAGCTTTGCTAAAAACACCTTTCCTCAATGTAAGGAACAAAGATTACAAGGCAACAGGAAAGAAAAAGGTTTCTGCTATCATTGAGACGTCAATTATATGGCTAAATTTAAGCAAAGGATGGACATGATGATCAGTTTGCTAGAAAATGTTGGGCTGCGACTTCTCTTGTGAGAAAATGGGAGTTAAAAGTGGGGATGGTAGAGAACGAAATAATTAATGGATGTTGAATGGAGTGTTTTTGCCTCAAGGGGCTTGGCAAGACTTCACTTGAAACACCTACTATGTTAATGCAAGACAATTGAAGTGTGCATTAGTGCTAAAAACATTAGATTCTGAATGGAAATGGAAATGGACTTAAGTAGGAAGTGATTTCCGCCTAAAACAACAGATGCTTGATAAAGTTAACAGGTTAATGGGAAAGCAGAAATACTGCAAGTTTTGTTGTCTTTGTCGTAGCTCAGTCTTATCATTACTTGTCACATGGTTGGTGATAATGGTAAAACCCAAACTATTATTTGGTTGGTTATGTAATGTTCATAAGGCCACGGGTCACTGAGTTGTTGAGCCATTTGGTCAATTATTGTTAAACTGATGCAATCGTCAAAAGTACACACGCACGTGCACATTGTCATAAAACTTTTTTGTTGATATATTTGAAAATCAACTTTGATCTCAAGTCACCCAGTTCATCGGGGGTGTCCGTACTGGCACTCCTATCGCACTTCAGTGCCGGTGCTCGCTCTAAAGAGAACTAATAATCCTTAGTTTGCAATCTAAGAAATCTGAGTTAATTCACTTCTTTTTCCCACCTGGTTGTGGTCATGTTCTATTCTTCCTTTATCGACGATTAAGTTTTGTAAGGAAGAAAGACCAATGCGATGGTTCTTCATGGTTCTTAAACTGCTTTTTTGAAACAATTTTTTCTGCTAATGTTTAAGGCTGGGTGGTCAGTTACCAGTTGATTTGTTGGCTGGACGTTTTGTTCAGTAAATTGGCTGGAGTTTAATATTTAATCAGTTTACGGGTGCATTTATTGAATTTAAGCAGCTTTGCTATGACATGCTGGGTAATGAATGTTCTGCTTCAAAATTTTAAACTCTTACTGGTGGCCATATACCCCATACATTTTGACAGTGCCACGAAAATATATTTAATGATGTTATAACACAGTTTGTGCCTCTGTTATCTCTTACAGACTATCTTGTGACCAAGTGTGGCGTATTGATGATGTCACTTTTTGTTTTCTTCACAACTACAATGTCAGTATCATTTACATTGAGAGAAACGCAGACCCGCATGCTGAAGTTTACAGGTTTGTTGCACCAGTTAGCCTTCACATAATTTACGGCACTCCGCTCTGCACATGTTTTTGGACCACCAAAAATTCTCTCATGTTAACTGGTCCTACATCCAAAGGCACATGGATTTAAACAGGTGCAACTTAGGTGTATGCTGTCACCGAATGATTCAATGATTGAGATATTCATCCGTGCACGTCATTGATCTAAACTTTGAGTTTGTTAACTTGCACTTTGATCTTGAACCTTTAATCCTTTATGTAATCGGTTGGAAAGGTTATTTTACTTGCCCGTCTTATTTGTTACACCTTTCTCTAATTTCTTGCAGTGCAGCTCCAGCATCATGCTCGACATAGACTCCCAACGTTTCAGTTGATTTTTGTGCATGTAATTGAATCGCTTGTTTTCGTACCGGTCAGTATGCTACCATTTTGTCATGTCTTCTACTCTTTTCCCATCCTTTTGATCAAATAATTTTTGGATTCACAAATATATTTGCTTGTTTTATCTCCAGATAATGATCGGAATCCTATTTTTCCTCTTCGAGTTTTATGATGATCAGTTATTAGCTTTTATGGTCTTAATTCTGGTCTGGATCTGTGAACTATTCACACTAATCAGGTTGTTCTCTTTCTTCTACCTCCCTTCCCCCACTCAAACGAATAAAAAAAGGAAAAGGGAATATAAGAATATAAGAAGCAAAACTATAATACAGTTGTAGGAATACAGTAATAGCCAGTGAGTTATTAAATATTTACAGAAAGCTGAACTGTAGAGTTGCCTTCAACAAAATTTCACCTTCTACTGCAGTTAATTTGAATGTTTCTCTATCACATAGAGTGGCCTTTTCGTGCAGTTGGACAGTAAATATCTCATTTTCTTGTGAAGGAATATACTTAATTTGTGAGCCTTTGAAAGTCCTAAAAACCCTAGAAAGAAGATTATCTAATTGCACAACTACCACTTATTTTCTTACAAAATGCAAGAAAATATTAATTTGCACATTCTCTATCGTGTTTTCTCTTCATTTTATTTTCGTATTCTGATTTGCGCATTGTTTTTCTGATACCATTGTGCTTGTTTTGCTTGCAGTGTTCGCACACCAATATCAGTGAAGTTCTTCCCACGCTTCTTTCTACTCTACTTTCTAGTGTTTCACATCTACTTTTTCTCCTATACCTATGGTAATGATATATCAGTTTTTTATAACTCACGATGCTCGCATTCTCCAAGTGAATATTTGATTCTGACAAGTGTTCATACTTGTATACAGGCTTTTCTTATTTGGCTCTCTCAACCTCTGCAGCATTTATGCAACATCTTATCCTCTACTTCTGGAACAGATTTGAGGTGTGCATGTTTACTGTTATCATTTATATCTAAAAATATGCCTTTCTCAACCAAAATAGTCTAATATTGAGCTCATCATGATTGGTGATAATGAAAGAGAGTTGTTTACTTGCAACGATTAAAATCTCGGATAATTAGATCTGCACCCCATGCGGTTTGGTTTAAATATAGAAACATCTCCTAGTCTTAGAATGATGGGGTTGGCACAACACGCCATGTGTTACATGGAATAGACAAATTATCCCATTGTATATAATAAATAGGCAAATTACGACCATGTGATCTTAAAATAGGCACATTATACCCCCTTTAAAACAATAGGCAGTTAGTTACCTCTTTGTATTATGTTAAACAGGTATATTACCTCCCTGTGTATTCTGATAGGTTGCAAAATACCCCCTCTTATACACAAGGGGGGTTGTGTTGAATATTTGGTCACAGGGGGTTAATTTGCTCTTTCTTTTGGTCACAGGGAGGAAATTGGTAACTTGCTTTATTTGATATAACATACGGGGTAATATGCTGTTTATATTCACAGGGGTGACTATACCTATTTCACTTAACACAAGGGGTCAAATGCCATTAGCTCTATAACAGTTAGGAACACCCCTTGAATTTGAATAAAACTTGCAGACAAGATCCCTTTGATGTTAGAATAATTATAAACATACCTGTTAAAGTTTGGAAATACTGATAAACCTATAATTTTGCAGCTATTTGGAGTTTCTTGGGGTGTCTCTATAATTATTCAAACAGCAGGGGAGGTTTCTGTAATTAGAATAAACCTCAGAGAGTCTAGAAATAATACCCCCTGTAATTTTGTTAAGAGGTATTGGCAATTTACCCCCATGTGTTATGCCAAATTGGCAAATTACTTCCTTGTGAAAAATAAATAGGCAAATTACCCCACGTGGTTTAAAAATCTGGCAAATTAACCCCTATATGGGGGTAAATTTACCCCCATATAGGGAGGTGTAGTTCACTTGCTTAAACTTGAGAGCGGGGATAGGTTTTTAGGCTAGAAAAGACAAGTATACCCTCATTTTCCAAAAAATATGTAGATCTTTTGGTTTGATACTGTAATTTGTTAAAAAAAATACAAAATAAAAACTAAAATTTAAAAAGAAGTTATGATTTTTGAGTATGTATATTTTGTAATACTTTTTATACTTTTACTTATAATGTTAAAGAAAGGTTATAATCAAATTTAAAATTACAAATACAATAAAAAATATTAGAAATAATAAAGGTATTTTGGTCATTAAATATAAAAAATACACTAAAAAAATTACAGGGAGGTGGTGTGCCAATTTTTGAAATCACAAGATGGTAATTTGCCAATTTATTTTATACAGGGGGTAATCTGGCAATTTTACATGGCACATGGGGTAAATTGCCAAAAACCCTTTTGTTAAAACTTGACGTTCGCTAAAAAAAAGGGATAATTACATCTACATCCCTGGATATTTGGTCTAATTACATCTGCACCCCTTATGATGTTTTTCAAACTTAAGAGGTCTGGAATTATTCAAACCCTACCTCCGGTAGAGTGTTCATCTGTGATGTTCTTTTAACTTTCAAGGAGGGGTATACATGTAATTATTCCAACGAGAGGGCGGGGGTTATGAAATTAGACAAAACATCAGGGGTTATAAATGTAAACATATCCCTGAAAACTGGACAGTTAAATAGTGCGACAACCTTAGCTTTTAGTACTGGCATTGAATTCCAGCTGCCAGAGATTTGTGAGTTACTGAGTTATGATGACATTCAGCAAAAGAAAATATCAGCTTATTGATGACTAATCCTTCCAGGTTCCCGCTCTTCAGAGGTTCATGCAAAACCGACGGTCACATTTTCAGCAACATCCAGACTTTCACATTACATCCTCTACTATTCTTGCCTCAACATTGCGTATCACAAGATTGAACACGGGGAACTCCGGGCCTATTAACTCAGATCCTGTTGGAGCCGGAGCTGGATCTGATACACAAATGCCAAGGAATGTTGCTGGTAGCGATAATTCTCCCGATAGATTTGGAAATCCTCTTAATATTGGAAGACAACCTCCTGTCCTTCGTCAGGCAGAGGGTGGAGGCAATCCCGGGGGTATGAATTCATTGAGTTCTCTGTTGTTGTGGATTCTTGGTGGAGCTTCTTCAGAAAGCCTCAACTCTTTTCTATCAATATTTCGAGATTTCAGAGATCAAGGTCATGTCTATGCTGAACCTCCACCACCGCAAGAAAATCGTACAGGTGAGATCAACCAATGAATTGTTGGATAGAAACAGGTTTAAAGTATTATGAGCGGGGCCGAGGTGAGTGTATAAATATGAATGAATTTAGTGTGGGTTATGTAGTTTGCATGTGCAGCCATGTATTAATTTGTTACAGATCGTAGTAATTACAAATTATTTTTGTGTCACAATGTTTCCATACCATAGCACTATACCCTGGAACTTGAAATTCACCTATACCGTCACAATGTTTCCATACCATGCTTTAGTTGAAACATGTTTGAAACTTTGGCAACGGAATCCTACATCAAATGAAAAATCGGCAGTAAATGGAGTATTCTTGCCTTCTTGTCATTTGCTTTGAACTTCTAGTTAATCACTTAGTCGCCTAGTTGCTTTCCGTTTGCTTCTTATTTGTTTACCTTCTGTTTAATTTAAGGATAACTAGCAACCGAGGCATATTCAAACGTGTAAAGAAAATTTTAATTTTAAACTGTTGTTCTTTTCAGCCATTATATTTTTATTTTGGTTGAAGGAAGTATATATATTCTCCATTAAAAAGGTATAATTTAAAATCAACACCGAAGGTGATACTTATGTTAAATTATCAAAATTTGGTATGTGTAATTGGTATCATATTAAATTGCAAATTGATTAAATTAACTTGCATCACTTATGGTGTAGACACTTAAAATTAGCGTCCAATTAAAAGATGACACGTGTATATTATTAATCAATTTAAATTATCTAATTTAATTTTTGGAGCTATAAAATATTTAATTCCAAAATGAAGAAGTTAAATTTATTGATTTTTAATATAAATATGGTTGGCAAATCAAATAATGCCACTTGTCAATTGGAGAAAATTATCCAATTACATCAATTATGCAAGATCTCGATTATCAAGAGATAAATATAATTGAATATTATTTAATCCCAATGTTCTAGGGATGGAAAGTATATTCATCAAATCTCAAAAGATGGAAAGTCTACTCATCAAATCTCAAAAAATGGAAGGTCTACTCATCAAATCTAAAAAAAAAAAGAAACTATATTTCATCGTGGAAAGAAGAATTCCCTCAAATTATATTTTCCATATTGGAGGAACTCAAGAGTTGATCTCAACCGTCCATCTCATCAGAAGATTCTCCTTCTAACACTATAAATAGAGGTCTTCATGAGAAAAAGTCATCAAGTAATAATCATTCAAGCATACTTGGAGCAAAGAAGTTCATCAGAATTCTCTCAAAGAAGGTCATCATCTTCAAAGGCGTTCATCCTAATATTCAACTTGGTCGTCGCGAAGATTGAAGAAAAAGTGTATTTTGATTCGAGAACAAGTCCAAAAGCCATCGGAAAACTGCTTTTGAAGATCGAAATTCCATAAAGGAAGATCAAGCTTCAACAAATTTAAGGACTCAAGACGAAGATCATCCGGTTCGTCGCAAAAATCCACTTTTAATTCAAGATCAAGTTGAAGAGCCCTTAAATTAACGTTTTTCCAAGTTCAACTCAATTCCGTCAAGGATTAATTCAAGAATTATGCCCCAAGTTCAAACAACATAAAAAATCGTTGTTCTTGTAGAATCGAATTAGAGGATCAAACTGAGAGAGTTTACCCAAATTTTTATTAGATTTAATTATATTGATTTTGTATTATTTTTCTTGTCTTTTATTTCATAGACTAAGAAATTTATTATTACAAATTTGGCACGCCCAGTGGACCTCTCTACCTCTCATTTGTTTGCATCAAGAACAAGAATCCAACTACATGGCTCCAACAAAGACTAGATCTATGTCTGGGATATTGGCGGATCCATCTGGCAAAGACAAGGAAACCACTTAAGACATTGCCTTCAACAATGTGAATGATGATGAAGACATTGGGAATGAAGGACTTCCTCCAACTTTCCCTCGCTTGACTGAAAATCATTTGTTTTCGCCTGATTCAACACTCGCCATGACTACCAATACTACAACCATGGAAGAACAACTTATGGCTCTAACCAAAGCCATAGAAATGCTGACCAAACATGCGCTAGAGCAAGAAGACTCTAAGATAGAAAAGTTGTTGAGTAAGGAAGACAAGATTGAATCAAGTCATACCAAGGAAGCGCAATTCGAGGACTTTGAAGAAGGAGAAACGTCTATAAGACAACAATCCAAAAGAAAAGTCTATCTCGAAGGAACTCCAAGTCTCCTCAAATGGCATGATCCCTGCTGATCAACTAAAAGAGTTCATCATGGGAACTATCAAGGACAAGCTCGATGGAGGCCTCAAATAATCCTTAACTTACTTTAAGTCGTACACTCAGAGGATAGATGGCTTGAAGATGCCAAATGGCTACCAACCACCAGAATTCCAGCAGTTTGACGGCAAGGGCAACCCAAAGCAACATGTGGCTCATTTTGTGGAAACTTACAACAATGTTGGGACTTATGGTGATCGCCTTGTCAAGCAATTTGTTCGCTCGCTAAAAGGCAATGAATTTGATTGGTACACAGACTTGGAAGCGAACCCAATTGATAGTTGGGATGAGTTGGAGCAAGAACTCCTCAATCGCTTCTACAACACTCGAAGAACGGTCAGCACGATTGAACTCACAAATGCTCGCCAATGGTACGATGAGCCAGTGATTGAATATATAAACCATTGGAGAAACTTAAGTCTCAACTGCAAAGATCGTTTGTCAGACACTTCGGCCATAGAAATGTGCATCCAAGGAATGCAATGGGGCCTTCGGTACGTCCTTCAAGGAATACAACCAAGGGCGTTCGAAGACTTAGCAACGCGAGCTCATGATATGGAGTTGAGTATTGCTGCAAGTGGAGTCAATGGACCGCATGTGCAAGATCTGCGTAGATTTAAAGACAAGCAAGATACAAAGAAAGGAGGCAAGCCTTTTAACAAAGCACATGCCAAGGAATCCATGGCAGTAAATACTGCGCCCGTAAGAATATAAGCCAAGTCAGCTGACAAGAATGATGAAAGAAAGAATGTTGTGGTGACTGGAAATGTGAATGCTCCACAAGTCAAAGAGCAAAGAAAGCTGACGCTCAAATAGATGCGGTCAAAACAATATCCGTTCCTTGATTCTGACGTCTCTGGAATATTTGATGACTTGCTCAAGGCCAACCTAATTGAACTCCCTAAAATGAAAAGACTAGAGGAATCTGGCCATACTGAAGACCCAAAGTATTGCAAATATCATCGTCTTGTGGGACATCCAATCCACGACTGCTTCATATTCAAGGGTAAAGGTATGTTGTTAGCTCGTGATGGCAAAATTTCTCTTGAAGAAGATAATGCATCTGCAAACACTATCTCAAGCAAGTTAGTCATCCTAGATGATTTCTACATTTACTCGTGCAATGCAACGCATGACGAAAATAAGGTCTTTGGTGAATTCCATAAGTCTACCATGAAGATTAACGAAGTTGCTAAGCAATGCATGTCAACCATCTGCTTCAATGATGAAGACCTTTTACTTGGTTCCAAGCTCCACAATTGACCATTATTTGTTGCTGGTTACACTCACAAGAAAAAGGTCAATCAAATGTTGATTGATGGAGGTTCGATAGTCAACATCCTACCTCTTCGTACCTTGAAGGAACTGGGGATCTCTGTAGATGAACTTTCAAATAGTCGATTGGTGATCCAAGGATTCAACCAAGGTGGCAAAGAGCCATCGGCATCATAAGACTGGAACTCTTGATTAGAGATATAAAGTCTAGTGCATTATTCCACGTCATTGACGCCAAAACTTCTTACAACATGCTTCTGGACCGTCCTTGGATACATGAAAATAATGTTGTCCCCTCAATTTTGCACCAGTGCTTTGGATATTTGCAAGATGGGGTTGAAAGGAAGATACTTGTTGATGCCAAGCCTTTCACCAAAGTTGAATCACACTTTGCTGATGCTAAGTATTACATGGAAGGAAAAAGTAATTTGAAACTCAAATAAATTACATCAACTGAACAACCCATGCAACAAAAAGAAGTCGGTGCAGGTGAGTCTCAAGATTTGAAGAATGAGCAAGTTAAAGGTTCTTTTCCTAATGATGAATAATTAAAAAGTCTTACGCTTCCACTGACGAGGCTTGACATGAAGGAACCCTTGTCTCCTCCACTTGAAGGGTTTGTCCATCCAACCGAAGAAGCTAAAATGGAGCATGGAACACTGTATTCGAAGAAGATTGAGAAATGCTACGACCAAAAATCTTTTGAGCTGCTGAATAAAGCTGGATACATCCATAACAAAAAATCACACTTGGGGAAACCCCCTTTTGATGCCACTTTAAAGAATGTGCAAAATGGGCAAGTCATTCCAAAACTCTGAGTGGTTTTGGCTATACGCCATCAAATCCAATTTGCATCGCTATAAAAAGAGCCAACGTCAATTACATAGGCGAAGAAGAAGGCTTGCGTGAAAGTGACGGCTCTAACAAATATGAGAAAAAGACACAACGTGTGTCAGTCTTTGATAGACTTGGTCCAAGTGAAAAGTTTGATTAGACAAGGTTGGGTATGCCCAGTGTACCAAAACACACCAAGAAAATTTGCAAGTCATTTGACTCGAGGAAGATACGGAGTTTGATCCCATCGCGTATGACTCGTTGTGAAAGTTTGACAGTGTCTTGCGATAAAGTGCTAAAGTCAAGTGGCAAGCTGTCATTTTCACAAAAACTAAGGGCGAAAAGGTGGAAGATGAGGAAAGTGGGGGTCATCATATCATATTACTTCAAGAGAAGAAGATCTCGAGGAAGAAGAAGAAGATGTTGAAGATGCTTCTGTTGAACTTGAAGAGGGCGTCAAAACCACTGTTGCTGAATTGAAAGAGATAAATCTCGGCAGTGTTGAGAACCCACGGCCAATTTACATTAGCGCTTAAGTGGGAGTTGAAGAAGAGCGAATGTACATCGAATTGTTGCATAAGTTCAAGGACGTGTTCGCATGGTCATACAAAGAAATGCCAGGCTTAGACCCAAAGGTGGCTATTCACAATCTACCGATAAAGAAAGGGCTCGTCCTGTCAAACAAGCTCAAAAAAGGACCTGATTTGGTCCACGTGATTGAGGTTGAAGTTAATAGGCTCATTGAAGCCGGATTCATCAGAGAAGTTAAGTATCCAACATGGATTTCTAGCATTGTACCAGTGAGGAAGAAAAATGGGCAAATAAGAGTTTGCGTCGACTTCCGTGACCTCAACAAAGCATGTCCTAAAGACGATTTTCCATTTTCAATTGCAGAGCTCATGATTGATGCTACTATGGCTCACGAAGCTTTGTCATTTATGTATGGATCTTCCGAATACAATCAAATCCGCATGTCGCCAAGAGATGAAGAATTAATGGCCTTTCATACTCCAATGGTATATATTGTTACAAAGTGATGCCATTTGGGTTGAAGAACGTTGGTGCTACTAACCAAAGAGCAATGCGAAATATCTTCGATGACATGTTGCACAAGACTGTTGAATGTTATGTGGATGATTTTGTAGTTAAGTCGAGAGAAAGAAAAGATCACATCAGTGACGCAAGGAAGGTCTTTGAGCGATTACGAAGATATCAGTTGAGGATGAATCCTCTAAAATATGCAATTGGTGTAACATCGGGAAAATTTCTTGGTTTTATTGTTCGCCAAAGAGGCATCGAAATTGAGCAAGCTAAGACTGACGCAATAGTCAGGATGCTCGAGCCACGAAATATCCACGAACTCAAGAGTTTGCAAGGAAAATTGGCATATCTACCAAAGGTTTATCTCAAATTTAGTGGGACGATGCCAACCATTCAATCATCTTATGAAGAAAGATGTACCATTCAAGTGGGATGAATCATGCCATAATGCCTTTGAACGCATCAAATCATATCTGATGAAGGCCCCTGTTTCGGTTGCTCCAGTACCTGGTCGTCCTTTAATCTTGTATATTGCCGCTCAAGAAAGATCTGTAGGAGCGTTGCTTGCCCAAGAAAATGACAAAGGAAAAGAAAGCGTGCTCTATTACTTGAGTCAAATGATGACATCAAATGAGCTGAATTATTCTCCCATCGAGATGCTTAGCTCTCATATTCTCCATTCAAAAGTTGAAGCATTACTATTCGCCTTGTATCAAGAGCAAATCCTCTTAAATATGTCATGTCAAAGCTATTTTTTTTTTCTGATCGACTTGCAATGTGGAATCTACAGCTGCAGCAATTTGAGATTGCATATATTCCTCAAAAAGCCGTAAAAGGACAAGTGCTGGCTGACTTTTTGGCTGATCACCCCATCCCTGCTGAATGGGAATTAATGGACGACTTGCTTGATGAAGATGTCCTTGTAGTCGAGGTTGTCTCTTCACGGGAGATGTACTGCCTCTCATAAAAATGGAGCTGGTGTTGGTGTTGTTTTCCTCACACCTGAGGGAGAAGTGTTGTCATAGTCATTCACGTCAACTCAGAACTGTTCAAATAATGTGGCGGAATATCAAGCCCTTACACTTGGGTTGGAGATTGCAACTGACATGAAACAATCTCACCATAGAGTGTATGTCGACTCCAAGTTGGTGGTCAACCAATTGCATGGAGAATATGAGGTAAAAAAGCAAGATCTACTCCCTTATGTTAATTATGCCAAAAAATTGATCGAAGACCTTAGAGATATATCAATTGAGCATGTGCCAAGGAAAGATAACGGGCAAGCTGATGCCTTAGCCAAACTAGCTTCTATGTTGGTTACGCCAGAAAGAAGATATGTATGACAATGTGTGAAACATGATGGGTCATATTGCCTATTCTTGGTGACGATGAACAAATCAATGATGAAGAAAGTCATGCAGTAGAAGTCTATGAGGTTGAAGTAGAAGATAGGCGACGATCATTTGTAGATTACTTAGAACATGGAAAGTTGCCAGATTATGCACGCCAAAAGATAGGTATTAGACGTTGTGCAACCCGCTTCATTTTCTACAAAGGTACACTCTATAGGCGCTCATTTGATGGAGTCTTACATTGACTAAGTAATGATGAAGCTATTAAAGCAATGGAAGAAGCACATTCTGGAATTTGCGGTGCTCGTCAATTTGGCCCAAAATTACATTTCCAAATCAAAAGGATGGGTTATTACTAGCCTACGATGGTTATGGATTGCATGAAATACGTTCAAAGATGTCAAGCTTGTCAATTTCATGGAAACTTTATCCATCAACCACCTGAACCTTTGCACCCAATTGTCGCCTCTTGGCCTTTTGACTCTTGGGGATTAGATGTCGTCGGCCCAATGACAAAGTCTTTTGGTGGACACTTATATATTTTGGTTGCAACTGATTATTTCTCCAAATAAGATGAAGCTGTGCCTCTCAAGGAAGTAAAGAAAGAAGATGTTGACTTCATCCGCACCAACATCATTTATCGTTATGAAGTTCCTCGATGCATCACTACATTTGTGCTATAGTTTGGTTGACAAGCTATGTGAGGAGTTTGGGTTCAAGCACAGGAACTCCTCCATGTATTATGCGGGAATTTTGCAATAATGGTCCTCTAAGTTGGTACTTCTTCAAAATTAGTCCTCTATATTTTTTATCTGCAATTTTAGTCCTATAAGTTACAACATGTTTCAAAATTGGTCCTCTGACCAAATTTTCAGCAATTTTGGCCAAAAATTCCAGTTTTTTCATTTAATTTTGTTCATAAAACACAAGCACAAAGTCACGTTTTGTGGGGGACAAAAAAATAACCGAAAAAAATGATCAGATTTTGTGAAATTGCTGGAATTTCCGGCCAAAATAGGCAAAAAATTGGTTAGAGGGCCAATTTTGAAACATGTTGTAACTTGTAGGACTAAAATTGCAGATAAAAAACATAGAGGACTAAAATTGAAGAAGTGTCAACTTAGAGGACTATTATTGCAAAATTCCCTTGTATTATGCTGCTGCCAATGGCCTTGCTGAAGTGTTCAATAAAACTCTGTGCAATCTCCTGAAGAAAGTCATTGCAAAGTCAAAAAGAGACTGGCATGAAAGAATTGGAGAAGCTTTATGGGCTTAGAACTACTCATAGGACGCCAACACAAGCGACCCGTACGCATTGGTATATGGAGTAGAAGTCGTTCTCCCTCTTGAGCACCAAATTCCATCTTTGAGAATAGCACTGCAAGAAGGACTTACTGAAGAAGAAAATGCTCGTTTACGCTTGTAAGAATTGGAGTCCCTTGATGAGAAGAGATTGGAGGAACAACAAAAACTTGAGTGTTATCAAGCTCTCATTTCAAAGCCTTTCAATAAAAGGTTTCGCCTTCGCTCTTTCCAAGTTGGTGATTTGGTGCTTGCAGTTAGGAGGCCTATCATCATTACTCATCGAACCGGATATAAGTTCACTTCCAAGTGGGATGGCCCTTATGTTGTTAAAGAAGTCTATACAAATGGCGCATATAAACTTGTTGCTGAAGATGGGTTGAGAATTAGTCCAATCCATGGGAAATTCTTAAAGCGATACTACCCTTAAAAGATGGAGAATGCTCCATGACGCAGAGCTTAAACTGCATAGTTACTCCTGGCCAGCATGAGTATAAACTGTGAATGGTACCCACCAATGGTAAATTATGTGGTTAAACTGATAAATTACTACATCAATGGTAAAATACGTGGTTAAAGTTATAAATTACCCCACTAATAGTATTTGAAGTGGTTAAATTAAAAACTTCAATTAGTCCAAAGTGGTTAAACAATGGGTACTCTTGGCCAGCATGAGTTTAAACTGTGCACGACACCCCACTAAACCAATTCAATTTGTTTTGAACTACGTTATGACTTGACTCTTTCACCAAATATGTAGGCAGCTTGGAAATTTTCTAATTGTAGCCATAAAATTTGTTTAAGTGGGTTTCGTTTGAATTGTTGAAGAAAATTATTGGATGAAAAAAGAGCAACATACTGCTCAAAGCAAGATAAATTAAAGTAGATCTTTGCAAAGTGGTAATGTTGATACTACAACTCAAGCCAAAAAAATGCATAAAAACAAAAAGTTTCATAAAAAAAAAAAAAGTAAATTCTTTCTCTCAAGCAAACGGTCTGAGATCCCTCAATTCTTGTTGCGCATCCTCTAACTGTGCCTTCAAAGCTTCTAATTCTTTCATCGCTTCATCAGTAATTTGAGGAGTGCTTTTAAGTGTCGATTTCCCCTCTTCCATCTTTGAGATTTCATCATTGATGGTGTGAAGTGATTTCTTTTAACGCTTCAATGAAGATTTGAGATTCTTCTTCTTTGCATTCAGATCCTTCGAGGCCTTCTCAACACTTTGAAGCTCATTGCTTGTGGATTGAATGTCATTGACTTCTTTGTCTTTCTTGTTTTGAGCATCGTAAAAACGACCCTCTGCTTCAGTAAGTTGCTGGGCAAATAATTCTTTTGACAACTTTTAGTCAATGCAGACCTCGCCCCATCATAAGCGACGACTTAGTTAAAGAATGATTCTAACAGAGCTTCTACGTGGGTAATCTCCCCAAAGCGCTTCATTGATTCAAGAACAATCCAAACCTCATCCTTCATGGAAGAAATGTCTTCAAGCCGAGTTCGACTGATCTTTTCACTAAGTTTTTCCCATAAGCCAGCAAGGTTTTGCGTGTCGAAATCATGTAGAAAATTTATACCCAAAAAGATTGAAGCAGCAACAACACTTGGTCTGTGTTATTCTTGTGAACTAGATACGTCTAGTTGAATCAACTCCTAGTCATTAGAAGGTTTTGCTGGCAAGTCGTGGGAACTCAATTCTTGTGCACCTTGAGATCGCTCGCCATTGTTTCCAGAGGGGATAGTCTCATCATCTAACTGCAAAAAGCACACGCAAGAGTTTTAAGAAAAAAAGAAGGGGATTAAAGGAATAATCAGCAAAGTTAAACTAATCAACTTAACCTTTTCAGTAAGATTCGACTTTGATGGCGGATCGGACGAAGTGTTGTCAGGAGCATCAACTTGCTTTGGTGAACTTAAGTCCTTCTTTGTCCTTTTCCAATGGCGATCAGCATTGCTACTTCCACTCTCTTCAGGATCATGAGAAACACACTTTCTTTTTGAAGAATCATTTGCTACTAGATCACTTATCTTGACAGAAGGAGCAGAATCAACTGGAATTGAAGAAGTAGCACCCTGAAGCTCTTCACCTTCATCACGTGTGGAATCTTGTATGTTCTTCTGAGAAGCGTTGTTCTCTTTCGAACCATGATCACCCTCGCAAGATGTCTTTGAAGCAAGCGAGGAGCCAATATTCTCCTCAAGATAATCCATGCGGACATCATGTAACCATTTCTTGTAAGCCTCTGAGATAAATTTCCTCGATTGAAGAGGTTTGCCAGGGATCCAAGCTGTTGATAAGGACTTGTAAAAAGTGCTTATTCTCTAAAAATGAAGTCCTTCTTCCAAAGAAGCTTCACGTTGACCATGTTTAAGAATGCCTGGGACGTCTTGATAATATCCAAATTGACGACCAATATGTGGGCTATAAGGCTCAACAATGTAGATTTCACCTTGTCTCAAAGTAAGGAAGCACGAGCGAAGGCTGATTAAGTAACTGCGCTCACTCTCGTCAATATCACTACTATCCTTGAGTGAAAGTTCCTTGACTTTTGTAACCATGTTGCAGCCCACATGATTAGATCTCCCTTGTGAATCCTCTTCTGAGCGTCTTCAAATTCAAAATATCTCGCCCCGTCCTCTTCAGAGTATGTCATCATCTGAGCTCCACGCAATTCCTTGGAAATGCTATAGTGAGTTTTGAAGTAATGCGCCAACCACCCATGGATGAAATGAATTGGAAAGGGGCAACGCTCTCGAGAAGGTCGAGCGGATTTTGATATAGCATTGAATCCTTTGTAAATTGACGCACAAAGCGTTAGAAGCCCTTAACTTAAGGAGGCCTTTAGTAAATCTGGAGTGTTCCCTAGCTCTCTAGCTTTATTACACCGAAACTGCTAAATTGACCCGTTGGCCACTTGCCATAAGACTGGCTATCTTGAATGTACTGAGGCAAATAAAGCCAACATCCTCGGTCGGAAGGGCAAAGGCGCATAACCAACAAGTCAAGTGTGCCGCCAAAAATGCTTCTTCTTTCAGACCTTCACTGACGCTGAGTTTGGAGGACAAATCTTATTCTCTTGAAGACCATACCTTGTGAGCGGGAATTTCGCCAAGAGGATCATGAGTTGATCCCAGACGTTTAGTCTTGTTATTCTTGCGACTCGGGGGTTTGTTGTATTTGTCATGCTTCTTTGACCAGAATCTGATCCACTCTTTGATTAGTACTCAAGTATCCTTGCATCTGCCATTTTTTGCTCGAGCTAGGTGGAATGCATAGAACAGGACCCGGCAAGAGCGTAGAAGGTAAAAATCTCCTTTGGCGTCTTTTTCAAAAATCTCCTTCTCAATGGGTATAACCTCATCATAAAGAGAACCCAATAGTGAGAGGCCAGCAATTTTGTCTAAGTCCCACAACGAGATGGATAGTTCACCAGATGAAGTGAGTAGAGTATTTGTCGAGGGGTACCATGCTTCGCAGAAGGCCTTAAGGATTTCTGAGTTGCGGTCGTATGTGCACAGTGATGCATAAATTGCATCATATATTCTGATGGAAGTGAGCTTGCTTTTGCTGAGCACGTCTTCAGTCCACTCCCAATATCCGGGGATATAGCAAAACTCTCCAGGTAAGCGAAGAGGAGTATCATCCCATTTTGCAGTGCCTTTAATGATATTTCTGCCCAATGTAGCAAACGGAGTTGTGTCACTGTATGGTTGATGATGAGCGTTGTGCAACGTCCATATCTTTGAAGACTTGGCCGACGGCTTTGGGTACTCCTTGGTCCAGTCATGCATTTCGTTATTATATACCAAAGATGACCACCGTTTGGCATAACTTCCATACACGGGAGTGGCTATCCTTAGGATTATCTCATGTAGCGTTGGTTGATTTTCATTATCAATCATGACCAAATCTTCCGCTCCATTTGAAGAAAAAACTTGTTTAAACACGACCATGGTTCTACATGCCAAAAAAAAGAGTTAATGGTTAAGTTGATTTAAATTTATCAAAGTTATAAGTTGATCAACTTTAAATACTCTGGAACGCCGAAAGATTACGGAATTGAGTCAAAAGTGAGTTGTTGTTTCTGCTCAATTAAATATCTCCGCGTTCGATCTGCTGAAAAAGAATCCAAAAAAACAATTAGTTCGTGATGATACTGCATAAAATCAATAAAAATAAAGAAATAAAGAAGTTCAAAAAAAGAAAGAAAGTTGTACTCTGTATTTGATGGAATGGCTGAAGAAGTCTGTTGCACTGAAGCTCACAAAATCTCTTAATCAAGACCGAAAGCTTGCTGGAGCAGAACTTGGGAACAAAAATATAAAACAAAAAGAAGAAAACAAAGAAGAAAAAGAGAAGTTCCTGCAAAAAACTTTAGAAGTGGAGCGATGCTATTTTCCTTGGATGAACAAAACATATGCATTGGTCCTCCTTTTATAGTTGGGAATCACCGACCGTGTCAACAATTTCTTTCTTTTACCTACTCAAAGAAAAGGAAATCCAGTCACAAATTTTCAGTAAATTGGAAACGTTTCCATAGATCAAGAAATCTCAAAAATTTTGAGGTTGAAGATCAAAGAGAAAGAAAGAGAAAAAGAGAGATTATGATTAACGCCAAAGAACTCACGCCGAAGAATAACAGAAGGGAAAAGATTCTATCAATTTTCCCAAATTGGATCAGTGCTGAAGAGTTACGCCAAAAAGAAAAATATTCTGTCAATTTTTCCGAAAACAAAAACTAGAAAGAGAATCCCCGCGTTCATCGATGGAAAATTGCGGAGATTTTAAAATTTTCGCTGGTTGGGAAAGAAAATCAAAATTTTCCTTTGATTGTGAAGTCAAACAAAAAAAGGATGCGCCAGAAACAATTCCCATATGAACATGAGTGCAGCTCAAGCAATTGGTTAAAGGAAACTTGCTGTAAAAAAAGGGAGAAGAAGGAGAACTTTCCTTTCGCAGAAATCGTGAGAGCAGAAGGAAAATAAGCCTCTGTGAATTTGCATCCGTGAGGTTCAAATTGGAAACAAGGTGGAAATTATTTTGTGTGATTTGGTCCAACTAGACCACAAGTGGCGGGTCCAACAACAAAAAAAGGGCACTTCCTTGGGTAGATCCGTATAATTGTGAATATATAGGAATTATCCCACGTGTTTGGTTTACATAAACCATACATATGGGCTTCAAACAAAAAAAAAAGAAGGTTTCGGGCCCTAGTTAATTCCTGATTCTTTAAGGATCTGGAAAGTGGGCTTTTGCAATTCAACCTATGTGGACAAGTTGTTCTTTTAAATCTGAATGCTTGGGCTGAAACCATCAAAACTGAAAATACGATACAAGGGGCCTTTTAAGCAACTAACGCTATGTACTTGAAAAAAAGAATATTTTGAGACTCGTCCACTCCAAATACATCTTTGCAAGATTTCTCCATGAACAAGTCTCAAGGGGGCATTTTGTAGACACTTAGAATTAGTGTCCAATTAAAGGATGACACGTGTATATTATTAATCAATTTAAATTATCTATTCTAATTTTTGGAGTTATAAAATATTTAATTCCAAAATGAAGTAGTTAAATTAATTGATTTTTAATATAAATATGACTGGTAAATCAAATAATGCCACTTGTCAATTGGAGAAAATTATCCAATTAAATCAATTATGCAAGATCTCAAGTTTCAAGAGATAAATATAATTGAATATTGTTTAATCCCAATATTCTAGGATGCAAAGTATATTCATCAAATCTCAAAAGATGGAAAGTCTACTCATCAAATCTCAAAAAATGGAAGGCCTACTCATCAAATCTAAAAAAAAAAAAAAACTATATTTCATCATGGAAAGAAGAATTCCCTCAAACTATGTTTCCATATTGGAGGAACTCAAGAGTTGATCTCAACCGTCCATCTCATCAGAAGATTCTCCTTCTAACACTATAAATAGAGGTCTTCATGAGAAAAAGTCATCAAGTAATAATCATTCAAGCATCCTTGGAGCAAAGAAGTTCATCAGAATTCTCTCAAAGAAGTTCATCATCTTCAAAGGCGTTCATCCTAATATTCAGTTTGTTCATCGCAAAGATTGAAGAAAAAGTGTACTTTGATTTGATATCAAGCCCAAAAGCCCTCGAAAAACTGTTTTTGAAGATCGAAGTTCCACAAAGGAAGATCAAACTTGGACAAACTTAAGAACTCAAGACGAAGATCATCCGGTTCGTCTCAAAAATCCACCTTTAATTCAAGATCAAGCTGAAGAGCCCTTAAATTAACGTTTTTCCAAGTTCAAGTTAATTCCATCAAGGATCAAATTAAGAATTCTGCCCCAAGTTCTAACAAAATCAAAATTGTGGTTCTTGTAGAATCGAATCAGAGAATCAAATTGAGAGAGTTTAATCAAAATTTTATTAAATTTGATTATATTGACTTTTTAATCTTTTTCTTGTCTTTTATTTCAGAGACTAAGAAATTTGATTTTACGGATGAGATTATACTTAAATATTCATACTGTTGATAGATATGAATCCGAAAATGTGAACAAAGTGCAACAGTTGGCCTAGTTTATAATTATACATTTCCACATCATTATAATTGAATATAATCCAGTTGAAGTTGTAATCAACT
Organism: Misopates orontium; assembly: GCA_946800315.1. NCBI lineage: Eukaryota > Viridiplantae > Streptophyta > Magnoliopsida > Lamiales > Plantaginaceae > Misopates > Misopates orontium. Next base: position 33,278,113 of record OX326953.1, on the reverse strand, counting down.
ATTTCTATTACTTTTCCTAAGTAGCAAGCATGTTAATTGGTTGCCAAAGTATAATTAATGCATGATAATGCATATAGATGACTATGATCATTCAATAAAACATGAAAATGACATTCTTTTTATGCATGTTTCAAGTCTAATTGCAATTTTGACTGCATTCACTATCAAATTCTTGTAAACTTAAAAGTGGAGTTGAATTTTCTTGCTACACATCAAATGCAATAAAATGAGTTATCTTACTTTAAAACATATGGCATCAAAGTTTATGCAGCGGAAATTAATAAATAAATTTGTACCTCCCGACATGTTGCTCAATGAGTTTGTGCCTTGCTTTCCTCTATGAAGAATCTACAAAGTGTAGAGAAGGGATGCTTAACCTATGCCTTATTCTTTTTTGGTGTACTTGATGGTATACTTGATGGTGTACACAGGCAGTGGTATTTATAGGCTAGGTAAGGACACTTCTAATATGGTAACCTTATTTGATTTCTCCCATCAAGAAATCAGATTTTCTAACTATGCAATTTGCCAAATAAAATTAGGAATTAATCTTGCTAATCACCCTAATTAGAGGGCCACAATTATTGGAAGATTCAATTAAATCAGAAAATTCCATTGCCTTATATAAGAGAATCTTACAATCTCCCACTTGGCCCTCGCTTTACTTATAGTTGTTTTTTATACGGGTAATTATCCAACTTGTATGGCCAAACTATATTCATTCCCTTTGGCAGAAGAACTCCCACTCAAATAAAGGACATTGCATAAGAATCATGGCGGTAAGGCTTATAAATATGATTTGGTCGTCCATTCCATGTATCACATGTACAACATTCTTTAAAAGAGTACTAAATGAGTAAAATACTTTATGAATCAACTACCAAATAGTCACTCAGGTCCAACTTCATATAATCTCAATAGATAAAACTAAAAAATGCGCATAAACTTTATTTCAAAATTACAATGAACATCTATAGATAAGAGAAAGTCTAAATATAAAATGAATTGACAAGCCCCATGTGTTCCACATGACCCTTAAACTGCAGTATTGGTAAACCTTTTGTCATGGGATCAGCAATCATCAATTCAGTCCTTGTGTGTTCAATAATTATCTCATGATTCTTTATACTTTCTCTAACACTGAAATACTTAATGTCGATGTGTTTGCTTTTACTACTACTTTTGTTATTCTAGGAAAAGAAGACGGCAGCAGCACCATCACAAAACCGCTTCAATGGTCTCTCTACTGAATAAGCGATCTTGAGACCCTTGAGAAAATTTCTCAACCACAACGCCTGTGTAGTAGCTCCATAGCATGCGACGAACTCTCCCTTCATAGTGGATGTGGCAAGAATAGTTTGTTTGTTGCTCTTCCAGGATATGGCTCCTTCAGCAAGTAGAAACACATATCTGAAGTAGATTTTCTGGTGTCCTTGCAACCGGAAAAATCCAAATCAGAATAACCAACCACTTCCAGATTATTGGAATGTCTATAGGTCAGCTTAAAATCCTTGGTTCCTTGCAAGTATCGCATGACTCTTTTTGCTGCCTTCAAGTGACCCAATTATGGGTTACTTTGATATCGACCCAAAAGTCCCATAACAAAACTAATGTCAGGTCTAGCACACACCTGAGCATACATCAGGCTTCCCACCACTGATGCATATTGAATATCCTTCATTTGTTCATGCTCCGCTGCACTCTGGGGACATGTTCCCTTACTTAAGGTGTCCCATTTGACAATAGGCGCCGCCGAAGGTTTACAATCCTTCATTCCAAACCTCTCAAGTATCTTCTCAATGTAGGCCTTCTGAGACAGTCCTAAAATTCTTTGTTTTCTGTCTCTATGGACCTCTATGCCAGAGGCTTCACCCAAATGCTTCATTTCAAAGTTTTGAGAGAGGAACTGTTTGGTGTCACAAAGCAAGCCTAAGTCCTTACTTGCAAGAAGGATGTCATCTACATATAAGACAAGTATAATGAATTTGCTCCCACTCACCTTAAGGTATATACATTGGTCAATTACGTTTTTGATGAAACCAAAAGAACTAATGACCTTGTCAAACTTGATATACCACTGTCGGGAGGCTTGCCTAAGTCCATATATAGATTTCCTTAACTTGCAAACTCTATGACTGTCATGTTTAAATCCTTTGGGTTGTTGCATGTAAAGCTCCTCATCAAGATCCCCATTTAAAAAAGCCGTTTTTACATCCATTTGATGTAGCTTTAAGTCAAAATGAGCTACAAGGGCCATGACTATTCTTAGTGAATCCTTCTTAGATACTGGCGAGAAGGCTTCATGATAATCAATGCCCTCCTTTTGAGTAAATCCTTTGGCTACAAGTCTAGCTTTATATCGCTCGATATTACCAATGGCATCTCTTTTGGTCTTATAAACCCATTTACAGTCAATGAGTGTTGCCCCATATGGTAAATTAACGAGACTCCAAACTTGTTTTTTAGCCATTGATTCTATCTCTTCTTTCATGGCATCATACCATAATGTGGAATCATTCCCACTCATGGCTTGCAAAAACGAACTAGGATCTTCCTGAGGTCCAACATCAAAGTCATACTCTTGGAGGTATACCATATAGTCACTAGAAATTGCTGTTTTTCTTTGCCTTGAGGATCTTCTCGGTTCTACTATCTCCATAGTTGGTAAATTAGGAGAAGGTTCTATATGAACTTTCTCTTGAGAAGGCTCTATTTGAACTTGTTCTTGAGTAGGCTCTATTTGAACTTCTTCTTGAGTAGATTGCTCAGGATGTGATAGTTGCTCAGGATAATCAATTTGATCATTCTTTAGCATAATCACACACCTTCTATGTGAAGGGGCTATAGTCTCCTCTTGTGCTTCCTCAAATTGTACCTTACGAGGATAAGCACTCCCACTGGGTTCAACATCCTCAAGAAACTTAGCGTTTCTACTTTCAACAATTCTAGGACTATGTGAAGGAAAACAAAATCTAAATCCTTTGGAGTTAGCTGGATAGCCTATGAAGAATCCACTGGTTGTCCTTGGGTCTAATTTCTTTAATTGAAGATTCTAAACCCTCACTTCAGTAGGACAACCCCAAACATGTACATGGTTTAAACTTGGTTTCCTCCCAGTGCATAACTCAAAAGGTGTCTTTGAGACAGCCTTGGATGGGACCCTGTTTAATATATACACTGCAGTCTTTGAGGCTTCACTCCATAAGGAAAGTGACAACTCAGAACTGCTTATCATGCTTCTTACCATGTGTGCGATTCCTTCTTTCAGCTACACAATTTTGTTGTGGTGTGCTAGGCATTGTATATTGTGCAATAATGCCTTCACTTTCAAGGAATTTTGCAAATGGACCTAGCATTTGCCCCATTTCTGTGTACCTGCCATAATACTCTCCTCCTCCATCAGATCTTACGATCTTGATTTTATTTTCTATTTATTTTTCTACCTCAGCTTTATAGGTTTTGAAAGCATCAATTGCTTCACCCTTTTCTTTTAAGAGGTAAAGATACATATACCTAGTATGGTCATCAATGAATGAGATAAAATATCTTTGACCATTTAGGCAAAGAGTAGAGAATGGTCCACAGACATCAGTGTGTATGATTTCCAAAATTTTAGAACTCCTAGTGGCACCTTTAGGAGACTTATTAGTTTGCTTTCCCTTTATGCAATCTAAACAAGTCCCAAAATCAGTGAAATCAAGAGTTTGTAAGACTCCATCATTCACTAACCTTTTAATCCTTTCTTGGGAGATATGACCCAATCTCCTGTGCCACAACATGGATGAGTTCTCATTTAAATAGTGCCTCTTTGTACCTACGCTAGCATGCATAGATAATTGATCTTTCTCAAAATTGGGATCTAAAGAAAATTTAAGCAGGCCGTCAACTTTTATTCCACCACCAAAATAAACATTATTTTGATACATACTAAAACCAGTACGATTAAAATTAAACTCCAAACCATTGGCAACAAGTCTAGAAACAGAAACCAGGTTTCTAGAAAAACCAGGAATGTAAAGTATATTATTCAAATCTAAAACACGACCAGTACTTCAAAAAAGTTTAAAGACCCCAACAGCCTCCACTTGTGAACTCATCTTGGTTCCTGAATAGACATATTGTTCACTTTTTACCGGCTTCCTTTGGCTGAGAAATCCCTGCATGGTGTTAACAATATGGATTGTAGCACCAGAATCAATCCACCATGTATAATTGGGAACTTCAACATGAAAAGATTCATAACACACTAAAGCTTGAAGATTACCTTTCTTAATGAGCCACTTTTTGTGCTTCAAGCAATCTTTTTTATGGTGCTCCTTCTTTTTGCAGAAAAAACAAGCATCTTTATCGCTTACCTTATTGAGAGGTGCCTCATTTTTCCGCTTCTGAGATCATTCCCACCTTTAGTCTTTCCCTTTCCTTTCTTGTAATGAACCACATGAGCACTTTCGGGCTTCTCCGTTTTAAGTATTTCCTCTTCCTGAACACACATAGTCAACAATTCATTAATTGACCACTCTTCCTTATGTGTGTTGTAGGAAATCTTGAAAGGCCCATGCTCAGAAGGGAGAGAGTTCAGAATGATGTGCACCAAAAATGACTTCGAAATCTTCATCTTAAGGGACTTAAGTTGAGCTGCCATGTCCCGCATTTGCGTTATGTGCTCTCGCACACCTATAGTGCTATCTAAAGTTTTGCCCACTAGCCTTCTTATCAGGGTGCTTGCGAGAGCCTTGTCAGAAAGAACAAATTGCTCTTCGACCGCCTTCATAAAAGCCTTGGCATCCTCAGTTTCAGGAATGGAGCCTCTTATGCTTTTATTAACATGAGATCTCATGAACATTAGAGCCAAACGATTAGCTCTTTCCCACCGCTCATGTTTTGAGATCTCCGCAGGCGTACTTGATTCCGTGGGGGCAGGTGGTTTGTCCTCACGAAGCAGATTACCCCAATTTCAACATTACACTTTCTTTCCAGTCAGAATAGTTGTCACCATTCAGCAACGGAACATGAATAATATCATCAATAGGTGTATTAGTAACGTTAATGCTATGAATTAACTTTATTTAAATTAACCAATGTCAATTTAAAATGATAATACTAAAATTTAACCAACTACAAATAGGGGTTGCTTCACACATAATTTTGCTAAATAACAAATATCAATAAGACTAAAATAATTTAATGCAAGTGAAAAACCTATGTACCTTTGGGCATGGGGAAATTACCACTAAACACTAAATTATTTCATCTTATTCTAATTAAATTAACTAATAAACTTCCTTTGGGGCCGGGTCATGTACATAACGATTTAATCACAACATAGATGCTATATTATCCATATGAAGTAAAACATTATTCACGATTCATCATAGATTAAGGATGCTTTGGCTACTCCAAAATTTTGACAATCGACTTTATGTAATTAATTTTTCAATAACTAGGATTACTCTTAATTATTAAAAAACAATTACTACTTCTAACATCTAAATTTTGCCTTATTAAGCCGTAAAAATTTAATAAGTTATAATTATCCAATGGTAATTATAAACATTTAAACAAGTTGATCACACAACATTTTAATACAAGTATACTGACAAGAAATGACATACAACAAGCATGCTCCATTTGTTAGGCTTCAATCATTAAGGCTTTTTAACTTTGAGTGGTACGGGTTCAATCCCTGCTTTTCAACAAATTCACTATTTTGTTTTTAAAGTAATACTGAAAACTTTATAAGGAAAGGTTTGACCTGCAAAATAAACCCTTTATTTTCTTTCCTCGGGAAAATAGTTCCAAATAAGTTTTTCAAAAAGAAGGAAAATCAATCTTTCCTTCTTTTGCACAAAAGAAAACGCAATTCCTTCAAAGTTAATATCCAGAATTCTCAAAATTCATAATCTCCTTTCAAGATTTCTTCTGTCACCTTCACCACTACTCCTTATCCTTCGAGTGGTGGTTCAGGGCTACTTCAATGGTGGAAAAATTATTTTCTACGGCCCGTACATTAATGAAAGACGATGGCAGAACCTTAAACCATCATCGTGTCACTCCTTTCAGATTTACACAGTTGGTGACAGATACGGCGTATCCATATGCCATAGCCGCCGCTGCGTTCTCTGAAATTATTTTGAAATCCAAATGTTTTCCTTTAAGTTGAAGAAACAATTATTTTTCTAGAAATCTTCACTTTACACACTTGAAAAGTTTCTGAAAAAGGAGTTTCTTTATATATATTTTGCAGTGAATTCCCAGAATCTTAAAAAAAATGAATATGCTTATATCTTTTAACATAACTTCTGTATAAACATATTATTTTATTTTATTTTAAAACCTTTACAATGCACACAAGGTTTTCTGGAAAACGAATTATGTTTTCTGATATTTTGCACAACTTTACAAATATGTTGGACAAATTATGAATGCTTATTTGCTTATATTCAAAATCTTGTACATACAAAATAGGCACAAGCATACAGATCATATAAGGCATAAATCTAATTTCATATTCGTACATAAACATAAAAAATATTTGTTTTGTATGAATATAATAAAAATGCTTCAGTTTATACAGCCAAGTTTTAGATAGAAGCACAGTATGAAATTCATAGAAATTTACACAGAAACATGTATTATCACAATGCATGTGGAATAATCCAAAAACTCGTGATTCAATACAGTTTTTGATAATTGCAAATAATGACACGCATACTCAATTCAATAAACTAAAATTGGTAGCGTAACTCTTTGAAACAATATGTCTCGTGTAGGCTGTGATACCACATGTTATACTTTAAAACATATGGCATCAAAGTTTACGCAGCGGAAATTAATAAATAAATTTGTACCTCCCGACATGTTGCTCAATGAGTATGTGCCCTGCTTTCCTCTACGAAGAATCTGCAAAGTGTAGAGAAGGGATGCTTAACCTATGCCTTATTCTTTTTTGGTGTACTTGATGGTGTACACAGGCAGTGATATTTATAGGCTAGGTAAGGACACTTCTAATATGGTAACCTTATTTGATTTCTCCCATCAAGAAATCAGATTTTCTAATTGCGCAATTCGCCAAATAAAGTTAGGAATTAATCTTGCTAATCACCCTAATTAGAGGGCCACAATTATTGGAAGATTCAATTAAATCAAAAAATTCCATTGCCTTATATAAGAGAATCTTTCATAATTTGTAATTCAAATCCATATGGAAAACTTATGTTAAACAAATATTGAGCACAGTGAGTGGTATGCTATGCCACGACCTTCATTTGTGCAAAAAAAGCATAATCAAAAGTCTTCCCTTGACGGGTTTATATATTTTGTGTGACTTACATAAATTAATCGACTAAAAATAAAGGGTATTAACAATCCTGCAAGTCTGCAACACGTCTCTACCATGCCCGTCTCTGTTACCCTGGGTTTTAAAAAAAATTGGTGTGAGTAAATTGAAAGACAAAAAGTTTTAAGGAAAAAGATTCAAAAAACTTTGGCAGCTAAGTTAGCATAATGGAATGACCTCATAACATTTTTTAGCAAATGAGCCTATGGGATCTCATTTAAAGAAAAGAGATAATGAAAGAATTACGTTGCTCATGAACTGAACTCACTTAGATGCAATGTGGTTCTATACATCAGTTTAAGTGTTAATAAAACATTTTTTCATGTTGTCAAAGAGTTGAACAATGGTTTTTTGTGTTGTCAAAGATTTCAACAATGAAAATAGGTGGAGTCTATACATATACGTTGTTATGGGAGAAGCAACCAGAAGTCTCATCAATTGTTCGAAAACTCAACTTTTCTTAATGAACAAACAACACTTTTCCCGTGTTAATCTGGTACGTGATAGCCAAATTAAATGTAAACATCAGAAAAACGTATAGTCGGAATGTCAAGTAACAATGTTTTTGTGTCAATTAGCATATACTTTTGAATCAAAGAGACCAAAATGTACGGTTTCCCTAAACCTAGATAGACAAAACTAAACTAATGAAGCAAAAACTAGAATCAAGTCCAATTGCAAGTAGTTGATTTCCCACTAATCATGATCCAAACACACATTATAAGAAAGCAATACTTAAATCCATTTCTCAAAAGACCTCCAAGGTCAATGAAAGTAAACTGAGAACATTAAATTCCTCTCTACTACCAAGAAACACTACAAAATTCTAGACTTTTGCCAGCGTTTACTAAGGCCTAAGCCAGCGTTTATAAACGCTGGGAATTAGCCTGCCAGCGATATTCAAAACGTTGGAGGCCGCTGGGAGAACCGCCGTGGGTAAAGCCTAAGCCAACGATTTTTGTCATCGTTGGTACATGTGGCATCTTTTACCAGCGATGATAAAACGCCAGTAAATCTCTACAAAATCGTTGGGAATTGCAATTTTTTACCTGTTTTGTAAAATGCTGCAAAAACTGCACCAAAAACGTTGGCTTTTCTCCTCTAGAACATTAATTTTTGACCTTGCCAGCATTTTTTTTCGTTGGCTATTCTCCTCTAGAAGAACATTACCTTTTGACCCACCGTTTTCTTTAGAAGAAAACGTTGGCATTACCTGTTTCATTTGCCCCCTTTTTTGAGCAGGTATCCTACCTTTTTTTATTTTAAATTCACTTAATTACTAAATAAAAAATAGACACAATTATCAAAACCATGTTGCTCTCACATAAATCATTCCCAACATTACATTCCAATACTACTGCCTCACATAAATCGTTCCACAACATCACATTCCACTATTGCGAAGCAAAAACATCATTGTAGAACAAAACGTCCTCGACTATAAAGTGCAAATTCGTAATATTTGGTGCAACGAGCAAAACATTCGGAAGTTTACTTTACAAAAAATCGATGCCACTTAATACTTGCACCAGAGAGACTTCACAGACTCATTTAACTACTCCATACCATGCCCCTCCATACAACGCCATGAATTCATTGTGATCTGCAGCAAACAAAGAAAATACCAACACATTAAAGACAAGTTACTCATAACTGCATAAATATATAATTCGATGTAAGATGTATTTAACATAGCTGGTAACACTACAAGATATCACTCTACAAGGTAATTGACCAATTGTAGCTCCGGTAAACCCATATGCAGAATTTGCACTTATTAAAACACAAGGAGAAATCATATTACTCCAAATCTTCATCTCATGCTGATGGAAAGTATTTCAGTAAAATCTTATTTGCCTTGAAACTGCCAAAAGAAAAGCTAAATTTTGGAAAGAGATTTATGTTTCTGTAATCAACTGATAATGTATAAACAAGGAGCAACCCGCTCATCCAAATATACATGTAAAAATGTACTGTATTGAGACCAAATGGGAAAAAGTTGGATAAAACTAAACTCTTCAGGAATTCACTCACTTACTCCTCCCTGTCCCGCCTTCCACCCTCAGCCGTAGACATGTATATATATGTAATTTTATGCCTGATAAGTGTTATTTCGAATCAACGAGAATTGGACAAATTACTCTATAGAAGAGAGAAAATAAAAAATAATACTCAAGTCACTGAAATCCTATTCTTTTTTACTAACTCAGCAGTTTACAACACATATTAACAAAAGAACAGAAACCAAGGAATTAACCAAAGCACATTCCATTTTACAACAAAGAAAGTATACTGTTTCCATGCACATACATCTTAGAATAGGCATTCTTTCAATGTACAGACATTCGACATAATGACATATCTCTCATAAATGAACCAAGCAAGCCATAAGTAAGATTATGAACCACAAGATAGCTACCTCACCTTTTCCTCCAATCCTTATCCACATTTTTAGAACATGCGCATAACGCCGTACTCTAGGCCGATGTCCCCCCAGGTTGATCCTTCCAAAAAGAATTATTTTAGAAGTTAATGATATTCCTGCAAGTGCTAGTGCAAAGAATTACACGTTTACTCAGAATACGACAATGCAGAACAACATTTACTTGTGTGAAGGAGTAAGCACAGTTGTAGCATAATGCAAAGCAGTTTGTTCAAGCTTTAAATTAAGTTTTTGAGTTTAAGGCTTTATTAGTCCCCATGCAGTAGAAATAAGGTGATATATTAAGAAATGTGAAATTAGTTCACAAGACATCTTATGAAGAATTAATCTCTCTAGGAGAAACAGAAAGAAATAATATTCTTCTATTCTGTTTCATAAAATTAATAATTAGAGAGTATGAACTTACTCATCCTCCATGCTCAGCTTTTTTCTCAAACTAGCTCCTCTTGTAAGCTCAACGACTACCTACGATGAACAAATAGACAGTGTAAATACCAGTTATAGCAACAACATGAAGAAAAGCAGGACTAGGAAATGTAGAGCAATGTGGATGACTGATACAATAAGCTTTCCCCTAATTTTTGTAATACCAGAGGCCTCTCAACTATAGCAGAGACTCAATAGCATAAGCACATAATATCCTCATCCTCAATTACTTAATTATTATAATATAAGCCAATGCAATCAAATGGTATTATATTGCTTAGCTTGATTAGCTGTAAAGAAAAAACAAATACCAAAGACATACTTATAATTTTATGTTGTGCAATCATCCACTATAATGCCCTCAGTACCATCTGTACGAAGCCAAGTTGGATAGTCATTGTCATCGTGAAAGTTAGTATCAAAAACAGGAAACTCTGAAGCAATATAATTGCTTTGAATATCATCATCCATTTCATCTGGATTGTCTCCCAGGTCAAATCCATCTCTTGGTTGCATTTTAAGAGCAGCACAAGAATTTAAGACAACTGGATCTTTCACGTAGAATACTTGGCGAACTTGAGATGGAAAGACGAATGGTTCATGACTAATGTGTTCCCCTGTATGAATCAAGCGTGAGAAATCTACGATTGTAAAACCTAGTTTATCCTTAGTCCTAGCATTCTTATTTATTGCAGCCCAATCCCCACGAAATAGTACTACTCTAAAATGCCCATAATAATCCAAATCTATAATATCTGTAAGCACCCCGTAATACTCAATATCTCCATCCAATGGATTAGCATCCTTCACAGATGCATAACTTCTCGTTATTGAGGTCACTACAATACCACTCTTTTGCGACTTCAATGAACACTCACGATCTTTAGTACGAAATCGAAATCCATTATGAATGAATCCCTTATATCTTTTTGCTATTTTATTAGGACTATTTGCCAAGATCCTTATTTCAAGTGCTACGACTTCAGCACCCAAGTTGAAAACCTATAAATGCAAGAAAATCATAACAGTACTTAGAATATTATGAAAGATAAAATAAATATTAGGAAATATTACTTACGTGAGTCTTAAACCACTTATGAAACTGTTCATTCATTATCTTATCTTGCTCGTGCGGTCCCAATCGTTTTGGCCTGTGCCTTCTTGTAACTGAACTTAAAAATTCCCTGATATTTAAATTCAAAACATTCATGAGATTTAAGTTAACAGTTTGTTCCAATTGGATGAACAACCATTTGAAATCTAAGGTATCTGCGAAATGCTTCAATTTGTGCATGATGATTTAGCACATAACGATGTGCTTGTTCCCACGTTAAGTCATCTAACTCAATGGCATCAATTTTACCCACAGTTCCTCCAGCAGTACGAAAAAGGTAATTCACCCCATCAAGGTAATGGATGAGGTCCTAAAGCATCATGTACTAAAGCCTCCATCTCCCCAATATTACTAAGATCCGCATTAATCGGTAACCTAGGAGGCAGTTGAGGAAAACAGTTTTCCCCCAATATAAAAGGATCATTAGAAGATGAAGAGGGATACTCTCCCTGAGAATACCAATTCGTGTAGCTCAATAGAAAACCAGATTAAGTGGGTTTCAACGACATCAGACTTATGTATTTCACAATTAGTGCATTCACGGCATGGGCAAATAATTACATCTGTACCAGAATTTTTCTTTGCAAAGTTGATGAAGGCTTTAACACCGTTGTGGTACTCTGTGGATCCTTGAGGCAAATTAATCCAGCTTTTATCCATTTTTCCGTGATTGCTGCAACATAAGAGCATGATAAGATCAGGTCAGAACAGTTAGCAAATATGACATAATATTGTTCAGGGTAATTTTGATTAAGTTAGCTGGTCATCTAATTAAGTAACCCTTTATATTTCTTGTTTCAGAAGCAGAAACTTAAATTTCATGTTACCAGTGGAGCTGGAACTTTAACTGCTGTCTATTGAAAAGTTATATAAGATGAACAAAAAATATTTCAAAGAACATCCCCCAACTGATGATATATTATTAATGAACCATGCAACATATATCCTCACCTCAGTTTTCCAATGTAGGCTTTACTTCCTTGTGATAGACCATCAGGATCCAATGGTATAATATACTCAACACGAGTACCCGTATAATATAAATTGTAACCATGAATCTGTTTAAACACAATACAGAACATAACATCATCAGATTAAATAAGGAATTTCTGAAAATAAAAAATTACAGATTCATCACTATCTTAGTTTAAAGTGGAACCAAGTTCATGCTTAAGCTACCAAACTTCATAGTCTGTGTACTCAAGATTGAGTCTAAAAGTAAATTCATAGACAAATAGTCTTGAATGAACATTACAATTAAGGGGAATGTTCAAAGGGTGATGATCAAACAAGACGAGGATATGTGCTACCCATATATTGCATAATTAAGATTTAAGATATATCTCACACAACTTTGCCTCATGGATAAAAAACTTCAGGTTTAGGCTCAACCTGCTCAAAATAGTGAACTTCATTAATCCTTTGAAACCCAAAAAAAGAAAAGGAAAAAGGGTTTTGCCTTGAAACAAAGCTATAAATTTGTTACCCTACTTAGCATATCGACAATAATTACTAGATGAGTTTCCTTACAGCTTCAGATCTGATTATTTCTTCATAGCTCTCCGTCTTTCAGTCCTGCATCAAAGAATCATTCTCCATCAACTGAAACGCACAAAAGACCTCCATTCTGAAAGAGTAATGCAATTCTCCTATACTCTTCCATGCATACATAATCCCAGTCAAATCCACATATATTCTTCTATGCATGCATACATAATCACAGTCCTCTAGCAAACAACACATTCTACTCTATTCAAATTGCAAACATTACTTGAAATGGAACACATTTAACGAATACAATGCTATAACAGCACTCAGCCAGTACATAATCTGAAAATTTAAAAGAGAGTCTACTTACATGATGATAAATATTGCAGTCTTTTTGTCATGTTTCATGAGACATTGAAGTGGAGAGTCCAACAGAGTATTATGGGCCCAATCAACAAAGCTGAAGAAATTCAAAGAATTAAAAGACAGTAAGTTTGATCATCATTAATAGAGTAAAAATGATGTTGAAATCAAATAGTTTGGCTGACATTGTTAATATTGAAGGGATCTTACATATATTTCACATTAAAATAGAAAAAAGAAAGAGATATCAAAGGAAAACTGAAGGGGAAATTAGTAGTCCAAGAGGATAAATAAAAACAAAGATGGCTTCGATGCTATAATCGAAAACAATTTGAAGGGCGAGAAACAAAAGATAAGTCCAAACCAACTGAAACGCAGAGACCAGTTTACTACAGTAAGGCCATTAAAATATCAAGTGGAAACTTAATTAAAAGGAGCTTAAAAAAAATTGAATAACAATCTTCCAAAGAAAGCCTATTCTGGTGGAAAGTACTCTGCGCTCTGATTATGTGGAGCAACAGTTCACTCAAAGAAAGTAATTTACAAACTCATCATCAGGCGGCTATATCAATTCGATCAATAGAATTGTTCTTGAAAGGATCAGTTCGAAGCTAGACAGGATAAACCTGACAGTGTTAAATAACTCATTATCGACATTGGTAAGGCCACTACAAACGGAGCTTGCCACTGGTTCATGTCCCAAAAGATGAGTCAATATTGCAACTCCGGCCATATCTCATAACTAATAGAGATAAAAGATAAACTTTTCACATTACTTGATACGATGTAGCTTTTCTGTGAAATCAGACTTTCAAGTTTCTCTGCTTGACAGCTCCGAAAACCAATTTGACTATGACGAGAACGACATGTTGTGATTGTTTTCCCAGATAACATACTTCGAAAGGGCGCTAAAGGAACTGATATTTTACGCAGAAAACTATCAGATTAATCTAAATGCTTAGATTATATTTGTAAACTAAGATAAGTTGCTCCAATGCAAGATGAAACCTTTCCTTTTCTATACATACAAAGAAAATCTAGTTTCTAAACAATGTCAAAAGACAGTCTCTCCAATTCTCATTGGCAATGACAAAAGATCCTTGAGAATCTTGCAACCGACTAAACACGTTGTACAACTCAATAATGCATGATCAGCTCTAGTTACTTCTTTCTCACTCACACATTTCCATAACATCTGCCACACTAAATTAAGGTCAAATGAAAAATTGAAAAAGAGATACAAAAAAGTAATAAGAATGATACCGTGGACACAGCTCTGATTACACAATGCCCTTATCTCATACAAACATAGCGATAAACAAATTAATTCCTTAACTAAATTTAATCCTGAGCTTAAGATGCATATACTATAAGCGATTAAATGAAAACTTTTACCTAATTTTTGTGGTATACGACGGCGAGGAGAAGCTGTGGTGAGAACGACGGCGATGGCGATGGCGATGGAGATGGCGACGACGACGGCAATGGCGATGGCAATGGCGACGACGACGGCGATGGCGACGACGGCGATGGCGACGACGGCGATGGCGATGGCGACGACGGCGACGGCTATGGAGAAGGCGATGGAGATTGACGAAAATTGAACGAGAATATGACAAATTAGGGCATTTGTTTATGAGTGGCAGATATGGAATTTCCTTTTTTAGTTTTTTATAATTTATTTGTATTTTTCTTATTTCCCAACATACAGACTGCTGCGACTTTTAAGTCGTTGGTTAAAGCAAACCCGAGTCTTAACATTCCCAACAGGGGTCCAAAACGTTGGCTAAAAATCGTTGGCAAATTCAAATTTTCTTGTAGTGAAACATTTTTTAGGGGTTTTAGACACTTGCACATACAACAATAAGAGTATAAAAGCAAATCAAGAACAGATAAAGTCAAGTTTAAATACAAATACTAAAAGACCGGTACTCTATTTGACTTCATAATGCAATTAGGAGGATTTGACTTCATAATGCAATGAGAATATGAGATTATACTAAAATGAATTTATATTATAACAGATTCATATGAATAGCTTAATAGTTTGATTGAATCAAAAATGATTGAATTATATTGGTTAACAACACCATTAAGATAACCTCCATACAAAAATTACATTCTGAAAGCTCAACATGCATCAACTTTATTTAAAACTTAGGTCCTGAAGTTCGCCAGTCGCTACTTTCAAAAGTACATCAAAAAGGTTAATGAGGCATTCCTCACTATGATGACCCAAATAAATCAGTCTAATTGCTGATCGCACAAAGACATGCTCGATGGAAGCAGCGAACGAACGATTTGGAAGAAGGTGGAACAATAAAATCTGAAACCACCAAATGGAACGTGGGTTGGTAGCGTGCTTATTTGCTTATATTCAAAATCTTGTACATACAAAATAGGCACAAGCATACAGATCATATAAGGCATAAATCTAATTTCATATTCGTACATAAACATAAAAAATATTTGTTTTGTATGAATATAATAAAAATGCTTCAGTTTATACAGCCAAGTTTTAGATAGAAGCACAATATGAAATTCATAGAAATTTACACAGAAACATGTATTATCACAATGCATGTGGAATAATCCAAAAACTCGTGATTCAATACAGTTTTTGATAATTGCAAATAATGACACGCATACTCAATTCAATAAACTAAAATTGGTAGCGTAACTCTTTGAAACAATATGTCTCGTGTAGGCTGTGATACCACATGTTATACTTTAAAACATATGGCATCAAAGTTTACGCAGCGGAAATTAATAAATAAATTTGTACCTCCCGACATGTTGCTCAATGAGTATGTGCCCTGCTTTCCTCTACGAAGAATCTGCAAAGTGTAGAGAAGGGATGCTTAACCTATGCCTTATTCTTTTTTGGTGTACTTGATGGTGTACACAGGCAGTGATATTTATAGGCTAGGTAAGGACACTTCTAATATGGTAACCTTATTTGATTTCTCCCATCAAGAAATCAGATTTTCTAATTGCGCAATTCGCCAAATAAAGTTAGGAATTAATCTTGCTAATCACCCTAATTAGAGGGCCACAATTATTGGAAGATTCAATTAAATCAAAAAATTCCATTGCCTTATATAAGAGAATCTTTCATAATTTGTAATTCAAATCCATATGGAAAACTTATGTTAAACAAATATTGAGCACAGTGAGTGGTATGCTATGCCACGACCTTCATTTGTGCAAAAAAAGCATAATCAAAAGTCTTCCCTTGACGGGTTTATATATTTTGTGTGACTTACATAAATTAATCGACTAAAAATAAAGGGTATTAACAATCCTGCAAGTCTGCAACACGTCTCTACCATGCCCGTCTCTGTTACCCTGGGTTTTAAAAAAAATTGGTGTGAGTAAATTGAAAGACAAAAAGTTTTAAGGAAAAAGATTCAAAAAACTTTGGCAGCTAAGTTAGCATAATGGAATGACCTCATAACATTTTTTAGCAAATGAGCCTATGGGATCTCATTTAAAGAAAAGAGATAATGAAAGAATTACGTTGCTCATGAACTGAACTCACTTAGATGCAATGTGGTTCTATACATCAGTTTAAGTGTTAATAAAACATTTTTTCATGTTGTCAAAGAGTTGAACAATGGTTTTTTGTGTTGTCAAAGATTTCAACAATGAAAATAGGTGGAGTCTATACATATACGTTGTTATGGGAGAAGCAACCAGAAGTCTCATCAATTGTTCGAAAACTCAACTTTTCTTAATGAACAAACAACACTTTTCCCGTGTTAATCTGGTACGTGATAGCCAAATTAAATGTAAACATCAGAAAAACGTATAGTCGGAATGTCAAGTAACAATGTTTTTGTGTCAATTAGCATATACTTTTGAATCAAAGAGACCAAAATGTACGGTTTCCCTAAACCTAGATAGACAAAACTAAACTAATGAAGCAAAAACTAGAATCAAGTCCAATTGCAAGTAGTTGATTTCCCACTAATCATGATCCAAACACACATTATAAGAAAGCAATACTTAAATCCATTTCTCAAAAGACCTCCAAGGTCAATGAAAGTAAACTGAGAACATTAAATTCCTCTCTACTACCAAGAAACACTACAAAATTCTAGACTTTTGCCAGCGTTTACTAAGGCCTAAGCCAGCGTTTATAAACGCTGGGAATTAGCCTGCCAGCGATATTCAAAACGTTGGAGGCCGCTGGGAGAACCGCCGTGGGTAAAGCCTAAGCCAACGATTTTTGTCATCGTTGGTACATGTGGCATCTTTTACCAGCGATGATAAAACGCCAGTAAATCTCTACAAAATCGTTGGGAATTGCAATTTTTTACCTGTTTTGTAAAATGCTGCAAAAACTGCACCAAAAACGTTGGCTTTTCTCCTCTAGAACATTAATTTTTGACCTTGCCAGCATTTTTTTTCGTTGGCTATTCTCCTCTAGAAGAACATTACCTTCTGACCCACCGTTTTCTTTAGAAGAAAACGTTGGCATTACCTGTTTCATTTGCCCCCTTTTTTGAGCAGGTATCCTACCTTTTTTTATTTTAAATTCACTTAATTACTAAATAAAAAATAGACACAATTATCAAAACCATGTTGCTCTCACATAAATCATTCCCAACATTACATTCCAATACTACTGCCTCACATAAATCGTTCCACAACATCACATTCCACTATTGCGAAGCAAAAACATCATTGTAGAACAAAACGTCCTCGACTATAAAGTGCAAATTCGTAATATTTGGTGCAACGAGCAAAACATTCGGAAGTTTACTTTACAAAAAATCGATGCCACTTAATACTTGCACCAGAGAGACTTCACAGACTCATTTAACTACTCCATACCATGCCCCTCCATACAACGCCATGAATTCATTGTGATCTGCAGCAAACAAAGAAAATACCAACACATTAAAGACAAGTTACTCATAACTGCATAAATATATAATTCGATGTAAGATGTATTTAACATAGCTGGTAACACTACAAGATATCACTCTACAAGGTAATTGACCAATTGTAGCTCCGGTAAACCCATATGCAGAATTTGCACTTATTAAAACACAAGGAGAAATCATATTACTCCAAATCTTCATCTCATGCTGATGGAAAGTATTTCAGTAAAATCTTATTTGCCTTGAAACTGCCAAAAGAAAAGCTAAATTTTGGAAAGAGATTTATGTTTCTGTAATCAACTGATAATGTATAAACAAGGAGCAACCCGCTCATCCAAATATACATGTAAAAATGTACTGTATTGAGACCAAATGGGAAAAAGTTGGATAAAACTAAACTCTTCAGGAATTCACTCACTTACTCCTCCCTGTCCCGCCTTCCACCCTCAGCCGTAGACATGTATATATATGTAATTTTATGCCTGATAAGTGTTATTTCGAATCAACGAGAATTGGACAAATTACTCTATAGAAGAGAGAAAATAAAAAATAATACTCAAGTCACTGAAATCCTATTCTTTTTTACTAACTCAGCAGTTTACAACACATATTAACAAAAGAACAGAAACCAAGGAATTAACCAAAGCACATTCCATTTTACAACAAAGAAAGTATACTGTTTCCATGCACATACATCTTAGAATAGGCATTCTTTCAATGTACAGACATTCGACATAATGACATATCTCTCATAAATGAACCAAGCAAGCCATAAGTAAGATTATGAACCACAAGATAGCTACCTCACCTTTTCCTCCAATCCTTATCCACATTTTTAGAACATGCGCATAACGCCGTACTCTAGGCCGATGTCCCCCCAGGTTGATCCTTCCAAAAAGAATTATTTTAGAAGTTAATGATATTCCTGCAAGTGCTAGTGCAAAGAATTACACGTTTACTCAGAATACGACAATGCAGAACAACATTTACTTGTGTGAAGGAGTAAGCACAGTTGTAGCATAATGCAAAGCAGTTTGTTCAAGCTTTAAATTAAGTTTTTGAGTTTAAGGCTTTATTAGTCCCCATGCAGTAGAAATAAGGTGATATATTAAGAAATGTGAAATTAGTTCACAAGACATCTTATGAAGAATTAATCTCTCTAGGAGAAACAGAAAGAAATAATATTCTTCTATTCTGTTTCATAAAATTAATAATTAGAGAGTATGAACTTACTCATCCTCCATGCTCAGCTTTTTTCTCAAACTAGCTCCTCTTGTAAGCTCAACGACTACCTACGATGAACAAATAGACAGTGTAAATACCAGTTATAGCAACAACATGAAGAAAAGCAGGACTAGGAAATGTAGAGCAATGTGGATGACTGATACAATAAGCTTTCCCCTAATTTTTGTAATACCAGAGGCCTCTCAACTATAGCAGAGACTCAATAGCATAAGCACATAATATCCTCATCCTCAATTACTTAATTATTATAATATAAGCCAATGCAATCAAATGGTATTATATTGCTTAGCTTGATTAGCTGTAAAGAAAAAACAAATACCAAAGACATACTTATAATTTTATGTTGTGCAATCATCCACTATAATGCCCTCAGTACCATCTGTACGAAGCCAAGTTGGATAGTCATTGTCATCGTGAAAGTTAGTATCAAAAACAGGAAACTCTGAAGCAATATAATTGCTTTGAATATCATCATCCATTTCATCTGGATTGTCTCCCAGGTCAAATCCATCTCTTGGTTGCATTTTAAGAGCAGCACAAGAATTTAAGACAACTGGATCTTTCACGTAGAATACTTGGCGAACTTGAGATGGAAAGACGAATGGTTCATGACTAATGTGTTCCCCTGTATGAATCAAGCGTGAGAAATCTACGATTGTAAAACCTAGTTTATCCTTAGTCCTAGCATTCTTATTTATTGCAGCCCAATCCCCACGAAATAGTACTACTCTAAAATGCCCATAATAATCCAAATCTATAATATCTGTAAGCACCCCGTAATACTCAATATCTCCATCCAATGGATTAGCATCCTTCACAGATGCATAACTTCTCGTTATTGAGGTCACTACAATACCACTCTTTTGCGACTTCAATGAACACTCACGATCTTTAGTACGAAATCGAAATCCATTATGAATGAATCCCTTATATCTTTTTGCTATTTTATTAGGACTATTTGCCAAGATCCTTATTTCAAGTGCTACGACTTCAGCACCCAAGTTGAAAACCTATAAATGCAAGAAAATCATAACAGTACTTAGAATATTATGAAAGATAAAATAAATATTAGGAAATATTACTTACGTGAGTCTTAAACCACTTATGAAACTGTTCATTCATTATCTTATCTTGCTCGTGCGGTCCCAATCGTTTTGGCCTGTGCCTTCTTGTAACTGAACTTAAAAATTCCCTGATATTTAAATTCAAAACATTCATGAGATTTAAGTTAACAGTTTGTTCCAATTGGATGAACAACCATTTGAAATCTAAGGTATCTGCGAAATGCTTCAATTTGTGCATGATGATTTAGCACATAACGATGTGCTTGTTCCCACGTTAAGTCATCTAACTCAATGGCATCAATTTTACCCACAGTTCCTCCAGCAGTACGAAAAAGGTAATTCACCCCATCAAGGTAATGGATGAGGTCCTAAAGCATCATGTACTAAAGCCTCCATCTCCCCAATATTACTAAGATCCGCATTAATCGGTAACCTAGGAGGCAGTTGAGGAAAACAGTTTTCCCCCAATATAAAAGGATCATTAGAAGATGAAGAGGGATACTCTCCCTGAGAATACCAATTCGTGTAGCTCAATAGAAAACCATTGCAGATTAAGTGGGTTTCAACGACATCAGACTTATGTATTTCACAATTAGTGCATTCACGGCATGGGCAAATAATTACATCTGTACCAGAATTTTTCTTTGCAAAGTTGATGAAGGCTTTAACACCGTTGTGGTACTCTGTGGATCCTTGAGGCAAATTAATCCAGCTTTTATCCATTTTTCCGTGATTGCTGCAACATAAGAGCATGATAAGATCAGGTCAGAACAGTTAGCAAATATGACATAATATTGTTCAGGGTAATTTTGATTAAGTTAGCTGGTCATCTAATTAAGTAACCCTTTATATTTCTTGTTTCAGAAGCAGAAACTTAAATTTCATGTTACCAGTGGAGCTGGAACTTTAACTGCTGTCTATTGAAAAGTTATATAAGATGAACAAAAAATATTTCAAAGAACATCCCCCAACTGATGATATATTATTAATGAACCATGCAACATATATCCTCACCTCAGTTTTCCAATGTAGGCTTTACTTCCTTGTGATAGACCATCAGGATCCAATGGTATAATATACTCAACACGAGTACCCGTATAATATAAATTGTAACCATGAATCTGTTTAAACACAATACAGAACATAACATCATCAGATTAAATAAGGAATTTCTGAAAATAAAAAATTACAGATTCATCACTATCTTAGTTTAAAGTGGAACCAAGTTCATGCTTAAGCTACCAAACTTCATAGTCTGTGTACTCAAGATTGAGTCTAAAAGTAAATTCATAGACAAATAGTCTTGAATGAACATTACAATTAAGGGGAATGTTCAAAGGGTGATGATCAAACAAGACGAGGATATGTGCTACCCATATATTGCATAATTAAGATTTAAGATATATCTCACACAACTTTGCCTCATGGATAAAAAACTTCAGGTTTAGGCTCAACCTGCTCAAAATAGTGAACTTCATTAATCCTTTGAAACCCAAAAAAAGAAAAGGAAAAAGGGTTTTGCCTTGAAACAAAGCTATAAATTTGTTACCCTACTTAGCATATCGACAATAATTACTAGATGAGTTTCCTTACAGCTTCAGATCTGATTATTTCTTCATAGCTCTCCGTCTTTCAGTCCTGCATCAAAGAATCATTCTCCATCAACTGAAACGCACAAAAGACCTCCATTCTGAAAGAGTAATGCAATTCTCCTATACTCTTCCATGCATACATAATCCCAGTCAAATCCACATATATTCTTCTATGCATGCATACATAATCACAGTCCTCTAGCAAACAACACATTCTACTCTATTCAAATTGCAAACATTACTTGAAATGGAACACATTTAACGAATACAATGCTATAACAGCACTCAGCCAGTACATAATCTGAAAATTTAAAAGAGAGTCTACTTACATGATGATAAATATTGCAGTCTTTTTGTCATGTTTCATGAGACATTGAAGTGGAGAGTCCAACAGAGTATTATGGGCCCAATCAACAAAGCTGAAGAAATTCAAAGAATTAAAAGACAGTAAGTTTGATCATCATTAATAGAGTAAAAATGATGTTGAAATCAAATAGTTTGGCTGACATTGTTAATATTGAAGGGATCTTACATATATTTCACATTAAAATAGAAAAAAGAAAGAGATATCAAAGGAAAACTGAAGGGGAAATTAGTAGTCCAAGAGGATAAATAAAAACAAAGATGGCTTCGATGCTATAATCGAAAACAATTTGAAGGGCGAGAAACAAAAGATAAGTCCAAACCAACTGAAACGCAGAGACCAGTTTACTACAGTAAGGCCATTAAAATATCAAGTGGAAACTTAATTAAAAGGAGCTTAAAAAAAATTGAATAACAATCTTCCAAAGAAAGCCTATTCTGGTGGAAAGTACTCTGCGCTCTGATTATGTGGAGCAACAGTTCACTCAAAGAAAGTAATTTACAAACTCATCATCAGGCGGCTATATCAATTCGATCAATAGAATTGTTCTTGAAAGGATCAGTTCGAAGCTAGACAGGATAAACCTGACAGTGTTAAATAACTCATTATCGACATTGGTAAGGCCACTACAAACGGAGCTTGCCACTGGTTCATGTCCCAAAAGATGAGTCAATATTGCAACTCCGGCCATATCTCATAACTAATAGAGATAAAAGATAAACTTTTCACATTACTTGATACGATGTAGCTTTTCTGTGAAATCAGACTTTCAAGTTTCTCTGCTTGACAGCTCCGAAAACCAATTTGACTATGACGAGAACGACATGTTGTGATTGTTTTCCCAGATAACATACTTCGAAAGGGCGCTAAAGGAACTGATATTTTACGCAGAAAACTATCAGATTAATCTAAATGCTTAGATTATATTTGTAAACTAAGATAAGTTGCTCCAATGCAAGATGAAACCTTTCCTTTTCTATACATACAAAGAAAATCTAGTTTCTAAACAATGTCAAAAGACAGTCTCTCCAATTCTCATTGGCAATGACAAAAGATCCTTGAGAATCTTGCAACCGACTAAACACGTTGTACAACTCAATAATGCATGATCAGCTCTAGTTACTTCTTTCTCACTCACACATTTCCATAACATCTGCCACACTAAATTAAGGTCAAATGAAAAATTGAAAAAGAGATACAAAAAAGTAATAAGAATGATACCGTGGACACAGCTCTGATTACACAATGCCCTTATCTCATACAAACATAGCGATAAACAAATTAATTCCTTAACTAAATTTAATCCTGAGCTTAAGATGCATATACTATAAGCGATTAAATGAAAACTTTTACCTAATTTTTGTGGTATACGACGGCGAGGAGAAGCTGTGGTGAGAACGACGGCGATGGCGATGGCGATGGAGATGGCGACGACGACGGCAATGGCGATGGCAATGGCGACGACGACGGCGATGGCGACGACGGCGATGGCGACGACGGCGATGGCGATGGCGACGACGGCGACGGCTATGGAGAAGGCGATGGAGATTGACGAAAATTGAACGAGAATATGACAAATTAGGGCATTTGTTTATGAGTGGCAGATATGGAATTTCCTTTTTTAGTTTTTTATAATTTATTTGTATTTTTCTTATTTCCCAACATACAGACTGCTGCGACTTTTAAGTCGTTGGTTAAAGCAAACCCGAGTCTTAACATTCCCAACAGGGGTCCAAAACGTTGGCTAAAAATCGTTGGCAAATTCAAATTTTCTTGTAGTGAAACATTTTTTAGGGGTTTTAGACACTTGCACATACAACAATAAGAGTATAAAAGCAAATCAAGAACAGATAAAGTCAAGTTTAAATACAAATACTAAAAGACCGGTACTCTATTTGACTTCATAATGCAATTAGGAGGATTTGACTTCATAATGCAATGAGAATATGAGATTATACTAAAATGAATTTATATTATAACAGATTCATATGAATAGCTTAATAGTTTGATTGAATCAAAAATGATTGAATTATATTGGTTAACAACACCATTAAGATAACCTCCATACAAAAATTACATTCTGAAAGCTCAACATGCATCAACTTTATTTAAAACTTAGGTCCTGAAGTTCGCCAGTCGCTACTTTCAAAAGTACATCAAAAAGGTTAATGAGGCATTCCTCACTATGATGACCCAAATAAATCAGTCTAATTGCTGATCGCACAAAGACATGCTCGATGGAAGCAGCGAACGAACGATTTGGAAGAAGGTGGAACAATAAAATCTGAAACCACCAAATGGAACGTGGGTTGGTAGCGTGCTTATTTGCTTATATTCAAAATCTTGTACATACAAAATAGGCACAAGCATACAGATCATATAAGGCATAAATCTAATTTCATATTCGTACATAAACATAAAAAATATTTGTTTTGTATGAATATAATAAAAATGCTTCAGTTTATACAGCCAAGTTTTAGATAGAAGCACAGTATGAAATTCATAGAAATTTACACAGAAACATGTATTATCACAATGCATGTGGAATAATCCAAAAACTCGTGATTCAATACAGTTTTTGATAATTGCAAATAATGACACGCATACTCAATTCAATAAACTAAAATTGGTAGCGTAACTCTTTGAAACAATATGTCTCGTGTAGGCTGTGATACCACATGTTATACTTTAAAACATATGGCATCAAAGTTTACGCAGCGGAAATTAATAAATAAATTTGTACCTCCCGACATGTTGCTCAATGAGTATGTGCCCTGCTTTCCTCTACGAAGAATCTGCAAAGTGTAGAGAAGGGATGCTTAACCTATGCCTTATTCTTTTTTGGTGTACTTGATGGTGTACACAGGCAGTGATATTTATAGGCTAGGTAAGGACACTTCTAATATGGTAACCTTATTTGATTTCTCCCATCAAGAAATCAGATTTTCTAATTGCGCAATTCGCCAAATAAAGTTAGGAATTAATCTTGCTAATCACCCTAATTAGAGGGCCACAATTATTGGAAGATTCAATTAAATCAAAAAATTCCATTGCCTTATATAAGAGAATCTTTCATAATTTGTAATTCAAATCCATATGGAAAACTTATGTTAAACAAATATTGAGCACAGTGAGTGGTATGCTATGCCACGACCTTCATTTGTGCAAAAAAAGCATAATCAAAAGTCTTCCCTTGACGGGTTTATATATTTTGTGTGACTTACATAAATTAATCGACTAAAAATAAAGGGTATTAACAATCCTGCAAGTCTGCAACACGTCTCTACCATGCCCGTCTCTGTTACCCTGGGTTTTAAAAAAAATTGGTGTGAGTAAATTGAAAGACAAAAAGTTTTAAGGAAAAAGATTCAAAAAACTTTGGCAGCTAAGTTAGCATAATGGAATGACCTCATAACATTTTTTAGCAAATGAGCCTATGGGATCTCATTTAAAGAAAAGAGATAATGAAAGAATTACGTTGCTCATGAACTGAACTCACTTAGATGCAATGTGGTTCTATACATCAGTTTAAGTGTTAATAAAACATTTTTTCATGTTGTCAAAGAGTTGAACAATGGTTTTTTGTGTTGTCAAAGATTTCAACAATGAAAATAGGTGGAGTCTATACATATACGTTGTTATGGGAGAAGCAACCAGAAGTCTCATCAATTGTTCGAAAACTCAACTTTTCTTAATGAACAAACAACACTTTTCCCGTGTTAATCTGGTACGTGATAGCCAAATTAAATGTAAACATCAGAAAAACGTATAGTCGGAATGTCAAGTAACAATGTTTTTGTGTCAATTAGCATATACTTTTGAATCAAAGAGACCAAAATGTACGGTTTCCCTAAACCTAGATAGACAAAACTAAACTAATGAAGCAAAAACTAGAATCAAGTCCAATTGCAAGTAGTTGATTTCCCACTAATCATGATCCAAACACACATTATAAGAAAGCAATACTTAAATCCATTTCTCAAAAGACCTCCAAGGTCAATGAAAGTAAACTGAGAACATTAAATTCCTCTCTACTACCAAGAAACACTACAAAATTCTAGACTTTTGCCAGCGTTTACTAAGGCCTAAGCCAGCGTTTATAAACGCTGGGAATTAGCCTGCCAGCGATATTCAAAACGTTGGAGGCCGCTGGGAGAACCGCCGTGGGTAAAGCCTAAGCCAACGATTTTTGTCATCGTTGGTACATGTGGCATCTTTTACCAGCGATGATAAAACGCCAGTAAATCTCTACAAAATCGTTGGGAATTGCAATTTTTTACCTGTTTTGTAAAATGCTGCAAAAACTGCACCAAAAACGTTGGCTTTTCTCCTCTAGAACATTAATTTTTGACCTTGCCAGCATTTTTTTTCGTTGGCTATTCTCCTCTAGAAGAACATTACCTTCTGACCCACCGTTTTCTTTAGAAGAAAACGTTGGCATTACCTGTTTCATTTGCCCCCTTTTTTGAGCAGGTATCCTACCTTTTTTTATTTTAAATTCACTTAATTACTAAATAAAAAATAGACACAATTATCAAAACCATGTTGCTCTCACATAAATCATTCCCAACATTACATTCCAATACTACTGCCTCACATAAATCGTTCCACAACATCACATTCCACTATTGCGAAGCAAAAACATCATTGTAGAACAAAACGTCCTCGACTATAAAGTGCAAATTCGTAATATTTGGTGCAACGAGCAAAACATTCGGAAGTTTACTTTACAAAAAATCGATGCCACTTAATACTTGCACCAGAGAGACTTCACAGACTCATTTAACTACTCCATACCATGCCCCTCCATACAACGCCATGAATTCATTGTGATCTGCAGCAAACAAAGAAAATACCAACACATTAAAGACAAGTTACTCATAACTGCATAAATATATAATTCGATGTAAGATGTATTTAACATAGCTGGTAACACTACAAGATATCACTCTACAAGGTAATTGACCAATTGTAGCTCCGGTAAACCCATATGCAGAATTTGCACTTATTAAAACACAAGGAGAAATCATATTACTCCAAATCTTCATCTCATGCTGATGGAAAGTATTTCAGTAAAATCTTATTTGCCTTGAAACTGCCAAAAGAAAAGCTAAATTTTGGAAAGAGATTTATGTTTCTGTAATCAACTGATAATGTATAAACAAGGAGCAACCCGCTCATCCAAATATACATGTAAAAATGTACTGTATTGAGACCAAATGGGAAAAAGTTGGATAAAACTAAACTCTTCAGGAATTCACTCACTTACTCCTCCCTGTCCCGCCTTCCACCCTCAGCCGTAGACATGTATATATATGTAATTTTATGCCTGATAAGTGTTATTTCGAATCAACGAGAATTGGACAAATTACTCTATAGAAGAGAGAAAATAAAAAATAATACTCAAGTCACTGAAATCCTATTCTTTTTTACTAACTCAGCAGTTTACAACACATATTAACAAAAGAACAGAAACCAAGGAATTAACCAAAGCACATTCCATTTTACAACAAAGAAAGTATACTGTTTCCATGCACATACATCTTAGAATAGGCATTCTTTCAATGTACAGACATTCGACATAATGACATATCTCTCATAAATGAACCAAGCAAGCCATAAGTAAGATTATGAACCACAAGATAGCTACCTCACCTTTTCCTCCAATCCTTATCCACATTTTTAGAACATGCGCATAACGCCGTACTCTAGGCCGATGTCCCCCCAGGTTGATCCTTCCAAAAAGAATTATTTTAGAAGTTAATGATATTCCTGCAAGTGCTAGTGCAAAGAATTACACGTTTACTCAGAATACGACAATGCAGAACAACATTTACTTGTGTGAAGGAGTAAGCACAGTTGTAGCATAATGCAAAGCAGTTTGTTCAAGCTTTAAATTAAGTTTTTGAGTTTAAGGCTTTATTAGTCCCCATGCAGTAGAAATAAGGTGATATATTAAGAAATGTGAAATTAGTTCACAAGACATCTTATGAAGAATTAATCTCTCTAGGAGAAACAGAAAGAAATAATATTCTTCTATTCTGTTTCATAAAATTAATAATTAGAGAGTATGAACTTACTCATCCTCCATGCTCAGCTTTTTTCTCAAACTAGCTCCTCTTGTAAGCTCAACGACTACCTACGATGAACAAATAGACAGTGTAAATACCAGTTATAGCAACAACATGAAGAAAAGCAGGACTAGGAAATGTAGAGCAATGTGGATGACTGATACAATAAGCTTTCCCCTAATTTTTGTAATACCAGAGGCCTCTCAACTATAGCAGAGACTCAATAGCATAAGCACATAATATCCTCATCCTCAATTACTTAATTATTATAATATAAGCCAATGCAATCAAATGGTATTATATTGCTTAGCTTGATTAGCTGTAAAGAAAAAACAAATACCAAAGACATACTTATAATTTTATGTTGTGCAATCATCCACTATAATGCCCTCAGTACCATCTGTACGAAGCCAAGTTGGATAGTCATTGTCATCGTGAAAGTTAGTATCAAAAACAGGAAACTCTGAAGCAATATAATTGCTTTGAATATCATCATCCATTTCATCTGGATTGTCTCCCAGGTCAAATCCATCTCTTGGTTGCATTTTAAGAGCAGCACAAGAATTTAAGACAACTGGATCTTTCACGTAGAATACTTGGCGAACTTGAGATGGAAAGACGAATGGTTCATGACTAATGTGTTCCCCTGTATGAATCAAGCGTGAGAAATCTACGATTGTAAAACCTAGTTTATCCTTAGTCCTAGCATTCTTATTTATTGCAGCCCAATCCCCACGAAATAGTACTACTCTAAAATGCCCATAATAATCCAAATCTATAATATCTGTAAGCACCCCGTAATACTCAATATCTCCATCCAATGGATTAGCATCCTTCACAGATGCATAACTTCTCGTTATTGAGGTCACTACAATACCACTCTTTTGCGACTTCAATGAACACTCACGATCTTTAGTACGAAATCGAAATCCATTATGAATGAATCCCTTATATCTTTTTGCTATTTTATTAGGACTATTTGCCAAGATCCTTATTTCAAGTGCTACGACTTCAGCACCCAAGTTGAAAACCTATAAATGCAAGAAAATCATAACAGTACTTAGAATATTATGAAAGATAAAATAAATATTAGGAAATATTACTTACGTGAGTCTTAAACCACTTATGAAACTGTTCATTCATTATCTTATCTTGCTCGTGCGGTCCCAATCGTTTTGGCCTGTGCCTTCTTGTAACTGAACTTAAAAATTCCCTGATATTTAAATTCAAAACATTCATGAGATTTAAGTTAACAGTTTGTTCCAATTGGATGAACAACCATTTGAAATCTAAGGTATCTGCGAAATGCTTCAATTTGTGCATGATGATTTAGCACATAACGATGTGCTTGTTCCCACGTTAAGTCATCTAACTCAATGGCATCAATTTTACCCACAGTTCCTCCAGCAGTACGAAAAAGGTAATTCACCCCATCAAGGTAATGGATGAGGTCCTAAAGCATCATGTACTAAAGCCTCCATCTCCCCAATATTACTAAGATCCGCATTAATCGGTAACCTAGGAGGCAGTTGAGGAAAACAGTTTTCCCCCAATATAAAAGGATCATTAGAAGATGAAGAGGGATACTCTCCCTGAGAATACCAATTCGTGTAGCTCAATAGAAAACCATTGCAGATTAAGTGGGTTTCAACGACATCAGACTTATGTATTTCACAATTAGTGCATTCACGGCATGGGCAAATAATTACATCTGTACCAGAATTTTTCTTTGCAAAGTTGATGAAGGCTTTAACACCGTTGTGGTACTCTGTGGATCCTTGAGGCAAATTAATCCAGCTTTTATCCATTTTTCCGTGATTGCTGCAACATAAGAGCATGATAAGATCAGGTCAGAACAGTTAGCAAATATGACATAATATTGTTCAGGGTAATTTTGATTAAGTTAGCTGGTCATCTAATTAAGTAACCCTTTATATTTCTTGTTTCAGAAGCAGAAACTTAAATTTCATGTTACCAGTGGAGCTGGAACTTTAACTGCTGTCTATTGAAAAGTTATATAAGATGAACAAAAAATATTTCAAAGAACATCCCCCAACTGATGATATATTATTAATGAACCATGCAACATATATCCTCACCTCAGTTTTCCAATGTAGGCTTTACTTCCTTGTGATAGACCATCAGGATCCAATGGTATAATATACTCAACACGAGTACCCGTATAATATAAATTGTAACCATGAATCTGTTTAAACACAATACAGAACATAACATCATCAGATTAAATAAGGAATTTCTGAAAATAAAAAATTACAGATTCATCACTATCTTAGTTTAAAGTGGAACCAAGTTCATGCTTAAGCTACCAAACTTCATAGTCTGTGTACTCAAGATTGAGTCTAAAAGTAAATTCATAGACAAATAGTCTTGAATGAACATTACAATTAAGGGGAATGTTCAAAGGGTGATGATCAAACAAGACGAGGATATGTGCTACCCATATATTGCATAATTAAGATTTAAGATATATCTCACACAACTTTGCCTCATGGATAAAAAACTTCAGGTTTAGGCTCAACCTGCTCAAAATAGTGAACTTCATTAATCCTTTGAAACCCAAAAAAAGAAAAGGAAAAAGGGTTTTGCCTTGAAACAAAGCTATAAATTTGTTACCCTACTTAGCATATCGACAATAATTACTAGATGAGTTTCCTTACAGCTTCAGATCTGATTATTTCTTCATAGCTCTCCGTCTTTCAGTCCTGCATCAAAGAATCATTCTCCATCAACTGAAACGCACAAAAGACCTCCATTCTGAAAGAGTAATGCAATTCTCCTATACTCTTCCATGCATACATAATCCCAGTCAAATCCACATATATTCTTCTATGCATGCATACATAATCACAGTCCTCTAGCAAACAACACATTCTACTCTATTCAAATTGCAAACATTACTTGAAATGGAACACATTTAACGAATACAATGCTATAACAGCACTCAGCCAGTACATAATCTGAAAATTTAAAAGAGAGTCTACTTACATGATGATAAATATTGCAGTCTTTTTGTCATGTTTCATGAGACATTGAAGTGGAGAGTCCAACAGAGTATTATGGGCCCAATCAACAAAGCTGAAGAAATTCAAAGAATTAAAAGACAGTAAGTTTGATCATCATTAATAGAGTAAAAATGATGTTGAAATCAAATAGTTTGGCTGACATTGTTAATATTGAAGGGATCTTACATATATTTCACATTAAAATAGAAAAAAGAAAGAGATATCAAAGGAAAACTGAAGGGGAAATTAGTAGTCCAAGAGGATAAATAAAAACAAAGATGGCTTCGATGCTATAATCGAAAACAATTTGAAGGGCGAGAAACAAAAGATAAGTCCAAACCAACTGAAACGCAGAGACCAGTTTACTACAGTAAGGCCATTAAAATATCAAGTGGAAACTTAATTAAAAGGAGCTTAAAAAAAATTGAATAACAATCTTCCAAAGAAAGCCTATTCTGGTGGAAAGTACTCTGCGCTCTGATTATGTGGAGCAACAGTTCACTCAAAGAAAGTAATTTACAAACTCATCATCAGGCGGCTATATCAATTCGATCAATAGAATTGTTCTTGAAAGGATCAGTTCGAAGCTAGACAGGATAAACCTGACAGTGTTAAATAACTCATTATCGACATTGGTAAGGCCACTACAAACGGAGCTTGCCACTGGTTCATGTCCCAAAAGATGAGTCAATATTGCAACTCCGGCCATATCTCATAACTAATAGAGATAAAAGATAAACTTTTCACATTACTTGATACGATGTAGCTTTTCTGTGAAATCAGACTTTCAAGTTTCTCTGCTTGACAGCTCCGAAAACCAATTTGACTATGACGAGAACGACATGTTGTGATTGTTTTCCCAGATAACATACTTCGAAAGGGCGCTAAAGGAACTGATATTTTACGCAGAAAACTATCAGATTAATCTAAATGCTTAGATTATATTTGTAAACTAAGATAAGTTGCTCCAATGCAAGATGAAACCTTTCCTTTTCTATACATACAAAGAAAATCTAGTTTCTAAACAATGTCAAAAGACAGTCTCTCCAATTCTCATTGGCAATGACAAAAGATCCTTGAGAATCTTGCAACCGACTAAACACGTTGTACAACTCAATAATGCATGATCAGCTCTAGTTACTTCTTTCTCACTCACACATTTCCATAACATCTGCCACACTAAATTAAGGTCAAATGAAAAATTGAAAAAGAGATACAAAAAAGTAATAAGAATGATACCGTGGACACAGCTCTGATTACACAATGCCCTTATCTCATACAAACATAGCGATAAACAAATTAATTCCTTAACTAAATTTAATCCTGAGCTTAAGATGCATATACTATAAGCGATTAAATGAAAACTTTTACCTAATTTTTGTGGTATACGACGGCGAGGAGAAGCTGTGGTGAGAACGACGGCGATGGCGATGGCGATGGAGATGGCGACGACGACGGCAATGGCGATGGCAATGGCGACGACGACGGCGATGGCGACGACGGCGATGGCGACGACGGCGATGGCGATGGCGACGACGGCGACGGCTATGGAGAAGGCGATGGAGATTGACGAAAATTGAACGAGAATATGACAAATTAGGGCATTTGTTTATGAGTGGCAGATATGGAATTTCCTTTTTTAGTTTTTTATAATTTATTTGTATTTTTCTTATTTCCCAACATACAGACTGCTGCGACTTTTAAGTCGTTGGTTAAAGCAAACCCGAGTCTTAACATTCCCAACAGGGGTCCAAAACGTTGGCTAAAAATCGTTGGCAAATTCAAATTTTCTTGTAGTGAAACATTTTTTAGGGGTTTTAGACACTTGCACATACAACAATAAGAGTATAAAAGCAAATCAAGAACAGATAAAGTCAAGTTTAAATACAAATACTAAAAGACCGGTACTCTATTTGACTTCATAATGCAATTAGGAGGATTTGACTTCATAATGCAATGAGAATATGAGATTATACTAAAATGAATTTATATTATAACAGATTCATATGAATAGCTTAATAGTTTGATTGAATCAAAAATGATTGAATTATATTGGTTAACAACACCATTAAGATAACCTCCATACAAAAATTACATTCTGAAAGCTCAACATGCATCAACTTTATTTAAAACTTAGGTCCTGAAGTTCGCCAGTCGCTACTTTCAAAAGTACATCAAAAAGGTTAATGAGGCATTCCTCACTATGATGACCCAAATAAATCAGTCTAATTGCTGATCGCACAAAGACATGCTCGATGGAAGCAGCGAACGAACGATTTGGAAGAAGGTGGAACAATAAAATCTGAAACCACCAAATGGAACGTGGGTTGGTAGAGGGAGAATAATTTTTTGCCATTGTAATTCAAAGAGAGAGAGAAGGGCAGTATATATGTTGAGTAGTGAGGGCAATTAAGGAAAACCAAAAAAATGGACCGACAACTATCCAAAATCTGCGTTTTTACAAATATACTAGTAACTGGGTGCACCGCGTGCAAATTTCTTTTTGATATTAAAATTATTTTATCTTTCGCATTTCCAGCATATAAATTTTTCTTTGATATAATGAAAATTCTTTTTATGTTGCAATTACAGTTATGTATTAATGTTATTAACTAAAAGACATGAGTTATTTGTTAGACAATCAAAACTCTTTCATAGTTCAGTTCGTTTTCTTCACATCCATAAAAGCTTGACCATATATTAAATATAGTTGCAAAACAAAAGAAAGTTGAGGGTGAAAATTGTCGTTGCTAATGAGAGGAAGATAAATTTGAGCCTAATGTTATTTATTCGAACACCCAAAGTACCACTACTTTAGTCATGCTCCCCTTAGCTTGAAATACCCCAAACATGTAACTGGTAAAGATAAGATGCACGGTGATCTGAAATTTAAAAGTTTCTATAGGATGATAGGGAAAATAAACACCTTACGAAACAATTTTATCACTGAAATTCACAGATACTTCCATGCTTCAAGCAATGCATTACTAGTTTATTATAACAAAGAACAAAAACTTAAGCTTTTTGTACAATCGTATCCTATTTGGCTCTATAACTTCATCCTTTTGGAATATCTAGACTTATCGAATCCAAACCAAATGATCCATAAGTTGCAATTCTCTTGCACGTCGGGATCCAGAATTAAAGATGGCAGGCTCCTCACATAAAATCCCTAATTACAAATAACTCCTAAAAAATAAAAATTTAGGTAAAACGAAAATCTTCACCAAAAAAATAAATACAAAATATTGAAGTTCAAATGAGAGAAGGCGGAAGCCTAACCATTACCAACTTAGAATGGATTCATCAACACAGAAAATGAAGCACTTGGCTTAAAAAAGCTAATCCCCGACTTCTTCCCACGCATTGAGCCCCTTTCTGAAAAAATCTGACGAATAAGAAAATAATCACAACAAACATTAGAAAAGCAGAACATCTCAAAACATACACATTTATGCAGCAAAGTATAACATTCAACCCAAAACATACACATTTATCACCTATTCAAAACAAATGTCGTGATTTAATACACGATCTACTTGCAAATCGCTAAAGATACTTGTACTACAAAGTATGCGCAGGTTTTTATGTATAAGTTTGGGAAAGAATTGGGAAATAAAAAACTAGTAATAGTCATTGAATATAATTTCATAGCATTGCAAACAATTGAAAAGTAGTGATACAAATATGGTCTTTGGGTGGTCAAAATCTGGACAATTTAGGCC
This sequence comes from Misopates orontium, assembly GCA_946800315.1. Classification (NCBI taxonomy): domain Eukaryota; kingdom Viridiplantae; phylum Streptophyta; class Magnoliopsida; order Lamiales; family Plantaginaceae; genus Misopates; species Misopates orontium. The sequence continues at coordinate 33,242,970 of OX326953.1, read as the reverse complement.
CTTTGGTAATGAAGAGGTTCGACTCGACTGTTGATGAAGGTGAGGCAAGACAAAGCACAGAAATTACTCATTGACCTTGTTTTGCCTGCCACGTGTTTCTGTTTTTCCCTTTGGGATGGAGTACTACTCTGTCTATCTCTAATATAATTCGTTTGCATTCCACAAAACAACGGGATGAACTTGCAATAGGTCTGTACCAAATAATTTTCTATAAATAATAGAATCCAATTAAAAGAGGAATACTTACTCCAACAAAATCCTACCCATCGCAATCCATTAATCAACATAGTAATAAATTTTAAATATCTTAATATAAAAATATGATACACAAACAAGGAAGGGAGCAACAAAACCAACTGTTAGAATCCCTTCATCAAATTGTCAGAATCCCTTGAAAATTAAGTAAAACGAAAACTTTCACCAAAAGGAAGCAAAGAAAGTAATAGTGGAGCCAATTTCTAAACCAAATTTTCATATAGATGATTTGGGGTGTAAGTTTGAGAAGAGTGGATACTTTTGAGAGGGAGGAAGAAGAGCAATAGGCGAAAAGTAACTAAACTGGCATTACGAATTCTCATTTTTTACTATTTTTGGTATTATTCTTCATTTTAATCGAGGGAAATAAGAGAATAAAAAATATGGACCGACAACTGTCAAATGTGCTGTAATTTCTGTCTTTACCCTTCCTATACAGCTAATTCCCAAATTTGGTCATTCTGTAAAATTACCCAAAAAACTACTACTTGTGACACAAAAAAAAGGGTTTTTTCTATTTAGTAGTAATAGATAACCTTAGTCTGTACTTTGCAATTGAAATAGTTAAAATTACAAGGACATTTAAGGTAAAAAGTCACAAATAAATGCAGCCCTAGGCATAAAAACAAGTTTCTTTAATCTATCTATACTATATAATAAACGTGAAGGATTTTGTTAGTTCATTTTTCATCTTTCCCTTTTTACCACCGCCAATTTATATTATTACAATTCTCTGTACACAAAACAAAATAGAAAAAAGAAAAAGGAAATAATTGAAATCAACCCAACCCCGTATCCACCTTCGTCGGCTGCAGCACCGCTAGCACTCATCTATCGCAAGGATTGTCGTCGGAATCCCAATCCCAACCACTATCTGCCGGCTCTAGGTGAAGCAATTAAAGGGGAAGGAGGCGGGGGGAGGGGCGGGCGGCGGCGCTTGCTTGGAAGGTGGTGACTGGTGAAGATGAAAGGTTGAGGGGGATGGGGGTGGGGAAGAAGGGCTGAAGAAGACGTCTTTTTGCTTCCATTTTTATTTACTTTTTCTACTTTTTTTAATATTAGTTCTGAAGTAAAATACAAATTTGTTTGAAATTTAAAATGCAATTTAAAATATTTTAAAATTTTAAGAAAAATAATAAAATTATTATTATGATAATAATAAAATAATAAAATTATTACTATGATAAAGCTTGATAAAACAAGTGTGTCTTATTATTTTTTGTTTTTTTAAAAGCTTATTGTTTTTATTAGAAATTAGGCAAATAATTAAGAATAAACATTTTCTTTCAAACATTAAGTTATATTTTGTAAAATAGTAAATTTTGTAAAAATATACTAAAATAATAAAGGCTACAATAATTTTATTTAACAAATAATAAAAAGTAATATTTTCTCAAACACGAGGGGTGGTTTATGTGATTAGTTTAAGGATACATTGTGTAATTATTCCTTGATTATATTAAGATTAAGTCCAAAAAGGACCATTTTAGGAATCCTTTCACATTAAAGGACCAAATTACAGAAAGTGCACATTAAATGTCTAAAGTTGGACAGCTTACCCATTAAAGGACTAAACTTGCGAAATTCTCGTGTTTGCTTCATCTCAGTACTCTTTTGCAGGTGCCTTTTTTACTCTTCATTACAACCCCTTTTTCCTCTTCGTCTCTTTGGCTGAAACCTTTACATATGGATTTAGTTGAGTTGATTTTCGCTTATTTCGATTTTACCTGACCTTCTAACTGATTTGCCACGGTGGCAAGAATGAAAAATCGCATAATCAAAGGATGGCTGAGGCCGCGCTGCCAAAGCTTGGTGGGGGAGGGTGTGTTGAGGTTTTGTAGTGGGGTTAGCTGTTTAGGGTCGATTGGAGAAGATGATAGATGTCTCTTCTCTGTTTTTTTTTCTTTTCCAATTTTAATTTTAAGAATGAATTAAAACAATAATATAACTTAATTCATGTTTAACCTACTTATATTTCAATAAATATCAAAAAAAATGATTTATACGGGTTATAAAGTTGTAAAGATTCCTGAAAAAAGGTGTTGCATAATTAATTACTCTAATAAATAAAAAGCATAAGTGGTAATAGCAGAAACTGCCCCTGTGCTAATCCTAAATGGCAATTAACCCCCCGCCCCCGTGTTATTTTTCTTTGTAGAAAGCTCTGTAAAATTTAAAAATTAGCAATAGATCCTATATCGTTATATTTTATTTAGTTGTATCGACAACTAAAATCTTGATTCTTTAAAATTAAAATAAACGTATAGACGAATATTTATTGATGCTACGTTTAAATGACCCACGAACTGTTACTGTTTGTATTATTAAATACAAAAAGATGCAATTATTTATATCATTACAACACAAGTTTGTTTATTCATACTTGCATGAGATTGGTTACAAGTAGAGACTAAATAATACTTTTCTTCATTTACTTTAGATTAAGTACATATAATGCCATACTTGCTTATATAGTCTTCAAACATCCATTCAAGAAGATCTGTATAAATAAAAAAGAACTTCATAGTAGTGCTGAATTCAAAATGGTTATTATAAAGTAAAAGTTAGTATTATTGTAAAAAGTGGATAAATCCTAATAAATTGAAATGAATAATAGATCTTGTTATTGATCAATAATTTAGCATGACCTGATAGAATAACTTAACTTGCTCATTTATTTTCTTTATTTTATTATTTATGGAAAAATATGTTTTTTCTTATTTGTAAAGAAATATGTGATGAACCAGTTAAATCGTTTGTAATTGTATCCACACGCGCGAAGCACGTGCAATTTTCCTAGTACTATAATAAACACGATGGATTTTGTTCGTTTATCTTTCGTTTTCCAGTTATGCCCATCTAAAAGTGATTTTCTCAAATTTGTCCTTAATTCTATGTATAGCTATCTGCAGGTGATTTTCTCACCTGTGGCTGACACATTAATTAACTTGTTGCCAAAATTTAACCAACGTTCAGAATGTAAAATTGAGGAGAACAAAAAGATGTAGACCTACCCCACCTCATTTAATTAGACGTAAGGGTATGCAATTTTAGGATGGGAAGTTTTGTCTAGACTTGTTAAAGAAACCAAAAAAGGGCCCAAATATGTTGATCCCTTCCCAAGGGTAATAATTTTTTATATTTCTTGTGTGAATATAGAAATTACGAATTTTTTTGCGTTTTTCTTTATCAAAAAAGAAGACCAAAGATCAACGTTTCTTCTCTAAGATGTTGTCGTGTAGCTCATAGATATAATGTTGAGCAAATTGGAGGAGAAACGGGCTCATAACGAGAAGGAGAATATGAAATGTTGTAAATAGTTTTTTGATATTTTTTTAAAAATTTCAAAAATATTAAGACACGTCTCTAATTTTCTGGGGTATGAAAGTATGAACTGGTTGTTAAGATATTCCAAAGGTTAAAGTAAGAGTTACATTATTAATTATTTTGTTGTACAATTAAATTATCTGGACATGCATATACAATACTTTTAAAAAAAAAGTTTAGCATCGTATGAGACTGAACTTGCACGTGAATAGCACGTGCCATTATCCTAGAATAGTAATAGAAAGATTATATTTACACCACTTGTTCTTTGGTCTTATTGTAAAATCTTTTTCTACTATTGGAACAGTTAAATGGACTCTCCGGAAATTTGAAAACACGAAGTGGGTTTTCTATTTCATAAAGCGAGTACTATTGTAATTATTCAAACTATTAAAAGAGCTTTTGTAATTAAACAAACTTGATTGAACCTTTCAGCTAGGCTCTGCGTTTCTATTAAATTGAACTGAATCGATGAAATTAGCTTGGATTATTCGATTTTGATTGATCTGATTCGATTTAAATCGAGTTGGTTTCGATACGATTCGATCTGATTCGATTTCGATAATAAGTTTGTAATTTATTATATTTCAATTTGTAAAAACAAAAATTATATAATAGTTCGAATTTGCATTTTAACTAGAGAAAACTGTCTAAGACACTACCTAAATAACATATACGTTTTAACTCATCAATCATAACAAACACAATTCAAAAGTGATACTTCTACTCAATTCAACACAATCTAAAAACAATAGAGTATTAAATTCAAATATAACTTAATATATAAGATGTTAAGTAACACGTTAAATTTCATAATTTAAATATAAGAGATGTTAAATCATGCATTAAAATTCATAAACATTCAGGACATCATTAAATTCATCAATTCTCCCTTTTCCTTAAAAATGTATTTGACAAATGGAAGATTATTTATTTTATGCAAAGTAATTATTTGAAGTGTTATACCTCTATTCAAAAGAAATAAAAAATATTTTTGATTTTCGTTCGACTCGGAGATCGACCCATAAAATCAAAAATCGAGTCGAAATGAGTTTCGATTATTTTGTGACAACTATTGATAAATCATATTTTGATTCAACTTCGATCAATTTCAAAGTGATTCGACCAATTCGATTATTTTTGCACAACCCTACTTTGCAGTAAAAAGTATTAGTCATTTTTCTTTTATTTGAGCTTATACCAAAGAGCCCGGAGGTGTAAGCACCTAAGAGGCAAAAACCCTTATGTAAGAGAAAACGACAAAAACTCCCCATGTAAAATGTGTAAAAGTGAAAGAACAACCTATTAAGGGTTTATTATCCTAAAGAACATTGTCTTAAAAATAGAAAATTTGCCTTCTGATCTATCATATTTTGGTATTACACTTGTCGTTACTCAATTAATTCACATCATGAGCATGGAGTCTGCCTGAATGATGAGATGTCAACTGATTCGACGCCTACGCGTCATAAATAACGTTGAAGTGTTATTAACATAAATTGCCTACGGCATTTGGCAGTGGCTAATCACTATGATATGTCATATTATGGCTAAGGCATTTGGTGTCGTAATTTGGCTAAGACAATTGGCAACAACTGATCACCACCTCAAAAGCTAGAGCAACACGACTCCTCGATAGCTCCTCAAGTTAGATAATATTAATTATATGATCAGTTTACTACAACATTAATGGGTCAGGCCTTGGCCAAGGCCCATCGGTAGGCCCACCAAAACTCCTATAAATACCCCCTCCAAATTCATTTGAGGTACGTAATTTTGATTATTATTCCCGAATTGCTGATGCTGCCATTACTTGCAACATCGACCGAGCTTCAACTTGATTGATCCTTGTTCACCATTTGACTTAGGCATCAGAGGGTCAATCCCCGACTTAGCTCACGTATAGTGATTGAGTGCAGGTTATTCGAACTCGAAGTTGATTGAGGACTTGGATCAGTCTGACGTGGAAATTCAATAAGCATACGAAAAATACCCGCATCAGTGGCGCTTTCTGTGGGAAACCTCTTAACGTACTCGAGAAGGAAAACTGTGGTGACTAGGTCCAAAAGAGGAGTTACTCAGCCCCAAGTGAGTAATTAAGTTAGATGAAACATCACATGAAGTGGGAACACCACTCCATCAGCCACCAACGCAACCTTCAACGGTAGCTCAGGCACAGCCGGCAGGTGTTGTTGCCCCCACTTTCGCACGAGCACCTGGCGCAGATTATCATTGTTGTGCATGCGGTGCTTGAAGCAAATAAGACCCTTTTGCCCAGACCTGTGCTGGGGCAAATTAATCAACCGGCAAGGGTTGGGGATCTTTCCCAGGGTTCCTAGGTTCCTCTACTGGCTTAGCATGTGGCAGGGAACAACCCAACATTCCAGACCAGATAAATGTTGGAGCAAGGCCTGATGATCACCCTCGAAGATCTGTAACTCACAGACAAAATCGCAATGATGAAGTTAACTCCTACGGAAGATCCGACGGGGTTAGCCATGAAAAGAAGAAAGACGATGAGGTCGAACAGTCAAAGGCGGAAGTTCAAGAGTTGTCACAAAGAGTGTAATACCTTCATTGACAACTTGAACAAGCAAAAAAGAGAGTTGGAGAAACAACGGTGGAGCATAGAACTTCACCCTTTTTTGATGTGATAGAGGGTGGCCAATAAGGGGGAGAAAATCTCTCAAATGCCAAAATATGAGGGAACAACTGATCCGGTGGCGCACTTGTATACCTTGGAACGAATACTTGTTATGCACGACTACAACAAGAACTTGCAGGCAAAAATGTTTGCAATCACTCTCAAAGGGGTGGCTCAAGAATGGTTTGTACGGATTCCTACTAAGACAATTGAGTCATATAACCAATTGAGGAATAAGTTCAAAAACTCATTTTCCAATCAAAAGAAAATTAAACTTCAACATAGTTACATGTTTTCGGTGCAACAGGATGATGGCGAAGACTTGCATACTTTCATGGCTAGGTTCAACTCTGAGTTATTAAAGGTGGAGGATGAGCCACCAACGGAATTTGTAGGAACTGTTTTATTCGCATGTCTGAACAATAGGAGTTTTTCTGATGCTCTGATTAAGAAATAACCTGATATGATAGATTGTATTAATGAGTTATCACAGAGAGAGATGGTCCTTGAGGAGATAAATCATAAGATGGGAAAAGATGATTTCAAGAACATGGATAAGCCTAGGGACAAGCCTTGGCAGAAAGAAAAGAATGATAGAAGCAGAGGAAGATCACCCCCACGACGCTACACTTATTACACACCATTGAACATGGATGTGGCGGCAATTTATTCGGTGATCCGATCAAATGAATGGTTGAAAGAATCGAGAAAATAAAAGAAACGGAAGGGAATCAAACCTCCTTAAGATATTTCTAAGTATCAACAGCAATGGGGTCATGAAACTAAAGATTGTTTTGACCTCAAGAATGAGATTGAACGATTGATTCAGAATGGATGTCTTGTTGAATTTCTGAAGGACGACCAAGAAAAGAACAGTGGAAACGAGGGGCAACGTTCTCGATCACGTTCACCTCGTGATAAAGGCAAGCAACCCTTAGAGTCGTGCGACTTAGTGCTGAGAGGGGTAATTAATATGATAGCAAGATGACCAGCCGGTGATGATACCAAGAACTCTCATAAACAAATATCCAGTGACATAGTTCGTCGAAGATATAGTGGTCCTTCAAGTTTTATTGGAGCGATGGAGCAGATAAATCAAACAATTACGTTTGACGATAGTGCCATATAACGTCACTGGAGTCGAGAAAGCATCTAGCGGAGCCAATGGTAGCAAGTATTGAACAATCAATCATGGAGGTTGCATCTCCTAAAAGGCAAGATATGATCATCAACTATCTGCAGAATGAGTTCTCTCAAGAAGAAGAAGAAAAGGATGACAAAAAAGTAAGTTTCAGGGACTTTCAAGTCAAACACTTAGTGCTGAAAAGGGTTGAAGCCAACAACCATGTTGGAAAATTAAAGGCGAAGTGGGATCGAGCTATAAAGTGGTTAAAGCGAGAGCAAAAGGATATCACTACCTAGAGGATATGAAGGGCAAAGCATTGATGTGGACAACCAAGAATCTACGTCGCTTCTACAGTTGATTGTGAAGATTGACCGCTATTGTGGGCGTAGACAGTGAGTGTGGGGATAAGCTGTGGAATTAGGTGCGAGGGTATAAGAAAAGGCTCATGCTGGGTTGATAAGAACTGGTTGAAAGCTGTTGTAGCTTGGGTTCGCAATGTGGCCGGATATTGGCGATAATCGGAGGAAGCCATTTGATTGCTCAATTTCGGTGACTAAGAAAGTTGTTTATGGTGGGTTGAATGTGTGAGGCTTGCTCCGATCTCGACCGAAAATATGCAGGTGGACATGACTGTGATGTTGGGTGAAGGGCGAGTTTCGGGCGATTTGTAGGTGTTAGATCAGCATACCTAGGTTCGTAGTTCACAGTGGGTGGTGTTGACTTCGTTAATCTGAGGGCGGATTGATGGCTGCCCTATCTGTTGAATGAGGTGGTGGTAAGAGGTCAGGTATTTGAAGAGGTTAGGGCTTGTCTTGAGTTGAAGACAACAGGTGGGACAACTGTGTGGCGTTGTCGTGGAGTGGGGTGAATCAGGGATGGGCAATTTCAAAGTTGGCAGGGGTGGCGGAATTGTGTGTCGCGAGTGGATGGTGCACCTGATCCGCTGACATTCCTTTGACACCAAGTACTGGAATTGATGCATATATTATACCGATATAATTAGCCACGAGGATCAATTCCTTGTCTGAAGATGTATATCCGCCCTTTTGCTTGTAACTGAATTTCATTACCTTTAATTCTTATAAATCTGTCACCTGAAGTTCAACTCAAGTATTACGGAATAAGGTAAAGTTGAAACCACTATTATATTAGACATTTTGCCACAACTATGAACATGCATGCGTTAGCTAAACTGGGTGGGAAAGACAGATTTTAATCTAAGCACAAAGCCAGCACGAGTGGGAAAGACAGATTTCCAGCATATTGCACAGTAATTCCTAATAAACTCTACCACAAAAACTCCCGAGTGATAAATTCTTCTCTAAGCAGGAAACCAGCACAAAATTATTGATACAATCACTATTGTTACATCTCTAACTGATGATAATTGATAGGAAAAAGAAAAACCCCATGCTATGCACCCTCTTACACTATGCCATTCATAGTTGGTATTTCCCTTCAAAGGTTTCTGATTCTCCAGATGACCGAGATCAAAAGTCATGAGCCTTTTGCAGATTACTCGGTCGCGCACTAGAATTCAGTGTCAAAGCATGCCATCATAATCTTTGAGACCATAGACCTCGCAAAGGGAATGTAGCTTAAGCTGTACCTGTAATATCATAAAGGAAGGCGTTGATCTCATCGGCGTGTTATATGAAAAAAATTACACTCTCCTGATGAGCTATTTGATAACTTCAAGGAAAATTACATTAACACTGCCCCAACACTTTAGTAAAATATACGGCAGAATAGCCCAGAAACCTCAGGGAAGAGGTATCTCTTGAAACAACCGGTCAAGGTGACCACAAATTATGTAAACTATTATTGAAGTTTGGTTATTAGAGAGGCACCTTTGAGATTTGAACAACATTATATATAAGTCGCAACTGTCAACAAAACAAACACCACGGAATATTCTTTTTGAACATTCAGTTTTGCCCCTAGTAAATTGTGGATATACTTTGACCTAACTGTTGGACCAGATCATCCGTCTATATGAAGGAAGTACCGAACTCCATTGTTGTAAAGTTCTGGGAGTGTGTACATGTGATTGTACAAAAGATACACATAACTTGAATCATAAGTTTTATTGAATTTTCGAAATATAGTTTCTGTTCCTATACTGTAGGGATCAAATTTCAAACTAATATATTTAAAATAAAAAAAAAAACCAACAATTCCCCTCCACGTCCTTGCCACCCCACCCTATTCTTTCGGAGGTAGTCACCATTTGTTCTATAACCAATGTGTCCTAACAGCCTCTGTGTTGTGCAAACATGGATTCCAACGGCATTCCCTTCGTTGCATGTCAGAGAGGTGGGTTGGGTGAATTTATTATTTTTAATGTACATATTAAAATTAAGATATAGTTAACCTGACGAATAAGAACATTCTTGTGGTTTTTTATTTAGTTTTTTTTTTTTTTCTATCATATTGGCAATATTTTATCAAAGTAGTCGAAGGCACAATTGTCACTTCACGTTTTCTATCCAAGAATTTTAATGGATAACTGGTAGGTGTATTCTATATTATTTAAACCACATGGGATTTAGGAACTCTACATTATTCAGACCTTAGAGGATATTTGTATTACTTTTGCCAAATTGAAAGAGAATCAACATAATTATCTGAAATATTAAGTTTCAAAGTGTTGTGCACTAGTACAACTAAATACATCGCAAAAGGAGTGAAAACACTTGTGAATTTTGTTAGCATTTTGCAATAGATGTGTAGCATTTGTGGCCTTTCCTAAACACACAAGAGCCATTTTTGTTACTAATGTGAACCGTGCTTTTGTTACTCCATGCTGTGATTCTGTGACCATATTAAATCCATCCCGTCCATAAAAACTAATATAAGGGAATGTCAAAATAATAAACTATTTTGATACACAATATCAGACTCGGGTGTTAAAGATGACATACCAAATTAGAGCACCAAACTCCAGCACGATCCCGAGAAATGTTAAGAGCTTGTTCCGGACCTACTCAAAAGATGAGACAATGTTAGACATGACTAAAGCAAAACAGATTAAATAAGTGGAAATGTCAAATGATAAAAGATATAGCTTAAGACCACTCACATATACAGCACAAAAGAGAGCAACTATGATGCTGGCGATATATATTGCAGTAGCATAAATGCGAACTGGATCAAGCATCATTGTCACTTGTCTTTTGGGGCCTATGAGAAATGCTGTGCTGTCACAAAGAAAAACCCAAGTTAGCAGCTAAAGATTTTTTTTTTTAATTTTATTCTTTTATCATTTTTCAACTACTGATATTTAAGGATTGCTAAAATGCCAATTAAAGAACGCCATAAGTAGTATTTCAGGAAAGACTGATATCAAACAGAATGCATATATTATTAAAGAACATGAAATGTACCTAAGAGGCGGCACTAAAAACAATGGTGAAATTGAACAAGCATAAATATCTAAAAACTCATTTCACTTGCAAAGAAAAAAGCCTTTTTTATACCTAGTAAAACTGTAAAGCATTATTCGCTCATGTGCAAGCTGTTATCTTTTCTGTAAAGCCTGATAGACTTCCTGAGCCAAACGCTTAAGATTACACAAACCAAACATTTATTCTTTTACATCAATTTTTCAACTATGCTTTTGACTTTTGTGGTAACTGAGTAATTCTGATGCAAATCGATCTGCATTGAATCACCACACAACTACAATGAAATGCAAATAATACAAAATGGAAAATTGAAGGCTTATAGAATAACAGTTGTAGGTAATGAACAGATTTACCAAAAGGCCATCTGCGAATTAAAAATTGGTCGCCTCTGACAAGAGATGAAGGTTATCATGCCTTACCAAATTCAGCGGAAAAGGGCTTAAGATATCTGGAAGGAGTTGAAAGACCTCCGGAAAAACCAGGGAACTTATGAAGCAAACAAGAACGATAGAAGTGGCTTGTGCTTTAAGGGAGAACATGAAAGCTATGGGAAGGACAGCCCAATTAAACCTAGGTATAGTGTGAGTAAAGATTGTACACAAGTTGCTTCGAAATATGTGCAAAAATATAAATGTCTAATCTCTATCCAAGCTTAAGTAAACTTAGGAATATGGTATGAGGGCAAAGAACAGGTGCTGGTTTAGAATCCCACCGCCATCCACTTATCAAAGCATGTCATGTGTCAGGCATACTCCAAAGATTTACAGTCTGCACGTGAGGAGGGCATGCTGGGGAGTAAATTTGAATTAATAAATGTCAATTCTCCCTACAAGCATGAGTTTTTAGATGATACGGCAATTCAATACAAACAAATGAGAGGAAATGCAAACACTAGTTTGTTTAGAGCTGTAGATAGTAGTATGCTAGAGAAAGAATCTATAGAAATCACAAGCAAAAAACTCTTTAGTCGGTCTCTCTAGATGATAACCACAATCAAATTCTGGTAGCATACCAACAGACTTTAGAGCTACCGAAGCAAATAAGGTTGGGTTCAGGGTTTACTTAAGCTAGATGATAACCATCCACTCTTATTTGGGAGAACATTGAATCCAACCAATAGATTAGAAAAGTATGAATGGAAAGTGTCAAATATTTGATAAGGTGGTGGGTAACATGAAAATACAATTCCATCTCTTTTAGTTCTTAGAAAATCAAGGCATTCTATTAGAAATGGAATAGTAATATTCCCTACAACTGCATTCTCTAGGGGATTTCCGCCAAACATATCCGATGGTTCGTGTTTCTTGGATAAGGAATATGGAAGAGGTATGTGTCCTATATCAAATATGGCTCTTGTTAATTGAATAAGCATCTTTCTGGAAAAGCGAGCGAACCTTCCGAGAGCGAGTAGATTGCCGAAAGAGAATGTAATTCCAAATTTGATGGGATGGAAGAAAACAAGCATTGACTGTCAAACACAAACAAGCACAAATTGAAATAAATAAATATTGATCGAACAAGTTAGTGTAGTAGAATACTAGTTGTACGTACCAAGACAGTGCAGGTAATACCAGAAGCTAGGCATATTGCAAATCCATACAGCCTTTGTTTAGTGGAGAGAGTGCAGTTACGATTGAAGTCATCGATCAAGGACGATTCTTCTTCGTCTTCTTCTTCAACTTCCATTCCTACCAACATTTTCATCTTCTCAAAAGCACCGCTCATTTTCTCCATTCCGATAGATCTGAAACAATTTTTTGATTGATACTTTTTAGGTCACTGGATTTGATACCCCACCCAACCTCATTCTATTTCTTTCCTTCCCATCTCAATTTGGTTTGGCCCCACCCTCCAATTATATTACTTGCCTGTTAAAAAACATTATTAGTCTCGACCAAAATGCTATTCAAGAATTCTTTTTCTTTTTATTTCTTTTTTAACAAAGAGTAAAGCATTATTTAATGTAAAATAACAATCTTAGTAAAAGAAACAATAGAGGAAGAAATACGAGTTACAATGGTAGAAACATCGAAAGGTAAAAGCATTTCCATCCATATGTGACACATATTCAAAACATGAAGTTGGGCTCCAATCTGGGTCGTCATGTGACTCTCGTGCTGGTAAATATGTTAATGCTCTTAATTTTGCTAGAAAGTATGTCGTCTCGTTGATTTCTCTATAGCAACATATACCAATCACTCTCTAATATCTAGTCAACTGCGTCTGAATCTTCCGAAGTAGACTCGTTCTCCAAGAAATATTTAATATTATGTTTGAGGAGTTGCCTATTGAGTTATTATTATTTGAAATGACATGATTTAGGCATGAAAAAATAATTTATATTCTAACAAGCACCACAACTCTAATTAGCTATAAATTGATATTTTAAAAAAAAAAAAACATTGCAGTTCTAGCTTTTCGAACCTTTTTTTTTTTTCAAATATCTAAGGAAAAGCATAAGCAAGTAACTCAAGCATTAAAAAAAATTAGCAAATATTGCTTATAAATATTTATAGACGTTGTCTTGAAATTTGCTACTCATTAGTTTTTGAAATTCTTGTGTTATTGTTATTGTTGAACACTTTTATAATAAATAGTAGATGTGTAGTATTTTGGTTTAGTGAGGTATCCGACAACCAACCACTCTACAATAGATTAATCCAAACTCGAAGCGTAACCTAAGTCAACTTTGAGTGCAAGAACCCCGCACTCAGACACCAAACGGCAGAGCCACTATGATGCTTATGTTAGTAACCAATTCCTTAAACAAGTGTGATATGTCGAATTTCGATCTAGGATAGATCAAAAGTATGCTCTTTAGGTCGAATATAGGTCGAATTACGCACACTTAAGTCGAAGGTGCTAGGTCGAACCTGCATACTTAGATCGAAAGGTGCAATAGGTCAAAATTTGTCACCCTTAAATGCTACTTAGGTCGAATTACATGTGAGCTCAAATAAGCTTTAGGTCAAATATAGCTCTTTTAGGCTGAATTACTAAGTTTAGGTCTAAAGATGAATGATAACAACGTATCTCAAAATGACAGAGTGATGGCATTTATAAAGAAGCGCGTTGGGACCTGAAATTTGGAAGAAAATAAAAGTATTTTTGAATTTTCATTATAGTCCTTGAACTTTTTGAAAATATGTTTTTGACCCCAAAAGATTTGAAAAGTTACAATTTAGTCCATCACCTCTTGAAAAATTTATGATTGACCAAAAATATTTTCTTTAAGACCAAATTAGTTATCAAAACTTTCAAAGTGGTCCCTTGTAGTTTCAAAATATCCAAGCATTCATTTACAATGGTAAATCTTCACATATTTACATTTACATTTGAGAAAATGTAACTTTGCTTTGTCTTTTATGCTAGATATTTCTAAAATTTATTATTATAAAATTCTATCAGATAATTCCTGGAAACATCTTCATAATTAGGGTAGCCTAGCTTGGATTAAAATAAAAATGAGTAGGGTATGGTAATTAATTCTTTGTCCCCCATTTTTACCTATAAAGGGAGGCTGTATTCAACAATTTTCACACACCTCTCTCCTCCGAATTTTGATATTATTTTCTTCTGAAAGGTTCTTCCTTGATTCTTAGATTTCTAGAAAATTTGTTTCCGTCCTTTAAGCCTTCTTTATAGTCCTTAAAAATACTCAAAACTGAGTTCTGTCAAAACTGCCAGTTTTGGTACAGAAATTTCGGAAGTCCGAAAACCATATCAAAACTTCGATTCTTTATCTGAAATTTTTACCACATACTGTTTATTGTGTAAGATAACTTTCATGTTCAGAAACCTTTTTCAATATAAGTGGTTTGAGGGCCTAAAGTTGTCAAATACGTACCACTATCCAAATAATCCAAAAACAGTTCATAGCTTTCATGATTTATTAAAAATATCAAAACTTGTCCTATTGATCTGATGTTGAAGCTAAATACTCTCCAAGATGTTTAAGATTGAACCCCTTAACCAATTTCAGATTACCATATCGTTTGAAAGTCCGATTGAAGGTAAATCTAAGACCGCTACAGTTTTCAGCATCAGATTTGCATAAACCTTTTGTTTAACCAAATTATGTTGCAAAAGCTATCTAAATCATGAAATTGATCATTGATATGGACTCATTACATATTATAATTTGGATCAGTTGGTCATAATTTAGAATCGTGTTTAATATTTTTCATGGATTTTGCAAACATTTAGATGACATGTAGTTTTATTTTACGATTGATCTTTCAATTTGTTTGACTTTAAGTGAAGTATTGTGTTTATCTTGTGATCCAACCATCTAATTAGTTTATTAGCATAAAGTATTCTGGGAAAGTTAATTTTAATTAGATCTACATGTTTACAATTTTATTTTAATTGTTATTAGTGACATATGCAATATTATGTAATTTTATATTAATAACTAAAAGAAAAATAGTTTTTACCAAAGTTATATATATATATATATATATATATATATATATATATATATATATATATATATATATGATATGATTTTATTCAAGGACTCATTGAAGTATTTGTTCAATGTTAAGATCATGATAAAACTTTTGATTTGAGATTATTATGTAATAAGTAATTTACTAGAATTTTGTTAAGAATTTTTTTTGAAAGGTGTAAATATGCATTGAAAATATATATGTTTGTTAATTGAAATATGTTATTAATAAATGGAGACTTTAATAATAATTTTGTAAATTTATTTAGTCTGCAACTTGTTACTTTGAAATGGTAAATCTCTTTTTTTTTTAATACTTTGACATCATAGTTAAAGTTAAAATAGGTAAATGTTGGATTTATCCAAAAATTAACAAGAATTAGATATTTAATTGAACTTCTTTAAATATGATAAATATTGAAAGTATATATTTATTTTTGTAAATTATGAGCAAACAAATGATTATATCTTTTTGATTTATTTAAGGTTCTGCAATTATCGACGCTAATCAAGAATTTCACGTACGGTAAAAGGTGAGGTTTGATTTCTGATTTGTTCAAAACCCCGTTTGGCATCCGGCCCTGAGAAACTTGGACATAACAATTGTGATTCTTTGTTTCAAATCACGAGCAACATTCTATCACCATTTTAATGCTTTTATATTGATATTCGTTAATTCTTTACACAATCAGTTTTCTTGCTTATTGTTAAATCAAATGTCATTTAATTCATAATCGGAAACTTTTCTCATAATCATAATTATCCTGGTATCATGATCACCCCATCGATTCTTGAGTTGTGCAACGAGCAACGAACTATGTTCGGCCTATGTAGCTAAAAGATGAGCAACGGATATTATCCGGCTTACTAGCTCATCTGGTTTTATGTTTCACGCATTGGGACGCATTTGGGAAGTTGAGCCCAGGGATTGAAAGGATTTACTGCTGGGCAGTAAAGGGCTGTCGGTTTAAGTAATTCTGATTAATACCCATTCTGTCTAAGCACCGCTTGCAATCAGGAGTTTGCTGTGACCCGCGTGTTAGATTGGCATGTACTCGAGCATGTCTTCTGTTCAGTTGCGAGGTCGCTCCTCGTGGGGAGGTATACGGCTGAATTTTGGGAGTTAAGGTTGGATTTTTTTGTTATATGTAATTGCACAAGTTCATTTTCTCGTTCTTCTGAATATTCCAGTATTATCGTTAAAACCGATAATTTCAGTTCAATGATGCAGATGTAATTATTCTGGTCATTCTTGTTCGTTTTGTTCTGTTTACTGTTTGATTATTGTCATGTTCTAAGAATCTCACTAAGTCATTAAAGACTTACTTCTCTTTTGTTCTATATGTCCATTTCTCATAACAAGAGTGGTATAGCAGCATGGATGGAACGAACGAGTGTCAAGTTTGCATTTCTGAAACTTTGCAAAATTGTTAAGTGTTTGATTTTATATAAGTCATTTTGAAATTGTAAAATTTATTTGTATTCTAAAGACTTCCACTATATTTAAAGAGTAAATATTTTATTACAATGCTATGGTTTTGATCCTGGTCAGTGAGACCCCTTCCTATGAGCTACAGTTCGGTCTGAGTTGGGTGTGTTAGGTGACCAACACCGGACCAACACGGATTAGATTGTGATCGTAGGGCACGGTCCTCACACACGTCATTGGGCCTGACGGGCCTGACATAGGTCAAATTCAAACTACTTAGGTCAAAAACTAGAGCTGCTCATCAGCCATGAGTTCTCTAGGTCAAATATTCGACCTACTTCAGCACATATAGGTCGAGTAGTCGACCTAGTCGTATATAATATTCTTTGTCTTTTTGCCAGGTCTCATTCGTTCATGCGTCGAGGGATACTTACCAAAGTATGTCACACCAGTAGTTCCACATTTTGATTTATGGTCATGTAGTGTAACCATGTTTCATACTTATTTTAAATCGCCTCTTAAAATATTAATTTTGGTGTTAGGCTCGAATTCCAAAAATAAAGAATTTAATTTTCTTTTATTTATGCTTAGGTCAAAATTCGACCTCGCTAGATTGAGTTTCAGAACCCAAAAGTTTTCAGGGGTCTCTTTGCAATTTACGAGGGAGCGCCTTCATTTTTAGGTCAAAATTTGACCTAGTTAGGCCGAACTTTTGTGCCCATGAAATTTTAAGGGTGTCTCTTGCAATTCGTCAGATCTTCCCTCTATATATAGTGATGGAGATAAGACCAAGTTACCCAATCAAGAAAAGAATGACCCGCTCACAATTCATGAAGGTCCTATTACTAGAGCTCGAGCAAAGCAAATAAGAGAGGCTATGTTGAATCTTGTTGCTGAAATACAAGATAATGTGCAAGAGAAATACTTAGAAGACCCAATGGTGAATGTCATTGGGTTGAGACTTAATTCAAAAGATGGACTAGAGCTAAACTAATTTGGAAATCACTTTTTTAAGTCCATTGGGTATCAATTTCGTGGCTTATTCAAGACAAAACAATTATCTAGTTATTTTGGTAAGTTAGTGGTCAAATCAACCTTATGTGTCTCTATTTTAGTCAAATGGTATTTTTTAGAGTTTCAAGAGTCTTTAATGGTAGTCAAAGGCTAGTTAGTGCTTCTATGTGATGGAGATTAATGTGGGAAGGTTCTAGAGTTATTTTGTAGCCTATAAGTGGGTCTTATATGTGTTGTAATTTTTCAGCTTTGAATAAAATCCGAAAATTATTGTTTTTTTTTAATATTTGACTCTCTTGTGAGGAATTCAAATATTCAAGAACTTATCAAGATCTTGTGGCGTTCAACCAAACCTAGGTTCTTGGCTGATTCTATAGCCAACGGGTCGAGGTTTTATCAAGCTCTAAGTAAGATCAAACCGAATTCACGTTCTGGGGAGACCGCTGCTTTATACATTGGGTTCTTAGATCATTGTATCTAATGAGTCCAATGTCTATAACCTATCCACATCATATAGCCATTCACCCCCGGGCTGGTCACTTCATTATTGTCAATATTTTGCTCCATTTTCATTATGAGAGAGAGGTGGTAGATAGAATTTTGATCTATTATAGGTTGAATTTATGTCCTTATTCGACCTACAATACATAATATTTCTTTTAGTTTTTATTAATTTTTAGCGGTTATCTCACTCCCCCAGATCAATTATTGTAGGTCAAATTTCGACCTACTTTATTCGATCTAACTATCTCACACTTCTTTTTCTTTTTTTCTTTCTTTTCTTTTCTCCCTCTAACAAGTTTGCACTTAGCAATCCAAGGGATTTCTGATGCATGTTTATCTAAGGCCATAAACTTATGGAAAATATTCTTTCAAGTGTTTATAAACCTCCAGGTAGTGCTATGAAAGTGTAAGTGTTATACAACATTGTTGCTATTCGCTCATGTATGTTAGGCACTTTAATCGCATCACCTAAAGTTGGACCATCAGGATTAATGTCAGGTAAATCATTTGGTATGATTACTAACACCTCACTCTATTTATCCTGAATTTTCTCCATACACTAGCTTGATTTTCCTTGCAGCCAATAAATTTCTATAACTGCTCGCCGCCTTTATATGCTCTAGATCTTTTCCTAAATTAGAACCACTAAAAATACAAATGGTTTGAAATCTTCAGATTGACGATCTCTCCATCTCAACATCTTTTCTTCCTCCTTTTAATGTTATGCATTTGTTTGTGTTGGTGTGTTGGTGTGATTTCGCTGGCATAAATGATATTTATAAGAAAACTAAAGTGAGTGTGTTGAGAAAGTTAAGAGTATCGAGTAAGCTTTAGAAAGATGATCTTAAAAAAAATTGTTAAATGGTTTCTTTTGCAATCTATCTTTTCTATTTGAGTTTTATGGACATTGAGTTTTGTTTGGGTTGAAAAGATTGATTTACGGGTTGATTACAAAGATATATTCATTTTGGATCATTGATGGACTATTCAATTCATTATAAAGGTTAATAGGTTTAAAAAGTAGATATTATGCTTGAATTTGAGAAGAAACATTTCAAACGTATTTGGGTTTTTAGAAACAAAAAGGATGAATTGGAAGTTTGGGATAAGAAATTTCATAAGCAGCTTTGAAATTTGTCAATCGATTCTTTAGCGTTGATGTACCATATTTCGGTACTGCCACGTCGTAATATTCGATACAATACCATGAGCGTATTTTGGATTATTATGCCACGACAGCATCATTATTTTTTAATGCAAAATTACAATTTAAGGCAAAACTCAGAATTAGGCCCAAGCAGCCCCAATTTCGAGTTATTTTAGGGCCCAATTCGAGCTGCTCAAGCCCAGTTCGAGTTGTTCCCAGGCCCAATTCGAGCTATTTTCAGGTCCATTTGAGGCTTTTCACACAAGTCATTCGAGCTATTTTGATAGGTCATTTGTGTTATTCCCAAATAGCTTTAATTCAACTTATTTTAACTCATAGTCCTACTTGGACTGCAATTCTAGCTGAATAAGGACTCTTACTCCTATATAAAGGGGTTCCATTCCTTATTCTAAGGTACGTTTTCATTATTTCTAAGCCCTAAGCTCGAGTGATATAAGTTGACCTCGACCTATTCATAAGTCTCATTCGACTTGTTCTCAAATAGCTCGAGTTTGACCTATTTTGCACATAATTCGAGTTATTTTGACTGCCTAATTCGACTTGTTTTGGCCAGTTCATTGGACTTGTTTCTGTGTTTTCATTCGACTTATTGCTTTATTTCGAATGATACACTTATTTCGAATTGTTTCATTCGACTTGTTGCCTCGCCCAACAAGATCTCACATTCCGACCCATCTGACTTGAGCGTCGGAGTGCCTTTGCCGGAGAAGGCACCGACTTAGTTTACGTGTGGTGTTGAGTGCAGGTTTTGAACTCAAAAGCTGCTTAAGCGTCCAGAAGCTGAAGCAATCTAACGTGGAGTGTTAGCAAGTGGACACGTATCCAGAGGAAAATGCCCCACATCGCTAGCGCCGTCTGTGGGAAACACTAAACACACTTAGGAACAAACACTATCACTGATTCAATTGCTCAACAAAGAGTCACGGAGAAGAACGGAGTAGCCACCATGGCTAGGTCACAGAGGGAAGACGAGAACAGAGTTACTGATGCTTCTGAACACACATCAGTAGCGCCTCCAAATATTCCCTTAGACCAACCATGCGTTGCAGCGGATCAACCTGCAATGCTTCCCCCGAAACAACAACTTTTGAATCCTACTCAGTTGAACCAAATTATGACAGCTTTTCAACAGACTATGGTACCGATGATTTTGCAACAATTGGCAAACATTGCCCCTGCAGCAGAACGCCCCAGCACCAACTAGACAACAAACATCGACACGGCGAACAAGGTCTCATCAGACGCAACATCGTGCTGATTCGAGACATCAAACTCATTCAAGGATAACCAGGCCTAGTAGGAGGGAACCATCAGCTTCACCAGAATGTAGGAATCCGCGTTTGGTGAGGTCTGGTAGGCACAGAGACCCAAGACAGGTAACTGTAAGAGATGGAGAGGTCAACTCAAGGCAGAGGGGTCCTGAGGTCTAGCAAGCCGCATGTCACACAACGGGAAGGAACAGGGACCTGCCAGAACGAGTTGCACCAAGATTGGAACCGATTGTTGCTAAACATATCCCGCCAGTGGAGAAGCCAACTCCATTCTCCGATGCAATCAACAGATTGACACTGAAGGAATGAGGTATTCTTCCTGAGATGAAGAAATATGATAGAACAAGTGATTCTGGAATGCATTTTGATGACTTAGATGTGGAGTTGCAAATTCTGGGATACTGCAAGGACTTAAGGGCAAAACTGATTTTGCTCAGCTTGACGGGGACAACAAAAGAATGGTTCAAGAGCGTGCTGCCATGCACAATTGAATCATTTGAACAATTCAGAGAGATGTTCGTCAACAAGTTTGCAACTTATCACCTAAAGAAGAGATCTCCTAGCTGTTTGTTCAATGTTCATAGAAAACGTGATGAAAGCTTGGGGAAATACATAGAGCGGCTGAACATGGGCAAAAATTTGGTTGAAGTATTAACCTGGGAGGCGCCAACTACCATTGAGCACATTATGGATCTTGCTCGGAAAGTTATTGACATAGAAGAGGCCACTTTGAACTAGGGCCTAATGGATTTACTAGAACCCTACAAAGGTAAAGAGAACAGAAACCGGAGGAAGGATGATCGAGGCAAAGATCGCGATCGACGTCGGTCACCCTTTGAGAGGTTCGCTAACTACACTCCTCTGAGAAAGGATATTGCTGAAATCTTTGCCGTCACAAAAGATCGTGGGATATTCAAAACACCAAGAACTTTCAAAGAAACGGATGAGATGAAGGAGTCAAGGAAATATTGCAAATATCTAAAGCAAAACGGTCATTACACTAATGAATGCAAGGCCTTGAGGAACGAAATCGAACGACTCATTCAAGACGAGAAACTCATTGAGTATGTCCTTGAGAATTGAGAACCACGAGACGACAAATCCTCGGGAGAAAGAAAGAGGAGTCGCTCTCTCCCTGAGAAGAAGGACAAACCTAGGCGTAAAAAGGGTAACCCCAACGACGGGGACGAAAACGGGATCAATGTGATTGCAGGAGGATCGACTGGTGCCGATTCAGCAAAAAATAGACAGCGAATTTCTCGAGACATAAACAATAAACGTCTTAAATGGCCAGAGAATGATCTTGTCTTTGTTGTTGACAAGTTACATGAGGATCACATTTGACGAAGATGACTACAAGAATCAATCTTCTCAGGCCAGCGAAGCCCGATACTTGAACTGCCCGATGGTAATGAGTGCTGTAATTGCAAATCATCCTGTTATAAGGATCATGATAGACAATGGTTGCTCAGTCAACATCATATTCATGGATGCGCTACAGCAGATGAAACTATGGAGATATGAGATTACTGATGTGAATTCCCCTCTGTTGGGATTTGGTGGAGGTGAAGTAAGAGCTATTGGCAAGGTCTTGCAGACCTCTTTTGGTGAAAATCCACGGAGGAGGACTTTGAATGTGAAATATCTCTTTGTTGACATACCTTTCGCGTATAACATGTTGATTGGGAGGCCCGAAATTGCTGCATTTACCATGATCATATCTACGGTGCATCAAAAGGTCCAATTTCCTACCTCTAGTGGAATAGCCGAGATTACCACAAACTATCGTGAATCTTGGAGTTGCTATGTCACGTCGACAAAACCAATCAAGGCAAATGCAAATCCCAACGTCGCACTGATTGGGATTCATGTCTCTGAAACTCCTAAAGTTGGTGAACATTTGGATACAGAGATGGTGCTCGTCACACAGGAGGATCATACGACAAAACCAGACACCCCTGAGCTGGCTGACGAGAAGCTCGCAGCGGAAAAACCAAAGGAGGAGAAGGAGTACAAAACTACATTGCGTTATAAGAAACAAATAGAGGTTGAACGTATGAAGCCCTCTCGTGAATTCAAAGAGGTGATTCTGGTGAACAATCTGAGATCGGCAGCGAGTTACCATCTGAGATTGAGAAGGCATTATTAGAATGCTTGCAAAGGAATTTTGATGTATTTGCATGGACTGACTCAGACTTAAAAGGAATCGATCCTCGTGTTACAGTACATCACTTGAACGTGAATCCGAACGCCAATCTTGTTCGACAGGAGAAGAGACATTTCAGTGATGAAAACCACAAGGCTGCAGAACTGGAGGTACAAACAAAGTTGGCAGCTGGCCACATATTCGAAGTGCGTTATTCTGAATGGCTCAGCAACGTTGTTCTTGTACCAAAGAAGCCGACTGTATGGCGAATGTGTGTGGACTATACTAATCTGAACAAACATTGTTCGCGAGATCCTTTTTCGTTGCCTAGGATTGATCTCCTGGTTGACTCTACTGCCAGATGCGCATTACTAAGTCTATGCGATGCACAGAGCGAATTTCATAAAACGACCTTTATCGCGGACAAAGGCATACTCTGCTATAGAGTAATGTTGTTTGGGTTAAAGAATGCAAGAGTAACTTTCCAGAGACTAGTAGCCAAGATGTTCTACCATCAAATTGGCAAGACTATGGAAGTCTATATTAACGACATGCTTATCCAAAGTCTACAGGCGGAGGATCATGTTAAACATCTTGACGAGGCTTTTGGTATCATGAAACAGTACGGGATGAAGTTGAATTCGAAGAAGTGTACATTCGGAGTTAAGGCAGGTACATTTCTGGGGTGAATGAGCGAGGTATCGAAGCTAACCCAGACAAGATTAAGGCTATAATGGAATTCCATCCCCCAAGTTCGTTCGTGAGGTGCAACGCTTGGTGGGAAGAATTACGGCGCTAAGTCGCTTTATTTCGCATTCTGTAGAGAAGAGCTTACCTTTCTTCAAGAAGCTACGGAAGACACCTAAGTTTGAGAGGACGAAAGATTGTGAAGAAGCCTTTTGCCAGCTAAAGGTCTATCTCACAACACCACCATTATTATCTAAGCCTTAGGACAACGAGATGATATATCTCTACTTGTCTGTAACGAAGAATTCACTGAGTAGAGTACTTGTGTGTGAGGAAGATAGGAAACATCTGCCAATTTACTATGTGAGCAAAGTATTGAACGGTGCAGAGCTCAACTATCTGGAAATCGAAAAGCTAGCATACGCACTCGTCATAACAACGCGGAAGTTGAGGCCATATTTTCAATCACATATGGTCACTGTCTTAACTAATCAACCATTGAAGCAAGTTATGGCAAAACCGGATACATCAGGCAGACTTGTCAAATGGGCAATTGAGTTGCGAGAATATGGTCTGGAATATCTACCTAAGACTGCTATTAAGGCGCAAAGGTTAGCAAACTTTGTGGCAGAAACTATCTCGGAAGCAGAGCAATACTTGGATGCCACAAATGGAGAGCTTTACAAAAGATTGTTCGAAGGACCACTCTTAAGATGTCTGTCACCAGCACAGGCCAAACACGTCTTAAGAAAAATACATGAAGGTAGCTACGGAAATCATTCAGGAGGACGGTCCTTAGCACGGAAAATACTCCGTCAAGGATATTTTTGGCCTACCATTATGAGTACAAGGAAGTCCAGAAGCTGTCAATTGCATTCGAAGATCATTCATACCTCTGCACAACCAATGACGACTGTGAGTTACGGATGTCCTTTCGATCAATGGGGTATAGATATTGTTGGACCCATGCCAATAGCCTCTAGAGGTAGAAAATGGCTACTGGTGGCAGTAGAATATTACACCAAGTGGGTAGAGGCCGAAGCATTGGTGTCAATAATAGGGGCTAATGTGAAGCAATTTATATGGGAGAATATCATATGTCGATTCGGGATTCGAAGGGTCTTAATTTCTGACAACGGAAGGCAGTTCCAAAGATTTAAGATTCAAGACTGGTGCAAGGACATGAAGATTGAACAACGCTTTACATCTGTCACGCACCCTGAAGCAAATAGAAAAGTAGAGGCTACCAATAACACGCTGGTTAAGAGTCTTGAGAAAAGATTGGAAGGAGAATGATGAAACTGGGCTGAGGAGTTTCCAGGTATACTATGGGCTTATCGAACTACGCCTCAAACATCCATTAGAGAGACTCCATATTTACTATCATATGGTTCTGAAGCAGTGATACCTGCAGAGATTGGGATGCCGACTTACTGCATTGTTACATATGATGAAGAGCAAGCTTTAGGGGCAAGACAAATGGACCTCAAACTAATAAGGGCCACAAGGGAAGAAGTCTATCAACGTACTCAAGCGTACAAATCTATGATGGCTAAGGCATATGACAACAAGGTTCGGTTTCGGAACTTCCAAGTGGAGGACTTGGTCCTTAGGAAAGTGGAAGCTACTAAGCTTGTTGGAAAGTTGAAGCCAAACTGGGAAGGACCTTATAGAGTCGAGAAAGCAAGCGCCAAATGATACTTATATTTGCAAGAATTAGGTGTAAGGATTCTATCACGCCCGTGTAAGGTCAAGAACATGACAAGATTTTATAGTTATGACACTAGCATTCTAACAGCCTTGTGGCACAATAGGACCGTAGTTTCGATGTTATTATTACTTATTCTTTCACGAATTACGAGTCTCCCCATGTGGATCTTGATTGTAATACTTAGCACTGAACTACGAGGACTGGAATCTTGACCACCTATATATGGCAGGATACGTAGGCAACTCGAAAGTTACTCGAGCCCAGTCCCAAAACATAAAATTTCTTATTTTATTCAAGTTTGCTTCTTTGCCTACATCATGTATATATATTATCGACCACAAGCACTTCGACTATGAGCACAAGCACTCAAACTACGAGCACAAGCACCCAAACAACATACTAAAAGCATCCATCACATGAAACACAATCATGACATAAGGAGTTAAACAACAAGCAAAGCATAAAGCATAACATAAAAATAGTCAAGCGATGAAAAAACTTTATGTACTACGATAAAAGATAAGCGCAACTAAGGCGCGATGTCAAAAAAATATACTAAAGCAAGTACTAAACAAAACAATGCAATAATTGTTCTAACTGTACGGAGGAAAAGCAACTAAAGGTAAGGGCACGCAGGCCAAAGCAACAACACGCCTGTCGCCTTCTACTTCTTCAAGGATAGGCCAAGAGACTTCAAGGCACCTCTGCTCTGGCTGGCAATCTCTTCCATGGAATCGCTAAGCAGAGAAGTGTCATCCTCGGGCCTCACTGGGGCAGGGCTAGGTTTGGCAGCTGGATCAGCATCACGTGCAGCCTCGAGTGTAGAGTCAGTCGCAACAACTGATGGAGCAAGAACAGGTGCAAGCGATGAAATGGTAACTGCACTGGAAGATGGAAGAGGCACCCCCCTCAGGCACTTGCACATGAGGCCGATCTTGGGGCAGCTCCCCCTCTTCAAGGCTCTCAGCAGGCACCACATTTGACATAGGAGCACTCGCCTTTACGCCAGATGTGGAAGCTCTCTCCTTAGCTTTTGCCTTCGCCTGGGCTCTCAGGTGATCACGCAGACACACCTCTTTCATGCGCCTCACACTCAGAGTCAGGTCGTGAGTCGTCTTCACCATCTGACTCATCGTCCTCGTCGGAGTCGGAGACGTCTTCATTCATTCGGTCTAGGATGTTAAATTGCGAGCGTATTTTGGATTATTATGCCACGACAACATCATTATTTTTTAATGCAAAATTATAATTTAAGGGAAAACGCAAAATTAGGCCCAAGCAGGCCCAATTTGGAGTTATTTTAAAGCCCAATTCGAGCTGCACAATTCTAGTTCGAGTTGTTCACAGGCCCAATTTGAGCTATTTTTTAGGCCCATTTGAGTTATTTCACACAAGTCATCCGAGCTATTTTGATAGGTCATTCGAGTTATTCCCAAATAGTTTTAATTCGACTTATTTCAACTCATAGTCCTACTTGGACTATAATTCTAGGTGAATAAGAACTCTTACTCCTATATAAAGGGGTCCCATTCCTCATTCCAAGGTACGTTTTCATTATTTCCAAACCCTAAGCTTGAGTTATATAAGTCGACCTCAACCTATTCATAAGTCTCATCCGACTTGTTTTCAAATAGCTCGAGTGCGACCTATTTTGCACACAATTCGAGTTGTTTTGATTGCCTAATTCGACTTGTTGTAGCCGTTCATTCGACTTGTTTCTGTGTGTTCATTCGACTTATTGCTTTATTTCGACTTATACACTTATTTCGACTTATTTTGTTCGACTTGTTGCCTCACCCAACAAGATCTCACATTCCGACCCATCTGACTTGAGCGTCGGAGTGCCTTCGCTGGAGAAGGACCGGCTTAGTTTACGTGTGGTGTTGAGTGCAGGTTCCGAACTAAAAAGCTGCTTAAGCATCCAGAAGGAACTGAAGCAGTTTGACGTGGAGTGTTAGCAAGTGGACACGTATCCAGACGAAAATACCCCACATCAAGCTTGTTGATGTATTTGAGATTTAGTATATACGAAAATTATGGATATCCATATTAGTGACACTGAAAAAAATAAAAATAAAAAGAAGGCAACGATTGAACAATGTTTTACAAGTCTTGAGAAAATAGTTGTAGAAAATTGCAAACGAAAATGTGATCTAGTTGGAGTTCTTAGGTTTGAATCATTTAAGGAATGAAATCGATTATTTTGGGATCGAATTAGTAGTAAGTTTGAAAAAAGATGGAGGTGACATTTTTGAGTTCAATTAGATGCTAAGATGTTATTGATCAATGACTTCAAGAGTTTGAGAATCAAAAGTTTCTATTATGAATATGCTTTTGGTGGATTACAAGGTTGAAGATATTTCATGTCGGAACACAAAAGGTGGAAGCATTTCTCATTTTCCTTCAACAATTCAAGTTTGAATCTAAAGACCAGATTCTTTTAAGGAGGGAGGATTGTAATATTCTGGGAATTCGGAAGAACCTAAAATTATTTACAAGTTCTTACTTTAGTCCTTGAACTTTTTGAAAATATATTTTGACCATAAAACTTTTGAAAAAGTTAAAATTTAGTCCCCAAAAAGTCTTGAATCAACCTCAAATGTTTTATAGATGCTATATTTATCCTAAAATAAGTATATTATATTCAAATTAGTACAGCTATTATAATTTTGACTTTTAGATGAATTTATCATGTTTATTTTAAAGATAATAATTATTTATTGGTTCTCATCATAAAGTTTTCTTGATCTCATAAATATTTGTTTAAATTTTTTTGTACATTGAAACATTTCAAAGTTATTAAGCATGAGATAGAGTTTGATTTTGAACTTGATTATCTTAATTTCTGTAAGAAATCATATTTTAAAAGGATCAATGCATAAAATAAATAATAATGAAGATTTCTTTAATTATAATATTGAAATTACACCTATTATACAACCTATACATCAAACTACACCTATTATACAACCTATACATCTGGTATTGATCAAAAAATCTTATTCAAAGATAAAAAATAAAAATACAATACACGTGGAACAAGTTGGGGTATGCATAATTATTTCATGTGTGTCATTCTTGCATATATAATGAGTCTTCATCTTCAACGATTTACCCACACCTTGTACCCAATGGATATTATTTATTTTAATATATGCATCGTACATGTTCGTTTATAATAACATATTCTTATAAACCCCTTAAATTAAGAGTAGCACATGTTGACAAAAATCATTTGTTCCGTCCCTACTAGTGTTCTCAAAACTAGACTGGACCTACCTCACGTCCAGCTGAGCAGCTGAAACCAACTAGCAAAAAACTGGTCTAGCTCGACCAAAACAAGCCTAGAATCGGGAACCAACAACCGGTTTCGGCCCGTGTTTTTAAAATCGGACAGGATCAGCCGGTCAAATCGGTTCACCGGTGTCCAGACCCCTGTTCGGTCCAATTTATACTGGATCAACCACGGGTAAACCGTTTCAACCAGTAAAATTTGTAAACCAGTGAGGCCACTAGTTCGATGACCCATGCAGTTTTGAAAACACTGGTGTCGACGGTTCAAACCGGTGCCCTATAAAATAAGAAGAAACAAAAACAAAATTATACTGATTATAGCCCTAAACTAGACTATGAGACTTCAGTCCATCAGTAGCGCTCAGTTTCGCAGTTCGCACGCCTTCCTCAACTCCAAAAATCAACTATGAGCTTGGCACAACCATCATTCGCTGCAACTTTGCCCAACTCAACTGATTTTGAGGTTATATATTAAAGATAAAAATCAACGGTTCTTGTGTGCTTTTGTAAGAAGAAAGTTTTGCAAGGAAGTTCAGAGAGGATGGCAAATTACGTGCAAGTATATCAAATAGCCTTGTAAATTAATTTGAGTGTGAGAAAGCAAGGAACTTAAGTTCTATTTTGTTGTGGTCTTTAAAATTTGAATCTTTACATCGTTTCTGTAATTATATTTGCTTGAAATTCTTGTTGTGGTTGTTTGAACATATATGTTGGCAACAAAAGGTTAAACAACTTTGTGAAGTTCACTTTTACCCTGGGATTTGCTTTCGTTACTATTTTCCCAGTTGATACTTTTGATACCCAAGGATATAAGTGTTGTAAAAGACTCAGAGTAAGAGAAACTAAAATGTGATAAAATTTATGATGACTTGGTATTTGAGTAATTTACGACTTTTCATATTCTTTATTTATTTTTAAAAGTTACAAAGCAACTCACTTGTAAAATTATTGAAAAATAAATCTCATTAACATTTCATTGTAATGGGGAAACTAGTTAGAGACAATAATGCACTATATATAAAATTGTGTGAATTCTACCTAAGTTTACATATATTTCAAAATTTGGTTTCTCATATTGGTATTTCTTTAATTCGCTTAAATTTTAGATAAAGCTTCTTCTATAAGATTCTTGTTTAAGCGATAAAACATTAAGCAGTGCCATCATAGTGTAATTAATTTTATTCTTTTATTATATTCCACCTTAAGTTGGAGATTTGGACTTTTATGCCGATGATGATTTTGATGGTTTAGGAGAAAGTTGACAATTTGTGTTTTGTGAGATGTTTATATGAGATGTTATATATTTACATTAGACGTGACATTGTTATCAGTTTTGTTGTTTTGATAATTTCACAAATTTGAGATTTGAGATGTTTTCAGTTTTAGACTTTAGTTGGTTTGTATTATGATGATGGTGTATTAGTTTGATGTTTAATGTTCAGATGTTGTCAATATGATGACATATATTAATTTTTAGTATCAAATTACAAATTGCTTGAGAATATTGAAAAAATATACTAAAAAATATATTCTTTGATTATATCTGTTGATTGTTGACTTTCTATACCGGTTCGCCTTGTAGCTAGACCGATTGAACCTGTAAAACCTGTAACGGTAAGGTTAGCGGTTTACTGACCAGTCTGGTTCTAAGAACAATGGTCTCTACCACTACATAAAGGACTTTTTGTTTTAAAACTTCTAAATTTTTAGGGTAAAACGCTTAAAAACCCCCCAACGTATGGGGTTATTAACAATGTGCCATCTGAACTACAAAAAAGTGCAATCTACCCCCCAACCTTTAGAATTTGTGCGAAATGCCCCTTGATCAACATTCCGGCCAAAATATACCGGAAGCATGCCCTACACGTGATCATTGTGAGGGCATTTTTGTCCATCCATATTTGACAAGAATTTAAAAAACAACAATCACCCCCTAACCTATTATCCCCACCATAACCTTTACAATATGTGCCAGATACCCCCTGAATTTTATGAGTATGTGTGCTGTACCTCCAAAACTAAACATTTGACATTCTAACTTTTCAAGTTAAATAGAAGCATTTAGTGTTAAATTTGACGAATCTTTATAAACACAACTTAATTTCAGTCATAATCGATGTGCATGCAAAATGGGTGGATTAGGATATCACTTACTTCGTACTGTTTTGAGAAGATGTGACTAATGGGAATCAAAATCTAAAGATCGAGCTCTTGATTTCATTCTATGGTGGCGAGTATATATGTGATTCAGTCTGTAGTTTGATATGAAATTTGTCCATTATGCACTATAGCTACAGTATATTTCCAAATCTCTTGCTAGTCATCGACGCTACATGCATCATTATTCGTTCTATCACATGGCGAAATGGTCGGTTTTTTTTTTTTACCTCTTGAGGATTATAGGACCGATAATAGTAGGTAAACATCCAAAAAGTATGAGAGTTCATCTCAGAAGTCGATTGCCTAAGTTCACAGTAGAGGAGATAAACATGATGAGGGTTTTTTTCAATTTCATAGGATTCAACTACTATAATGACATATATGCATAAAGTAAAGTTAACTCGTCTACTTTCTGGTAAATGACAGTTGCTGAGGTTGTACACATTGGTAAATCACTCATTTTCTTACGTAATATATATTATATGTCTAGGAAGTGATACTTCAAATTTATCTCATGCATTCTCATAGGAGATCGAAATGGACAAAATTGACAAACGAGCAAGAAATCCATGTAGGATTTTTTGATCCTAATGAACTTAGAGAAATCTTGAAACACATAAAACAAAAATAGAATGATCCACTGATTTATATTATAGAGAATGATAGATCATATTATTTAAACTTCACAATCTTTTTATTTTCACGAAATTTAGAAAATTGATCGATAAGTTTTAGATATTGATGAGGTTGCAAACGACACTTTGGTAGTTGATGAAGCCATAAAAGATGACATGAGGAAAGATTACATACATGAGCTCCTATGTTGTTTGCATGAAGCAATTAAGTACCATCCATTAGTTTTTATACGATTTCATATTACAGAAATAACTTTTCTTGAGTTTTCACAATGCGATAAAATTTACTTCGTTATGAACGACTTAAGATATGACAAGAATGATGGTGTTAATGTAAAGTGCTATTTTGTATGGTTGTTGATGGACAATTTCGAGTTGTAATCTGGATTTTTAGTTCGTATTGACCAAAAATAACTTGAAGCGATATCTTAAACACTTAGCTCTCTGGTTTAAAAATATTCCTCTCGAGAGAAATCCAAAACATCTTCCACAAGTATCAGACTAATGAGTTTTAATATTTTAGATTAGAAGTGGTTAACTACTTCACATGAATCACCATTGTGCCAATGAGAAAGCCAGACCATAATACCTTTGCTTTTAAAATGGCCCCAGTCTTAGGCAATCACCTAGAACTTAAATTTTTGTAGTCTACTCGTGACAAATTTTAGAGCATATAGTGAATGAATTCATTTGACTAAGGTAGGAAAGATTGCACAAAATCTAGGGGGAACAACGCACATACTGGAGAGATTAAAGGTCATGCTTATAAAGTTTAGGGGCATTTCGCACAAATTGAAAAGGCTAGGGCGGGATAATAGGATAGGGGGTGATTATCAACTTTTTTAAGTTCTTGTCAAATATGGATGAAGTAAAATGCCTTTCTGACGATTGCTTGCAAGGCACACTTTCGGTAAATTTTGGCCGGAAAGTTGACCAGAGGCATTTCGCACAAATTTTAACAAGTTACGGGGTAATTGCTCTTTTCTAGAATTTAGGGAGCACATTGTGAAACACCCCATAGATCGAGGAGTTTAAGTGTTTTCACTCAAATTTTTATGTTACTTTGTTATTTTTAGTCGATGACAAAATTGTCATTTTATGACATTTGTTAACCATTTTTACAAAGAGATTAAGGACACATGATTCCTCTATTGTTATTTATACAGTAGGAGAAGTTTATGTAGTTTAACTAACTTGTGGATATCATGCAAATAGTTTCATACATGATTTACACACTGTTTATCTTAAGACACTGCACACACACACACACACAACTCTACCTATGTCTTTACACTCGAAGCATAAGCAAATGTAACAGAGAACGAATTCGCACATATTAATTTTATAATTTGGCCATCTGCTGCACATTTATGGGATGACAATCAGTTGGGGGGCCTGAATAAGCTCTCTGAGCCAGAATTTGATTCACAGCTTGAGTTGGATGAAAAGCATCCCAAAACACATATTGGTTTCTATCAACACATGGAACAGAAAATGGGAGGCAAGTTATCTGCCCTCGATTCCTTCCAATTCCACAACAACCTCTGTCTATCACACTAAATCCTACAAAACATGTAATACCAAACATGAATATTCTTACTCAAAAGGCAAAAGTATCCTTAAAACATTGAAGTATAATAACTGTAAATATTTAATGTACTATATTTTCGACATAATTAATTTATATTGACATTTACTCTTTTACTGTAAAATCAATGAAAACCTGTACCCATGTTATACATTGTTTAACATAATGATATTACGTTTTCAACAAAATATGTGAAAACTTGTGTACGTAATTTCAAAATTTAATAGCAAGAACACTGCACCCACGGTTTATGTAGTATTTATTTATTTTTTTTTTTTTAATATTTCAGCAATCTTTTTTTAATAGTTAGTCGTGTAAATTATACACTGAAACTAAATTTTAAATTCACAGTGTCACCAAACAAAGTTTTAGTCTAAAAAGAGAGGATTTGAATTTTTTTAGATATAGTTCCTATGACACTATCAGTCGGCTAATATATATAGTAACTTTTGCAATTTCGTATGAATATCTTTAATCTTACCATAGTTTCCGGCGTTAGCGAGTATGTCAATAAATGCTCCAAAAGTATTGCCATAAGAAAATATAGATCCGTTATATTTAAGGTTGAAGTCATCAACAAGAGATTGAAGTCGATCGTTGAACATCCCAACGATGTCGTTAGTAGAAGCCACACATTTTCCCGGTGCAGGAAGACCTTTTGCTAGTTGATTAGGGATGCAACCCAGTGGTCCAATGCCTCCCATAAGAAATTTTCTCAGTCCCAAACTATGAAGTACCTGAGTTTATCAAATTAAATATATATAGTTTTACGATATTAATTTGGCTAGCAATGTAAACAAGTGAAACTGTACGTGTCATTTAATTGAAAAAAACCCCGGACCAATATTTCCCTGGTGTAGCGATTTATAAGAAGATCAGCATATTCTTTGGGGCTGTAGACACCGCTGGTGGTATAAAATGAAGGCAGCAGATAGTTGTTGGCGTAGTCATTGCTACCAAGGGCCATTACAACTAATGCCTTGCCCAAATAATTACTCAGTTCCTCTTTTTCCATTTGACTTCTTAATTCACTCAATGTATTCTCAAAGTTTTGAATTTGCTGCGACAAGCTGAATCTCTCGCCCTGTTTTCGAACATTATTTATCAAAACTAAAATATTAGAAGCGATCGAAGAATTAATCCGAAAAAGAAAGAAAGAAAGAAGAGAAACGAGTATGTATATATACGAGGGTTCGGCCGGTCTCCTCTAGAATTCCTCCGGCAGCCGAAGCATAATTTACTCCCCTAAGAATATCTTTCTCGGATGCAAAAACACTTGTGTAAGGTGGCGGAGCGGGAACTCCCACAAGCTCTCCTAAAGTTTATCAAGTTTATTCATTAAATAACACATTAATAATTACGAATTTATTTAAGGATTTGTATCTAAACTCCATAATACTATGTCTAATTGTGAAAATATCTTCTAAAGTTTAAATAATTATGAAAAAAATTAGTCGAAAAACTTTTATAACTGTTCAAGGTTTCTCTAATTACATCAAATTTCAAAATGTGTTAATTAATTATAATTATTTATGTTAATTTGCCTAAGAAAACATGAAGCAGACTACGTACATATATATGTAGCAAAAGAATCTATTGTAAATTCACAAAATAAAGCATCTAATTAATTATGCTTACCAAGGTAATCTATGGCAGTTTTTCCATTGGAAAATCTACCGGAAGGTCCAACATAGTCGACCCCGTAAGGCACATAATTTGCCTTTGCTAAGGAATTCAAGTAATTGTTGTTTCCAGGATCTGTTAATGAATCGCCAAATGCAAATATTGCTGTAAACTCCGCACCCACTGAACAAGTACTCATAGCTAAAATCAAACCCATCCATTTTATGCATCTAATAATATTCATATTCATCTTTTACAAAATTTTCGTCGATATCGCTTCTGTATATATATGAATTAATTAATTGCTCAAGTACTATAAAAGATTTGTATGAAATATTGTTAGAACATGTGATAGAGAGAGGAAAAACGGCCATGAAATGTTGCTTTTCCAACACAAGGATAAGCCTTTTCTCTTCTCAACTCCATCAGAATTTTGACGTTAAATATTGTGAGTTTAAGCCACGAGACAATGCCGTTTTCTACATTATTTTGCGGCTTTATTTAACTTGGGGGCTGGAAATTAATTTGCGTTTCTTGCCATGCCGTAGTTAATTCTGGACTTATGCCCTTGGCATTTTTTATTTACTCGTTATTATAAATATATTTTTCACTATTGTGGTGAATTTGTACATGGCCGGCGATATTGTCAAAGCAAAACTTGTTGCTGTCAAAGCAATATATTAAAATTCTCTAATTTGCCCTTCTCAATCAAGGACTTTCAATGTTAAGTATCTATATTTTGTTAATAATGGACATTCTTAATTAATCATCCTACTTGATGTCGGGTATTTTCGTCTAGATACGTGTCCACTTGCTAACACTCCACGTCAAACTGCTTCAGTTCCTTCTGGATGCTTAATCAGCTTTTGAGTTCGGAACCTGCACTCAACACCACGCGTAAACTAAGCCGGTGCCTTCTCCGGTGAAGGCCCTCCGAAGCTCAAGTCAGATGGGTCGGAATGTGAGATCTTGTTGTGCAAGGCAACAAGTCGAATGAACTAGTCGAAATAGTGTATAGGTCGAATAAGCAATATATCGAATGAACACACAAAAACAAGTCGAATGAGCTGGCTAAACAAGTCGAATGAGACAGTCCAAAACAACTCAAATAGTGGGCAAAATAGGTCGAACTCGAGCTATTTGAGAACAAGTCGAATGAGCTTGTGAATAGGTCGAGGTCGACTTATATAACTCGAGCTTAGGGCTTGGAAATATGAAAACGTACCTTGGAATGAGGAATGAGACCCCTTTATATAGTAGTAAGAGTCCTTATTCAGCTAGAATTGCAGTCCACGTAAGACTATGAGTTGAAATAAGTCGAATTCGAGCAATTTTGGACTAACTCAAATGACCTAACAAAATAGCTCGAATGACCTGCATGAAATAACTCGAATGGGCCTGAAAATAACTCGATTTGGGCCCTGAAATAACTCGAAATTGGGCATGTTTGGGCCTAATTTTGAGTTTTGCCTTAAATTGTAATTTTGCAGTAAAAAATAATGATGTTGTCGTGGCATAATAATCTGAAATACGTTCGTGGTATTATATCAAATATTATGACGTGGCAGTACCAAAATATGGTACATCATGCAGTCCCCCAGTTTGCAAGAGTAATGTGTGAAAACATTGGCCATACAAACTAAAATAGCTCAAGAAAACTCGATAATCGTGCAACGAGTCCGAAAATGAAGAAACGGAACAAAAATATCAAAGAAAAATTTCTGGAATTTTTTCCCGAAAATAGGTCGAATGACCTGATAGCTCGAATGTGAATAACTCGAATAGGGGCATTTATGTAATTTTAGCGCTGGCCGCCCTATAAATAGCCGCCGAAAATAATTTCATTTCAGATTTTCTTTTTTCGCAAATAGCTCGAACTCCTGATAATAGCTCGAATACCCAATAGCTCGAATACACTACAACTACAATAATAGCTCGAAATTACTGCAAAATAACTCGGACGTTCTAGGTATAGCTCGGATAGCTTAGTAATAACTCGAATACTGTAGTATAAATTGGCTACTCTGAGATAGGTCGAAAAATCCTTGAATAATTCGGAAACACCTAATTTAACTCGAATAAGGTATAATAAGTCGAATGTTTGCTAATGTTGATCCGAGTTATGTTGAAATAACTTGGTTAACCTTCAAGTGTGCTAAATAACTAGATAATGCATGCAAATACCTCGAATAAGCATGATTTCAAGCTATAACACTTGGTGATTTTTTGAAAAGTTTTCTTGAAAATTTTCTGACTAATAATTTCCCGAATCTTTTGCAGATCTTTCATGACGGCTTGTTCTAACCAACACCGGTCCCGTCGCAGTCCACCAGCTCGCTCCGACCGCCATCCTCAATCCTCCCGTCCCAGCTCTGATCGTGATCGTTGTGCTTCACGGAGATCCAGTCCTCCCTGTTCCTCACAGCCTGCACGTCCGGCCAAAATCAGAGTACTCGGAACGTCCAGGATCTTTGTCCTGGTGGAGCGATCTTACGAAAGGAGAGATCCCCAGATTGAGTGAGTACTCGACTTAAACCCTAGAACCAGTAAACACTAAACCTTCATGTTCTAGATATGGCGTCAGAGTCAGATATAGAGTCCACTAGTCATATTGACTTCTCTGTAGTTGTCGAGTCATCAGGATTGGGGTCCATGTCGGGTAGTGGGGATTCTGATAGTGACACCGCTTCTTCCACTGCCCATGGGTTGGATAGGGAAGTAAACATTGTAGATGATTATGACAGTGAGGGTTTTACGACGAATATCTCTAAGCCTAACCCTTTAGCTGTAGATGATGTTCCCTTACCCTCTAACGTAGAGCCTGACAGTACTGTGGTGGAGAAAATTGTTCGAGTGTTAGCGGCTGAGGGTATAGAGTTAGATACACCTCCTCGCGCCTATAATTTATTAAATTTTGCTGGCATTTGTCCCATGAACACTCATGGCTAGTCATTTTATCATAGCATGTACGACGTCCCGACGCCTTATGCTATTATCTTCTCTAGCCCTGATGACCGGTTGGACAATCCACCTGCGGGTTGTTTTACCATATTCCACAACTTCCTTTCTTGCGGGCTTAGGTTTCCTTTGAACGACGTCATTCGTGAGATACTCCTTAGGTTGCCTTCGTGTCCATCCCACTTCACTCCGAACACGTACTGCTTGATGAGGGTGTTTAAGCTACCCTGCACCGCAGACTCTTTCTTCCAGATGTTCCTGAGTAAGTTTAGGACGACCGGGGACGATGCAGATTTCTACTTCCTGACTGCGAGGAAGAATAGTAGTTTCCTGACCGGCCTCCTGTCCAGCTTTGGGCACACTTGGATGAATCAATGGTTCTTCATCAAAGAGTGGACGCATGGAGAATTCAACTTCAGGCGATGATGAATGTTCAGACTTTGCTGAAAAACTTCGGCATCACCAATGATGCACGGAGTGAGTACACTATGCATATGCAGCACCACAGGAATGTCGCTGCCCAGGCCAAGCGGCTAGAAGATGCGGCCAAGGAGAAGACTCGCCAAGTGGAGGAGACTATGGCTATCGTGGTGGAGGAGCTTCAGAAAGCCAAGGAAGAGTTGAAGCAGTCCCAGACTCTCGCTGTGAGCAATGAGAAACTACGCACATTGTCCAAGGACTTCGACTAGATGCAACGGTTGAAGGACGATCTGACACTGGACGAAGCTAAGGACGCAGAATGAGATGAATGCCTTGGCGGCCCGTCTAAAGGTGGTCGAGGAGGAGCGTGGTGCGGCTAGAGCGCAAGCAGTGGTTGCCGAGCAGGCCGGATATGAGCGGGCTAAGGCAGAGGTAAATCATTATCTGCGTCATTTTTTCTTAGCTTTTTATGATAACTTCTGTAGCTTGTGTTTACTCCTGCTTTATTTATTGTAGGACTTGTCTGATGACGACAAGGTTGTAGTGGAAATCGAGTTCCTTCGTTCCGCCACATGGAACCCTATTACCACTACCTACGGTGGGTATGACATGAGGAAATGGTACAATTATGCCCTGAAGGATGTGGAGCGCAAGGATGCCTTCACCGACGGTCGTGACAAGAAGGAGTTCGACATCCTCGATCGGATGAGGGAGGATATTCCTGACTCCGATGATGATGACGAGTCCGATGGTGAAGATAATGCTCGGCCGGATTCCTTCCTTAGCCTAAGGAGTATGAAGGAAGTGTGGCTTCGGGATCATATAAGAGCCCAGGCGAGGGCAAAGGCTAAGGAGCAAGCTTCCACGTCTGGTTCGAAGGCAATTGTTCCTGTGCCCACTGCCGCATCCACTGATGCCCTTGAAGAAGGAGAGTTGCCACAGACCCTACCACTAGTCGATGTGCCTGAGGGAGTGCCACTGCCATCTTCTTCCATGCTAGCGCCCTCTTCTGGTGTAGTGACCGTCTCTTCACCTGCTCCTACTCCTGCTCCATCAGTTGCTGCGGCTGATTCCATGATCGAGGTTGCACCTAATGCTGATTGTGCTGCTGCTCTTGTCCCTACTCCAGTGAGGCCTGAGGATGATACGTCTCTGTTGAGCGATTTGATGGAGATCACGCGGCAAAGCAAGGGTGCCTTGAAGGCAGTTGGCTTGCGCTTGAAGAAGTAGGATGTGCGGATGTTTGAAACCAGCCTGCGTGCCTTGATCTCTGGCCTGCGTGCCTCTATCCTTAGTTGCTTCTCCTTGGTATAGTTAGAACAATTATTTTATTATTTTGTTTAGTACTTTCTTTAGTACAATTTTTGACTTCGCGCTTCAATTGCGTTTATCCCTTATGCTTTAGTACATAAAGATTTTTTCATCGCTTTTTTGCTTTCATGTTATGCATGTTATTGAACTCCTTATGTCGTGATTGTATTTCATGTGGTTGATGCTTTTCATCATGTTGTTTGAGTGCTTATGCTCATAGTTTGAGTGCTTGTGCTTGACTCACGAGTGCTTGTGCTCGTTAATGTATATGCATGATGTAGACAAAGAAGCAAACTTGAATAAAATAAGAAATTTTATAAGTTTTGGGACTCGGCTCGTGTAACTTCCGAGTTGCCTACGTATCCTGTCGTATATAGGAGGTCCACATTCGGTGACTCGTAATTCGTGAAAGAATAAGTAATAATAACATCGAAACTACGGTCCTACTGTGCCACAAGGCCTTTAGAATGCTAGTGTCCTAACTATAAAACCTTCTCAAGTTCTTGACGTACAGGGGCGTGATAGAATCCTTCCACCCAACTCTTGCAGATAATAGTATCATTTGGCGCTCGCTTTCTCAACTCTGTAAGGTCTTTCCCAGTTTGGCTTCAACTTCCCAACGTGCTTAGTGGCTTCGACTTTCCTCAGGACCAAGTCCCCCACTTGGAAGTTCCAAAACCGAACCTTTTTATTGTATGCCTTAGCCATCATAGATTTATTTGTACGCTTGAGTACGTTGATAGGCTTCTTCCCTTGTGGCCCCTATCAGCTTGTGGTCCATTTGTCTTGCCCTTAAAGCTTG
Organism: Misopates orontium; assembly: GCA_946800315.1. Lineage (NCBI taxonomy): Eukaryota > Viridiplantae > Streptophyta > Magnoliopsida > Lamiales > Plantaginaceae > Misopates > Misopates orontium. The sequence goes on along the minus strand of OX326953.1, from coordinate 33,203,040 downwards.
CTCTTCATCATATGTGACAATGCGGTAAGTCGGCATCCCAATTTTAGCAGGTATCACTGTTTCAGAACCATATGTTAGCAAATATGGAGTCTCTCCAGTAGAAGTTCGAGGCGTAGTGCGATAAGCCCATAGTATACCTGGCAATTCCTCTCCCCAGTTTCGTGCGTCTCATTCCAACCTTTTCTCAATGCTCTTCACCAATGTATTATTTGTGGCCTCAACGTGTCCATTTGCTTCAGGGTGCATTACAGATGTAAACCGTTGCTCAATCTTCATGTCCTTGCACCAGTCCTGAATCTTAAATCCTTGGAACTGTCTTCCATTGTCAGAAATTAAGACCCTTGGAATCCCGAACCGACATACGATATTCTTTATATGAATTGCTTCACATTAGCTTCTGTTATTGACACCAATGCTTCAGCCTCCACCCACTTGGTGTAATATTCCGCTGCTACCAATAGCCACTTTCTGCCTCCAAACGCTATTGGCATAGATCCAACGATATCTATCCCCTATTGATCGAAAAGACATCCATAGCTCACAGTTGTCATAGGTTGTGCATGCGTATGAATGATCTTCAAATGTAATTGGCAGCTTCTGCACTTCCTTGTATAATCCATTGAATCTTTCATAATAGTTGGCCAGAAATATCCTTGACGGAGTATTTTGTGTGCTAAGGATCGTCCTCCTGAATGATTTCCGCAACTTCCTTCATGTATCTCTCTTAAGACGTGTTTAGCCTATACTGGTGAAAGACATCTTAAGAATGGTCCTTCGAACGACCTTTTGTAAAGTTCTCCATTGAACATAGTGAATCTTGCCGATTTGTACTTCAATCTTCTGACCGCTTGCGGATCCGTCGGCAGAGTTCCGTTCTATAAGTAATCGATGATTTCGTCCTTCCAACATTCTTCAACCTCCACTGGCAGAGCAAATTCCAATGCTTGTGTTGAATTTTCTTCGCCCCCTTTGCCAATTGAGTGCTGATCAAAAGCCAATAAAGTTACTCGCCTTTCGACAAAGACTTCCGCAATACTCGCGAATCGAGATAGAGAGTCGGCACGCTCATTCTCTGCTCTGGGAATTTGCGAGATTGTAAATATCTCCAAATTTGAAGTGACTTCTTTAAGCTTATCAAGATACTTGACTATTGCCGCTTCCTTAGCTTTGTATCTCCCTTCAAACTGATTTGCAATCAGTTGTGAGTCCGTGAATGCCACGAGCTTGGTTATCCCCAACAATTTCGCCATTTGAATCCCAGCTAGCATAGCCTCATGTTCTGCTTGATTGTTTGTGACTTGAAAGTTCAAACTTATTCCATAGTCAAATTCTCTTCCGTCTGCCGACCTTAAGTAGACTCTAGCCAAACCAGCATCAATTGTGGATGATCCGTCTACGTGCAAGGTCCATGTCTTCTTCGCTATCTCGGGCTTATCTCCATGAGCTTCATTTGTCACCATAGCTACATCCGATGATTGTTCTGCTTCCGTGATAGTTTCTGTTGCAAAGTCTGCCAACCTTTGCGCCTTAATTGCAGTTTTAGGTAGATATTCCAGACCATATTCTCCCAACTCACTCGCCCACTTCACGAGTCTACCTGATGTTTCCGGTTTTTCCATAACTTGCTTCAATGGTTGATTAGTTAAGACAATGACCGGATGTGATTGAAAATATGGCCTCAACTTTCGTGTCGTTATAACGAGTGCGTATGCTAGCTTTTCGATTTCCAGATAGTTAAGTTCTGCTCCCTCCAACACTTTGCTCATGTAATAGATTGGCAGATGTTTCCTATCTTCTTCGCGTACAAGTACTATACTCAGTGAATTATTTGTTACGACCAAGTAGTGATAAAGCATCTCGTTATCCTTGGGCTTAGATAATAATGGTGGTGTTGTGAGATAGACCTTTAGCTGGCGAAAGGCTTCTTCACAATCTTCCGTCCACACAAACTTAGGTGTTTTCCGTAGCTTCTTAAAGAATGGTAAGCTCTTCTCTGCAGAATGTGAAATAAAATGGCTTAGTGCCGTGATTCTTCGACCAAGCGTTGCACCTCCCGAACGGACTTGGGGGAAGGAAGATCCATTATAGCCTTGACCTTGTATGGGTTGGCTTCAATACCTCGCTCGTTCACCATGAAACCCAGAAATCTTTCTGCCTTAACTCCGAATGTACACTTCTTCGGATTCAACTTCATTCCATATTGCTTTATGATACTAAAAGCCTCGTCAAGATGTTTAACGTGATCCTCTGCCTGTAGACTTTTGATAAGCATGTCGTCAATATAGACTTCCATAGTTTTGCCGATTTGATAATAGAACATCTTGGCTACTAGTCTCTGAAAAGTCGCTCCTGCATTCTTCAAACCAAACGGCATTACTCTATAGCAAAATATGCCTATGTCCGTGATAAAGGCCGTTTTATGTTTGTCCTTTACTACCATTAGTATTTGATGAAATCATCTTTGTGCATCGCAGAGACTTAGTAATGCGCATCCTGCGGTGGAGTCAACCACGAGATTGATCCTGGGCAACGGAAAGGGATCTCGTGGACAATGTTTGTTCAGATCAGTGCAATCCACACACATTCACCATACGGTCGGCTTCTTTGGTACAGGTACAACGTTGCTGAGCCATTCAGAATAACGTACTTCAAATATGTGACCAGCAGCTAACTTTGTTTGTACCTCCAATTCTGCAGCCTTGTTCTTTTCATCACTGAAATGTTTCTTCTTCTGTCGAACATGCTTGGCACTCGGGTTTACATTCAATTGATGTACTGCAACTCGGGGATCAATTTCTTTCAAGTCCGAGTCCGTCCATGCAAATACATCAAAGTCCCTCCGTAAGAATTCAGATAATGCCTTCTCACTCTCAGATGGCAACTCGCTACCAATCTTAATGACCTTGTCAGGTTCATTGTTAACCAGTATCACCTTCTTGAATTCACTTGAGGGTTTGATGCGTTCAACTTCCATCTTCTTCTTGTAACGCAAGGTAGTTTTGTCTTCCTTCTCCTCCTCTGGTTCTTCCGTTGTGAGCTTCTCGTCAGACAACTCAGGGGTGTTGGTTTCGTTGTATGATCCTCCTGTGTGAAAAGCACCATCTCTATATCTATATGTTCAACCAGTTTATGCATTTTGGAGACATGATTCCCAATCATTGCGACGTGTGGATCTGCCTTTGCCTTGATTGGTTTCATCGACGTGACATAACAACTCCAAGACTCACGATAATTTGTGGTAATCTCGGCTATTCCCCCAGGAGTGGGGAATTTGATCTTTTGATGTGCAGTAGTTATGATCATTGTAAATGCAGGGATTCCTGGCCTCCCAATCAACACATTATATGCGAAAGGTATGTTAATGATGAGATACTCCACATTCAAAGTCCTTCTTTGTGGATTTTCACCAAAAGAAGTGGGCAACATGACCTTGCCAAAAGGTCTCATTTCGCCTCCACCAAACCCCGTGAGAGAAGAATTTACTTGTGTGATCTCATACTTTCCTAACTTCATTTGTTGCAATGCATCCATAAATATGATGTTGACTGAGCAGCCATTGTCTATCATGACTCTCTTGATAGAATGATTTGCGTTTACAGCCATAACTACCATCGGGCAGTTCATGTATTGAGCTTTCCTAGCTTGTGAGGATAGATTCTAATAGTAATCATCTTTAAATGTGATCCTCATGTCTAACTTGTCAACTGCAAAGACAAGATCAGTCCTCGGCCGTTTCAGACGTTCATTGTATATGCCTCGAGAAATTCACTTTCTGTTTTTTGCTGAGTCGGCACCAGTCAGTCCTCCTGCAATCACATTGATCCCATTTTCATCTACGTCGTTGGCGTTACGCCTAGGTTCGTCCTTCTTCTCATGGGGAGATCGACTCCTCTTTCTGCCTCCCGAGGGTTTATCGTCTCACGACTCTCTGTTGTCAAGGACATAATCGATGAGTTTCTCATCTTGAATGAGTCGTTCAATTTCATTCCTCAGGGCCTTGCATTCATTAGTATAATGACCATGCTGTCTATGGTATTTGCAATATTTCCTTGACTCCATCATCTCATCCGTTTCTTTGAAAGGTCTGGATGTTTTGAATATCCCACGATCCTTTGTGACAGCAAAGATTTTAGCAATATCGTTTCTCAAAGGAGTGTAATTATCGAACCTCTTAAAAGGTGACCGAAGTCGATCGCGATCTTTGCCTCGGTCATCATTCTTCCAATTTTTGTTCTCTTTTCCTTTGTAGGATTCTTGCAAATCCATTAGACCTTGATTCAAAGTGGCCTCTTCTATGTCAATAACTCTCCGAGCAAGATCCATGATTTGCTCAATAGTAGTTGGTACCTCCTAGGTTATTACTTGCACCAACTTTTTGCTCTTGTTTCGGTTTTGCAGTATAGAGATAACCAAGTCTACGGTTGTAGACTACACTCGATCAGCCTCCACATTAAGTCGCTCTATGTATTTCTCCAAAGTTTGATCAGGTTTTCTATGAATATTGAACAGACAGCTTGGAGATCTCTTCTTCAGGCGATAAGTCGCAAACTTCTTGACAAACATCTATCTAAATTGTTCGAATGATTCAATTGTGCGTGGCAGCACGTTCTCTAACCATTCTTTGGTTGTCCCCATCAAGCTGAGCTAAATCAGTTTTGCCCTTAAGTCCTTGTAGTATCCCAAAATCTGCAGTTTCGCATCTAAGTCATCAAAATGCATTCCATGATCGCTTGTTCCATCATACTTCTTCATCTCAGGAAGTATAGTTCCTTCCTTCAGTATCAATCTGCTGATCGCATCACAGAATGGAGTTGGCTTTTCCACTGGAGGGATATGTTCAGCAACGATTGGTTTCGGCCTTGGTGCAACTCTTTCTGGCAGATCCATGATCCTTCCCAAACGAGGATTCCTGCGTTCCGGGGATGGTGATGGTTCCCTCCGAGTGGGTCTAGTCATCCTTGAATGAGTGTGTTGTCTCGAATCAGCACGACGTTGCGTCTGATGAGACCTTGTTCACTACGCCGATGTTTGTTGTGCATTTGGTGCTAGGGCATTCTGCTGCAAGACAGTGTTTGCCAATTGTTGCACAATCATCGGTACCATAGTCTATTGTAAAGTTGTCATGATCTGGTTCAGCTGAGCAGGATTCAACAATTGTTGTTCCGGGGAAGCACTGCAGTTTTTCCGCTGCAACGTGTGGTTGATCCAAAGGAGTATTAGGCGATGTCGCTGATGTGTGTTCATAAGCATCAGTAACTCTATTATCCCCCTCCCTTTGTGACCTAGCCCTGGTGGCTACTCCGTTCTTCTCTATGACTCTTTTTTGAGCTATTGACCCAGTGATAGTGTTTGTTCCTAAGTGCGTTTAATGGTTTCCAGAGACGGCGCCACTGATGTGGGGTATTTTCGTCTGGATACGTGTCCACTTGCTAACACTCCACGTCAGACTACTTCAGTTCCTTCTGGATGCTTAAGCAGCTTTTGAGTTCGGAAACTGCACACAAAACCACACGTAAACTAAGCCGGTGTCTTCTCCGGCGAAGGCACTCCGATGCTCAAATCAGATGGGTCGGAATGTGAGATCTTGTTGTGCAAGACAACAAGTCGAATGAACTAGTCGAAATACTGTATAGGTCGAACAAGGAATAAGCCGAATGAACACAAAGAAACAAGTTGAATGAACTGGCCAAACAAGTCAAATGAAACAGTCCAATACAACTCGAATAGTGTGCAAAATAGGTCGAACTCGAGCTATTTGAGAACAAGTCAAATGAGCTTGTGAATAGGTCGAGGTCGACTTATATAACTTGAGCTTAGGGCTTGGAAATAATGAAAACGTACCTTGGAATGAGGAATGAGACCCCTTTATATAGTAGTAAGAGTCCTTATTCAGCTAGAATTGCAGTACAAGTAGGACTATGAGTTGAAATAAGTCAAATTAGAGCTATTTTAGAATAACTCGAATGACCTAACAAAATAGCTCGAATGACCTGCATGAAATAACTTGAATGGGCCTGAAAATAGCTCGAATTGGGCATGTTTGGGCCTAATTTTGAGTTTTGCCTTAAATTGTAATTTTGCATTAAAAAATAATGATGTTGTCGTGGCATAATAATCCGAAATATGCTCATGGTATTATATCGAATATTGTGATGTGGCAGTACCGAAGTATGGTACATCACTACTTAATTTCCATGCGTTCTTATTGAATTACTCCTAAACTATGGAAACTTGATCTTCTCACATATTTTAATTATTTTCTTCTTCATTTATTATTCCGTTTGTATTTATTCTTGACATTTAGAAACTCAAATACCTCGTTTCTTTTATTGTTGTTAACTTATTATCATAACGATTTAATTTCTTTAATTATTTACCAGCTCTAATCATAGGTACTGGACTTATATTATGTTGACTAAAGCAGAATTTTATTGCAGACGAGAATTGATGTTGTCATGTTTAAGCATCACGTGCCTTCTCCTTAACAAATTTTTTTTATTAATAATTAATGATATTTCTCCTTTGTAATATTATTTAGTGGAAGAAAAAATCCTTTTAATTTGCAATAATGCACCGCTCTTTTCTTAAAGTCTTAATTTATGTGTATATAATTCATTGAACTTAAGTTCTCGCAAAAGATTTTTAGACAATCTACAAATTACATGTATAAAGAAATATGGAAAGGAATTAAGAAACCGACATTTATATTATGATAAAAATTATTAATTATCTCTATTTCTCGCCTGTTTTTTTTTTTTTTTTTTGTTCAAAGAACTTATCAGTGTGAGATAAAATAGATTGTGTATTTGGGGTAGAAAAGATAAGTGCTTATAATTAAGGAATGATTAGTCAATGAATATTGTATTAAAGATTCGTAAACACTTAACTTTCATATTTTGGATTGAGAAGGGCAAATTAGAGAATCATGAAAGATTGCTCTAGCAGAAACAAATTTTGCTTTGGTATTATCGCTAGTCTTTGTACAAATCAGAGGAAGCTAGTTTAGTAAGATCAAATCATGACTTCCTTAATTGCTTGGTAGTAAGGTGGTGTTTGTAAATGCTTATAAAAGGAGCTTGTTCAATAGTTATGCTTAAAGCCACTTTAAGTGACTTTTAATAAATGGAGTTATTAATTGAGTTTGTATTATTGGGGCCCAAAATTAAGAGAGCTGATATATTGAGAGAAAAGTTTCTAAATATAAAGCAATAATGCATTGATTTACTATTTTGTCCCTCTTAAGTCAACATACTATATAATTACTTCCCTTTCTAAATTCCTTAATTTTCTCATTCACCAAAAATATACATATCCTCATACAAATGATTGAGATTTCTCTTTTTTATACATGACCAAAATCAAAATTAACCATCGCTCTTAAATTCTGGATTTTTTTTCACTCGTACACTCACATAATTCTTTCTTCATAAAACTGCTATTTTGTCAAAAATTTTAGTAGAGTTTCTTGACCAAATTTCCCGAGAAAAACTTGTCAAGGAGGTGAGCGGAACTTTATTCCGTGTAATTAAGGGAAAATAATGAGAAGAGAAATAATACTTAAGGAAAATAATGAGAAGAGAAATAACAAGTAATATTTTGGTCGTCTTTACACGTAACTACTTTTTTCTTTTCAATTGAAGATTAATTAAGTAAAAGTATTTGAACAGCCATAACCACAAGAAATCAGATTTCTTTTTTTTTTTTTTTTTTTACTTCAGCCTTTGTTAATAGGATTTTTTAATCTTTGTGTTAGGAAAAGGAATCATGAAGATCATATGAAATTTCTAAAGATATTGTTGATCATATGCATGTACTAAATGTTGGGAGCGGTGTAGAAAATTGGACAGAGTTTCGACTTAAAATAGTTAAAGCGGAGTAGAAAATCGTGCAGAGTGTCGAGGCAAGAGTTGGACTCTTTGTCTTTAAAACGATATTGCCCCGCAACGGTGCTAACGGAATATTTTATATACTTCAGGAAATCGTTTCCTAAGATACAACGACACTAATCTTAATAAAGCAGCACAACAATTAATAAGAAACAACAAACCAAAAGAAATTTAGAACTCTCGAAAGAATGCAGAAGATAAGAAAGAGTGTATTGAATGAATGAATTTGACAGCAGTCTGGGGGTGTATTTATAGACACTGAAAAGTTGCTTTGGGGTTGACTGGACGGACATGACTGAACGTCCGTACCCCTAGTCACACCGATTTGGTGACATGGCGGGAAAAGGAGAATGTTGTTCGCCGCTGACTAAGTTCCGAAACAGGCGGAAAACTTTCTGCTGCCTAAGACAGCTTTTCGCTGACTAGCCACACCCTTTAGTCAAAACTTTTCCATTTTCGTATTTAATTAAACGTATTATAATAGAATTAATTAATTGAACAAAATCGAATTAAAATATTAATTAAATTTTGTCCAAAAAGAATAATTCTTTAAGGAGAGCTCAAGCTAAGCTAAGCTCAGCTCAACTCAGCTCAACCCAAATCCAAGTCCAAGCCCAAGTCCAAGCCCAGGCGCAGGCCTAGGCCCGAGCCTGAGCCCGAGTCCGTGACCCACGACCCACAACCCCGACCCAGGTCCAGGCCGGGTCGGACGGCGGCGATGGCCCGCGTGTGTGGGCTTTGGGAGAAAGACACATAGTACATAAGTCTTCCCCCCTTTAAACACTTGGGTTCCCTCAAGGGACCCCAAACTCTTGTCCAAGGAATGCATTAATAAACACGAAAACACAAGCACAAACTTTCCATGTGGGATGGTGATTTTTTTCACCTTCCCACCTAATTTTTTTTTTTGCCACTTTTATATTTAAATAGCTAACTTGAGCATTTAATTTCTCATTAATCCCAACATAGATTTGAGCAATTAAATATTCCAAATTCATCTACACATGTAGATTCCAATAAGCTAAAGAAATCTCACTTTTTTTTTCCTATAATTTGGAGCCTATTTAAAAGTTGGTCAAAATATGGGTTAACAAACCCGTTTTACAACAGTCCCCCACATAATGAAAATTCAATGCGTACATTCGAGAGTTCAGGCGGAGAGCAAGTACATTAGAAAAGGTAGCTTTTGCTTTTGAACCTTCCTTAGTGGAATACATCAGATTTAGTTGGCTAATTAGTGAACATGATGTCTTGAACTGTTCAGCCGTTTGTGTAAACCAAGACAACTGTATCCACACAGCAACTCCCCTAACTAATTTTGATTCTCATAGTTGTGTCCATTTTGGCGTGGACAACTCTTGGATCATAAGTGTTTTCTCATGAAGCGGCTCGCACTTCACACTTATATAGGTCATCTCCTATCAGTATCCTGCCATACTTCGCTTAATTAAGCATAAGAATCATCAATAGTTAAAACTTATCCTTACCCACTCTGCAGATAACACTTTATCGTATACGGGAATGAGCTGGAGCTAACTCCTTTTATGCTACATTGAACCTTTATAATTTCCTTTTCCCATTGAACCTAGATCTTGGGATCTCCAATCAACAAGGTTGGGTTCCATTACAAATGTTCTTCACTTTTGGGTTCTCGACCCATTCCCCTCGATAAGCAGTATGTTTGATCTCTTGGTAGGCCTTTAGTCAACGGATCTGATAAGTTTTCCTTTGATCTTACATATTTAATCGAAATGACACCATTAGAGATCAACTGCATTAAGGTATTATGTCTACGACGTATATGTCTAGACTTACCATTATACATGCCACTTTGTGCCCTTCCAATAGCTAACTGGCTATCGCAATGTATCATAATTGCAGGCACTGGCTTATTCCAACAAGGAATATCCTCTAAGAAGTGACGAAGCCATTCAGCTTCTTCACCAGCTTTATCTAAAGTAACAAACTCTGATTCCATCGTGGATTTATACAAGTTTGTTTCAAGGACTTCCATGACACAACTCCACCTCCAATGATAAATACATAACCAACTTGTGGATTTAGTGTCTTTAATATCCGATATCCAGTTAGCATCGATGTATCCTTCTAATACAGCTAGATATCTCTCATAATGTAATCCATAATCTAAGGTGTGTTTTAGGTATCTTAGTACCCTAATCAACGCCTTCCAGTGATCTTTATTTGGATTACTGGTGAATCTGCTCAGTTTATAAACTGAGTAAGCAATATCCAGACGAGTGCAGTTCATGATGTACATCAGACTGCCTATTATTCTGGCATATTCTAATTGACAGGCAGGTTCACTATGGTATTTACCTAAGTGTAAACTCAAGTCCACTGGAGTCTTAGCTGGAGGACCGTTATATGCATCGTACTTCTTAAGCACTATCTCTATGTAATGAGACTGCGATAGCACGATTCCTTTTGATGTCTTAGTGATCTTAATACCTATTATGACATCAGCGACACCTAAGTCATTCATGTCAAAATGTTTGGTCAACATTTTCTTTGTAGTCATGATAGCATCATTACTGCTTCCACTGATTAACATGTCGTCAACATATAGACAAAGAATCACGTAATCATTAGGTGAGCCTTTTACGCATACGCATTTATCACATTCATTAATTTTGAAACCATTTGACAACATAGTTCTATCAAATTTTTCTTGCCACTATTTTGGTGCTTGTTTAAGCCCATATAGTGACTTAATGAGTTTGCACACCTTTTTCTCCTTTCCACTAGCAACAAACCCTTCGGGTTGATCCATGTATATTTCTTCATCTACTTCACCATTAAGAAATGCTGTCTTGACATCCATTTGATGTATTTCAAGACCTTTTAGGGCAGCAATAGCAATGAGCACTCTTATTGAAGTGATCCTAGTCACTGGTGTATAAGTGTCAAAGAAGTCAAGGCCTTCCTTTTGTCTATACCCTTTAGCTACCAATCTAGCCTTATTTGTCAATAGATCCATCTACTTTATACTTTCTCTTCAGTATCCATTTGCAGCCTAAAGGTTTGCTGCCAGGAAGGAGATCAACTAATTCCTACGTGTGGTTATGCAAAATGGACTCTATTTCATTATTGATAGCCTCTTTCCATAAAAGAGCTTCAGGTGAGGAGAATGCTTCATTTGATGTCCTCGATTAGTTTTCTAACATGTATGTCAGAAATTCGGGACCAAATGTTTTAGTTGTTTTGGCCCTTTTAACTGTTTTGGCCCTTTTACTGCGTCGAGGTTCTTCATTCTCTTCATGATCACCTCTTACAGCTTCATTGGTTCTTTTAAGAAGGCACTACTGTTATGAGCATATCCAATGAATATGCAATCAACAGTTTTTGGTCCTATTTTTACTTGCTTAGGTTTAGGTACTAATACCTTAGCTAAACATCCCCACAGCTTTAAATATTTATATGATGGTTTTCGACCTTTCCATGATTCAAAAGGGGTTTTATTTCTACTTTTATGAGGTAATTTATTTTCATCAAATGGAGCTCCATATTCTCCACCTCTATCATTGCGGATAGTCTTTATACTTTTTCTAAGTTGATTTTCAACCTCAAATTTGTAGACTTTAAAACCTTCAAGAGTTTCATCTTTGCTTCTAAGTAAATAAACAGTGCAATATCTTGTGCAATCATCAAAAAAGTAATAAAGTACTTTTTGCCACCTCTAGTTTGCCAAATTTTAAATCACAGATATAACTATGAATTAAGTCTAAAGGTTCAGTGTTCCTTTCCACATAAGGAAACGGAGTTTTAGTTAGTTGTGCCTCTACACAAATCTCACATTTATTCTGATAATCAAAATTATTAAATGAAGGCAATAACTGTAAATTTACAAGCTTACGAAGAGTATTAAAATTGACATGTCCTAATCTAACATGCCATAAATTTGGACACTCAGCCAAGTAAATAAATCTTTATCTTTATTAGCAATGTCAACAATGTTACGTTTTACAACCATTACATTTGTTTTGAACATTCTGTTCACTACGTAACCTTTGCCTATAAACTGCCCATTCTTAGTGAGCACAAACTTGCCAGACTCAAACACTAGTCTAAAACCATTAATAACAAGTGCATAACCGGATATGAAATTCTTTCGTATATTCGGGACATGCAGTACATCAACTAGGGTCAGCTCCTTGCCAAAAGTCATCTTCAGCACCACTCTGCCACACCCCACAATATCTAAGGTGTTTGAATTTCCCATATACAGCTTCCTTCCACTGATTGCTTTGTAGTATGAGAAATTTCCCTGTCGACACAGACGTGGCAAGTTACACCAGTATCAATGAACAAATCCATCGCATTATCCACCATGTTGGCTTCAAATACCACATCAGTGAGCATGAGATGTATTTTCACATGTTTGTTTCCCTCAAAATATTTTTGGATGTTTGGTAAATTATTTTGAAAAACATGCAAAACATTTAAAATATAGTTTGGATGTAATTTGAGTGTTAGAGTTTTAGGGAGAAAAAATGTATATAGGCATCAAATCAATTTAGGGAAAAGAGTACAAAAAATAATATAATAATCAGTAATCATTGTTTGATGATTAAGAACAGTTGACTTGATTGTTTGATGATTGAGATTCAAATATATATATATATATATATATATATATATATATATATATATATATATATATATATATATATATATATATATATATATATATATATATGTATGTATGTATGTATGTATGTATGTATGTATGTATGTATGTATGTATGTGTGTGTGTGTGTGTGTTTATATAACATAAAAATATAATTAAAAATCTCAATTGATGATCACTGTTATAAAATCGAACATAATACACGTACTATTCTGGACATACACACTTTTACAATAAAATATGTGATATTAGAACATAAATATGATATAATAATATTAAAATTAAAAACTGCAACATAATTTTCAGAATACAAAGTGCACAAATACGTACTACATCGCTCAATAATTTATGAACATGATATATAGTTCATCTAATATACTGAGCAACAACATAATTATGAGTTACAAATATTACAGAAAGACCCCAAAACTTTCATAAGCACTAGGTAGAAAATATATATTGATATTAGAACTCAAAATATATATTTAGAAAATAATTTTAAATGGTAGATTATTTGAAAATGCTTGTTTCTCAGGGAAACAGACAATATATTTGCATTCATTTATTAGATTTCTTCAATTTAAAATATGTGATAAGTTTTAGTTATTACTCTGTTATGTAAAATGAGAAAATAAATTGATGGTGCTAATAATAATTATAGTTTAAATTAAATTAAGAGTATTTAAGGTGCTTGATGTCTTACTATTTTCTAAAGATTTGGTTAGATCTAATGTTAATTCTGTAATTCAAACTAATAATTCTTCCGCCCTCGTACTTTTTTGTTTGTCGGGGTAATAGCAAAAACATTAAAACTTTGCAAGTTAAGAAGCTTAATTTAATAATTTAATACATAAATAGGAATTATGAATCCTAAAGGTGGAGAATTCTAAAAAAAACAAACTAAATAAAAGTTAAGGAAGTACTTCTTTTCCGGACTACACATCTATATAAGTTTAAATCTTCTTATGACTTGTACACGTCTATATAGAGATTTATTGATATTAATCCACTAGCTTGTTGTCTAATTTCACAAAATTATTTGCTATATTGTACGGAAGCTAGTGTACTTATATTATTGGGGATCAATATGCTAGTATAGAAAAAGATTTGGATAAAAAGTGGGGAAATTTAATTGTGTTGCATGTATATCGGATGATTTGTTATTTAGTTCCATTAGGAATGTTTTTCTTGACTGTGAAAGCATTTTCCATTAATTAAAGAGTTATAGTTATGATTTGGAATTAACTAATCTTACAGTCCGACTGTAAGATTTGCACTTACAACCGGTTCTAAACGCTAAAGTCAAATTGACTCTTGAAAGTGAGCTACTCTATCATTTGGGTAATACATAAATCAGTAATATTTTTGGATAAATCTAAATTTAAAGTACCTCCATGTTGGTTCATAAAAAGAGTTTCTTCAATTTTTAAGTTTTAAAATTAAGTTCCCATTTTAATTTGTAAATTACATTTTATACTTTTATAATTGAAAATTGAAGAAACAACAATTTAGTTATTTATTAAACAAAAAAAATTCAAAATTTTGAATTTCTAAACTGTTCATTTATTTTTCTGTATCTAATGTAAAAATTAAGTAAACATTAATTAAGATCCTAAATTAAAATAAAAATAATAAAATCAATATAGTTTTTTTTAGTAACTAAAAAGGAACCCACCTTTTTTTATCAAGAAAACGTGTCAACAAGGATATTACTGTATATAGTTTTTTTTTTTACTTTTGCACATTTGTGATTTATACAAGATATTAATATATTATAGATATCATCATATTTTAATCGGATCCATTATTTCTTATTGGTCATTAATTTTTTTATAGGTTACTGTAATCTTTCAAAAGGTAAGATTGTAATTACAAATGACGTCTAAGTGTGAACTACAGTTATATATTGCAATATGTTTCATATAATTATATTTCACTGTTCTAGCAATTTAACTCAGTGAAGTGTGTTTTACGGTTTAGTTCGTAATAATATATTTCATAATTCAAAGATATAAGTTAAGTTAATAAATTAAACTTTTAAAGTTTGCATCCAAGCATGTCGCAACCAATATTAAAATTTTAGGCCATAAGTAAATACTAGTCAAAATATATATTTACAGAATATCATTTAGTAAAACTATGTTTAAAGCGAAAAAAGAAGAAGTAAAATTAGTATGTTGAGTAACCTGATGCACAGGTTACCGGTTTCAGCACTTAACTTTTGTTATAGAATTGGAATAGTCTCTAATCATACAGACTGTAAGAGAAGCATTTTTCTTATGATTTTGATGAGGAGAGAGAAGTTATGGATTGATGTGAGAGGGAAAGTCAGACCTAGAATATAGGTTTTGGATTTTTCAATTAACAGGCCAAATTTCAAAAATTTAAAAAGTGATCCAAATGAATTTTTAACTACCAAATTTTGAAAATCTGGGCCAAAATTGATCCAAACAGGCCCACGGTTTTTGAAAAATATGGAAGATTATCTCATTGAATTTTATCTTTCCTGGAACCAATCTTAACCTAGTGTTTTACATTTGATATATTATTGCCTTTTACTTGATTGGTCGTGTATTAGGTAGTTTCTTTTTAAACCCCCCTCCCCCCCTCTCTCTCTTAAATTTTCTTACCATTGGAGTCTGCTTATTTATGATTGTCTTTAATTTGAGATTTCGTCACTTCGTCTCTAAAAGATTTACAGATTACTTTCGTCGCTTTCCACCTTTTCACTTTCATAAAAATATGGGTCAAAAGAAAGCTGCTCATAAGTTTGTGTAACAACCCCCAACCCTATCATTCTTGGCGTGTTGCATGAGCTTCTGGTGAAGAGGTTGAATTTATGGAAAAGAAATAGTAATGTCATCTGATAAGCCGATACATTTGGAGGTTCTTGTCACCAATCCCACCTCCTCCAAAAAAGTTAAAGGAGTTGCGTCACCTGAGGTAGCATCAAAGACTAACGTGAAGTCCCTTGTTTCCAAAATACGAAACAAAAACAGGGTATTAAAGCCCTAGTTTCATCTACTAAACCCAAGAAAGCAAAGAAGGGTACTGAAGCCTTTTTTCTATAAGAGGAATTAGAGAAAGGAAAGTTGGTTGCCATCTTGACAAAATCTCTAAAACAAAGATACCTTATGACCCTACTGTTCAAAATCCTGCTACGACCACTTACCGTGTTGCAACTTGCTCCTCAAAAAGGAAGAAGAAACAAACTCCTCCACAGCCTAAACCCTCTTCCAAATCAACAAAGATCGAGTTAAAAACAGATGATTCAGAATCAGACACTATATCTGAAGAACTCCATCAACGAAGAAACCACAAGTTGTTTCTTCATCATCTTCATCGTTGATGATGATGTTGCTATACTTTCTGATGCTCCTATGCTTGTTAATTTTCCTGTAGTTGTCCCTGTTTCAGAACCCTTGAACATTGCTAATGCTTCCTCCAAATTCCACACTGAGGAGTTTGAGAAAAAGTTGAAAAGTTTTGTTGGTTGAACTTGGCGGTTTGAACGCCCTATTCATGAAGAGCCTCATAACTCCACTAACCTTTTTAGCTTTCTTGACGAAAGACAGTTTTTAGATTCCTTGCGCAAGGTCAAGCCTCATGTGCCTGCTATGGTGCATGAGTTCTACTCGAACTTATCCACTCAACTTGGACATCTATCCTCTGTCCAAAAGTTCCAAGTCTATGTCAGGAAGCGCATCTTCTAGTTCAGTCCAAAGATCATAAATGCGAGATGAGAAGACCAACCATGGTCACAAAGTGGCGGTCCGAATCGCAATTTGAACCAGACATGCATGGTGTTGCAACAGAAATCACTGGAGGCAAAAGAAAACTCTGGCCTAAAAACTCCATCATGACAGGTGAACTTACTGCGAGGTACAAACTGCTTCATACTATTATTTATTCATAGTGGTTCTCTACTTCCATATTTCTATCATCTCCAAAATCATAGGTTGGATTCTATTATGGGTTGGGATTGAAGGGCAATTAACCTTGGCATGGAAGCACATGGAATCATTTGATATGTTTGTGAAGATGACGTTTGGCTACCCCTCGCTCATCTACCCCATTCAGATGTCCCAAAAAGACATCAAAAAGAAGAAAGAGTGGATAACTAATACTCCTTCTGCCATCAAAGCATCTACTAAAGTGATCAACCTTGATGATGCAGAGATTAATTTAGCTGCACACACACCTCAATTTGATCAGAAAATGTACCTTTTTTGTTGGAACAGAGGGGGGAAAATCACATTTTTGGTACTGTAACTTGGCACGAATTCTTTTTTGGTACCCCTAATTTGGCAAATCACGTTTTTGGTACCCTAATTTGACTTTTTTTTTTCGATTTTGGTACTCCGGTGGTAGCAATTTCAAAATTTTGCCGGATTTTGCCACGGTGGACAAATTTTGGGGATTTTGACACCAGTCAAACATCCACGTCACCCAGTTAGTGAGTTGGACGCTACGTGGAAAAATAAATAAAATTTAATTATTAAAATTAAAAAAAATGACATAAAAAAGTAAAATTACAAAAATTATAAAAGATTTATAAATAAAGATTTCTCATTTCAAGTTAATATAAACTATATTTAACTTTTCAAATTAATTTTAAATAAAATTTTCTAATTTCATATTCTCAATATTAAAAAATATTAGTAATAAATTTGATGACTTCCCCGATTAGAATCCGGCCACCATCACCGCCGTCCGATCTACAGCTCTCCATCTCCCAAAACCCTAACCAGACAACCCTCACACCGATTATCCGCCTCAACTTCATTTTCTCTCAAATTAACCGCCAGATCCTCTTCATCTTCATTGACGGCTGTTATGGCCGCCGCTACCGTCGAATCCGCGTCGTTGACTAAATCTTCAGATGCGCCGAAGGTACTGCCGTTTCGTGTGGGCCATGGATTCGATCTTCACCGGCTTGAACCGGGTTATGCGCTGATGATCGGTGGTGTTATCAATCTTTTGGCTGTTTGAAAATTCGGACTCAAATCGGTCCCCGATTCTTTTTTTTTTTAATATTAAGAATATGAAATTAGAAAATTTTATTTAAAATTAATTTTAGAAGTTTAATATAGTTTATATTAACTTGAAATGAGAAACCTTTTTTATAAATCTTTTGAACTTTTTGTAATTTTATTAGTTTATGTCATTTTTTTTAATTTTAGTAATTAAATTTTATTTATTTTTCCACGTGGCATACAACTCACCAATTGGGTGACGTGGATGCTTGACTGGTGACAAAATCCCCAAATTTTGTCCACCATGGCAAAATCCGACGAGATTTTGAAATTGCCGTCACCGGAGTACCAAAATTGAAAAAAAAAAAGTCAAATTAGGGTACCAAAAATGTGATCTGCCAAGTTAGGGTACTAAAAAAGAATTTATGCCAAGTTAGGGTACTAAAAATGTGATTTTCTCGAACAGAGGGTGCCACAAGTGGCTCTGTGATTCTAGAGGTCAAAGACGAGTTGGTCAAAATGAATGGAGTTTTGGCAAGACTAAGCAAATTCATGTAGACTTTTTTTCCTCTACATATGAATAATCATTGACTAATTTTGGTAAAATGGGGGAGAATAGTCTTGAAGCCTGGGGGTGCTGGAAGATTATTGTTATGTTTGAACAATTATTTTAATCTATGTTATGTTTTGAACTTCTTCTTTTTTTCTTTAATGTTGCTGATGTTGCAACTTCCTTTTTGCTAAAGGTTGGTTCTGTGACTTTTTACTGCTGTTATGTTGCAATTATGATTTGGATTGTTCTAACTTTTATCACAACTTCATGATTGGTTTAAAATGGTGTTTTGTCAACACAAGCCCTAGTTATAGTTTTATTATTGAAGTTTACCAAATTTTTGCATCATTATTTACTAAAAACCTCTAGATATTGATTTCTTATTTAAGTTAGATGATTGGAAATAAGATATAATATATCAGTAATATTCTTACACAATATTCGTACTGATTTTCTGTGTGATCGATAAATTTGAGGGTTGTAACCTACTTCCGCTGTGTTATTTGCACCTGAATACTTACAGTAATAAATTTCCATAGGTTTGGGCCGATCATCTACCCTCTTATATTTGTAAATTAAAAAGAAGAAAACAAAAATACTTTTCAAATGCCAAATTTATCCCTAATCTGAGTTTTCACAAAATATTACTATATCTGCCATATCATCATCTTTCACAGACAAATAATAGACACAAAAATACATGGACACACCACTGAATCACTCACTACGTACGATTTCTTCTCCATTGTCAACTTCTATTTCCGACAGTCATTATTAGGAGAGAAGAAGACTAGACCGATAGTTTTATCCTCAGTCCACTCATCTTCTTATATTTTCCTTTGTTCATTTGAAAGACGACGGTGATGGCAAGGTACCAAGCCACCCAGAAGGTTTAAGGAACCCAAATCCACAGAAATATATGTAACTAATCAAACAGATCCCTAGATTAAGTACGGGACCGTCTCAGATAATTAATTTTTTTTTTTTTTTTTTGTTATTATTGTTATATAATCATTAGGCAAGGCGATTGATTTGGAGTGAATAAAATACATGTGTTAGTCATTTCTTTAGATGTTATCTGGTTTGTTTCTATATTTTCATTTACAGTGTTTTGTTTGATTAAATTATCAGTGGAAATAAAAATAAATTACTAATTAGCTTTAGTTTCATATTTTAAGATATGAGACTACTAGCTTTGGGATACATATCACGAAACTTAATCCCTACAATGTTAAAATCGATTAACGTATCTCTAAAAATAATTCAACTTTCAAAGGTTTTAAAGTTTGATAAAACATACAAAACACCCCTCTATTAAATATTCCACATGTTCAAATGCATAAGGGTAACTATGTCCACACAGTTAGCTGAAAATAAAGGTCAAACAGAACAAGTAAGCGTAAAATGGGTAACAACACTAACGAATACCCACCAAAACTAACGGGAGGGCCTCTATATAAGGTTTGTGTATGTTTGGAGGTAGCTTACTTTAGTTTTTCAAACTTCAGCGGTGATTTATGTAATTACATCAAACCTATGAGATGTGGTTGTAATTATCCCATATTTTTACTTCCGAAATAACACCAAAAGTGTGGGAAAGAAAACACCACTTCAAATAAGTTTTTGAATAGATCAATATCTATAACTTGGATAAAACAACTTTTAGTCAAACCAACTGAAAACTTTAATTACAACTATATTATGATTCTTTATCACTAAAATATAATTTAGGCAAAATCGAACAAGTACACTTTTTAACCGAACCTCTTTGAGATGTTTGATGTCGAATGTGATTGTGATTTTCAAATCATTGTTGGATCAAACAATCGACCAAAAAAAGTTTGGACACTAGTGCTACTAGCAATTAACGAAAAAATTACTTCTGATTATGAGCATCCATGTCGGAGAATTGGTTCTACTAGCAATTGACCAAAATAAAATAAATAAACCTCAACAATATTGTTTTCTTGATTATTTCTAAAATCTCCAAAAATGTTTATGAAATTTATGTTCTTACTTTTTCTCAATCTCTACTGAATTAGAGTCAGAAACTTAGAATCGCAGGGGCATTCTAGTGATAAAGGGACGTTTCTATCATAGGGAAAAACTTGGAGAAAACTTGTCTCCTCCTATATATATGACAGACGCTTATGCATTCCTACTCATAGTAGGGAATCGCTTTTATGTCATATCTTAAGATAAGTCGTAAAACTTAATTCAAGTAGGAGGAGCATAATCAATTCTCTCCTAATTGGCTCTAATTTGAGCTAAATTATTTCAGAGAGTCCCTCCTATATTTTGTCAAGTAATTAATTCTAAGTTAAGCCCAATTGGCGATTCAAGTTTGTCTCATAAAATCAAAAATTCAAATAAATTAGTAAAGTTTAGGAGTCTTAATCCCATCTTTAGAACAACTCTATTCTCATTTAAACACTTTTACATATAATTAAAGTAAAAAACTGTATGGACAATAGAAGGCGTTGGAGGACGGGTGGACTTATGATTAATTTAGGGCAAACGATATAGATAGAGCAAAATTCTTACTTAAAGAGCAATACTTTAAAGAACAATACTTTATTGATCTCTATCATACCCCTTACAAATAAACTGCCCAATTTATATTTCTATATTGTTGTAAAATGAGTTTGTTAATCCATGTTTTGACCTACTTTTAAATAGGCTCTAAATTATAAAATTGAGATTTCTTTAGCTTATTGGAATCTACATGCTGTGTAGATGAATTTGGAATATTTAATTGCTCAAATCTATGTTGGGATGAATGAGAAATTAAATGCTCAAGTTAGCTATTTAAATAAAAAAGTGGCAAAACAAAATTAGGTAGGAATGTGAGAAAAGTCACCATCCCCAATGGAAAGTTAGTGCTTCTGTTTTCATGTTTATTAGTGCTGGACAAGGGTTTGGGTCCCTTGGGGGAACCCAAGTGTTTAAATGCGGGAAGACATATGTACTATGGGTCTTTCTCCCAAAGCCCACACGCACGCGTCGTTGTCTGTCCAGCCCGGCCTGGGTCTGGGTCGGACTCGGGCTCGGGCCTGGGCTTGGGCTTGGATTTGGGTTGGGTTGAATTGAGCTTAGCAGCTTGAGCTCTCCTTAAAGAATTATTCTTTTTGGACAAAACTTTATTAATGTTTTAATTCAATTTTGTTCAATTAATTAATTCTTTTGTAATGCATTTAATTAAATACAAAAATGGAAAAGTTTTGACTAAAGGGTGTGGCCAGTCAGCGAAAAGCTGTCTTAGTCAGCAGAAGGTTTCCCGCCTGTTTTGCACCCAGTCAGCGGCGAACAGCCTTCTCCTTTTCCCGCCATGTCACCGAATAGGTGTGATTAGGGGTACGGACGTACAGTCATGTCCGTCCAGTCAACCCCAAAGCAACTTTTCAGTATCGATAAGTAAACCCCCAGACTGCTATCAAATTTATTCATTCAATACATTCTTATCTTCTGCATTCTTTCGAGAGTTCTAAATTTCTTTTGGTTCGCTGTTTCTTAGTAATTGTTGTGCTTCTTTATTAAGATTAGTGTCGTTGTATCTTGGGAAACAGTTTCCAAGTGTATAAAATATTCCTTTAGCATAGTTGCGGGGAAATATCGTTTTAAAGACAAAGAGTCCAACTCTTGCCTCGACACTCTGCCCGATTTTCTACTCCGTTTTTAACTATTTTAAGTCGAAACTCTGTCCGATTTTCTACACCGCTCCCAACAATATTAAAACGATATTCTGCCAAAATATTTGAAGATATTGACTATTTCTCCGGTTCATGGGGTTGGAGAAAAGCCGGAGAAATTTTCCAGTACTGATTTCAAAAGGTGGCAACAGAAGACGTTGTTCTACCTCACGACCCTGCAACTAGCCCGGATGTTGTCCGAGGATGCCCCCCAGTGCCAGACGATGAACCAGATAAGCAGAATAGGGCTGTTGTCGACGCATGGTCCCCAAATTGACTTTCTCTGTAAGAACTATATACTGAATGGACTAAATGATTCACTTTACAATGTATACTGTTCTACGAAAACTGCAAAGTAGCTCTGGACCTCCCTGGACAAGAAGTACAGAATGGAGGGTGCTGGCTTAAAGAAATTCATAGTTGGCGAATTTCTGGACTTCAAGATGACTGACTCAAAGACAGTGACGAGTCAGGTCCAAGAGCTACAACTGATCCTGCATGACTTAGATGCTGAGAATATGAAGCTCAACGGATCTTTCCAATTAGCTTGCATGATAGAGAAGTTACCACCTTCCTGGAAAGATTTTAAGAATTACTTGAAACACAAAAGTAAGGAAATGGGTCTTGAAGACCTGATTGTCAGACTCTGGATGTGGTTTTTTTTTTTTTTATGAATACATGCTTCTGTTTTTGCATGCTATGTAACAAATTTTTCTTTTGGGGTATGAAATCTTTATAATCATGCTTCATCATGTTAGAAAATGAGTCCAGAAAAAGCAAGCTGAATCTTTCGTCTAGTTTGAACATGAGGCAAATTATACACAAGACTATGGTTATAACAATCAAGAGAGAACAAAATTGTGATAAAAAAGAATCGCCCGCATCTTTTTCAATGGAGAAGGATGATCAACTAAATTTTTCAAACATGAAAATTACAAACATGCATCAAAAGACATCTTTATGAGTTGAAACAGTCACTCGTACAAGCAACATATCTAATCAAGACCATCAAGGAATTCAAGCTCACAAAATATCAATCAATTAAGAAATCATTTTTGGAAGATATCGACATCAAAAAATTTCAAACAAACTCAATCATTTCAGCCAAGTATTCCATTGGCATCAGCCACAACTTATAATATTTTTCTTTTGTTGGGGTTGTCAGAACACAGATTTAGTCTGACTTAGGGGCAAGTTGTAACTGGGTATTGTTCTGTTGCAACTTACAAACTTTAAGAAAATTATCAGCACTTCTTGTGTTGCACATAACACAAATCCTCTTTTGGTTTTTAACATAACAATCGTTCTGATCAAAGCAAACTGTGGAGTTCATGTCACACAAATGACTGAAACTAGTTCAATTTCTTTAAAATCTTTCAGCATAGTAAACATCATGTAAAGTTGGACGACCTTTGATGATAAGTCTGCCTTTTTCAGAGATAACCCAGAAATGTCCATCACCACAAACAACAGAATCATGGAAAATCTTAGAAAAATTGGTTAAAATATTTTTGTTTCCAGTTTTATGCCAAGCATTAGATAATTTTTCTTGAACCTTAGAGACATTAGAGAAAGCATCAAAATTGGACTTTTTTACCCAAGTATTTTGCCATCTGTTTATCGGGTGTGTTGTAATTAGCTTTGTAATCGGGATGTGTTTTAACAGTTCGTGTTCCTCTATTGTAATCCTCATAATTTCTTGGTAGCTTAACATGATGGTATCCCAAAATTGATAGCAGTTAGGTCGTATGTGACCTCTAACTCCACAATGATGGCATACTGGTACAAAATTAGTCATGTTCTAGTTCTCAAACGACCTACAAGCATCATAATGATTTTTTTGGAACAAAGAGTTTTCCCTTCATTTTGTTGAGTCATTCGACAAGGAATATTGTCCTTGAAAAACTTACTTTCTTTAATAACTTTACTATATGTGTAACCAAGACATGATTGATCACTCCTTCGGTCTTTTCATATCAAGAACATGATCAAGTTTCTCAGTTTCAAGTTCATCATTTTGACATTCTTCTGAACTTCTCCAAATTCTGTCTGAACCCCACTTAGAATATATCATAATAAGAGAGCAAAAGCCTTTGAATCTTTCAATTGTTTTTGAAGTTGTTCCATTTCACACTCTAGTGTAGCATTGATCATCTGAAGTTGCTCTTTATCTTTCTTTAACCGATCTTCTTAAATTTTTAGTACAGCATTTGTTACAGTGAGAGCTTTGCGCTTATCTACAAGTTCAAGAAAGTTTGACTTTACTTGAATCAAATTCACGAGTTATATCTGGTTGTTGGACTGTTGCAACAGCGGAATCCCTATGCTTGCGGTAAGAGCAATATTTGCTCGTTCTTCAGTGTCTTCTTCACATTGATCGGATTCTCCTTCACTCCAGGAGGTGATCATTGCCTTATGTTTTTTAGGTTTGCACATTCAACACGACTATGTTCATACCCAAGAAATTCTCTGCATAGAATATCTTTATCTTCCTTTGGATCTCAAGATCATTAGTACTGCCTTATCATAGTGTTCTGAACTTTCGTCTAACATTTTTCTTGAGTTGCAACAGTAGGATTTGTAGTTTCTTCAATTTTCAGCTTTAGTTCGAAAGTAGACAGAGACCCCTTAAGTTCCTCCAATGTCATGTTCTCAATGTGTTTGGCCTCTTCGATGGCTTCAATCTTCATGGAAATCTTTTTAGTAGAGATAGAAGAGCCTTTAGTACCAACTTGGTTTCACTGTAATCCCACTTTCAATAAATGCTTCATTATCTGTATAACGCAAATTGGTATTGAATTGGGTAATGGTTTCATCTTCCTGCATTCTCAATTCTTCAAACTGAGTGTTGAAAATTCAACGCTTGGATCTTTTAACTGTCGTGTTCCCTTCATGTGCAATCTGAGTGCATCCCAAGCATCTTCTGATATTGTGTATGTGGATAATAGTTCAAACTGGTTCATGTCCACTTCATTCAAAATTGAGTTAGTGACAATTGAATTCTACTTTGCCACAATATCTTCAGCATCTGTCCAGTCGGCTTCATTCTTTTCTTTTCTATCCTTATTTTTTGGTGAAGTCCAGCCTTTTTATGATAGCTTTCCAAGATTTTTGATGACGATCTTTGAAGTATACTTTCATGCGCACACCCAGTATGAGTAGTTAATCTCATTAAGAAGAGGTGGTTGAGTTAGCCCTCCATATTTTGTATCTCCATTTCTACAAAACAACATCTAGTTCTCAGGATCTTTCACCAGTATATTGGTGAAGTGGCTCGTAATGCCAATTGTTAGATCCTAATCGCATATTATCCATGTGAAATAACTTAAACATCTTGTGTTTGAACAGTGAATATTTTACAACAATATAAAGAAAGAAAATAAATAACAAAAAGGATTTTTACGTGGTTCGGACAACTGTCCTAATCCACAAGTCACTTACCTACTAAACAAACCTCTTTCGAAGTATCAAAGTGAATTATTCTTACATGACTTGACTTTAAACCACTGAATTCCTTCTATAGTTAAAACATATAAGACACACATCTGTTACTTCTGCTCCGTTGAATAAGTACTGCCTAATTGAACTCTCTTTAACTTTACTGAACTCTTATTACGACGTCTCAACTTGAGTTTAAATAGATGTATTCTATGAAACATAATATATGAAAGAAACTTACGAAAACCTAACTGGAAAAAAAAAATCGACACTTGAATCCTAAACTATGACTCATGTTAGTTATACTAATCGTCATAGCTTTAGGATGGGAACGATTTTCAAATGATAGAGACAATCTTTTCTCTGCAAAACGGAGATTATCTAGAAAGGAATGGATCAATTAAATTAGAATATATCCACGATAAGTTAAATCAGGTTAATACACAAAATATAAATTCCATACATAGTTAACCTAATAAAACACATTTAAGCAATTTTAGATTACTTAAATAACTTAGAAATAAGAAGTTCTAAGAATTACAAAATCTTACCATAAAATAAAGATTACGCAGCCATAGAACCTTTAGATAAGGAACTAGCCTGGTCAAGATAATATTTATCTTCTTTATCAAATACTAGAATAAATAATATTGACTTATATCTTTATTTCCTTAAAATCATTCAAGATATAAACTTTCATAATCATTACAGAT
This sequence comes from Misopates orontium, assembly GCA_946800315.1. Taxonomy (NCBI): domain Eukaryota; kingdom Viridiplantae; phylum Streptophyta; class Magnoliopsida; order Lamiales; family Plantaginaceae; genus Misopates; species Misopates orontium. Next base: position 33,177,136 of record OX326953.1, on the reverse strand, counting down.
CATCACGCGTTTATTTAGATAAAGTTGAATAAATCACAATTCATTACAAAATCTCTTAAGTAAATCATGAAAGACTAACTCAAAGACTTTAAACTATAACTATGAAAAGTTGCAACTATAATCACATACACTCAAATGGTTGTTCAAACAATATAAGAAAATTTAACAGTTCAAACACCAAAGGACCAAAATCTAGGTCCTAAAAAAAGTTAAAGTGACGGATTGAATCTGGCATTTGACAGAGTAACCAAACCTGTATTATTTTTGCCAAATTAGCTAAATAGTCCGTATCCTTGTTGAACCCAACCTATTCTCACCTCAATAATCAAACGAGCCGTGTAACTCATTAGAGTAAATACGTTAAAGCATTATTTCTATTATAATTCCCAGTTTGTGATGTAGTTTGAATATTTGATATTGATAGTAGATATATTATTTTAACTATACGAAGTTGTCATCTGTTATCTAGAACTTATATGTTTCTTTATTGGACAAAGTATTATGTGTAGAAAACATCGCATGGGACTTCTTTGGAAGCGCCCAGATGTGGGAATCCAAGATGGGTAGAGCTTTGAACCTCACCAACTTGATCATGAAAGTCAATCCAAGAGGCTCGAGGTGATGTGACGCATTCTGGAGGCTCATGACAGAATTAATGACCCCATTCGAAAATTGTGGTCTAAGAAAGGGATTCGTAGAGCTGACCTGTCATGAGACGAAGCGAGGAGAATCGGGCTTGTATTGTTGCCCTGAAATCACTTTATCTTTCCCTATTTGTGTCTGCCTTTTATGAAACTCGTTACATGCTTGTTCTTTTCTTTTGAAAGCAAAATTTGCCATGTCATAATATGTATTTGTCATATAGTATTATATTGATAATACAAAATTATTTTTTAAAAATATGATGTATATATAATTATTTTATGTTCGTATAGAATTGTTTACTCAATGAGTAAATCAATTGAATTGATCAAAACCTGTAATCAATTAGACAACTACTTGGGTGTGTATGGTAAGCCTTAATAGGGGCTTAATAAGAGCTTGAATGTGGGTTTAACAATAGCCAACCCACGTTTGGTTATTCAGACTGAATTTCGGGTTCTACACATACAATCCGTACGACCGGGCCATAATTCCCATATTTAATCTTCCAAAAACCTCCCAGATTGAGAATATGGGTTTGCATAGTAACCCATATTAGCAAAGAAATACCAGTTTTGCCCTTAAATCTTAATTGAGCAGTCCAAAAATATCCTTCACGGTTGTTATCTCAAATTTCACAGACTAACTTTTAACACACAAATGTCTCCCTCACAATCTCCTGCCCTAGCTCGGTCAGCTTGAACTGGAAACACCTAATGTGAATTCTGCTCCTTCTGGGTTTTGCTAAGGTTGTGGGGGTGAGATTGTGTTGTGAAGTAGACGAAGTGATCTTTTTTATTTCCCCCTCTTTTCTATTTAATTTTATGATTCTACTATATCTGGAATAACATTTTGAGGGCTTAAATATATATATGTATGTATATATTGACGGTGGTATAATTGTGAAGGTCTAATAAGTGTTGATGAGGGGTATTTTCGTCTGGATACGTGTCCACTCTCCAACACTCCACGTCAGACTGCTTCAGTTCATGCTGGATGCTTTAGCAGCTTTTGAGTTCAGAACCTGCACTCAACACTACACGTAAACTAAGCCGGTGCCTCCTCCGGCGAAGTCACTCCGACGCTCAAGTCAGATAGGTCAGAATGTGAGGTATTGTCGTCAGAGACAATAGCTCGAACAAATAGGGTAAATTTAGCTCAAATAGGTCGAATTTGAGCCGTATAGGTCGAACAAGCACACCTCGAAGTGGTATTGAGAACCGAGATGAAGGCACCCGAATAGGTCGAATTACCCTCAAATAGCTCGAAATACACTCTATATAGATCAAACAAGAGCTATTGCAATATAGCTCGAATTATTGCTCTATAGCTCGAATTCGATGTATATAGCTCGAAATTAAATGCTTGGAAAATAAAAACGTACCTTAGAATGAGGCACGGGACCCCTTATATAGTAATAAGAGTCCTTATTCAGCTAGAAGTGCTATCCAAGTCGAACTATAACTCTAAATAGGTCGAATTAGACCTATTTTGAAATAGCTCGAATTGGGCCTTCAAATAGGTCGAACTGGCCTCAAATAGATCGAATTTGGGCCCATATAGCTCGAACTAGACTTTTGGGCCTCAAATAGATCGAATTTGAGCCCATATAGCTCGAACTGGGCTTCTGGGCCTCAACTAGATCGAATTCGAGCCCATATAGCTCGGATTGGGCTTGATATAGCTCAAATTAGGCATTTTCGGGCCCAAATAGATCTCGCTTGGGCTCAATTTGGGCCTACTTGGGCCAATTTCCGAGTTTTGCCTTGAATTGTAATTTTGCATTAAAAAATAATGGTGTTGACGTGGCATAATATGTCCCGAAATACGTTCGTGTATTGTATCGGATATTATGACGTGGCGGTACCGAAATATGGTACATCATGGAGTCCCCAAGTTCGTAAGAGTAATGTGTACAAACATTGGTCATACGACTAAAAAGAAGTCACATAACCGAGTATCGTGCAACGAAATCGGCATCGGCGTAAAAAACCAAGAATTTGACCAAAAATATCAAAATTTGAAAATAGGTCGAATTTACTATTTTTGGTAACTCGAATTAGTATAGGTCGAAATTACCTTCGAAAAAGATAACTCGAATTCCTGAAATTTTTTTCTGAAAATAGCTCGAATTTACACATTGGTCGAAACTATCCTCCAAAAAGATAACTCGAATTTCGGGAAAAATTTCCCAGAAAATAGCTCGAATTTACAAATAGGTCAAATTTGAGGGCATTTTGGTAATTCCTGCATCATTTCGCCTATAAATACTCCACTCCCAGCTTCATTTCCTCATTTCGCGCCTAAGCATCCCTCCAGAGCTCTCGAGAAATAGCTCGAATTTATAGCTCGAAATTACTAAATATAGTAAGTGCGCTGAAATAACTCGAAATTGCTCCCAATTTAGTAAGTCTATCATAATAGCTCGAAAAAACTCCATATAGCTCGAAAAACACCTCAAATAGATCGAAATTGTCTTGAATAGCTCGAAAAATCCCCTTCTAATTATATCCTTTGGTGAGTTAGAAATAACTCGAAAATATAGCTCGAATTTCCTGCGGAAATTCGAGCTATAACACTTAGAAAAATTTTTCAATTTTTGAAAATTTTTAAAAATGCTAATAATTTTAACTTTTTCGCAGATTTGTTCACGACGGCGCGACTTCGGCGTAACCGGTCTCCACGACGTCCATCACCCCCTCGATCTCACCAAAGTGCCTACTACAATTCGCGCAATCAACCACGAGATTCTTCATACCGGAATCCTCGTAACTCAAACACAAGGCGTCCATCGTCCCCGATTCGTCCTCGGGAACCAGAACCTGCCCGAATCCGAGTACCTGGCGCACCGAAGCTGTTTGTACCTGCGCAGAGGTCATACGAGCAAATCGACCCAAACGAAGAACTTTCTGTAGATCTAGACCCTCGTGCCGGTAATCTTTCAACCTGAACCTCTTTATGACGCGAGTTATTGATCTTGAGTCTTCCAATAGTAGTAGGGAAAATAGTAGTGAGTCTTCTAAGTCGTCTAAGGCTAAGGAAAATGAGTCGACTAGCGGCAGTAATGACTCAAGTGACGAGACCTCATCTAGCAATGAGAGAAGATCTAGCAATGACAGGGCGTCTGATATGGAAGTAGACATCCTAGGAGATGACGAGGTTGAGTCTAATCCTCTCCCCATCGTGCCTTATTTGCCTCTACTCGACGATGCTCCCATACCTGCCGCAAACTCTCTTGAACAACTTGCTGCGCAAAACTTGATAAACTTTGATCAGTTTCTTCCCTTACTTACGACATAGCTTATTATCGTGATACCTTTGACATCCCTGATACTTATGAGATTATCGTTCCTGGGCCAGATGATAAGATAAACAACCCGCCAGAAGGGTGTCTCACTGTATTTAGTAGTTATCTCCATTGTGGCTTACGGTTTCCCATATCCCCTGTCGTTTCAGAGATCATGGCCTCTCTCAACTCTTGTCCTTCACATTTTACCCCCAACGCATACACACAGATGTATGCTTATGTGATGCTCACCCGCGTCTTTGACCTCCCATGTTCTGTAGCCGGTTTTTGGCAATTGTTCTTAGGGAAATTCCGTAATAGAGGTGTAGATGTCGGGTTTTACTATTTGAGTTCGCGAAAGAAGCAATGCTTCATGTCTGATCTACAAACGAGCTTCGGGACTCACTGGAAGAAACAATGGTTCTTCATCAAGGAATCCAAGCCCCAGGAATTCCGATTCAAGTAGCTTTGGACTGACGCCCGTCAATCGCCGAGACGCCCCGATCCTCATATCTATAGCCAGACAGTGGTTAAGAACTTGAAAGAGCATCAGTTTGATGCTTTTGAGTTGACCACCACCCCAGTGTTGCGGGCCGGCGGTTATACTCATCGTGCAGGCGTTGAGTCTTCTGTTTTTGGTATAACATTATGCATGTTTGTCCTTTTTACTTGTTGAATTTACGTCTTCCTTTATTGTCTTCTAACCTTTGCATTATTTGTGATTTTCAGAGCGCATCATTATGGACAAGACGAAGAAGAGGTTGGCCGCTATGAAGCGCGGCGCGAACGCTCCTCAGGCCTCAGTGCCCATTCCTGAGAAGACCAGTCGCCGTGGTGCGAAGACGGCTGGCACTAGTTCGAGAGGCGGCAGTGCTCCTACTCCTCCTTCCACCTCTGCTGTCTCGACTCGAGGGTCGGGACGTGGTACGGGTTCTGCTCCTGCTCCTGCTCCTTCGCAGTCGACTGCTGAGGCTGCTCCTAGATCACCACCTATCGGTTCTGAGCCGATCGTTTCGGAGCTTTCTCCTCCACCAGCACCTTCAACAGGAAGAGTGCATCTTCCTTCTGTTGCTGAAGCGGCTCGTCGCTTCAATAAGGCTAACCCAGAGCCAGTGACAGGAAGAGATCTGCGACTGCTGAGGAGATTCGACGGGGTAAGCGCGTCGCGCATGACAAATCAAACACTTATGACGATGACGAGCTCGACATCGACGTAGAGGAGATAGTGCAAGCTACGGTTGAATTAGGACAGTTCACAATGAAGGATACTACTACCCTTCGACTCATCAAAGGATTTATGCCTGACTTCGACCGTCAGCTTTACTACCAGGTGATGGGGCACAAGAAGCTGGTCAACCGTGCTGCCTTGTCTATGTGCGAGGTTTGTGCACTTATATGCTTTCCTTGAACTTCGTTTTGTACTTGTTTTCGAATATCACTGACTTTCTCCATCTTTTGTAGTTCTTCATTAACTTTCAGACCATGGCGGAGAATTTCGACATGGTCATGACTTCTCAGGATCAGCAGAGGGCGCTGATGGACAGGCACCTCTCTTCAGCCTTGCAAGCTCAACGACTGGAGAAACAAGCCAAGGAGGCTAAGGCTGCAGTTGAGAAACATCTTATTGTAGCCGTCGACGAACTGAAAGTAGTGCAGGCCGAGCTGGAGGCCCTGAAAGTAGCTAAGGCTGCCGTTGACAAGGAGCTCGTTGAGGAGAAGCGACTGTCTAGTCAGCTCACCATCGATTGCCAGCATGCCACTTCCCTTGTTGACGACCATGTTGACACCATCAGGACGATGCAGGATGTCGCTGCTGCTACTGAGGCAGAACGTGCAAGACTCGAGGCTTAGCTAGCTGATGTCAAAGCTCGCCTTGCGACCGCTGAGGAGGATGGCTATAACAGGGCCATGAACGAGGTAGTCCTCTCTTACTTGACTTTATTTCTCTTTTCTTGATGTCTTGTGTTTTGTACTTACTTTCTCTTCACTTGGTTCGTATGAGCTCCCTGATGAGGATAAGGTGATGGTAGCCATCGAGTTCTTCCGCTCGGCTACATGGGAGCAGATTGCCATGGAGAGGAGCGGCTTTGATACGACCAAGGGCTACAACATGGCCCTTGATGACATCGTCGCCCGAGGTGCCCTTGCTCCTGGGTTCAAGAAAGAAGATTTCAATGTCTTCAACTCCTAAACGAGGATGATACAGAGGTCGGTGAATCCTCAGGTGCTGCTGCTGCCGATCCTTCTCTTGCTGATCCGTCTCCTGTTGAGCCTGCTCCTGCTGCGGACGTTGGCGAACATAAGCATGATCCATTCACCTCCTTCTATCCTCTCCGTCAGGTATGGCTCTCTGACTTTGCCGATGAGCAGCCATCCACGTCTACTGCTGCTGCTGCTGCTCCAGATGAGCCCTTGGAGGAGGGTGAGATGGGTTTCGACCCTCAGGTCTTGGATCATCCTGCTGAGGGCGATCAGCCTATGCCCGATGCCACTGTTCCTACTCCTGCTCCTCGTCAGATCTCTCCCGTGGATGACACCGGGCCCCTGAACGAGTCATTTGCAGATATTCAAGAGCAGAGCGAGGGTGCCGTGAAGTCTCTGGGGCTGAATTTTCTACCGTGATCACTTTGAGTGGCCTGGGTGCCCTTATTCTTGGCGTCTGTGCCTTAGCTTAGTATTTTAGAACATCTTTTCATTCCGTACAGTATATTCACAGTAGTACATTCTTTCCGTACAATATATCTTGTTGACTTGTGCGCGATTTTAGCGTTTATCCATTGCTAGTACAGTTTGACTTTAGAAATCTTTGAATGTCGTTACTATGTCTTGTTAAATCTTGGCTCATATGTGTCTACTTTTTAAGTTTATAGTTGTCACTTGCTAAAACACTTAAGTTTTATAAACAAGTATATGTGAGAGTGCGAGAACTTGTGCTCGACTCTACGAGGCTTGTGCTCGTTGTGCGAAGCTAATGTTTGCGCTTGCGAAGCTATGTTCGCGGGACTGCGAAGACTTGAGTTCGACTCCACAAGGCTTGTGCTCGTTGTGCAAAGCTATGTTTGCGCTTGCGAAGCTATGTTCGCGGGAGTACGAGGACATGTGCTCGACTCCACGAGGCTTGTGCTCGTTGTGCAAAGCTATGTTTGTGCTTGCGAAGCTATGTTCGCGGGAGTACGAGGACTTGTGCTCGACTCCACGAGGCTAGTGCTCGTTATACGAAGCTAACGTTCATTTTGATTAAATATTTGAACTTAAAGTTTGTAGACAGTATGAGTTTAACTTTATGTATCCTGATAGATTGTAATCTTGCGGGTAATGAGTAGGCAACGGCTAAACTTGAATAAAATAAGAGATTTTATTAGTTTTGGGACTGAGCTCGAGTAACTTCCGAGTTGCCTACGTATCCCGACGTATATAGGTTGGCTAGGAATCAAGTCCCCGTAGTTCGCTGCTAACTATTACAATGAGAATCCGCGTAAAGGGACTCGTAATTCATAAAAGAATAAGCGAATGAAGTATTGAAACTACGGTCCTATCATGCCACAAGGCCTTTAGAAAACTAGTGTTCTAACTATAAAACCTTCGTAAGTTCTTGACGTTCCAGGGGCGTGACAAAGTCCTTCCACCCAACTCTTGTAAGTAGTAATATCCTTTTGAGCTTGCTTTCTCCACTCTGTAAGGTCCTTCCCAGTTTGGCTTCAACTTTCCAACATGCTTGGTAGCTTCAACTTTTCTAAGTACCAAGTCCCCCACTTGAAAGTTCCTGAAACGAACTTTGTTGTCATATGCTTTCGCCATCATAGATTTATACGCTTGAGTACGTTGGTATGTTGCTTCCCTTGTTGCTCCGATCAACTCCAAATCCATTTGTCTTGCCCTTAATGCCTGCTCCTCATCATATGTAACAATACGATAAGTTGGCATTCCAATCTCAGCCGGTATCACTGCTTCAGATCCATATGTCAATAAGTATGGAGTTTCTCCTGTAGATGTACGAGGAGTTGTGCGATATGTCCATAATATTCCTGGCAGCTCGTCCGCCCAGTTTCCTCCTTCTCCTTCCAGCCTTTTCTCCAAACTCTTCACTAATGTATTGTTAGTGGCCTCCACTTGCCCATTTGCTTCAGGATGCGTAACAGATGTAAAACGTTGCTCAATTTTCATGTCTCTGCACCAGTCTTGAATCTTAAAACCTTGGAACTGCCTTCCATTATCGGAAATTAAGACCCTTGGGATTCCGAATCGACAAACCGATGTTCTTCCAGATGAATTGTTTCACATTAGCCTCAGTAATGTTTACTAGTGCTTCAGCTTCAACTCACTTAGTGTAATACTCGACTGCCACCAATAACCATTTTCTACCTCCAGTAGCCTTTGGCATTGGTCCAACGATATGTATTCCCCATTGATCGAATGGACATCCATAACTCACTGTTGTCATAGGTTGTGCAGGTGTATGAATGATCTTCGCATGCAATTGACAGCTTCTGCACTTCCTAGAGTAATCCATAGTATCTCTCATAATAGTTGGCCAAAAATATCCTTGTCGGAGTATTTTCTGGGCCAAAGATCGTCCTCCTGAGTGATTTCCGCAACTTCCTTCATCAATCTCTCGTAGAACTTGTTTTGCCTGTGACGGAGATAAGCATCTTAAGAGTGGTCCCTCGAAAGACCGTTTGTACAGCTCTCCATTGAACATAGTAAATCTAGCAGATTTGTACTTGAGCCTTCTGATCGCTTGAGGATCAGTAGGTAAGTTCCCGTTCTGTAGATAATCAATGATTTCATCCTTCCAACATGCCTCAATCTCTACTGGCAGAGCATAATCCAATGCTTGCGTCGGTTTTGACTCAACTCCTTTACCGATTGAAAGTTGCTCTGAGGCCAATAAAGTTACTCGCCTTTCAACAAACACTTCGGCGGTACTCGCAAATCGTGATAAAGAGTCGGCGCGTTCATTCTCTGTTCGAGGGATCTGCGAGATAGAGAAAATATCGAAGTTTGATGTCGCCTCCTTCAATTTTTTGAGAAACTTTACTATTGCAGCCTCTTTTGCCTCATATCTTCCTTCGAATTGATTAGCAATCAATTGTGAATCCGTGAATGCAACAAGCTTTGTTATACCCAACGATTTTGCCATTTGGATGCCAGCTAGCATAGCCTCATATTCCGCTTGATTATTCGTCACTTGAAAATTTAACCTTATTGCATAGTCGAATTCTCTACCATCCGCCAATTTTAGGTAAATCCCTGCACCACCAGCGTCGTTTGTAGACGATCCATTTACATGTAAAGTCCAAGTTCCCCTCGCAACTACAGGTTTGTCCCTTTTGACCTCTTCCGTCACCATTGCTACATCAGGCGCTTGCTCCACCTCTAAGATAGTCTCAGCCACAAAGTCCGCTAGTCTTTGTGCTTTGATCGCCGTTTTTGGCATATACTCCAAGCCATATTCTCCTAACTCGATTCCCACTTCACCAGTCTCCCAGATGTTTCCGGTTTTGCCATAACTTGTTTCAATGGTTGATTAGTTAAGACAGTAACCGGATGTGATTGAAAGTATGGTCTTAACTTTCATGCAGTTATCACAAGTGCGTATGCTAGCTTTTCGATCTCCAGATAATTCACCTTGCCCCATTCAACACTTTGCTAACGTAATAGATAGGCAAATGTTTCTTGTCTTCTTCGCGCACGAGTACTGTGCTTAGTGAATTCTTCGTTATGGCCAAGTAAAGATATATCATCTCATTGTCCTTGGGCTTAGATAGTAGTGGTGGTTTCGTAAGATACACCTTCAATTGGCGGAAAGCCTCTTCACAATCATCAGTCCAGACAAACTTAGGTGTCTTACGTAACTTCTTGAAAAAAGGTAAACTCTTTTCTGCAGAATGCGAAATAAATCGACTAAGTGCCGTGATCCTCCCCACCAAGCGTTGCACCTCTCGAACAGACTTGGGGGACGGTAGATCAATTATAGCTTTAATCTTGTCAGGGTTAGCTACGATTCCTCTCTCATTGACCATGTACCCCAGAAATTTTCCAGCCTTAACACCAAAAGTGCACTTCTTGGGATTTAGCTTCATCCCGTATTGTTTCATGATACCAAAAGCCTCTTCCAAATGTTTTACGTGATCTTCCGCCTTTAGACTTTTGATAAGCATGTCATCAATGTAAACCTCCATAGTCTTGCCGATTTGATGGTAAAACATCGTGGCAACCAACCTCTGAAAGGTTGCTCCTGCGTTCTTCAAACCAAACGGCATCACCTTGTAACAGTATATTCCTCTATCAGTGATAAAGGCCGTTTTATGTTGATCCTTTACTGCCATTAGTATTTGGTGGAAACCGCTCTGCGCATCACAAAGACTTAGCAGTGCACACCCTGCTGTAGAGTCAACTACGAGATCAATCATGGGCAAAGGGAAAGGATCTCGTGGGCAATGTTTGTTCAAGTCAGTGTAATCCACGCACATCCTCCATACGGTCGGCTTCTTTGGAACAAGTACAACGTTGCTTAGCCATTCAGAGTATCGTACTTCAAATATATGGCCTGCAGCAAGCTTTGTTTGTACTTCCAACTCTGCAGCCTTGTTCTTTTCATCACTAAAGTGTCTCTTCTTCTGCCAGATAGGTTTAGCATTTGGGTTAACATTCAGGTGATGTACCGCAACTCGAGGATCTATTCCCTTCAAGTCCGAGTCCATCCATGCGAATACATCAAAGTTTCTTTGTAGACATTCCAATAACGCCTTCTCAATCTCCGGAGTCAACTCGCTTCCAATTTTAATGACCTTGTCAGGCTCATCATTCAACAGAATCACCTCCTTAAACTCTCCAGAAGGTTTTAAACGCTCAATCTCCATCTTCTTTTTATAGCGCAAAGTCGTTTTATCTTCCTTTTCTTCCTCCGCCTTTTTCGAGGCGTCTTCAACATTGGGAGGAGTAGGATCCTCCTGCATCGCCTTTTTGTCCACTTGCGTAGCAAGTACATCTCCGTATCAACTTGTTTCCCTATTTCAGGCGTCTCCACTGGGTGTATGTCAATCATCGCAACATTTGGATCCGTTCTTGCCTTGATAGGTTTAGTCGATGTAACATAGCAACTCCAAGAATCACGATAGTTTGTAGTGAGTTCAGCAACTCTGCCAGGCGTTGGGAATTTGATCTTTTGATGCACCGTAGAGATGATCATAGCAAATGCCGTTATTCCGGGCCTTCCAATCAGCACGTTGTATGCAAAAGGTATGTCAACAATGAGATATTCCACATTCAGTGTTCTCCTCTTTGGATTCACGCCAAAGGATGTTGGCAACATGATCCTTCCAACAGGTTTAACTTCACTTCCACCAAATCCCACTAGTGGCGAGTTAACATCAGTGATCTCGTATTGTCCAAGCTTCATTTGTTGTAAAGCATCCATGAAGATGATGTTGGACGAACATCCATTATCAATCATTATCCTTTTTACCCCGTGATTTGCAATCACCGCGGACACTACCATAGGGCAATTCAAGTATTGCGCTTCCTTAGCTTGTGAAGACAAGCTGTCAAAATTGCTATCGTCGAATGTGATTCTTGTATCCAACTTGTCTACTGCAAAGACAAGATCTATCTCAGGGCGCTTCAGTCGTTCATTGTATATATCACGTGAGATGCGTTTTCTACTTTTGACTGAGTCGGCGCCAGTTGGTCCGCCAGCAATCACATTGACTCCATTCTCAATATCATCATTTCCATTACCCCTTTTACGCTTTGGTTCATCCTTCTTCTCATGCGGAGATCTATTCCGGTTGCGTCCAGATGACGCCTTCTCTTGACGTGACTCTCTATTCTCAAGGACGTACTCAACGAGTTTCCCCTCTTGAATGAGTCGTTCAATCTCGTTCTTTAGGGCCTTGCATTCGTTAGTAAAATGCCCATTCTGCCTGTGGAACTTGCAATATTTCTTCGACACCTTGGTCTCCTCCGTCTCTCGGAATGGTTGTGGGGTTCTCAGCAACCCGCTATCTTTCTCAATGGCGTAGATTTCGCCAATTTGTTTCCTCAGTGAAGTATAATTGTCAAATTTCTTAAAGGGTTGTCGATTGCAATCACGATCTTTGCCCCTTAACTCCTTCCTCCAATCTCTATCTTTATTCTCCTTGCCCCCATGAATTCCCGGCGAATCCATCAACCCTTGATTCATGGTCGCCTCCTCAACTTCAATGACCTTACTAGCGAGGTCCATCACTTGCTCAATGGAATCAGGTGTGTTCCATGTTATTACTTCTATCAGCTTCTTGCTCCGGCAACGATGCTCCAATACAGAGATGACCAAGTCAACATTGGGAGCATTCACTCTACCAATCTCCAGATTCAGACGCTCGATATACCTTCCCAAAGGTTCATCTGGTCCTCTATAGATATTAAACAGCGTGCTTGGAGATTTCTTCTTTATCCGATAAGTAGCAAACTTCTTTACGAACATGGTCCTAAATTGTTCAGATGATTCGATTGAACGCGAGCGCAAGTTTTTTAACCATTCCTTTGCAGGGCCTCTCAGACTGAGCGAAATAAGTTTCGCCCTCATATTCTCTGCATACCCCAAGACCTGCAAATCTCCATCTAACTCATCATAATGTGCTACTGGATCGGTATTTCCATCATACTTCTTCAAGACATGAAGATTAGTCCCTTCCTTCAACGTTAAATTACTGATCGCCTCACAAAAGGGGTTTGGCCTCTCCCTTAGTGGAATATGTTCTGCAACAACAGGTTCCAGTCTTGGCACAACTCTCTCAGGCAAATCCCTATCTTTTCCGGCAGTTCGACTTGCTGCGGATCGATGATCAGGAACTCTCTGCCTAGAATTCACCTCTCCGTCCCTCACTTCTCTATATCGACCAGTTGCTCGACTGGGAGCTCTGTTAGCATTAGTCCTCATTGAACGAGGATTCCTCCTTTCAGGCGAGGGAGATGAATCCCTTGGCCTTGTCATCCTAGTCTGAGTATAATGCCTCGAATCATCACGACGCTGGGTCTGATGAGTCCTTCCTTGCTACAATGTTGCAGGCTGTGCTGCTGGTTGTTGTGCTATTGGAGCCTGAACATTCTGTTGAGCAGAAGTGTTAGCCAATTGCTGCACAATCATTGGAACCATAGTCCCTTGGAATGCTGCCATGAATTGATCCAACTGAGCGGAATTCAATAGCTGTTGTTCCGTGGGAGGAACTTCAGGTTGGTTCGCTGTGTGAGTTGGAGGATCAAGGGGAGTGCTGGGCGCTGACACTGATGTTCGCTCAGAAGCATCAGGTGCCCGATTATCATCCTCCCTCTGTGATCTAGTCCTTCCTGCCATTCCATTCTTCTCCGTTGCTCTCCGTTGAGCCATTGAGTGTCAGTGTTTGCTACTAAGTGCGTATAGAGGTTCCCACAGACGGCGCCACTGATGTGGGGTATTTTCGTCTGGATACGTGTCCACTCTCCAACACTCCACGTGAGACTGCTTCAGTTCCTACTGGATGCATTAGCAGCTTTTGAGTTCAGAACCTGCACTCAACACTACACGTAAACTAAGCCGGTGCCTCCTCCGGCGAAGGCACTCCGACGCTCAAGTCAGATAGGTCGGAATGTGAGGTATTGTCGTCAGAGACAATAGCTCGAACAAATAGGTCGAATTTAGCTCAAATAGGTCGAATTTGAGCCTTATAGGTCGAAATGGTATTGAGAACCGAAATGAAGGCACCCGAATAGGTCGAATTACCCTCAAATAGCTCGAAATACACTCTATATAGATCAAACAAGAGCTATTGCAATATAGCTCGAATTATTGCTCTATAGGTCGAATTCGATGTATATAGCTCGAAATTAAATGCTTAGAAAATAAAAACGTACCTTAGAATGAGGCATGGGACCCCCTTATATAGTAATAAGAGTCCTTATTCAGCTAGAAGTGCTATCCAAGTTGAACTATAACTCTAAATAGGTCGAATTAGACCTATTTTGAAATAGCTCGAATAGGGCCTTCAAATAGGTCGAACTGTGCCTCAAATAGATCGAATTTGGGCCCATATAGCTCGAACTAGACTTCTGGGCCTCAAATAGATTGAATTTGAGCCCATATAGTCAACTGGGCTTTTGGGCCTCAAATAGATCAAATTTGAGCCCATATAGCTCGGATTGGGCTTGCTATGGCTCGAATTAGGCCTTTTCAGGCCCAAATAGATCTCGCTTGGGCTCAATTTGGGCCTACTTGGGCCAATTTCCGAGTTTTGCCTTGAATTGTAATTTTGCATTAAAAAATAATGGTGCTGACGTGGCATAATATGTCCCGAAATACGTTCGTGTATTGTATCGGATATTATGACGTGGCGGTACCGAAATATGGTACATCAAGTGTATTAATTGCTTTATCTTCAAAAGCAAAAGCATGTTTATGTAAATTGTCGAAAAATAAGAGTACTACTTTGATATAAAGTAATCAAACTACTCTAATTAACTTGAAAATATCAAAACTAATCCAATAGATAACTCAAAATAATATTGCAAAACAGAAAATAATTTATGCATTTTAATCAATTTTAGAAACAATTAGAACAAAATTTATTAAATGATTATTACTGAATGTAACTGGAGAGAATGTTGTATGAATGTTTGGAAAAAGAATTATTTCTATAAATAATATTATGAATAATAAACAACAGCATAAAAAACAATTACAAACTATAATTGAGCTTGTTTCCGGGGTTTCCCCCTCCTTTGATAAAAAGAAAAAAAAAAACAATTACAAACTTTTTTTTAAAGCAAAAAAACAAAATGTTGTATAAAGGGCAAAGTTGTCAAACTTTTGAATTTTCAAAATCAATCTTTCTTTATCACTTGTAAAACCAAACACAAACACCTATACCAAAATATACCATAATTCACTATAGTCTATCCATTCCATATTTAATCAGCCTTAATCTCATGCAAGCAACCATACGCACCCCTTGAATATTCGAACCACTTTTGAATTTATAGACACTCTGAAAAGAATATTATTAAATTATTCATTTTTTCCTTTTCCGTGTTTAATAGGGAATCAAAATGAGCAATATTATAAAGACTAAGAAGAGAGGTTAAATTAAAGGGATAATTACAGCTAGACCCCCTGAGGTTTGGTGTAATTACACATAACTCCCCTGTGGTTTGAGATATTACAGAGACCTCCCCTGAGGTTTGAAAAATTACAGGGACCTCTCGTCTACAAATTAAGGGTTGTTTGGGGTATCATTTATGATATTATTATGCTTTATTACACTTACATCCTTGAAGTTTGGTATATCTATAAAAATAATCTTTGGATATTTGAAAAATATAAAAAATACTCCAAATAATTATATAAACTACTATATTACTAACTAAAGATATTGAAATATTTTCTCAAAATCATATTTTTTTAATTAATCACTATGAAACATCAATCAATTATGTCTTAACTACACAATTTATTTCTTTTCTCACTCAAAAAAAAATGTTTAAATTAAAATTTAAAATTTGACATAAATTTAAAATTTTAATCCAAAATACATTTTTGAATCAAAGCAATTTAACTTTTAGTTTTGTTTTCATATTTTCATTTCTCAAGCAAATATCCGTCCAAATTCAACTAACCACTATCTTTTGTCTTTATAGTTGTAATTGTAACCTACCAATCATTTTAGCAATAAAAGAAGATAACCACTAAGATTTTGTTGCAGTATATTGGAAGAGAAAGTAACCTCTAAAAATTGGAAGCTGCAGTAAAAGGCAGCACATTGTAGCTTGCTTGATTTGTCAAAAGTTCAACAAAGCTTGTTTCCTAAAATCAATGACCACGTACATCCAAGGATGATAATCTCTTGTCACTGTTGTTGGTAATTTTGTCATCATTCTTCATTTCTTAAAACGTGCTGTGAAAATCTTGATTATTTTTGTTGTTTTTTTTTTTTTTTAAAAATTCGATAAGAAGGTGAAAATTTGGAATTGAGTTTTCTATTTCCTATCTTATTTTTTCTGGAGATTAGGGGAAGATGTTATTCTTTTACTAAATGCTTATTTTTTTGTGATAAGTTGAAAATGTTGTGGTCACGATGGTAATAGTATTAATATGGATCTGTGATGAAATTCATGAGATTATTAAGAGTAAAACATAATTAAAAAATTAAAATGAGAAACAAAAATAAGAAATTAAGTAGTTTTATAAAATAAAATATTTAGATTAAATTTTAAAATTTAATTTAAATAATTTTTATATCTCTAGTTAGTAATATAGTAGTTTTGAACATTATTTGGAGTATTTTTTATATTTTTCAAACATCAAAGATTATTTTTATAGATTTACCAAAATTTAGAGATGTAAGTGTAATAAAGCATTGATGTGTCAAATCTCGGTATCGTCATATCTTAAAATTCGGTATCATATGTACGCCATTATTTCGGAATATTACGCCACGACAACACCATTATTTTTTAATGCAAGATTGCAATTTAAGGCAAAACTCAAAATTAGGCCATTTAGGCCCAATTTCGAGTTATTTGGGGCCCAATTCGAATTTCACAAGCCCAGTTCGAGTTGTTCCAGGCCCAACTCGAGCTGTTTCTAGTTCATTCGAGTTATTTCTTTGCAGGTAATTCGAGTTATTTCTTTACAGGTCATTCGAGTTATTTCTTTGAAGGTCATTCGAGTTATTTAATGGAGGTCATTCGAGTTATTTAATGGAGGTCATTCGAGTTATTTCTCGGAGTCCTAGTTTGACTTGTTCAACTCATAGTCCTATTTGGAGTGCACTTCTAGCTGAATAAGGACTCTTATGCTTATATAAAGGGATCCCATTCCTCATTCTAAGGTACGGTTTTACATTATTCTAAGCTCTAAGTTCGAGTTATATAAGTCGACCTCGACCTATTTTCCAAGCTCATTCGAGCTGTTCTACAAATAGCTCGAGTTCGACCTATTTTGGCTCTCATTCGAGTTGTTTTGTTCTGTTTCATTCGACTTGTTTGATTCAGTTCATTCGACTTGTTTGGCCTTCTCATTCGATTTATTGCTCTCAGTTTATTCGAGTTATTACTTAGTGCATATCCGACCTATTCTAGCCAGTTCATTCGACTTGTTGCCTTGTTCAACAAGATCTCATATTCCGATCCGTCTGACTCGAGCATCGGAGTGCCTTCGCCGGAGAAGGCACCGGCTTAGTTCACGTTTGGTGTTGAGTGCAGGTTCCGAACTCAAAAAGGTGCTTGAGCATCCAGCAGGAACTGAAGCAGTCTGACGTGGAGTGTTGGAGAGTGGACACGTATCCAGACGAAAATACCCCACATCAGTGGCGCCGTCTGTGGGAACCATCAAACGCACTTAGGAGCAAACACCATTATTAATTCAATGGCTCACCGCAAAGCCGCAGAGAAGAACGGAATGGCTGGAAGAACAAGATCACAGAGGGAGGATGAGAATCGAGTGGCTGACGCATCTGAACACACCTCGGTAGCTGCTCCCAATGCCCCTCTGGATCAAACTCGCACTATGACAGATCAACCAGCAGTGCCTCCAGTTGAACAACCATTGTTGAATCCCGCACAACTGACGCAGATTATGACAGCATTGCAACAGACTGTGGTACCAATAATTATGCAACAATTGGCTAATTCTGGATTGCAGCAAAACGTTCCAGCACAAGAAGCACGACGGACACCAACACAGCAAGAAAGGTCTCATCACACACAGCGTCAAGCTGATTCAGGACAACAACAATCAAGGATGACGAGACCAACACGGAAGGATCAATCATCTTCCCAAGAACGCAGAAAACTGCGTTCAGTAAAAGCTGCAGGGAACAAGGCTCCCAGCCGGGCGAATGACAAGGGAGGAGAAGTCAATTCTAAGCGGAGAGATTCCGAAGATCAACCTGTAGCTAGTCAAACAACGTCCAGGAACCATCATGAAAAAATGAAACCAAGGCCAGAACCAGAAGTCGCTGAAAATATTCCATCAACTGAACCACCAACTCCCTTTTCTGAAGCAATTGGCAAGTTAACACTCAAGGAGGGAGTTAGACTTCCTGATATGAAGAAATATGATGGAACGACTGACCCTGCTACACATTATGATGACTTGGATCTCGAGCTGCAGATTTTGGGGTACCATGAGAATTTAAGGGCGAAGCTAATTTCACTAAGCTTAAGGAGAACTGCTAAAGAATGGTTCAAGAACTTGAAGTCTCATTCGATTGAATCAGCTGAACAATTCAAAAGCATGTTCGTTAAGAAGTTTGCCATTTATCGCTTAAAGAAGAAGTCTCCAAGTACTTTGTTCAATATCTACAGGAAGCCAGGGGAGACGCTGGGAAAATATATAGAGCGTCTAAATTTGGAAATTGGAAAAGTGAATGCTCCCACCGTGGACTTGGTAATCTCGGTGTTGCAAAACCGTTGCCAAAGCGCAAAGCTGATTGAAGTACTAACTTGGGACGCTCCTGATTCGATAGAGCAAGTAATGGATCTCGCTAATAAAGTGGTTGAAGTGGAGGAGATCACCATAAATCAAGGATTAACCGACCTGCCAGAAAATCCTAGAGGAAAGGAGAATAAAGACTGGAGGAGAGATCCTAGGGGAAAAGATCGTGAGCACAACCGACAACCTTTCAAGAGGTTTGATAATTGGACTCCTTTGAAGAAACCAATTGGCGAAATTTATGCGATAGTTGGGGATAAGGAAAGGTTCAGACCTCCAAGACCCATGACGCTAACTGAAGAGATGAAGCAATCCAAAAAATATTGTAAGTTTCATCGACAAAATGGACATACCACTAACGATTGCAGGGCTTTGAGAATGGAGATTGAACGGCTCATTCTCGAGGGCAAACTTATTGAATATGTATTGGAGAATAGACAACCGAGGGATGAGAAATTAGCGGTTGGACGAAAGCGAAGTCGTTCCCCAAAAGAAAAGAAGGACGAACCAAGAAGAAGGAGGGGTAACGGGAACGATGATATCGAAAACGGAGTAAATGTGATTGCCGGAGGACCTACAGGTGCGGATTCGACCAAAAGTAGGAAACGGATTTCACGTGATATACAATATGAGCGTTCGAAACTTCCAGAGATAGACTTAGTCTTTGCGGTAGACAAGATGGATACAAAAATTACATTCGATGATAGCGACTTCGATAGCTTGTCGTCACAAGCTAAGGAGGCTCAATACTTAAATTGCCCAATGGTGGTTACTGCGGTAATTGCGAATCACGCGGTAAAAAGAATAATGATAGATAATGGATGCTCATCTAACATTATTTTCATGGATGCCTTACAACAAATGAAGCTCGGACAATACGAGATCTCCGAGGTGAATTCACCTCTATTAGGATTTGGCGGAAGTGAAGTCAAGCCTGTAGGAAGAATAATGCTACCAACATCTTTTGGTGTCAATCCAAAGAGGAGAACGTTGAATGTGGAATATCTCATTGTTGATATGCCATTCGCATACAATGTATTAATAGGAAGGCCAGGAATAACTGCATTTGCTATGATTATTTCAACAGTTCATCAGAAGATAAAATTTCCAACTCCTGGGGGAGTCACAGAACTGACAACAAACTATCGCGATTCGTGGAGCTGTTATGTTACATCAACAAAACCTGCCAAGGCAAAAAATGCACCTGATATAGCTCTGATTGAAGCTCGAGACGCGGGGACTCCACGAGCAACAAGGAGTAAAGACATTGAGATGGTGCTAGCAACACAAGAAGATCAGCAGGAAATCCCAGAAGATTTTGATGTTCCCATGCAGGGAGATAAACTGAAACTAGCAAAAGAAGAAAGAGAGGATAAAACCACTTTGCGTTACATGAAACAATTGGAGATGAACGTATGAAGCCTTCTGGAGAATTCAAGGAAGTTACTTTAATGGAGAATGAGCCGGAGAAAATCATCAAAATCGGAAGTGAACTGCCAATGGAGATGGAGAAAGCATTGATAGCATGTTTGCAGAGAAATTTTGATGTATTTGTATGGACTGATTCGGATTTAAAAGGCATAGATCCACGGGTTGCAGTGCACCACTTGAATGTCAATCCAAATGCAAGACCAGTTCGGCAGAAGAAGAGACACTTCAGTGATGAGAAGAATAAAGCGGCAGAATTGGAAGTACAAACAAAGTTAGCAGCATGACACATATTTGAAGTTCAATATTCAGAATGGTTGAGCAATGTCGTGCTGGTACCAAAGAAACCAACCATATGGCGTATGTGCATGGACTACACGGATTTAAACAAACATTGTCCACGAGATCCTTTCCCATTACCTAGAATTGATCTTGTGGTTGATTCAACAGCAGGATGTGCACTACTTAGTCTTTGTGATGCACAGAGTGGATTTCATCAAATCTTGATGGCAGTCAAAGATCAACACAAAACCGCATTCATAACAGACAGGGGGATATTCTGTTACAGAGTAATGCCATTTGGATTAAAGAACGCAGGAGCAACATTTCAGAGGCTGGTTGCGAAGATGTTTTACCATCAGATAGGTAAGACAATGGAAGTCTACATAGATGACATGCT
This sequence comes from Misopates orontium, assembly GCA_946800315.1. Classification (NCBI taxonomy): domain Eukaryota; kingdom Viridiplantae; phylum Streptophyta; class Magnoliopsida; order Lamiales; family Plantaginaceae; genus Misopates; species Misopates orontium. The sequence goes on along the minus strand of OX326953.1, from coordinate 33,156,652 downwards.
TATTAAAAGTTTAAAGGCGGAAGACCATGTTAAGCATCTTGAAGAAGCTTTTGGGATCATGAGGCAGTACGGGATGAAGTTGAATCCAAAAAAGTGTACATTCGGAGTCAAAGCGGGGAAATTTCTAGGCTTCATAGAAGCAAACCCGGATAAGATCAAAGCTATAATGGATCTGCCATCTCCCAAGTCGGTTCGCGAAGTCCAACGGTTGGTGGGGAGAATAACGGCACTCAGTCGTTTTATATCACATTCTGCGGAGAAAAGTTTGCCTTTCTTCAAAAAGTTAAGAAAAACGCCAAAGTTTACTTGGACGGAAGATTGTGAGGAGGCATTTCGTCAATTGAAGATTTATCTGACAACGCCACCACTATTGTCAAAACCCAAGGATAACGAAATATTATATCTCTATTTAGCTGTAACAAAAAATTCACTCAGCACGGTCTTGGTCCGAGAAGAGGATAGGAAACACCTACCAATTTATTACGTGAGCAAAGTTTTGAATGGAGCAGAACTCAATTATTTGGAGATTGAGAAGTTGGCATACGCATTGGTGATAACTGCAAGGAAACTAAGACCATATTTTCAGTCACACCCAGTCATAGTACTTACAAATCAACCGTTGAAGCAGGTGATGGCAAAGCCAGAAACGTCAGGCAGGTTGGTCAAGTGGGCAATCGAGCTAGGAGAATATGGTTTGGAGTACTTACCAAAAACTGCGATCAAAGCACAAAGACTGGCGGATTTTGTCGCAGAAACTATCTCCAAAGCAGATCCATCAATTGATGTGGCTACAGTGACGGAAAGCAGTCAAAAGGATGAAATCGGGGCAGCAAAAGAAATATGGACTCTACACGTGGACGGATCCTCCACAGTTGATGCAGGAGGTGCAGGAATTTATATTAGGTCGGCAGATGGAAGAGAATTCGATTATGCCATTAGATTGAATTTTCAAGTCACAAATAATCAAGCAGAGTATGAAGCCATGCTAGCCGGTATACAAATGGCAAAATCGCTTGGGATAACTAAACTTATGGCATTCACAGACTCTCAATTAATTGCAAATCAATTTGAGGGAAGATACGAAGCTAAGGAGGCGGCAATAGTGAAGTACCTTGAAAAGCTGAAGGAGGCAACATCTAGCTTTGAGATGTTTATTATATCACAGATTCCGCGATTGGAGAATGAACGGGCCGACTCACTATCAAGATTTGCAAGCACTGCAGAAGTCTTTGTGGAGAGACGAGTGACATTGTTGGCCGCAGATCAACCCTCAATCAGCAAAGGCCTGGAGTCAACAACAACACAAGCCTTAGATTACGTTTTGCCAGTAGAAGTAGAGGCGTGTTGGAAGGATGAAATAATAGACTATTTACAAAACGGGAAATTACCAACTGATTCACAAGCTGTGAGAAGACTCAAATATAAATCAGCAAGATTCACCATGTTTAATGGAGAACTTTACAAAAGATCTTTTGAGGGACCACTCTTGAGATGTTTGTCACCCACCCAGGCGAAGCAAGTCTTGAGAGAAATTCACGAAGGAAGTTGTGGAAATCATTCTGGAGGGCGGTCCTTGGCACAGAAGATACTCCGACAAGGATACTTTTGGCCAACAATTATGAGAGATTCGATGGATTATACTAGGAGGTGTAGAAGTTGTCAACTACACGCAAAAATCATTCATACACCTGCACAACCAATGACAGTCGTAAGCTATGGATGTCCCTTTGATCAATGGGGAATAGATATTGTAGGACCAATGCCAGTGGCGTCCGGCGAAAGAAAATGGTTGTTGGTAGCAGTTGAATACTACACCAAGTGGGTTGAGGCTGAAGCACTTGTGACAATAACAGAAACCAATGTGAAGAAGTTCATCTGGAAGAACATTGTATGCAGGTTCGGAATCCCTAGGGTACTAATATCTGACAATGGAAGACAATTCCAGGGATTCAAGATTCAAGATTGGTGCAAGGATATGAAGATAGAGCAGAGATTCACATCTGTCACGCACCCAGAAGCTAATGGGCAAGTTGAGGCTACAAACAACACACTCGTAAAGAGTTTGGAGAAAAGGTTGCAAGGTGAAGGAGGAAATTGGGCAGACGAGTTGCCAGGAATATTATGGGCATATCGCACAACACCACGAACTTCTACGGGCGAAACTCCGTATTTGTTAACGTATGGTTCAGAAGCAGTAATACCCGCGGAAATCGGAATGCCAACTTATCGAATCGTCACATATAATGAGGAACAAGCATTAAGAGCTAGACAAATGGACCTCGAGCTAATAGGACCAACAAGAGAAGAAGCCTACCAACGCACTCAAGCTTACAAGTCCATGATGGCAAAAGCATACGACAACAAAGTTCGTTTCAGAAACTTTCAAGTGGGGGACTTGGTCCTAAGGAAAGTAGAAGCCACCAAGCATGTGGGGAAATTAAAGCCAAATTGGGAAGGACCATACAGGGTGGAAAAAGCAAGCGCAAAAGGATACTATTATTTACAAGAATTGGGAGGAAGGACATTGTCACGCCCTTGGAACGTCAAGAATTTGAGAAGGTTTTACAGTTAGAAGAGTTAGCAGATCAACAGGCTGAGTGGCAAGTTAGGACCGTAGTTTCAATGCTTTATTTACTTATTCTTCTACAAATTACGAGTCTCAATGCAAGAACTCCAATTGTAATACTTAGCACTGAACTACGGGGACTTGATTCCTAGCCACCTATACATGGCGGGATACGTAGGCAACTCGGAAGTTCATCGAGCTCAGTCCCAAAACTTATAAAATTTCATATTTTATTTAAGTTTGGTTGTTTGTCTACGTTATATTAACATTCTTATCAACACAAGTATTAACACACAACTCGTAAGACGAGCATTATGCCTCGCAGACGTTCAATAGGTTGAGCATGGTGCCTCACTGCCTATCCGTAAGACGAGCATTGTGCCTCGCAACATATTTCACAAGACGAGCGTTACGCCTCGCAATTTGTCCGTAAGCCGAGCATTATGCCTCGCAGACAGTCCGTAAGTCGAGCACTGTGCCTCGCAGACAATTCATAAGACGAGCATTGTGCCTCGCAGACGTTCAGTAGGTTGAGCATGGTGCCTCACTGCCTATCCATAAGACGAGCATTGTGCCTCGCAACATATTTCATAAGACGAGCATTGCGCCTCGCAATTTGTCCGTAAGCCGAGCGTTATGCCTCGCAGACAGTCCGTAAGTCGAGCACTATGTCTCGCAGACTATTCATAAGTCGAGCAGTGTGTCTCGCGGAATCAAAAGTAAGACGAGCATTGTGTCTCGCAGTCTCCTCAAAAGATGATCACTTAACAAGTTGTATGATCAAAATCATCACAAAGACACAATGTTATCACCAAAAGGTTGACTACAAAAATGCGACCAAACTTGGCATAAGAAACAAAGGAACACAAAGACATTACCAAAAAATTAAACATCTATTAAAGCAAAGAGTAAGCACAGCAATGGCGCAATATCAACAGGAATATACTAAACAAATATCAAAGTCACAAGCATAAAATGTTAGAATCTACAGGAAAAAGATAGTGGCACGCAGGCCCAAAAAAGTCACAGCACTAGCCTAACAACTACTCAGCTACTTCTTCAAACGGAGGCCAACCGACTTCAATGCATCTCGACTCTGCCGGGCAATATCCTCCAACGACTCATTCAGCGGGGACGTATCATCTTCAGGACGCACCCGGACCGGAGCAGGAGCAGGCTCAGAAACAGCAACGGCACTAGGATCGGCTCCAGGGTCAGGAGATGGCACTGAGACCGTCACAAGGCCAGCAGAAGCAAGAGGAACCCCCAAGGGCACGTCGACAGGACCAGCGGAAGCCAGAAGCTCTCCCTCCTCGGGAACCTCACTCGAAGAAACCTGCACACGAGGAACTCCAGAAGTAGAGGCGACAGTAGCACCACGGGAAGCAGCATCCTTCTTAGCTCTCGCCTGCGCTCGTAGGTGATCGCGGAGCCAGACAGATCTCATTCGAAGGACGCGCTGGAATGTCTCTGAGGCATCAACACTCTCAGTCTCTGAACCATCCTCGTCGTCTGAGTCTTGCACTCCCTCGGCAAGTCGATCAAGGATATCAAAGTCTTCCTTCTTGCGATCAGGAGCGAAGCCATCTTTGCGCTCCACATCATCCAAGGCATAGTCGTATCCCTTTGATAGATCGAACCCACCGCGTACAGTACAAATGGTTCCCCAGGCGGCAGAGCGGAAGAATTCAGCAACCGCAGCAACTTTATCATCTGCTGATAAACCCTGCGACACGACAAAGAGCAAGAAAACCTGAATAAGACAAATACGTACTAAAATCATGATTAAAGGGAAATAGGCGAAAGAGAACCTCAGACTTAGCCCGATCATAGCCAATCTGCTCCGAGGTAGCTGCTCGCGTCAGTGCCGCATCACGCTCCTTTTCCACAACCTTCAAACGAGCAGCTAAAGCAGTGAGCTCCCCCTTGGTGCGGATTTCTTTCATCCCTAAGTCATCCTTGGCACGCTGGAGCTTGTCGAAATCCTTGGATAACGCCTTCAGTTTGGCTTCACTTGCAGCATGAGCCTCCTTGGATTTCTTCAATTCTGCCTGTGCCAATCGAAGCTCCTCCACGACACACTTCATAGAAGTTTCTACCTCACGAGTCTTCATTTTGGCCTGCTCTTCCAAAATCTGAGCCTGTGCTGCGGTAGACTTGTAATGTTCCAGACGAGAGTTGTACTCGGCTCGAGCATCGTTAAAGATGTCAAAATTCTCCCGCATGGTCTGCATATTTATCATCGCCTGAAAATCAACGGTGGGAAAAGGTCAAGACACGTATTTCAAAAGAATACAGGAAGTTAGTAAAGGTAAAATACCAAAATCACTTACTGTGGAGAAAGCTAGAGCAGTGCGGCTACACAAGCCTTCTGGACCAACCTCTTCGAAATACCTCTTCCTATCAAAAGAAGAAAGGAAGCCCTGGCAAGCACGCATGGCGGCAGTGTCAGTCAGCATATAGGAGCCGACATTCATAGTAGCGTGAGGTATCTCTTCGACATTGATGTCCAGGTCATCAACAGTATATCGGTTACAATCATCGTGAGCAGGGCGCTTTTCACGGCGACGATCATCTGAAGGCGCAGGGCGTTTGCGTGCGTTTGGATCTGGGCCAGCAAGATTGCCCTCACGCACCGCTCTAATAACTGCTGGATTGCGTTCCCGACCGCTAGCAGTAGTCAAAGGTATAGAAGCCTGCTGTGAGGAGCCGCCAGTGGTGTTACTTCTAGAACTCCGAGGAGGAACCACGGATGCAGGAGCACTAGGTAATGAGATACCCGCAGGAGAAGTAGTAGTATCAGGGCCAGTCGGGACAACAGCAGGAGCAGGCTCTGGAACTCCAGTATCGGCAGGGCCACTACCGGATGCTAGATCCTCAAAAACCTCCCGCATAGCAGCAAGCTTACGCTTGGATTTGCTGATAACCATCTTTTCTGCAAGAAGCAAATAACAAAGATAAGTATAATATTACGAAGAATGAGAGTAATTTGGTAAAAAAGACAAGCAGGAATAAAAACAAATATACCAAAATCAACTGTTCCATTATACGGAAAAACGACGGAGTACCCCCCAGCACGAAGAATGGAGTTCTTTGTCAGGGACGATGCATCAAACTTATGACTCCTCAACATGAGTATGTCATCAGAAGATAAAGAGGCAGGAGGACACCGGGGAGCTCGAGCTCCGTCGGTCCAGTCTCGCCTAAAGTTGAACTCTCCAGGCGTGGACTCCTTAATATAAAACCACTGATTCTTCCATTCTTTTCCGAAACTAGACTGAAGACCAGTTAGGAAACTATTGTTTTTCCTAGCAGTCAGGAAATAAAAACCCGCATCCTCACCAGTCGTTCGAAATTTGCTAAGGAACATTTGGAAGAAAGAATCAGCAGTACAGGGTAACTTGTATACCCTCATCAAAATGATAAAGGCATGAATGATACAGTAGGTATTGGGAGTGAAATGGGATGGACAAGAAGGCAAACGAAGCAGAATTTGTCGAACTACATCATGGAGCGGAAATCTAAGCCCACAAGACAGGAAATTGTGAAAAATGGTCAAACAGCCAGGAGGCGGAGCATCTAATCGATCTTCACGGCCAGGAAAGATAATATCATACGTGTCAGGTACATCAAACATAGACCTATAGTATGAGGCTCCATGGGTGTTCATGGGACGAATACCCGCAAAGTTTAAAAGGTTATACATAGGAGAGGGAGCATCAAGATTTATACCCTCTTCAGCTAATTCCTGCATAGTTTCATCTACAATACTACTATTCACCTCTAAGGGAACAGGAACGTTTGATATAACGTCTACGGTGGTCGGTTCAGAAATGTTAGTCAGAAACTCATCGTCAGAATTATCTACAATATTCACTTCTTTATCAGAACCTTGGGCATTAGAAGAGGAAGCGTCACTATCAGACTCCCCACTACCCGATGATGACTCAGACCCAGAGCCTGATGACTCGACAACATCAGGAACACCTAAAGAGCTATTGGTTTCCATATCTGACTCAGAAGTCATTATAATACTAAGTAGGAATAAGTTAGTGATTACCGATTCTAGGGTTTAGGTCAATGACTCTTTCAAATTCAGGATCACGCCTCTCGTAGGACCTTTCTGCCGGAACAAATATTCTGGGGGCACCCGGAACTGGGATTCTAGCAGGACGCGAAGGTCGGGATGAACGTGATGGGCTGGTCCTGTGAGTTGGAAAACGCTCACGATCGGCAGTGGCACGTGTGGATTGTGAATGGCGTTCGAAGGATGAAGGTGGTTCGCGGTGAGAGCGATGTTGGTTTGAACGAGCCGTCGTAAAAAATCTGCATGAAAATTCGTTGAACGAATTAGTTCGTAAAAGTTTGCAAATTTTCAGGAAAATTTCTTAAGTTTTACAGCTCGAATACAAGGTATTCGACCTATGGTAATAAGTCGAAAATGAGCCTAAGGCAATAAGTCGAAAATAAACAATATAGAGGGTGTTCCGACTTATCGAGTTATCTATTATAGCTCGATTACAAACACTTTCGGCATATAGCAAATAAGTCGAAAGTAAATCTTGACGACCGTTGTTCGACTTATAGTGGAATTATCGAGTTATTTCACTTGTCAAAATTTTTAGAGGGTGCTTCGACTTATCGAGTTATCTATTATAGCTCGATTACAAACACTTTCGACATATAGAAAATAAGTCGAAAGTAAATCTTGACGAGCGTTGTTCGACTTATCGTGGAATTATCGAGTTATTTCACATGTCAAAACTTTTAGAAGTTATTTATGACATTTCGAGTTATCATTCTATGTAATCGAGTTATCTGCCTAATTCGAGCTATACCTTTGCGGAATCGAGTTATTTTGTGGTATTTTCGAGTTATTTTCAACTTCTCAGTGTATTCGAGCTATCTCTGTTCGAGTTATTTTCAAGAGCTCGAGTTATTTCCGCGAAATCTGATGATGCGATGACTCGGTGCGGTGGGTATTTATAGAAGCGATCGGCGGTAAAATTACCGGTATACCCTTACCTCGAGCTATAGCTCATTCAAGCTATAGTTCATTCGACTTATTTTTCAGAGGACAAATTTTTCGAGCTATAGTTTATTCGACTTATTTTTCAGACGACAAATATTCCGAAGTTTTTTCCTAAAGATTGGGGTTTTGCAGTTTCACGGGCCCGACTCGTTGCACGATTACCGGGATTCTTACACTGTTTTAGTTTGAATGACCAATGTTTTCACACATTACTCTTCCAAACTGGGGGACTCCATGATGTGTCAAATCTCGGTATCGTCATATCTTAAAATTCGGTATCATATGTACGGCATTATTTCGGAATATTACGCCACGACAACACCATTATTTTTTAATGCAAGATTGCAATTTAAGGCAAAACTCAAAATTAGGCCATTTAGGCCCAATTTCGAGTTATTTGGGGCCCAATTCGAATTTCACAAGCCCAATTCGAGTTGTTCCAGGCCCAACTCGAGCTGTTTCTAGTTCATTCGAGTTATTTCTTTGCAGGTAATTCGAGTTATTTCTTTACAGGTCATTCGAGTTATTTCTTTGAAGGTCATTCGAGTTATTTAATGGAGGTCATTCGAGTTATTTCTGGGAGTCCTAGTTTGACTTGTTCAACTCATAGTCCTATTTGGAGTGCACTTCTAGCTAAATAAGGACTCTTATGCTTATATAAAGGGATCCCATTCCTCATTCTAAGGTACGTTTTACATTATTCTAAGCTCTAAGTTTGAGTTATATAAGTCGACCTCGACCTATTTTCCAAGTTCATTCGAGCTGTTCTACAAATAGCTCGAGTTCGACCTATTTTGGCTCTCATTCGAGTTGTTTTGTTCTGTTTCATTCGACTTGTTTGATTCAGTTCATTCGACTTGTTTGGCCTTCTCATTCGACTTATTGCTCTCAGTTCATTCGAGTTATTACTTAGTGCATATCCGACCTATTCTAGCCAGTTCATTCGACTTGTTGCCTTGTTCAACAAGATCTCATATTCCGATCCGTCTCACTCGAGCGTCGGAGTGCCTTCGCCGGAGAAGGCACCGGCTTAGTTCACGTTTGGTGTTGAGTGCAGGTTCCGAACTCAAAAAGCTGCTTGAGCATCCAGCAGGAACTGAAGCAGTCTGACGTGGAGTGTTGGAGAGTGGACACGTATCCAGACGAAAATACCCCACATCAGTGGCGCCGTCTGTGGGAACCATCAAACGCACTTAGGAGCAAACACCATTATTAATTCAATGGCTCACCGCAAAGCCGCGGAGAAGAACGGAATGGCTGGAAGAACAAGATCACAGAGGGAGGATGAGAATTGAGTGGCTGACGCATCTGAACACACCTCGGTAGCTGCTCCCAATGCCCCTCTGGATCAAACTCGCACTATGACAGATCAACCAGCAGTGCCTCCAGTTGAACAACCATTGTTGAATCCCGCACAACTGACGCAGATTATGACAGCATTGCAACAGACTGTGGTACCAATAATTATGCAACAATTGGCTAATTCTGGATTGCAGCAAAACGTTCCAGCACAAGAAGCACGACGGACACCAACACAGCAAGAAAGGTCTCATCACACACAGCGTCAAGCTGATTCAGGACAACAACAATCAAGGATGACGAGACCAACACGGAAGGATCAATCATCTTCCCAAGAACGCAGAAAACTGCGTTCAGTAAAAGCTGCAGGGAACAAGGCTCCCAGCCGGGCGAATGACAAGGGAGGAGAAGTCAATTCTAAGCGGAGAGATTCCGAAGATCAACCTGTAGCTAGTCAAACAACGTCCAGGAACCATCATGAAAAAATGAAACCAAGGCCAGAACCAGAAGTCGCTGAAAATATTCCATCAACTGAACCACCAACTCCCTTTTCTGAAGCAATTGGCAAGTTAACACTCAAGGAGGGAGTTAGACTTCCTGATATGAAGAAATATGATGGAACGACTGACCCTGCTACACATTATGATGACTTGGATCTCGAGCTGCAGATTTTGGGGTACCATGAGAATTTAAGGGCGAAGCTAATTTCACTAAGCTTAAGGGGAACTGCTAAAGAATGGTTCAAGAACTTGAAGTCTCATTCGGATTGAATCAGCTGAACAATTCAAAAGCATGTTCGTTAAGAAGTTTGCCATTTATCGCTTAAAGAAGAAGTCTTCAAGTACTTTGTTCAATATCTACAGGAAGCCAGGGGAGACGCTGGGAAAATATATAGAGCGTCTAAATTTGGAAATTGGAAAAGTGAATGCTCCCACCGTGGACTTGGTAACCTCGGTGTTGCAAAACCGTTGCCAAAGCGCAAAGCTGATTGAAGTACTAACTTGGGACGCTCCTGATTCGATAGAGCAAGTAATGGATCTCGCTAATAAAGTGGTTAAAGTGGAGGAGATCACCATAAATCAAGGATTAACCGACCTGCCAGAAAATCCTAGAGGAAAGGAGAATAAAGACTAGAGGAGAGATCCTAGGGGAAAAGATCGTGAGCACAACCGACAACCTTTCAAGAGGTTTGATAATTGGACTCCTTTGAAGAAACCAATTGGCGAAATTTATGCGATAGTTGGGGATAAGGAAAGGTTCAGACCTCCAAGACCCATGACGCTAACTGAAGAGATGAAGCAATCCAAAAAATATTGTAAGTTTCATCGACAAAATGGACATACCACTAACGATTGCAGGGCTTTGAGAATGGAGATTGAACGGCTCATTCTCGAGGGCAAACTTATTGAATATGTATTGGAGAATAGACAACCGAGGGATGAGAAATTAGCGGTTGGACGAAAGCGAAGTCGTTCCCCAAAAGAAAAGAAGGACGAACCAAGAAGAAGGAGGGGTAACGGGAACGATGATATCGAAAACGGAGTAAATGTGATTGCCGGAGGACCTACAGGTGCGGATTCGACCAAAAGTAGGAAACGGATTTCACGTGATATACAATATGAGCGTTCGAAACGTCCAGAGATAGACTTAGTCTTTGCGGTAGACAAGATGGATACAAAAATTACATTCGATGATAGCGACTTCGATAGCTTGTCGTCACAAGCTAAGGAGGCTCAATACTTAAATTGCCCAATGGTGGTTACTGCGGTAATTGCGAATCACGCGGTAAAAAGAATAATGATAGATAATGGATGCTCATCTAACATTATTTTCATGGATGCCTTACAACAAATGAAGCTCGGACAATACGAGATCTCCGAGGTGAATTCACCTCTATTAGGATTTGGCGGAAGTGAAGTCAAGCCTGTAGGAAGAATAATGCTACCAACATCTTTTGGTGTCAATCCAAAGAGGAGAACGTTGAATGTGGAATATCTCATTGTTGATATGCCATTCGCATACAATGTATTAATAGGAAGGCCAGGAATAACTGCATTTGCTATGATTATTTCAACAGTTCATCAGAAGATAAAATTTCCAACTCCTGGGGGAGTCACAGAACTGACAACAAACTATCGCGATTCGTGGAGCTGTTATGTTACATCAACAAAACCTGCCAAGGCAAAAAATGCACCTGATATAGCTCTGATTGAAGCTCGAGACGCAGGGACTCCACGAGCAACAAGGAGTAAAGACATTGAGATGGTGCTAGCAACACAAGAAGATCAGCAGGAAATCCCAGAAGATTTTGATGTTCCCATGCAGGGAGATAAACTGAAACTAGCAAAAGAAGAAAGAGAGGATAAAACCACTTTGCGTTACATGAAACAATTGGAGATGAACGTATGAAGCCTTCTGGAGAATTCAAGGAAGTTACTTTAATGGAGAATGAGCCGGAGAAAATCATCAAAATCGGAAGTGAACTGCCAATGGAGATGGAGAAAGCATTGATAGCATGTTTGCAGAGAAATTTTGATGTATTTGTATGGACTGATTCGGATTTAAAAGGCATAGATCCACGGGTTGCAGTGCACCACTTGAATGTCAATCCAAATGCAAGACCAGTTCGGCAGAAGAAGAGACACTTCAGTGATGAGAAGAATAAAGCGGCAGAATTGGAAGTACAAACAAAGTTAGCAGCATGACACATATTTGAAGTTCAATATTCAGAATGGTTGAGCAATGTCGTGCTGGTACCAAAGAAACCAACCATATGGCGTATGTGCGTGGACTACACGGATTTAAACAAACATTGTCCACGAGATCCTTTCCCATTACCTAGAATTGATCTTGTGGTTGATTCAACAGCAGGATGTGCACTACTTAGTCTTTGTGATGCACAGAGTGGATTTCATCAAATCTTGATGGCAGTCAAAGATCAACACAAAACCGCATTCATAACAGACAGGGGGATATTCTGTTACAGAGTAATGCCATTTGGATTAAAGAACGCAGGAGCAACATTTCAGAGGCTGGTTGCGAAGATGTTTTACCATCAGATAGGTAAGACAATGGAAGTCTACATAGATGACATGCTTATTAAAAGTTTAAAGGCGGAAGACCATGTTAAGCATCTTGAAGAAGCTTTTGGGATCATGAGGCAGTACGGGATGAAGTTGAATCCAAAAAAGTGTACATTCGGAGTCAAAGCGGGGAAATTTCTAGGCTTCATAGAAGCAAACCCGGATAAGATCAAAGCTATAATGGATCTGCCATCTCCCAAGTCGGTTCGCGAAGTCCAACGGTTGGTGGGGAGAATAACGGCACTCAGTCGTTTTATATCACATTCTGCGGAGAAAAGTTTGCCTTTCTTCAAAAAGTTAAGAAAAACGCCAAAGTTTACTTGGACGGAAGATTGTGAGGAGGCATTTCGTCAATTGAAGATTTATCTGACAACGCCACCACTATTGTCAAAACCCAAGGATAACGAAATATTATATCTCTATTTAGCTGTAACAAAAAATTCACTCAGCACGGTCTTGGTCCGAGAAGAGGATAGGAAACACCTACCAATTTATTACGTGAGCAAAGTTTTGAATGGAGCAGAACTCAATTATTTGGAGATTGAGAAGTTGGCATACGCATTGGTGATAACTGCAAGGAAACTAAGACCATATTTTCAGTCACACCCAGTCATAGTACTTACAAATCAACCGTTGAAGCAGGTGATGGCAAAGCCAGAAACGTCAGGCAGGTTGGTCAAGTGGGCAATCGAGCTAGGAGAATATGGTTTGGAGTACTTACCAAAAACTGCGATCAAAGCACAAAGACTGGCGGATTTTGTCGCAGAAACTATCTCCAAAGCAGATCCATCAATTGATGTGGCTACAGTGACGGAAAGCAGTCAAAAGGATGAAATCGGGGCAGCAAAAGAAATATGGACTCTACACGTGGACGGATCCTCCACAGTTGATGCAGGAGGTGCAGGAATTTATATTAGGTCGGCAGATGGAAGAGAATTCGATTATGCCATTAGATTGAATTTTCAAGTCACAAATAATCAAGCAGAGTATGAAGCCATGCTAGCCGGTATACAAATGGCAAAATCGCTTGGGATAACTAAACTTATGGCATTCACAGACTCTCAATTAATTGCAAATCAATTTGAGGGAAGATACGAAGCTAAGGAGGCGGCAATAGTGAAGTACCTTGAAAAGCTGAAGGAGGCAACATCTAGCTTTGAGATGTTTATTATATCACAGATTCCGCGATTGGAGAATGAACGGGCCGACTCACTATCAAGATTTGCAAGCACTGCAGAAGTCTTTGTGGAGAGATGAGTGACATTGTTGGCCGCAGATCAACCCTCAATCAGCAAAGGCCTGGAGTCAACAACAACACAAGCCTTAGATTACGTTTTGCCAGTAGAAGTAGAGGCGTGTTGGAAGGATGAAATAATAGACTATTTACAAAACGGGAAATTACCAACTGATTCACAAGCTGTGAGAAGACTCAAATATAAATCAGCAAGATTCACCATGTTTAATGGAGAACTTTACAAAAGATCTTTTGAGGGACCACTCTTGAGATGTTTGTCACCCACCCAGGCGAAGCAAGTCTTGAGAGAAATTCACGAAGGAAGTTGTGGAAATCATTCTGGAGGGCGGTCCTTGGCACAGAAGATACTCCGACAAGGATACTTTTGGCCAACAATTATGAGAGATTCGATGGATTATACTAGGAGGTGTAGAAGTTGTCAACTACACGCAAAAATCATTCATACACCTGCACAACCAATGACAGTCGTAAGCTATGGATGTCCCTTTGATCAATGGGGAATAGATATTGTAGGACCAATGCCAGTGGCGTCCGGCGAAAGAAAATGGTTGTTGGTAGCAGTTGAATACTACACCAAGTGGGTTGAGGCTGAAGCACTTGTGACAATAACAGACACCAATGTGAAGAAGTTCATCTGGAAGAACATTGTATGCAGGTTCGGAATCCCTAGGGTACTAATATCTGACAATGGAAGACAATTCCAGGGATTCAAGATTCAAGATTGGTGCAAGGATATGAAGATAGAGCAGAGATTCACATCTGTCACGCACCCAGAAGCTAATGGGCAAGTTGAGGCTACAAACAACACACTCGTAAAGAGTTTGGAGAAAAGGTTGCAAGGTGAAGGAGGAAATTGGGCAGACGAGTTGCCAGGAATATTATGGGCATATCGCACAACACCACGAACTTCTACGGGCGAAACTCCGTATTTGTTAACGTATGGTTCAGAAGCAGTAATACCCGCGGAAATCGGAATGCCAACTTATCGAATCGTCACATATAATGAGGAACAAGCATTAAGAGCTAGACAAATGGACCTCGAGCTAATAGGACCAACAAGAGAAGAAGCCTACCAACGCACTCAAGCTTACAAGTCCATGATGGCAAAAGCATACGACAACAAAGTTCGTTTCAGAAACTTTCAAGTGGGGGACTTGGTCCTAAGGAAAGTAGAAGCCACCAAGCATGTGGGGAAATTAAAGCCAAATTGGGAAGGACCATACAGGGTGGAAAAAGCAAGCGCAAAAGGATACTATTATTTACAAGAATTGGGAGGAAGGACATTGTCACGCCCTTGGAACGTCAAGAATTTGAGAAGGTTTTACAGTTAGAAGAGTTAGCAGATCAACAGGCTGAGTGGCAAGTTAGGACCGTAGTTTCAATGCTTTATTTACTTATTCTTCTACAAATTACGAGTCTCAATGCAAGAACTCCAATTGTAATACTTAGCACTGAACTACGGGGACTTGATTCCTAGCCACCTATACATGGCGGGATACGTAGGCAACTCGGAAGTTCATCGAGCTCAGTCCCAAAACTTATAAAATTTCATATTTTATTTAAGTTTGGTTGTTTGTCTACGTTATATTAACATTCTTATCAACACAAGTATTAACACACAACTCGTAAGACGAGCATTATGCCTCGCAGACGTTCAATAGGTTGAGCATGGTGCCTCACTGCCTATCCGTAAGACGAGCATTGTGCCTCGCAACATATTTCACAAGACGAGCGTTACGCCTCGCAATTTGTCCGTAAGCCGAGCATTATGCCTCGCAGACAGTCCGTAAGTCGAGCACTGTGCCTCGCAGACAATTCATAAGACGAGCATTGTGCCTCGCAGACGTTCAGTAGGTTGAGCATGGTGCCTCACTGCCTATCCATAAGACGAGCATTGTGCCTCGCAACATATTTCATAAGACGAGCATTGCGCCTCGCAATTTGTCCGTAAGCCGAGCGTTATGCCTCGCAGACAGTCCGTAAGTCGAGCACTATGTCTCGCAGACTATTCATAAGTCGAGCAGTGTGTCTCGCGGAATCAAAAGTAAGACGAGCATTGTGTCTCGCAGTCTCCTCAAAAGATGATCACTTAACAAGTTGTATGATCAAAATCATCACAAAGACACAATGTTATCACCAAAAGGTTGACTACAAAAATGCGACCAAACTTGGCATAAGAAACAAAGGAACACAAAGACATTACCAAAAAATTAAACATCTATTAAAGCAAAGAGTAAGCACAGCAATGGCGCAATATCAACAGGAATATACTAAACAAATATCAAAGTCACAAGCATAAAATGTTAGAATCTACAGGAAAAAGATAGTGGCACGCAGGCCCAAAAAAGTCACAGCACTAGCCTAACAACTACTCAGCTACTTCTTCAAACGGAGGCCAACCGACTTCAATGCATCTCGACTCTGCCGGGCAATATCCTCCAACGACTCATTCAGCGGGGACGTATCATCTTCAGGACGCACCCGGACCG
Organism: Misopates orontium; assembly: GCA_946800315.1. Classification (NCBI taxonomy): domain Eukaryota; kingdom Viridiplantae; phylum Streptophyta; class Magnoliopsida; order Lamiales; family Plantaginaceae; genus Misopates; species Misopates orontium. The sequence goes on along the minus strand of OX326953.1, from coordinate 33,140,928 downwards.
GAGCAGGAGCAGGCTCAGAAACAGCAACGGCACTAGGATCGGCTCCAGGGTCAGGAGATGGCACTGAGACCGTCACAAGGCCAGCAGAAGCAAGAGGAACCCCCAAGGGCACGTCGACAGGACCAGCGGAAGCCAGAAGCTCTCCCTCCTCGGGAACCTCACTCGAAGAAACCTGCACACGAGGAACTCCAGAAGTAGAGGCGACAGTAGCACCACGGGAAGCAGCATCCTTCTTAGCTCTCGCCTGCGCTCGTAGGTGATCGCGGAGCCAGACAGATCTCATTCGAAGGACGCGCTGGAATGTCTCTGAGGCATCAACACTCTCAGTCTCTGAACCATCCTCGTCGTCTGAGTCTTGCACTCCCTCGGCAAGTCGATCAAGGATATCAAAGTCTTCCTTCTTGCGATCAGGAGCGAAGCCATCTTTGCGCTCCACATCATCCAAGGCATAGTCGTATCCCTTTGATAGATCGAACCCACCGCGTACAGTACAAATGGTTCCCCAGGCGGCAGAGCGGAAGAATTCAGCAACCGCAGCAACTTTATCATCTGCTGATAAACCCTGCGACACGACAAAGAGCAAGAAAACCTGAATAAGACAAATACGTACTAAAATCATGATTAAAGGGAAATAGGCGAAAGAGAACCTCAGACTTAGCCCGATCATAGCCAATCTGCTCCGAGGTAGCTGCTCGCGTCAGTGCCGCATCACGCTCCTTTTCCACAACCTTCAAACGAGCAGCTAAAGCAGTGAGCTCCCCCTTGGTGCGGATTTCTTTCATCCCTAAGTCATCCTTGGCACGCTGGAGCTTGTCGAAATCCTTGGATAACGCCTTCAGTTTGGCTTCACTTGCAGCATGAGCCTCCTTGGATTTCTTCAATTCTGCCTGTGCCAATCGAAGCTCCTCCACGACACACTTCATAGAAGTTTCTACCTCACGAGTCTTCATTTTGGCCTGCTCTTCCAAAATCTGAGCCTGTGCTGCGGTAGACTTGTAATGTTCCAGACGAGAGTTGTACTCGGCTCGAGCATCGTTAAAGATGTCAAAATTCTCCCGCATGGTCTGCATATTTATCATCGCCTGAAAATCAACGGTGGGAAAAGGTCAAGACACGTATTTCAAAAGAATACAGGAAGTTAGTAAAGGTAAAATACCAAAATCACTTACTGTGGAGAAAGCTAGAGCAGTGCGGCTACACAAGCCTTCTGGACCAACCTCTTCGAAATACCTCTTCCTATCAAAAGAAGAAAGGAAGCCCTGGCAAGCACGCATGGCGGCAGTGTCAGTCAGCATATAGGAGCCGACATTCATAGTAGCGTGAGGTATCTCTTCGACATTGATGTCCAGGTCATCAACAGTATATCGGTTACAATCATCGTGAGCAGGGCGCTTTTCACGGCGACGATCATCTGAAGGCGCAGGGCGTTTGCGTGCGTTTGGATCTGGGCCAGCAAGATTGCCCTCACGCACCGCTCTAATAACTGCTGGATTGCGTTCCCGACCGCTAGCAGTAGTCAAAGGTATAGAAGCCTGCTGTGAGGAGCCGCCAGTGGTGTTACTTCTAGAACTCCGAGGAGGAACCACGGATGCAGGAGCACTAGGTAATGAGATACCCGCAGGAGAAGTAGTAGTATCAGGGCCAGTCGGGACAACAGCAGGAGCAGGCTCTGGAACTCCAGTATCGGCAGGGCCACTACCGGATGCTAGATCCTCAAAAACCTCCCGCATAGCAGCAAGCTTACGCTTGGATTTGCTGATAACCATCTTTTCTGCAAGAAGCAAATAACAAAGATAAGTATAATATTACGAAGAATGAGAGTAATTTGGTAAAAAAGACAAGCAGGAATAAAAACAAATATACCAAAATCAACTGTTCCATTATACGGAAAAACGACGGAGTACCCCCCAGCACGAAGAATGGAGTTCTTTGTCAGGGACGATGCATCAAACTTATGACTCCTCAACATGAGTATGTCATCAGAAGATAAAGAGGCAGGAGGACACCGGGGAGCTCGAGCTCCGTCCGTCCAGTCTCGCCTAAAGTTGAACTCTCCAGGCGTGGACTCCTTAATATAAAACCACTGATTCTTCCATTCTTTTCCGAAACTAGACTGAAGACCAGTTAGGAAACTATTGTTTTTCCTAGCAGTCAGGAAATAAAAACCCGCATCCTCACCAGTCGTTCGAAATTTGCTAAGGAACATTTGGAAGAAAGAATCAGCAGTACAGGGTAACTTGTATACCCTCATCAAAATGATAAAGGCATGAATGATACAGTAGGTATTGGGAGTGAAATGGGATGGACAAGAAGGCAAACGAAGCAGAATTTGTCGAACTACATCATGGAGCGGAAATCTAAGCCCACAAGACAGGAAATTGTGAAAAATGGTCAAACAGCCAGGAGGCGGAGCATCTAATCGATCTTCACGGCCAGGAAAGATAATATCATACGTGTCAGGTACATCAAACATAGACCTATAGTATGAGGCTCCATGGGTGTTCATGGGACGAATACCCGCAAAGTTTAAAAGGTTATACATAGGAGAGGGAGCATCAAGATTTATACCCTCTTCAGCTAATTCCTGCATAGTTTCATCTACAATACTACTATTCACCTCTAAGGGAACAGGAACGTTTGATATAACGTCTACGGTGGTCGGTTCAGAAATGTTAGTCAGAAACTCATCGTCAGAATTATCTACAATATTCACTTCTTTATCAGAACCTTGGGCATTAGAAGAGGAAGCGTCACTATCAGACTCCCCACTACCCGATGATGACTCAGACCCAGAGCCTGATGACTCGACAACATCAGGAACACCTAAAGAGCTATTGGTTTCCATATCTGACTCAGAAGTCATTATAATACTAAGTAGGAATAAGTTAGTGATTACCGATTCTAGGGTTTAGGTCAATGACTCTTTCAAATTCAGGATCACGCCTCTCGTAGGACCTTTCTGCCGGAACAAATATTCTGGGGGCACCCGGAACTGGGATTCTAGCAGGACGCGAAGGTCGGGATGAACGTGATGGGCTGGTCCTGTGAGTTGGAAAACGCTCACGATCGGCAGTGGCACGTGTGGATTGTGAATGGCGTTCGAAGGATGAAGGTGGTTCGCGGTGAGAGCGATGTTGGTTTGAACGAGCCGTCGTAAAAAATCTGCATGAAAATTCGTTGAACGAATTAGTTCGTAAAAGTTTGCAAATTTTCAGGAAAATTTCTTAAGTTTTACAGCTCGAATACAAGGTATTCGACCTATGGTAATAAGTCGAAAATGAGCCTAAGGCAATAAGTCGAAAATAAACAATATAGAGGGTGTTCCGACTTATCGAGTTATCTATTATAGCTCGATTACAAACACTTTCGGCATATAGCAAATAAGTCGAAAGTAAATCTTGACGACCGTTGTTCGACTTATAGTGGAATTATCGAGTTATTTCACTTGTCAAAATTTTTAGAGGGTGCTTCGACTTATCGAGTTATCTATTATAGCTCGATTACAAACACTTTCGACATATAGAAAATAAGTCGAAAGTAAATCTTGACGAGCGTTGTTCGACTTATCGTGGAATTATCGAGTTATTTCACATGTCAAAACTTTTAGAAGTTATTTATGACATTTCGAGTTATCATTCTATGTAATCGAGTTATCTGCCTAATTCGAGCTATACCTTTGCGGAATCGAGTTATTTTGTGGTATTTTCGAGTTATTTTCAACTTCTCAGTGTATTCGAGCTATCTCTGTTCGAGTTATTTTCAAGAGCTCGAGTTATTTCCGCGAAATCTGATGATGCGATGACTCGGTGCGGTGGGTATTTATAGAAGCGATCGGCGGTAAAATTACCGGTATACCCTTACCTCGAGCTATAGCTCATTCAAGCTATAGTTCATTCGACTTATTTTTCAGAGGACAAATTTTTCGAGCTATAGTTTATTCGACTTATTTTTCAGACGACAAATATTCCGAAGTTTTTTCCTAAAGATTGGGGTTTTGCAGTTTCACGGGCCCGACTCGTTGCACGATTACCGGGATTCTTACACTGTTTTAGTTTGAATGACCAATGTTTTCACACATTACTCTTCCAAACTGGGGGACTCCATGATGTGTCAAATCTCGGTATCGTCATATCTTAAAATTCGGTATCATATGTACGGCATTATTTCGGAATATTACGCCACGACAACACCATTATTTTTTAATGCAAGATTGCAATTTAAGGCAAAACTCAAAATTAGGCCATTTAGGCCCAATTTCGAGTTATTTGGGGCCCAATTCGAATTTCACAAGCCCAATTCGAGTTGTTCCAGGCCCAACTCGAGCTGTTTCTAGTTCATTCGAGTTATTTCTTTGCAGGTAATTCGAGTTATTTCTTTACAGGTCATTCGAGTTATTTCTTTGAAGGTCATTCGAGTTATTTAATGGAGGTCATTCGAGTTATTTAATGGAGGTCATTCGAGTTATTTCTGGGAGTCCTAGTTTGACTTGTTCAACTCATAGTCCTATTTGGAGTGCACTTCTAGCTGAATAAGGACTCTTATGCTTATATAAAGGGATCCCATTCCTCATTCTAAGGTATGTTTTACATTATTCTAAGCTCTAAGTTCGAGTTATATAAGTCGACCTCGACCTATTTTCCAAGCTCATTCGAGCTGTTCTACAAATAGCTCGAGTTCGACCTATTTTGGCTCTCATTCGAGTTGTTTTGTTCTGTTTCATTCGACTTGTTTGATTCAGTTCATTCGACTTGTTTGGCCTTCTCATTCGACTTATTGCTCTCAGTTCATTCGAGTTATTACTTAGTGCATATCCGACCTATTCTAGCCAGTTCATTCGACTTGTTGCCTTGTTCAACAAGATCTCATATTCCGATCCGTCTGACTCGAGCGTTGGAGTGCCTTCGCCGGAGAAGGCACCGGCTTAGTTCACGTTTGGTGTTGAGTGCAGGTTCCGAACTCAAAAAGCTGCTTGAGCATCCAGCAGGAACTGAAGCAGTCTGACGTGGAGTGTTGGAGAGTGGACACGTATCCAGACGAAAATACCCCACATCAAGCATAATAATATAAAAATGACACCCCAAACAACTCTTAATTTTAGAGGGGATGTCCCTGTAATTTTTCAAACCTCATGGGAGGTCTCTGTAGTTTCGCAAACCACAGGGAATGTATGTGTAATTACACCAAACCTCAGGGGGTGTAGCTGTAATTATCCCTAAATTTTAAAACACAACACATCCTAATAGGAATTTCAGATTTGTGTAATTTGCGGCCCTTATATTGAGGAGGAAAAACTTATATCCTACAATTTTCTACTCAAATTAGACTGAAGCAATTTCTTCCACTTGTATATTTTAATAAATATATAAGTAAATAAAAAGTAAAGTAGTTTTTCCGAGTCTCTATTGTGATAAAGAGTAAAAAGATCCCCCTTTAGGTAATGCTCATATATCCTATCCTTGCATATTTTTATGGTGAATAGGATATTGACTGTGTCCGTCCGTGTTCCTATTCGCGCGTGGTTGGTTAATGATAATTAATTACACATCCATCCCCCCCCTACCACTTTCAAACCTTCCAAAAATCTCCCTCCACTTTCCACATAAGGTCATATTTGTCAAACAAGATTTATTGGGCCGTTTCAGTTTCACTATTATATATATATATTATCAATCAAATACTATAATAATAACATACGGCTTTCCCCTTCCCCAAGTCTGAAAATTAATACAGATTCTACCTTAACTCACTTTTTATTCTTTTTTCTGTATTATTATTATTATTATTATTATTTAATAAATGGGTAGTAGACCGACTTAACTTTGGTTTTCACGAGGCGACAAGGAACTAAATTAAAGTTGGGAACTAGTAAAAATATAAAAAAGTACCAAAAAAGCCCTTCACTCTACCAAACAAACAAACCCTAATCTCTCTCCGAAACTAACGTTCCTCTCTCAACAACTTCTTCTTCTCCTCTAATTTATGTTTGTGTGTGTATGTGTTTTCTGGTTTATTATTTATTAGCTTTTTATCGTACTGTTAAATATTGACCGTCCGATCTGAGTTAGATCGATCGAGCCAGATCTGAGACGAAGAACCACTCACGCGCCATGGTAGTGAACGGCAACACGATGATGACGAAGAGAGTACTCAAGCGGAGGAGGGTAACCGCGCAACTCACCGATTTTCTCACCGTTGACCGAAGCACGGCGTTGACCGGCGGACCTTTCAGATCCGTGGTGAGAGACTTCCTCGACAAGCACGCGCTCCCACCTCCGCCCTCGTCGTTATTCCCGCACATGCTGACGTGGCAGATCCCGTTCCGCGTCGGAGATCTCGTCGGAGAAGACGGTGGACCGGCGGTGGTGTGCGTGGACGTGGTGGAGGAGGACGTGGCTAGATCTAGATCTTCTCTCTATTGTGACCACTGTCGTGTTGTTGGTCAGTACCTCAACTTAATAATTAAATAATAATAATTTAATTATTTGATCTAATTAGGAAAAAGTTAAGTTCTACTGGTGCACATACGGTGTCGTTGATTTTACTTTAGAGGATTTTATTTAACTGTTGTTTAATTTAATTATTTGACATATAGTACTAAAGTTTATTTGAAAAAAAAGGAAAGATGGGGGCCACATTGTCGCTATCCTTTTAGCTTTTTTGTGACTAGCATCTGGACAATGGGGCTACAAAAGTCTTTTGAGTATAGCCAAACCTGAAACCTGTCCTTATAATTTGCCAGCGTGAAATAAGTTAGGTTTGAGTATCAATCAGACTATTTTAACTTATATTTGTTTCTTTTCTTACTCTCTTCTTTGTTATTTTTATTTAATATGTATTTGTGCATGTGTGTGTGTGTGTGTGTTGTAATTAGGATGGAGCAGTAATCCAGTGAGTGCAAAGAGGTACCACTTGATAGTAAAAGTGGATGGCAACTCAATTGCTGGCTTCAATAAAACGTGTGTTGCCTGCGGTGATGCCCTTCATACGACGGATTCTAGGTCTGAATTTACTTGGCTGCTTAATAATGTTTTTGGCAACTGTTGTATGTATTGGTATCTATTTCCAGTGTTCCATGTCTACCGCATATATATATATATACAAACATTCCATTGCCAAAAACCTTTGTCGTATTTATACACCAAGTCTTACCCTTAAGTCTCACAAATAAATAAATATATATATTCAATCATGTAGTCGTCTAAATCAATTAAGTTGGTCGATTGATAACTAGTTCTCATGGATCCTTTATTTTCTGGATGATTGTAATTTCCTTAATTTAACCAAGTTAATTTTGTGAATAAGTTTCTTGTCTAACTTGCTTGGGCATCTTGGATGATATATATGTATATAATGTTCATATTTGATAAATAAGTTTTGAAATCCTGAGTTAAATTTTCACGCAGATGCAAGTCATGCAACCATGTTATGACTACAGAAGACGTGGAAGACTGGATATATCAACAGCTGGAGAACACAACACACTTGTTACACGGTGTGGTTCATGCGAATGGATACGGTCATCTACTTAGAGTCAATGGAAGAGAAGGTGGCTCCAAGCTACTTTCTGGACGCCATATCATGAACTTTTGGGATCGGATTTGCACAATGCTGGGTGTCAGGTTGGATACTTTCATAGCTCTAAAGTGGCTATTTCTGTTACCTTCTTCAACTTTCATTTTTTCTGGCATACACAAAATGAGAGTAACCTTAGCTTAATCAACAGAAAGGTCAGTGTGATGGACGTGTCAAAGAAGAATGGTTTAGATTATCGTCTGCTTCATGCAGTAGTCAAAGGGCATCCATGGTATGGGGAGTGGGGCTATCAGTTTGGTGCCGGTAGTTTCTGTCTAACCCACGATGACTATAAATCTGCTATCGAAACCCTTTCCTCTTTGCCTTTGTCCTCCTTTCAATCTCAAGGACGGAAACCTCGAACGCTGCTGCAAGATATGATTTCATTTTATCAGTCTATATCTGAGAAGGAGCTTGTAAATATAAGAGATCTCTTCTGTTTCTTGACGAGCTTGATAATTGATGCCCGCCACACTCCAAGCGTGGACTGTCATCCTTCAAAGAAACTTAAAACTTGTCATTCCAGGACATTGTGTTCATGGACCATTACCGACATAAAACGCGTTGAAGAAGCTATGTTCAAGGTGTTGCGTGCTGTTAGTGGGTCCACTTGGGTGAGATGGCGTGCGCTTAGAGGTGCTGTTTGCAAAGCAGGTAGTCCAGAGCTTTTGGATTACTGCCTTAAAGAACTCAAGGGGAAACAAGCATCTCCAACCATGGTTATCAATGCCCGATCAGATTCGAATTCTGGTGCCATGGAGTACAGGTCAGAATCTTTCTTATTAGACCGATTCTTGAAATTCTTTCTTTCCTAATTACGATTAACTAACTGTAACTTCTATTGCTTCAGACTTGAGCCAGGAAGCGCACCCCTGCAGCATAATAATACCTCTTTGAATAGCTTTTCCCTCACAAACATCCTATCAGAAGAACGCCTTTTACACGATCTTAAATATTTTTACGGATGCATGCTTCATCCTGAAACTATTGGGACTCAGATTTCTCCTAGCCAGAGAAATCTCGCCGTCAGCTCGGGTATGAAGATTCTTGATTGCAAACAGTTTGTTAAAGACTACAATCCAGAGTATATTCTCTCTCTTTTTAAGGAGGATGCTGTTCAGCTGTTATGCGAGGTGGACCTCATGGAGGAACCCATGTTCCCTAATCCTCCATCGGAGTTACTAGTACTATCCCCTGACGCCACCATTGCGGAACTTAAGCATGAAGCAATGAAGGCTTTCCAGGACGTATATATAATGTTCAGAAGGTTCCAAGCTGATGAAGTTGTGGGCTATGAAGGTGTTGATGAATCTCTCAAAATAAAACTCTTGCTAGGGTCTACTAAATCTGTCAAGATTCGGGGACGGTTCCTAGGAAAAAACGGGTTGGGTAAGTTTAGGACGGAAAGGGGGGTCGAGAAGTGGATAGTGGATTGCTATTGTGGTGCAAAGGATGATGATGGGGAGAGAATGCTAGCTTGTGATGTTTGTGGGATATGGCAGCACACCAGATGTTCTGGGATACCGGAATCTGATGCTGTTCCGTCTAGCTTTTATTGCCACAAGTGCAGAAAAGCAAATAGCCACTGCAAGGTGGTGGATAGTGTTGCTGGGATATGGCCTTATGAACAACAAACACTGGGGTTTTTGTAATCTGTAAATTGTTTTTGTTTTTCTCTGATAGGTCTGAAGATGTGTACATATGACCTGGACCGTAAACAAGACTTTCAGTGGATGTTGGCTTTTCCCAGTGGCATACCTCAAAATGTGCTTGTGTGTGTTTAATGTTTTGTGTTTTTTATTTCTCAACACCTTGCTGTTGGTGTCGGTTGTGTTTCGCGCTCCAACCAGAATATGATACCAAATACAAATGTCCGAGGGGGTGTGGAACTTAAAATCATCTGAGTATAAACGAAGCTTAAACGCATTCTATAGCTTTTGGAATATTGCCTAATCAAAAACTGAACACGTAAGAGTTGAGATTTCAAAAATAATGAAAATATAAAACCATTGAAACATAGATTGTTTTTGTCATCAAATATTAAGAATTGGTCTTATAATATTTTGAACTTTAAAGAAATTATTTGTAATTTGGGAGACGTTACGAAGGATTCCTAAAAATCGAGCAAACGGCATTACTTGATAATCAAGTTGCGGCCCTTGTTGGGCTACTTTCTAGAGTTCACCTCCTGTCTCTTGCCATATCTTTGGTCCACAAGACACATATAACCCACGTCTCTTAATCAGAAAGATTGTAGAAAGCAAGAGAATTGTGTCTCCGCCCTTATAAGTTGCTCCCGGCGTATTTATCTACAATTAATCCCTTAATCATCGAAAAATGTGTGAGTAGTCCTCTGAAGCCATTGAAAAATGTATGAATAGTCCTATGAAGCCAAATTCAACATACATAAATGCAGGAACATGGCCAAATACGATGGCTGAATTTGACTTCAGGGGTAGTTATTTTACAATAGATGTTTGTGTTTAGAAGTAAAAAAAAACTGTAAAAGGACTTATAGATTGGGATTTGATGCATTCTACACAAAATATCTCTTCAAATTTCTTTCTCCCTCATTAAGGAAAAAGATAGTTTTAGAAGCCCCTAAGACTGGGGCGGAGCCAGGATCTAGGAAGACGGGGGCGGCATCTATAAGAAAATATAACTTTTTAACTTAATTTTCTGTGCGATCCTAAATATATCACACGAATGAATTATAAAGAAGACAAATTAACTTCAAGAAAGTCAACATACTTGGTAAAAATTAGCTCTAACACCTTTAATTGTAACTATATCCGTTAATCAAGCAACTTAATCTCTTTAAAATCAAGATTTTAACATATATTCTCAAAATAACAAAGATAAAAAGTCTAAATAACAGGTCATTAATATAAAAATAGCAAGGCATATGAGAAGTTTTATTCACAATATAGATAACAGTAGCATGCTTCATGATTTTCACTGCATTTTATTGAACTGTAAATACAAGCAGTCCTCGTGTTTGGTAGTTACATGGGGTACATGCAAATATTCTTTGTTTTGTGTATTAGTTATGCGTGTTTAAGACTTGTTAGAGAAACATGGTTAAATAATTAAAAAGAATGAACATGCTTGTTTAAGACTTTTGAGTCTATGTATTAGTCATCAATTAAACACATGTCATTAATTTAGTGCATATTAATATTTTAACTGTCATGATTAATATATTTTTTGGTAGATTTTATGTCCTTAATTATATTATTTTTACATATAGTTCATCTTGTATTAGAAGCTAACCAAAAATTATATTTGATACAACAAACTTGCACGTACATTAATTGATTGAAAAATAATTAATTTTATCCTAAATATATATTGGTTGTGTAGCGTTCGAAATAATGATGACATACTAACCCAATATATATTAGTGATAATTATAGTTACAAATCATGACACTTAGTCTAGTTAATAGTTATAGAAATATTTCTCAACATCTGAATAGTTATGAAAACGCCCAAAAAGTTTCAAAATTATTGGAGACTCCAGATGTTTGAATAGCTCATAAATTTGGAAAAATATTAAATGTAAATTACTTATCACTTATGTTCCCATGTTTTAAGAATTATCTATTCAATTCTTCTCGTATTGAAGGATTTTAATGAGACCAACTCCAGAATTTTATTGGTGGGAATGCACGGATACTTGAGAAAATCACGAAATGCACTATCCGATACGTATCGGATACGATACACGCCGAATAATCGTCGGATACGTATCAAATATGTCACGTGGCGTATCCATTTATTTTTATTTTTTAAAATTAGAATACGCGTATCAGATACTTCCCTAGGACGTATCCGATAAGCGTATCGGTAATTTAGGGGGCAGTTTGTTAGTTTTTGGATGGGTTATTATGTAACTTCAAGTAACTATGACTTAATCTTGCAAATATCACTCAAGTTAAAGGATAAATAATGTTATGGGTTCTTCAAATGAAAGAACTAACATACAGAGAAAAAAATGGGAGCTTCTATTTCGTCGAGACAAATAAAAGAGGGATGATGTAGTTGAACAACGAATAAGTTATCATGATGTTATTGGAGCTTGGATTGAATATTCACTAATTGTTATTGTATAACTCTTTAATATTGGTGTAATTTTTGAATTTACATTTTCGTACTTTGAGTTTAGATGGATTATGGATCTTTTCATTTTTGCTTGCATAACTTCTTGGTGTTTGAAATTGAATATATAGATATATTTGTTTATGAGTGAACTCAAAATATTATTGACAACATTTTATTATTATGTAGTTATATTAATTAAATTATTACTATAAAATATTCTACGCATCTTGCACGTATCGTATCCTGTAATTTTCAAAAAATATTTGTCCCCGTATCCGTATCGTGTCCTTACCATATCCTGTATCCCGTATCCGTGCAACCTCGTCTAACATTCCAATAATTTATTTCTTTTTCGTTTGGCACTTCACCCCTATTAATTGTGGGCCACTAACAAATTTATGGGATTGGTAGTAGTAGGCGATGGCTTGAGGGGGCAAATGTTACCAAATTCTCAATTTATCACCTAAATTTACTGATAGGTCTTTAAGTCTTTAATTTTACTTTTAACCAATAAGTCTCGATACCTAGTCTAGACAGGTATATAAGACAGTAAAATAAGACAGCAGATTTTTAACGTGGTTCGAATTATGTCCTACTCCACGAGGCTTTCGTCCAAGAATTCAAAGCTCTTTCGTCGATCAAAAGTTATTACACCTACTGGTTTTACTCTAACACCAAATCTCTCTAATGTTGACACTACCAGGAACCTTTTATGGTCTACTCCGTTTGAACCCGTAAGACAAACTCCCGTATGATCTTCTTATGATCAAGCCTCCAAGCGCAAAGCACATACGTATAGAATTCCTATAACTGGTGCAATCCTTTCCTGTTGAACTCCCTTCAACTCTTGTCGACTTGTCACGTTTTTGAATTAAATCAAGTATGAAAACTAAGGAATACAAAACAAAAGGAACACCTAAAGATGTATATTGTTTTACACGAGTGTTCTGCATTGATTCCTAGGAATTCTACTATTTATATGATAGCTCTCCTTGAAAGATCTCGAGATCCACGGCCAGACTCCCAATCCAGTCGGGACTCGATCTTTCCAAAATATTCGGATTCTTTCCATTGATAAGGCTTCTTTTCCTTTGATAAGTCTTCTTTTCGTTTTGATAAGATCTTCATGATCTTCGTTAATCTGCACATGAAAGACCAAAAAGGAACTCCACAAGGAAACAATCACTTAAGGATATAAACAAGAGTTTGGTAAAGGTTAACTTTCCATAAGATAATATTCTACAAGATCAAGTTAAATTTTCCCACACTTACTCAAATATTCACTCTCCTTTAAAAGATACTTTCCATAAAAACATAAGTGAATATTATCGTAAATAAATAAAACCAGAATTTTCCTTTAAAATATTTTCGCAAAACAAGGAAATAAATCGTGTTGGACATGCAGTCCTGACAATCTCAATCGAGTCTGATTTGTGTCAAACTTGCGGTCCTAACAATCTCCCTCAATTGACTTGTTTTGGAAAACTCTTTTAAAACCAAGGAAAATGTAAACATGCTGAAAATAACAAGTGAGTAAACCCATAGGCAGATAAATCAAACTAACCGTTAAGACAACAATAATCAAAAAAATAAAGAAACTAAGTTTAGAGTTCTAAAGCGGAATAATCAAAAAATAAATAAAAATAAGATAAAGCAGCAGCAGCTCGGATGATCTCCCCCATTCTTCAAAGTCTCCCCCAATCTCCATTTTCTTCTATTCCCCCATTTTGCCAGAACCAGTCAAGGCTTGTCCGCTAATTGGGCAAGTGACTCGTTCATGGACTCTAGCAGTTGAATCACACAGGCGAGTTGCTACTGTAGGTTGTCGAGACTGACCCTGGGAATAGATGGACCAGCTTCATCGTCACCAGCAGTTGGGACAATGGGCCGGACATGAGATCTGAGAATGGCTTGAACAAGGTGGTGAGGAGCATGATAAGGGTTGAGCCGCCACGTCATCTTACCTTTCTTGACCCGAACATCCACTAGGGCTGTGAGCGTGCAAAAAATCAGGGATGGATAGCCCAGGGTCATCATCTTTTGGTCAAATGTTTCAAGTTGGATGCGCTCGAAGACCAGTTTTTCCAAGTTAATGGGGGCATTCGAACCAATGCGGAACAAGACAGAAGCAGTTAATGGATTCAAGGTAGAAGTATGAGACATGGGAAACCAATTTCTTACCACGATTCCAAAAATCAAACCATACCAAGGAAGAAGAGCACCTCGATGGAGATTACCATTTGACGGCCACTTCAAGTTGCTGCCAGTGATGGTAGTCGTGATTGCATTCATGTATGTCTCCGTTCTAGCTTGGAGTCGTGACCGGTTTGCACATCAGGAGAACCCAATTGCATATTCAGAATCTGAGGACTGATTTGGAAGATGTGGTTCCTCACGAACACTGAATGTTCCTTGGCTGAGCCTGGAACGCCAAATTGAGTATCCAGATTGACATAGAATTCGTGCACAATCTGGGTGACACACGGTTGGATCCTGCGAGTGGATTCAAGAGAACCTCTCACCTCCAAAAACTCCAATTTCCCCGTTCCCGCAAAAGAATCTTCATGAAGCATAACTTCATTAACAGGAATGCGTCGGACAAAAGTAGGATACCTGAGTTTGGCCTGAACCGTGTAGAATCGCTGAGACATAGCAATCTTCACTAGAAAAGGATCATCAGATGGTGGAACTCAGGGAGGGACGACATAGCCTCCATCGACTTCTTCAGTCTGAACCTGACTGCCTACTTCAGTGTCAAACTTGTCTCCAGACTGGTTGACCTCATCAGACGAGGACTTAGCTGGCCGTTTCTATTGTTTCCTGACTGGACTCGAGTCTGTGTCAGATACTTGTATGGGAACAGAGTCTGAGACAGCAGCAACAAGGCGGGGACGTTTATGAGAAGCAGTCTGAGTACGTCTCCCGACTCGGCTCTTAACTCCCTCTGCAACAGGTTTGGACTTTTGTCGTGCAGATGTAGTGCGTTTTGGAGGTTGAACCTTCTGCTTTCCTTTGGCTGTGGCGAAAGGGCAACGAGAGGATGCAGGTTCAGGTGAGGTCCGTGAAAGAGACGGAACCAACGGTGATGGAGGTATGTCTGCCATCGGTTGCGGAGTAGAGTCACGTGGCGGAGGAGAATCATCAAGTGGGGGTGATGACTCTTGTGCCTGAGATGGTGTCGCACGCGGTGTGAATTTCGTAGCCGGTGGTGGTGGAGTGGTGTCTTGCAACGGTGGTGATGCATCTCTGGATGGTGGTGGAACGTAATCCGGTGGGTATCGGACTAGAAGCGACTCCGGTTGCAAGACAGCAAACAGTTTGTTGTCTGTAGAAGACTCACTGTCGTAGTCGACCAAAGGGGACGACTCGGATGGACCACCTGTAGACTTGTTTTGCATGGAAGTAGCTTTCGCTCATAATTTTATGTAGAATATGGTAGCTCTTTTCAATGAAGTGATGACCGTGAGATATGAAGTGAATGCTTTCACACATATTCATTGAGTTTAGGCAGCTTTTTCCTCCATATATTTTTCTTTTGACACTGTTTTTCTTTTGGCTCACATTCTCTTTGTTCTTTTCTTTTCACAACTCTTTTGCACTCTCATACTTTTCTTTTTCATGCTCAATCCTTCTGTTTTTGATGTGATGAGGTAGCAAAAGTGGACAAAGTCCATGTCAAAGAGATAATAAAAATAAATTAAAAACAAATTGCCCGCTGCAAACTTCTTCGATTTCACTAATTTAACTGAGGGAAAGATGTGCATTGTGTATCAATGCAGTTCTAAGTACGCTCTGGAACCAGATGTCGGGACAGGTCTGCAAGTAAGTCATGACAGTTAGTTCAACAAACAAAAACATCTCAGTTAAATCGGGCACACGACAAGCATTTAGTGAAGACAAATGCCGAGAGACTTTATGAGGTTCTCAAAGCGTTGTGAGTCTAGGGCTTTTGTGAAAATATCAGCAAATTGTCTTTCAGTGGCGACATGCTTACACGGTTTTATTTTCAACTAGTTCACGTATGAAGTGGTGCCTAATATCAACGTGCTTTGTGCGTGAGTGCTGAACATGATTTTTAGCAATGTTAATAGCACTAGTGTTGTCACAAAAGACATGCAGATTACTTTGCACAATACCGTAATCTTTGAGCATTTGTTGCATCCAAATGAGTTGGGCACAACAGCTTCCAGCTGAAATATACTCAGCTTCTTCGGTTGACAGTGAGATGGAGTTATGTTTCTTACTGTACCAGAAGAACAGGTTGTTTCTGACATAGGAACACCCTCCCGTTGTGATTTTTCTGTCGTCTGCACATGCCGTCCAGTATGCATTTCTGTAACCTGCAAGGTTTGAGTTAGTGTCGAATGAGTAGCTAAGACCAAAGTCTGCAATCCCACTAACATAATGAATTATCCGTTTTACAATACGAAGATGTGACTCTTTAGGATTTGCTTGATAACGGGCACGGAAATAAAACAAATATCAGGACGGCTGGCAGTAAGATAAAGAAGACTCCCTATCATGCTTCGATAGAGACTAGAGTCGATGGAGTTTCCTTCTGCATCGATGGCAAGTTTATCGTTAGTCCCCATAGAAGTCCTCAAAGGTTTTGCATTTTCATGCCAAACTTCTTCATAAGATTTCGGGCGTATTTTGATTGTGAAATGATTAATCCGTCGGATCCTTGTTTAACCTGCAAACCAAGAAAGTATGTCAGTTCACCTACCATGCTCATTTCAAACTCATTCTTCATTAAATTAATGAAGTCATGCAACTGACCTTCTGAAGTAGATCCAAAAACAATATCATCAACATAAATTTGAGCAATCAGCATTTGAGTCGCGACATGTTTGACAAATAAAGTTTTATCTACCCCTCCCCTAGTGTACCCATTCTCAATGAGATAAATTGTAAGTCTTTCATACGAAGCACGAGGTGCTTGTTTCAATCCATACAAAGCCTTTCTGAGTTTAAAAACGTGAGAGGGATGGTGAGGATCAACAAAGCCTTTTGGTTGTTCAACAAACACTTCTTCATTAAAAAAACCATTGAGAAAAGCACTTTTAACATCCATTTGAAATAGTTTGAACTGAAGAACACGTGTAATGGCCAGTAAAAGACGAATAGATACAAGTCGCACAACAGGTGCAAAGGTTTCATCAAAATCAATACCTTCAACTTGAGTGGATCCTTGTGCAACTAACCTAGCCTTGTTTCTCACAATGTTACCGGACTCATCAGTTTTATTTTCAAAAATCTTCTTAGTTCTGATTACATTAGTGTTGGTTAGTCGTGGGACAAGTTCCCAAACATTGTTTCTAACAAATTGTCTAAGCTCATCTTGCATGGCTTCAATCCATGCATCTTCAAGTAGTGCCTCTTTGACATTTTTAGGTTCAACTTGAGAGGTAAAGCAAGAAAATTGGAGCATTTGATCATACCTTCGTCGTGGT
The DNA here is from genome assembly GCA_946800315.1 of Misopates orontium. NCBI lineage: Eukaryota > Viridiplantae > Streptophyta > Magnoliopsida > Lamiales > Plantaginaceae > Misopates > Misopates orontium. The sequence goes on along the minus strand of OX326953.1, from coordinate 33,123,800 downwards.
AAATCACGAGTACGAATACCTTCAAACAAGTCACCTATGATCGAGTCAGTGGGGTGATTCTTTCTGACTCTGATCGATGGACCAGCTGAAACGGGTTCTGGAGGTTGATCAGTTTCTTCGGATTCTTGATGAAGTGATGACTCTTGTTGTGAATCTGTCTGAACCACAGGAGTCATGCCTGGTGTTGCAACGGGTGGGACGACCGGTTCATGACTGCACTCATCATCACTGCAAGAACTGTGATTCTCTTGATCTCCAATAAATGATTGAATCTCATGCTCCTTAGATGTATCTGAATCCCTAGAATCATCAAATTCAATGTTAGATGATTAAATAACAGTTTGAGTTCTCAAATTATACACTCTAAAAGCACGACTGTTATTGGAATATCCAAGGAAAATACCAAGATCGCTTTTAGACTGGAACTTACTCAGATTTTCTCGATCTTTGAGAATAAAACATGTGCAACCAAAGATATGGAAGAATTTAACATTGGGTTTCTTACCTTTCTAGAGCTCGTATGATGTCGAGGATGTACCTGGTCGGAGGTAAGTACAGTTAACAATAAAACATGTTTTGTTCACCGCTTCTGCCCAGTGTCTCATGGGTAGTCTCGTTGAGTTGAGCATAACTCAAGCCATCTCAAGTAACGTTCTATTTCTTCTCTCAACAACTCCATTCTGTTATGGTGTTTTGGGTGATGAAGACTCGTGGGAAATACCATATTCCTCACAAAATTTTAAAAACATTGAATTTTCAAGTTCCTTACCATGATCACTCCCGATTCTTTTAATTTTGAGATCTTTATCATTCATCAAATTAACACTTAAATCTTTAAAAACTTCAAATGTCTCATATTTTCTTTTAAGAATTTCGCCCAAGTAAACCGTGAAAAATCATCAAGAAAAATTAAATATGTATCTTTTATCCCCTGTACTTTCGGTCTGTATTGGTTCAACAAAGTACATATGGAGAAGTTCAAGAATACATGTTGTAAGTGAATGATGATTACCTTTCTTTTTCTTCCCGCGAAGACACAGTTCACACTTTTGTGATTGTTGGGAACCAAAATGAGGAAGACCTGTGACTGCCTTTGATCTACTAAGCTTGACCAGGAGTTTGTAGTTCACATGACCCATCCTTTGGTGCCACAGCTCTGTCTGATCTGAGGAACTGAACAAACATGTAAGTCGTTTTGATGGTAGTCGCGACTGCGTTAGAGTGTAGCAATTTTCTGCAGTGTGTTTTCCAGTGAGAACACACATGTCTTGACCGTTCACAATTCGGCAATCTCCTTTTGAAAAATGAACATACAAATCTTGATCACATAACTGGCTGATGCTGATCAGGTTTTGCTTTAGTCCAACAACATGATACACATTCCGGAGCTTGAGAAGCCCTTTGATGTTGAGAGTTCCTCTTACGATAATTTGACCCTTTTAACCATTTCCAAACGGAATTGTTCCTCTTGGATCAGCAACATAATTTGTCAAGATGTCTTTGTTCCCCGTCATGTGTCGTGAGCATGCACTGTCAAAATATCAACAATCAGGTGAGCCATTTTTAATAGATGAGTAAGCATACAAAACATTATGATAATTAGAGCATTTCACCCAGATTTGCTTTATTGGCTTTTCATTCTTGACTGTGGCCTTTTTCACTGATTTCTCTTGAGTCATCTTGGCTGATGCGTCTCGATTTTGAGACATCCTTATAGGTTGACCCGAAAAATGGCATATCCCAGTATTGGAAGCAGTACGGAAGGATGTGTCCTTGAACACCACAGTTGTGACAGACTGGAATGAACCTCATAAGAAAGACCAGACTGTGAGAAATCGAGATTCGAGTTCTTTCTGAGATTCTTACCTGATTTCTTCCTTGATTGTGAAACATCCTTTGCAGGTTTCTGATGAGGTTGGGGCTCCTTTGTTGCAAATCCAAGACCTGCACGATCTCTTGTTGGTTTCTGATTTTCCAACACATGGTCCAACTTTTCTGTTCCAGAACTGAGAAGTTTCACATTCTTCCGGATAGAGGCAAGCTCTGTTTGTACATCTTGGTGCATTTGCTCGAACATGGTTGCAGTCTCTTTAGCTCCTTCAACAACAGTTTTCAGAGCCTTGATTTCCCTTGTAAGATTCGAATTTTTATTTTGGAGGTCTAGAACTTTCTGCTCAAGAACTGCATTTGACTGAGATCTGTTGTGACTCATGGTTTAGATTTTTTCTTCCAACTCAGCAATTCTTATCGTTCTTGCTTTCCATTTGTCAGCCAAAATAAGGAAATTTTCTCCAAGGGCTTCTGGATCAATGCCATTGATGTACCATATTTCGGTACCAACACGTCATAATATCCGATACAATACACGAACGTATTTCGGGACATATTATGCCACGTCAGCACCATTATTTTTTAATGCAAAATTACAATTCAAGGCAAAACTCAGAAATTGGCCCAAGTAGGCCCAAATTGAGCCCAAGCGAGATCAATTTGGGCCCGAAAAGGCCCAATTCGAGCTATACAAGCCCAATCCGAGCTATATGGGCCAAAATAAGATCTATTTGAAGGCCCAAAAGCCCAATTCGAGCTATATGGGCTAAAATCCGATCTATGTGAGGCTTAGGAGTCCAGTTCGAGCTATATGGGCCCAAATTCAACCTATTTGAGGCCCAATTCGACCTATTTGAAGGCCCAATTCGAGCTATTTCAAAATAGCTCTAATTCAACCTATTTTGAGTCATAGTTCTACTTGGATTGCACTTTTAGACGAATAAGGACTCTTATTACTATATAAGGGGGTCCCATGCCTCATTCTAAGGTACGTTTTTATTTTTCTAGCATTTAATTTCGAGCTATATACATCGAATTCGAGCTATAGAGCAATAATTCGAGCTATATTGCAATAGCTCTTGTTCGATCTATATAGAGTGTATTTCGAGCTATTTGAGAGTAATTCGATCTATTCGGGTTTTCTCATCACGGTTCTCAATACCATTTCGAGGTGTGCTAATTCGACCTATAGAGCCTAAATTCGACCTATTTGGGCATAATTCGACCTATAAATTCGACCTATTTCGAGCTATAAATTCGAGCTATTGTCTCTGACGACAATACCTCAAATTCCGACCTATCTGACTTGAGCGTCGGAGTGCCTTCGCCGGAGGAGGCACCGGCTTAGTTTACGTGTGGTGTTGAGTGCAGGTTCCGAACTCAAAAGCTGCTTAAGCATCCAGCAGGAACTAAAGCAGTCTGACGTGGAGTGTTGGAGAGTGGACACGTATCCAGACGAAAATTCCCCACATCAGTGGCGCCGTCTGTGGGAACCTTCTACACGCACTTAGAAACAAACACTGACACTCAATGGCTCAACGGAGAGCAACGGAGAAGAATGGAATGGCAGGAAGGACTAGATCACAGAGGGAGGATGATAATCGGGCACATGATGCATCTGAGCGAACATCGGTGGCAGCGCCCAGCACTCCCCTTGATCCTCCAACTCACACAGCGAATCAACCTGAAGCTCCTCCCACGGAACAACAACTATTGAATTCCGCTCAGTTGGATCAAATCATGGCGGCATTCCAAAGGACTATGGTCCCAATGATTGTGCAGCAATTGGCTAACACTTCTGTTTTACAGAATGTTCAAGCTCCAGTAGCACAACAACCATCAACACAGCCTGCGGCACCGCAGCAAGGAAGGACTCATCCGACCCAGCGTCGTGATTCGAGGCAGTATACGCAAACTAGGATGACAAGGCCAAGGGATCCATCTCCCTCGCCTGAAAGGAGGAATCCTCGTTCAGTGAGGACCAATGCTAACCGAGCTCCCAGTCAGGCAACTGGTCGAGATAGAGAAGGAAGGGATGGAGAGGTGAATTCTAGGCAAAGACTTCCTGATCATTGACCTGCAGCAAGTTGAACTGCCGGAAGAGATAGGGACTTGCCTGAGAGAGTCGCACCAAGATTGGAACCTGTTGTAGCAGAACATATTCCACTAAGGGAGAGGTCAAACCCCTTTTGTGAGGCGATCAGTAAATTGACGTTGAAGGAAGGAACTAATCTTCCTGTTATGAAGAAATATGATGGAAATACTGATCCAGTTGCACATTATGATGAATTAGATGGAGATTTGCAGGTTTTGGGGTATGCAGAGAATATGAGGGCGAAACTTATTTCGCTCAGTCTGAGAGGTCCAGCAAAGGAATGGTTCAAAAACTTACGTTCGGGATCAATTGAATCATCTGAACAGTTTAGGACCATGTTCGTAAAGAAGTTTGCTACTTATCGCGTAAAGAAGAAATCTCCAAGCACGCTGTTTAATATCTATAGAGGACCTGATGAACCTTTGGGGAGGTATATCGAGCGTTTGAATCTGGAGATTGGTAGAGTGAATGCTCCCAATGTCGACCTGGTCATATCTGTATTGGAGCATCGTTGCCGGAGTAAAAAGCTTATAGAAGTGATAACATGGAACACACCTGATTCCATTGAGCAAGTAATGGACCTAGCTAGTAAGGTCATTGAAGTAGAGGAGGCAACTATGAATCAAGGGTTGATGGACTCGCCGAGAATTCATGGAGGCAAAGAGAATAAAGATAGAGATTGGAGGAAGGAGCAAAGGGGAAAAGATCGAGATCGCAATCGACAACCCTTTAAGAAATTTGACAATTATACTCCGCTGAGGAAACAAATTGGTGAAATCTACGCCATAGAGAAAGATAGCGGATTGTTGAGAACTCCTAAACCATTCCGAGAGACTGAGGAGACTAAGGGATCGAAGAAATATTGTAAATTCCACAAACAGAATGGGCATTTTACTAACAAATGCAAGGCTCTAAAGAACGAGATCGAACGACTCATTCAAGGGGGGAAACTCATCGAGTACATCCTTGAGAATAGAGAGTCACGTGAAGAGAAGGCGTCATCTGGATGCAAGCGAGATAGATCCCCACACGAGAAGAAGGAAGAACCAAAGCGTAAACGGGGAAATGGGAATGATGATATCGAGAATGGAATCAATGTGATTGCTGGCGGACCTACTGGCGCAGACTCAGCCAAAAGTAGAAAACGCATCTCACGAGACATATACAATGAACGACTGAAGCGTCCTGAGATAGATCTTGTCTTTGCGGTGGACAAGTTGGATACAAGAATCACATTCGATGATAGCGATTTCGACAGCTTGTCTCCACAAGCTAAGGAAGCGCAATACTTGAATTGCCCTATGGTGGTTTCCGCAGTAATTGCAAATCACGGGGTAAAGAGGATAATGATTGATAATGGATGTTCGTCCAACATAATCTTCATGGATGCTTTACAACAAATGAAACTCGGACAATACGAGATCACGGATGTTAACTCACCACTAGTGGGATTTGGTGGAAGTGAAGTAAAACCCATTGGAAGGATCTTGTTGCCAACATCCTTTGGCGTAAATCCGAAGAGGAGAACATTGAATGTGGAATATCTTATCGTTGACATACCATTCGCATACAACGTACTGATTGGAAGGCCAGGAATAACGGCATTTTCTCTGATCATCTCTACGGTGCATCAGAAGGTCAAATTTCCAACGCCTGGTGGAATTGCTGAACTCACTACAAACTATCGTGATTCGTGGAGTTGTTATGTTACATCAACTAAACCTATCAAGGCAAAAACGGAGCCAAATGTCGCGATAGTTGATATACATCCAGGGGAGACGCCTGAAATAGGGAAACAAGTTGATACAGAGATGGTGCTTGCGGCGCAAGTGGACCAAGAGATGTTGCAGGAGGATCATATCCCTTCCAGTATTGAGGACTCCTTGAAGAAATTGGAAGAAGAAAAAGAGGACAAAACGACATTGCGCTATAAAAAGAAGATGGAAATGGAGCGTCTGAAACCTTCGGGAGAGTTTAAGGAGGTGATTTTGTCAAAAGATGAGCCTGACAAGATAATTAAAATTGGTAGCGAGTTGACTTCCGAGGTTGAGAAGGCATTATTGGAATGCTTGCGAAGAAACTTTGATGTATTCGCATGGACGGACTCGGACTTGAAGGGAATAGATCCTCGAGTTGCGGTACATCACCTGAATGTTAACCCAAATGCTAAACCCATCCGACAAAAGAAGAGACACTTTAGCGATGAAAAGAACAAGGCTGCGGAGTTGGAAGTACAAACAAAGCTTGCTGCAGGCCATATATTTGAAGTTCGATACTTTGAATGGTTAAGCAACGTTGTACTTGTCCCAAAGAAGCCGACCGAATGGAGGATGTGCGTGGACTACACCGACCTGAACAAACATTGCCCACGAGATCCTTTCCCGTTGCCCAGGATCGATCTCGTAGTTGACTCTACAGCAGGGTGTGCGTTGCTGAGTCTTTGTGATGCACAGAGCGGTTTCCACCAAATACTAATGGCAGTAAAGGATCAACATAAAACGGCCTTTATCACTGACAGAGGGATATACTGTTACAAAGTGATGCCGTTTGGTCTAAAGAATGCTGGAGCAACCTTTCAGAGGTTAGTTGCCAAGATGTTTTATCATCAAATTGGCAAGACTATGGAGGTTTACATTGACGACATGCTCATCAAGAGCCTGAAGGCAGAAGATCACGTGAAACATTTGGAAGAGGCTTTTGGTATCATGAAACAATATGGGATGAAGCTAAATCCTAAGAAGTGCACTTTTGGTGTTAAGGCCGGAAACTTTCTGGGGTTCATGGTCAATGAGAGAGGAATCGAAGCTAACCCTGACAAAATTAAAGCTATAATGGATTTACCATCACCCAAATCCGTTCGAGAGGTGCAACGATTGGTGGGGAGGATAACGGTACTTAGTCGATTCATATCGCATTCTGCTGAAAAGAGTTTACCTTTTTGCAAGAAGTTACGCAAGACACCTAAGTTCGTCTGGACTGATGATTGTGAAGAGGCTTTTCGCCAATTGAAGGTGTACCTTACGACACCACCATTACTATCTAAGCCCAAGGACAATGAGATGCTATATCTTTACTTGGCCATAACGAAGAATTCATTAAGCACAGTGTTGGTGCGCGAGGAAGACAAGAAACATTTACCTATCTACTATGTTAGCAAAGTGCTGAATGGGGCAGAGGTGAATTACCTGGAGATCGAAAAGTTAGCATACGCACTTGTAATAACTGCACGAAAGTTAAGACCATACTTTCAATCACATCCGGTTACTGTCTTAACTAGCCAACCACTGAAACAAGTTATGGCAAAACCAGAGACGTCTGGGAGATTAGTGAAGTGGGCAATAGAGTTAGGAGAATATGGCTTGGAGTATATGCCAAAGCCAGCAATCAAAGCACAAAGATTAGCGGACTTCGTGGCTGAAACTATCTCAGAGGCAGAGCAAGCGCTTGAAGTAGCAATGGTGACGGAAGAGGACAAAAGGGACAAACCTATAGTTGCAAGGGGAACTTGGACTCTGCATGTGGATGGATCGTCCACAAACGACGCTGGAGGTGCAGGAATTTACCTAAAATCGGCGGATGGTAGAGAATTTGACTATGCAATAAGGCTAAATTTTCAAGTGACCAACAATCAAGCGGAGTATGAGGCTATGCTTGCTGGTATACAAATGGCAAAATCGCTGGGTATAACGAACCTTGTAGCATTCACGGATTCACAGTTGATCGCTAATCAATTTGAAGGAAGATATGAGGCGAAAGAGGCTGCAATAGTAAAGTATCTCGAAAAATTGAAGGAAGTGACATCAAATTTCGATACTTTCTCTATCACGCAGATCCCTCGATCAGAGAATGAACGCGCTGACTCCTTGTCACGATTTGCTAGTACCGCCGAAGTGTTTGTTGAAAGGCGGGTAACTCTTTTGGCTTCAGAACAGCCCTCTATCGGCAAGGTAGTTGAGTCAAAACCAACGCAAGCATTGGACTACGTTCTGTCAGTAGAAATAGAGGCGTGTTGGAAGGATGAGATTATCGATTATCTTTAGAACGGGAACTTACCTAATGATCCTCAAGCGATCAGAAGGCTCAAGTATAAATCTGCAAGATTTACTATGTTCAATGGCGAACTTTACAAACGATCATTCGAGGGACCACTCCTGAGATGCCTATCTCCCACACAGGCAAAACAAGTCTTACGCGAAATTCATGAAGGGAGTTGCGGAAATCATTCAGGAGGACGGTCTTTGGCCCAGAAAATACTCCGACAAGGATATTTCTGGCCAACTGTTATGAGAGATGCTATGGATTACTCAAGGAAGTGTAGAAGTTGTCAACTGCATGCGAAGATCATTCATACACCTGCACAACCTATGACAACAGTGAGTTATGGATGTCCATTTGATCAATGGGGAATAGATATAGTTGGACCAATGCCTAAGGCTACGGGAGGTAGAAAATGGTTATTGGTGGCTGTCGAGTATTATACGAAGTGGGTTGAAGCTGAAGCACTTGTAAACATTACGGAGGCTAATGTGAAACAATTCATCTGGAAGAACATTGTTTGTCGATTTGGAATACCAAGAGTCTTAATTTCCGACAATGGAAGGCAATTCCAAGGTTTTAAGATTCAAGACTGGTGTAGAGACATGAAAATTGAGCAACGTTTTACATCTGTTACGCATCCCGAAGCGAATGGACAAGTGGAGGCCACTAACAATACATTAGTGAAGAGTTTGGAGAAAAGGCTGGAGGGAGAAGGAGGAAATTGGGCGGATGAGTTACCAGGGATATTATGGGCATATCGCACAACTCCTCGTACCTCCACAGGAGAAACTCCATACTTATTGACATATGGATCTGAAGCAGTGATACCCGCTGAGATTGGAACGCCAACTTATCGAATTGTCACTTATGATGAGGAGCAAGCATTAAGGGCAAGACAAATGGATTTGGAATTGATCGGAGCAACTAGGGAAGCAGCATACCAACGTACTCAAGCGTACAAATCTATGATGGCGAAAGCATATGACAACAAAGTCCGTTTCAGGAACTTTCAAGTGGGGGACTTGGTACTCAGGAAAGTTGAAGCTACTAAGCATGTTGGAAAATTGAAGCCGAACTGGGAAGGACCTTACAGAGTGGAGAAAGCAAGCTCAAAAGGATATTATTACTTACAAGAATTGGGTGGAAGGACTTTGTCACGCCCCTGGAACGTCAAGAACTTACGAAGGTTTTATAGTTAGAACACTAGTTTTCTAATGGCCTTGTGGCACAATAGGATCGTAGTTTCAATACTTCATTCGCTTATTCTTTTACGAAATACGAGTCCCTCTACGTGGATTCTCATTGTAATAGTTAGCAGCGAACTACGAGGACTTGATTCCTAGCCAACCTATATACGGCGGGATACGTAGGCAACTCGGAAGTTACTCGAGCTCAGTCCCAAAACTAATAAAATCTCTTATTTTATTCTAGTTCAGCTGTTGCCTACTATTTATCCGTATGATCACAATCTATCAAGAAACATGAAGATGAACTCAAACTGTCTACAAATTTTAAGTTTAAAAACTTAATCAAAACGAACATTAGCTTCGTATAACGAGCACTAGCCTCGTGGAGTCAAGCACAAGTCCTTGCACTCCCGCGAACATAGCTTCGCAAGCGCAAACATAGCTTTGCACAACGAGCACAAGCCTCGTGGAATCGAGCACAAGTTCTCGTATTCCCGCGAACATAGCTTCGCTAGCGCGGACATTAGCTTCGCACAACGAGCACAAGCCTCGTAGAGTCGAGCACAAGTTCTCGTACTCTCATAGACACTTGTTTATAAAACTTAAGTGTTTTAACAAGTACAAAATTTAAACTTAAAAAGTAGACACATATGAGTGAAGATGTAACGAGACAAAACAAAGACATTCAAAAGATTTTTCAAGTCAAAACTGTACTAGCAATTGTTAAAGCGCTAAAATCGCGCGAATGTTAGCAACATATACTGTACGGAAAGAATGTACTAGGACTAATGTATATACGGAAAGTAAAGATGTTCAAGAATATTAAAAACAAGGCACAAATGCCAAAGATAAAGGCACGCAGGCCACTCCAGAAGATCAAGGCAGCAGATTCAACCCAAGAGCCTTCACCGCGCCCTCGCTCTGCTCTTGGATATCAGAAAAAGACTCGTTCAGAGGCCCAGTGTCATCAAGAGGGGAAATCTGACGAGGAGCAACAGCGGCAACAGGAGCATCAGGCATGGGCTGATCGCCATCAGCAGGCTGATCCAAGATCTGTGGATCGAAACCCATCTCGCCTTCCTCTGGAAGTTCATCTGGAGCCGCACCAGAAGCAGCAGCGGCAGTGGACGTCGATGGAAGCTCGTCGGCAAAGTCGGAGAGCCATACCTACCGAAGAGGATAAAAGGAGGTGAAGGGGTCATGCTTTGGCTCTTCGTCAACCACAGTCGCCGCAGGTTCGCCAGAAGGAGGATCGGCCAGAGTAGGATCCGCAGCAGCGGCACTAGAGGATTCGCCGACTTCCGTGTCATCCTCATTCAAGCAATTGAGGACATTGAAGTCCTCCCTCTTGAACCCAGGAGCAAGAGCACCGCGGGCAACGATGTCATCAAGAGCCATGTTGTAGCCCTTGGTGGTATCGAAACCGCCCCGCTCCATAGCAATCTGCTCCCAGGTGGCTGAGCGGAAGAACTCGATGGCCACCATCACTTTATCTTCATCGGGGAGCTCCTACGAAACAAGTAGAAAACAAGTAAGTATGCAACACACAAATTCCAAGCAAAAAGAGATAAATTCGAGTATCATAGGTATACCTCAGTCATAGCCCTGTTGTAGCCATCCTCCTCAGCAGTCGCAAGGCGAGCTTGTGCGTCAGCCAGCTCAGCCTCAAGCCTCAAACGTTCGGCCTCAGCGGCAGCAGCAGCATCCTTCATCGTCCGGATGGTGTCAACATGATCGTCGACAAGGGCAGTGGCATGCTGGCAGTCGGTGGTGAGTTGGCTGGATAGGCGTCTTTCCTCGGCAAGCTCCCGGTCAACGGTAGCTTTCGCTGTCTTCAAGGCTTCCAGCTCCGCCTGTACTGCCTTCAGCTCATCAACAGCAGCGACAAGATGCTTCTCCACTTCAGCCTTCGCCTCCTTGGCTTGTTTCTCCGGCCGTTGAGCCTGCAAGGCCGAAGAGTGGTGCCTATCCATTAGAGCCCTCTGCTGATCCTGAGTCGTCATCACCATGTTGAAGTTCTCAGCCATGGTCTGGACATTGACGAAGAACTACAAGAGAGAAAAAACGTTAGTGATATTCAAGTATGTACATAAAACAAAGATAAGGGAAAGCTCTAAATCCACAAACCTCACACAGAGACAAGGCAGTGCGACTGACTAGCTTCTCGTGGCCCATCGCCTGGTAATAGGCCTGACGATCGAAGTCCGGCATGAATCCTTTGACAAGTCGAAGGGCAGTAGTGTCTTTCAGAGTGAAATGCCCCGATTCGACTGAAGCTCGGACGATCTCCTCCACGTCAATATCGAGATCGTCAGCATCATATGCTCGGTCCTGCGCGACGCGCTTACCCCGTCGGATCTCCTCAGCAGTAGCAGCAGACCTCTTCCTCGTTGCTGCCTCAGGGTTGGCCTCATTGAAGCGACGAGCCGCTTCAGCAACGGAGGGAAGATGCACTCTTCCAGACGAAGGTGCTGATGAAGGAGAAAGATCGGAAGGATCGGCTCAGAACCGCCAGGGGGTGATCCTGGAGCAGTATCAGCGGTCGACTGAGAAGGAACAGACTCAGGCACTGGAGCTGGAGCAGGAACAGGGGCAGGAGCGGCACCTCTACCACGCCCCGACCCTCGAGTCGATACGGTAGCAGGAGCATTACCGCTTCTCGAACTGGTACCAGCCGTCTTCGCACCACGACGACTGGTCTTCTCAGGAATAGGCACTGAAGACTGAGGAGCGTTTGCGCCACGCTTCATAGCGGCCAGCCTCTTCTTCGTCTTGTCCATCACAATTCGTTCTGAAAATCGTAAACAATGCAGAGGTTAGAAGACAACAAAGGAAGATAAAAATCAATGAGTAAAAAGAACGAAAACATGCATAATATTATACCAAAGACAGAAGGCTCAACGCCTGCATGATAAGTATAACCGCCGGCCCGCAACACTGGGGTGGTGGTCAACTCAAAGGCATCAAATTCATGCTCTTTCAAGTTTTTTACAACCGCCAAGGTGTAGACAGGAGGATCGGGGCGTCTCGGTGATGGACGGGCATCTGTCCAAAGCCGCTTGAATCGAAATTCTTGCGGCCTGGATTCTTTGATATAAAACCATTGTTTCTTCCAGTGAGCCCCGAAGCTCGTCTACAGATCAGATAGGAAGCATTGCTTCTTTCGCGAGCTCAAATAATAGAACCCGGCGTCTACACCTCTGTTGCGGAATTTCACTATGAATAGTTGCCAAAAACCGGCCACAGAGCAAGGAAGGTCAAAGATGCGGGTTAGCATCGCATAAGCATACATCTGAGTGTATGCATTGGGGGTAAAATGTGAAGGAGAAGAATTGAGAGAGGACATGATTTCTGAGACGATTGGGAAAATGGGAAAACGTAAACCACAATGCAGGTAGCCACTAAATATAGTAAGACACCCCTCTGGTGGGTTGTTTATCCTATCATCTAGCCCAGGCACGATAATCTCATAAGTGTCGGGAATGTCATACGTATCACGGTAATAAGCTATGTCGTGAGGCAAAGAAGATGGGAACTGATCAAAATTGATTAAATTAGGCGGAGCAAGTTGTTCGGGAGAGTTAGAGGCAGGTATGGGAATATTCTCAGAAGGAGGTACAAAAGGCACGATGGGGAGAGGGTTCGATTCAGCCTCGTCATCTCCTAGGATGTCTACGTCTACCTCCATATCAGACACCCTATCATTGCTATTTCTCTCATTACTAGATGAGTTCTCGTCACTTGGGGCATTACTACTATCGCTAGTTGACGCATTCTTTCTAGCCTTAGATGCCATAGACGACTCACTACTATTTTCTCTACTACTACTACTGGAAGATTCAAGATCAATAACTCGCGTCATAAAGAGGTTTAGGTGGAAAGTTTACCGGCACGAGGATCTAGATCTACTGAAACTTCTTCGTTTGGGTGAATTTGCTCGTAGGACCTCTGCGCAGGTGCAAAGAGTTTTGGAGCGCCCGGTAATCGGATTCGTGCAGGTTCAGGCTGACGAGGACGATTTGGGGATGATGGACGCCGTGTGTTTGATTCACGAGGATGCCGATATGACGAATCTCGTGACGGATTGCGAGCGTTATAATAGGCTCGTTGGTGCGATCGTGGTGGTGATGGACGACGTGGAGACCGGTTACGTCGAAGTCGCGCCGTCGTGAATAAATCTGCGTAAAATATTCGAATATTAGCATTTTTCAAAAATTTTTAGAATTTTTCAAAAAATTCAAAATTTTTCTAAGTGCTATAGCTCGAATTTCCCCATGAAATTCGAGTTATATTTTCGAGCTATCCGAAACTCACCCAATGATATAATTAGCAGGAGAGTTTTTCGAGCTATTCACGCAAATTTCGATCTATTAAGGATAAAATTCGAGCTATATGGAGGTTTTCGAGCTATTTTCTCAAACTTACTAAATTTGGAGGTTTTTTCGAGCTATTTCAGTGAGCTTTCTATTTTTGGCAAATTCGAGCTATTATTTCGAGCTATTTTTTGAGAGCTCTGGAAGAATTCTTAGGCGCGAAATGAGGAAATGAAGCTGGGAGTGGGGTATTTATAGGCGAAATGATGCGGGAATTACCAAAATGCCCCTAAATTCGACCTATTTGTAATTTCGACCTATTTTCCGAAAATTTTTCCGGCAATTTCGATGTATCTTTTTGGAGGGTAATTTCGACCAGTATGGAATTCGAGCTATTTTCAGGCAAATTCGAGCTATTTTACGGAAAAAATTTTATGGACTTCAAGTTGTCTTTTTCAAAGATAAATTCGACCTATACCTATTAGAGTTACCAAAAATAGTAAATTCGACCTATTTTCGAATTTTGATATTTTTGGTCATATTCTTGGTTTTTTACAACGACGCCGCTCTCGTTGCACGATTCTCGGTTCCGTGACTTCTTTTTAGTTCGTATGACCAATGTTTGTACACACTACTCTTACGAACTGGGGGACTCCATGATGTACCATATTTCGGTACCAACACGTCATAATATCCGATACAATACACGAACGTATTTCGGGACATATTATGCCACGTCAGCACCATTATTTTTTAATGCAAAATTACAATTCAAGGCAAAACTCAGAAATTGGCCCAAGTAGGCCCAAATTGAGCCCAAGCGAGATCAATTTGGGCCCGAAAAGGCCCAATTCGAGCTATACAAGCCCAATCCGAGCTATATGGGCCAAAATAAGATCTATTTGAAGGCCCAAAAGCCCAATTCGAGCTATATGGGCTAAAATCCGATCTATGTGAGGCTTAGGAGTCCAGTTCGAGCTATATGGGCCCAAATTCGACCTATTTGAGGCCCAATTCGACCTATTTGAAGGCCCAATTCGAGCTATTTCAAAATAGCTCTAATTCGACCTATTTTGAGTCATAGTTCTACTTGGATTGCACTTTTAGACGAATAAGGACTCTTATTACTATATAAGGGGGTCCCATGCCTCATTCTAAGGTACGTTTTTATTTTTCTAGCATTTAATTTCGAGCTATATACATCGAATTCGAGCTATAGAGCAATAATTCGAGCTATATTGCAATAGCTCTTGTTCGATCTATATAGAGTGTATTTCGAGCTATTTGAGAGTAATTCGATCTATTCAGGTTTTCTCATCACGGTTCTCAATACCATTTCGAGGTGTGCTAATTCGACCTATAGAGCCTAAATTCGACCTATTTGGGCATAATTCGACCTATAAATTCGACCTATTTCGAGCTATAAATTCGAGCTATTGTCTCTGACGACAATACCTCAAATTCCGACCTATCTGACTTGAGCGTCGGAGTGCCTTCGCCGGAGGAGGCACCGGCTTAGTTTACGTGTGGTGTTGAGTGCAGGTTCGAACTCAAAAGCTGCTTAAGCATCCAGCAGGAACTAAAGCAGTCTGACGTGGAGTGTTGGAGAGTGGACACGTATCCAGACGAAAATTCCCCACATCAGCCATCATCATCAGAATCTGATTCTTCAGTGAAGTCGTCCTTGTTTGTCGTGATAGATGGGGAGTCATGACTGGTGAGTGAGGAAAATGCAAAGATAGCTTGAAGGTGATTTTCCCTGCGTTGAACACTTTTTTCCCTTCTTTTGACACAAAAATCATTAGCACTGGAAGGATATAATGAAATATCAGAGTTTGAGAAAGACATGCTCGTAGCTACAATATCATATGCCATTAAATCTGCAAGATCTAAAAACAACCAGAATCTCAAGTAGGTGACAGGCTTCGATACCAATTGATAGACCTTTAATTCTTTAATTTTACTTATAAGCAGTAAGTCGCGACACCTAGTCTAGACAGGTATATAAGACAATAAAATATGACAGCAGATTTTTAACGTGGTTCGGACTATGTCCTACTCCACGAGGCTTTCACCCAAAAATTCAAACTTCTTTCGTCTATCAAAAGTTATTACACCTACTGGGTTTACTCTAACATCGAATCCCTCTAATGTTGACACCATTAGGAACCTTTTATCGTCTACTCCGTTTGAACCCGTAAGACCAAACTCCTGTATGATCTTCTTATGATCAAGCCTCCAAGCGCAAAGCACGTACGTATAGAATCCCTCTAACTAGTGCAATCCTTTCCCGTTGAACTCCCTTCAACTCTTGTCGACTTGTCACGTTCTTGAATTAAATCAAGTATGAAAACTAAGGAATACAAAATAAAAGGAACACCTAAAAATGTATATAGTTTTACACGAGTGTTCTGCATTGATTCCTAAGAATTTTACTATTTATAGGATATCTCTCCTTGAAAGATCCCGAGATCCGCGGCCAGTCTCCCAATCCAGTTGGGACACGATCTTTCCAAAATATTCGGATTCTTTCCACTGATAAGGCTTCTTTTCCTTTGATAAGTGTTCTTTTCTTTTTAATAAGATCTTCGTGATCTTCGTTAATCTGCACATCAAAGACCAAAAAAGAACTCCACAAGGAAACAATCACTTAAGGATATAAACAAGAGTTTGATAAAGATTAACTTTCCATAAGATAAGATTATAAAAGATCAAGTTAAATCTGTTGGATAGCATGTGTATAAATCAAGCATATAACATAAAATTCCAGATTCAAGCACAACATAAACAGATTATAACTAATTACAAAAGGTGCATAAACATAAACAAAATGAACCTCAATACTGAAATTGCAGAAACTTGTTGAATGTGCAGACGAGTCAAGAGATTCCCCTTTCCCCTTAAGTTCTATATCGCCGGCGTATAGCTTCCAACCTCAATGGATACAAATTCCCAAGGTACAACGTCTGGTTGCAAAGAACAGCCTTGAAGTTCGGGCTACTCCTCTCAATCGGACTTAGTGATATTTGCAGAAAACTAAGAGTGTATGCTATGAAATGTATGTAATGCTTTTGCTTTTGTTTGTGGATGATTTTCTCTTAGCCTATGGAGCTCCTTTTATAGGCTTCAAGAATTCAAATGCCATTACACTCATTCATTAGGAGAATTCATTTTTCATCATTACAAGACAATGAATTTTGTCTTGTAACGGTTTTCTCATTATGCACCCACTAAATAGGTTTTAAGCACCCCATTGAATTGGTCTTCAATATCAATTCAATTCACACACTAAATTGGTCAAAACCAATTCAAAATGGTCTTCAATACCATTATTCAAAATAATTCTCCAACAATCCCCCACATGAGTGTAATTGGCAAAAATGCGTGTGAGCCTAACAATGCTATATGCAACTCAAGAGTTCTGCGGGAACTTGTTGCATCAAGAGAGATGGTTATCAGCCTTGAACCTTCCTTAGTGAAATACCATTGGATATACTTGCCAATCAGTGGACGCGATGCCTTGAACTGTTCGGCGTTGTGTGTATACCAAGACAATGATACTCACACAACTCATTCCAATATCACTTTTGTCCATTCGTTGTTGTCCGTTTTGGCCGTGGACTGCCTTGGAACATTTCATCGAACGCTCTAGAGATTTAGCCCTTAAACTTATCTCATAGAAGCGGCCTCCTTCACATTCGATATAGGTGATCTCTCATAAAGGGCATCTTGTCATACCCCACTTGTACTCACAAGTCATAAGGATCATTAAAACTTAAAGTTTTCCTTACCATGTACAGGTCTATCACTCTTTCATCATAGGAATAGGTTAGGGACTCGATTCCCCGAGTGCTTTGTTGACCTCAATCTCACAATTCGGTTGTCCCTTTGAACTTGCAAATTGAGTTTTCCAATTCAAGTAGGGTTGCCATTATGGATGAAGGTCTTTCATGGGCTTCAATCCCATTCCCCTCGATGAACTCTCTACTCGGTAGACCTTTCGTCAATAGGTCTGCTAGATTTTCTTTAGATCTCACAAAGTCTAAAGATATCACTCCAGTTTTCAATAACTGACGCACGTTTTTGTGTCTCCGACGTATAGACTTCCCATTGTACACGTTATTTTGGGCTCTTCCTATAGCTGCTTGACGATCGCAATGCACGCTAATAGGTGGCACTGGTTTTGTGCACATCGGAATATCTTGAAGGAAATTCCGAAGCCAGTTTACCTCTTCTGCTGCAAGATCCAACGCTATGAACAATGATTCCATAGTTGATCTTGCTATGCAGGTTTGCTTACATGATTTCCATGAAATTAAAGATCCTCCAATTGTAAATACATATCCACTCGTGGATCGTATATTTTGCGAGTCCGCAATCCAGTTTGCATCATAATACCCTTCCATGATAGTTGGATCTCTGGTATAGTGCAATCCAAAGTTAGCAGTATGTCTTAGATATCTAAGAACTCTAACTATCGCTTTCGAGTGCTCTTCACTGGGATTGATTGTATACCTACTCATTCTATTCACTAAATTAGTAATATCAGGTCTAGTGCAGTTCATAAGGTACATCAGACTGCCTATGATCCTTGAATATTCCAATTGTCGCACACTTTCCCCAGTGTTGTTGTGCATATTGCAAACTGCGTCAATTGGAATTCTCGCAATGTCGTTACTTCCCTTGTCAAACTTGTTAAGGATTTTCTCGACGTAGTGACCTTGGGAGAGTATATACCCATCTGTATTCTTGGTGATTTTCATCCCAAGTATTACATCAGCAAGACCTAAGTCTTTCATGTCAAAACTCTTTGACAACATCTTCTTGGTAATATTAATATTATTATTATTACCTACGATTATCATGTCATCTACGTAGAGACAGACTATTACATAATCTTTCGCATCTCCTTTTACGTAGACGCATTTATCGCATTGATTTATCCGAAAGCCATTTGAAAGCATCATACTCTCAAATCTTCCGTGCCACTGTTTAGGTGCTTGTTTCAATCCATATAAGGATTTTACAAGTTTACACACCTTATGTTCTTTACTTGGAACCACAAATTCTTCAGGTTGTTCCATGTAAATCTCCTCTTCTAAATCTTCATTTAGAAACCTTTTTTCATATCCATTTGATGGATCTCAAGATCAAACAGAGCTGCAAAAGCAATGATTAACATGATTGACGTTTTGCTGGAGACAGGAGCATAGGTATCGAAATAATCGACCCCTTCAGTTTGTCTATACCCCTTGATTACAAGCCTCGCCTTGCATTTGTCAATGGTACCATCAGCTTTCATCTTCCTCTTGAAGATCCACTTAGGAACTAGTGGTTTACTTCCCTCAGGAAGATCCACTAGTTCCCAAGTATGATTTTGTAAGATAGAATTTATCTCACTATTCACCGCTTCCTTCCAAAGAGCTGAGTCCGAAGAGGACATTGCTTCCTTGAAAGTAGTCGGTTCCTTTTCCAACATATATGTCAAAAAATCTAAGCCAAAAGATTTCTCTGTCCTAGCTCTCTTACTCCCCAGAATTTCTTCTTCTTTCTCAAGAGATTCTTCTTCCCCCACATTCCTTTCATTTTCCTTCACGCATCGAGTTTTATGGGGAAATATCTCCTAAAAAAAAAGAAGCAATACGAGCTTCAATGATAGTATTCACACTCATTTCAGAGTTATCTGACTTGTGTACCAGAAACCGATAGGCGCTACTATCTTCTTGCGCATATCCAATGAATACACAGTCAACTATCTTAGGTCCTATCCTTGTCCTTTTAGGAGGAGGAATGGGAACCTTTGCAAGGCAGCCCCAAACCCTTAAGAACTTTAGCTAGGCGCGTGACATTTCCACAATTCATAAGGCATTTTTTCCAACTTTTTGTGCGGTAGTCTCTTTAGCACATAGTTGGCGGAGAGAATCGCTTCCCCCCACATGTTCTGTGGTAGTCCAGAACTTATGAGCATTGCATTCATCATTTCCTTAAGCATTCTATTTTTCCTTTCTACAATTCCATTTTGCTCGAGAGAATAAGGCGTGGTTTGATGAATGATTTCATTCTCAGCACAAAGTTGTGCAAATGGCGACTCATATTCACCTCCTCGGTCACTTCGAAGATTTTTGATCTTCTTACCAAGTTGGTTCTCAACTTCATTCTTATAATAAATGAACATGTCTATTGCTTCGTCTTTACTTCTCATTAAGTAAACATAGCAATATCTAGTACAATCATTGATAAATGTTATAAAATAACTTTTACCGCCTCTAGATTGCACAGATTTAAGATCACATACATCAGTATGAATCAAACTCAACGGTTCACTGCTTCTTTCTATAGAGTGGAATGAAGACTTGGCTAATTTTGCTTCAACACAAGTCTCACACTTATGTTTGCTGATGTTAAATCTTGGTATTAGGTTTAGTAAAATTAATCTTTGTAAAGACTTAAAATTCACATGTCCTAATCTACCATGCCATAAAGACGCAAAAGAATAATCAAAATTTACTTTATTGGCATCTTGGGCAGATTTCTTTACATCAGTGGTTACAACAGAAGAGCTAGCCTTACCACTACCCTTCCCCTTAGCCTTAGGTGCTATAGTCGCTACAGACATTTTGAACATATTGTTTGACTCATAGCCATTGCCTAGATACACTCCACTCTTAGTCAGAATAGCCTTTCCAGACTCAATGACCATTCATAAGCCCTTTCTTGCTCAGCACTCCTCCAGAAATAAGATTCTTTCGGACGTCTGGAACGTGAAGCACCTCGTTCAGGGTTAGCTCCTTTCCGGAGGTCATTTTCAACACCACTGTACCCTTGCCTTCTACTTTAGAGACAGAAGAGTTCTCCATGTAACACTTCTCGTTCTCTATAGGTTGATAGGTCTTGAACATCCACCTATTGATGCAGATGTGGCGAGTGGCCCCTGTGTCCAACCACCATTTTTTGGAGTTTTCTCCAACCAGATTGACTTCAGACACCACAGCACTGAAGTTCTTTTCATCATCGGAGTGTTGGCTTTCCTCAGCTACATTTGCATGTGCCCGCTTGCCTTTCCCCTTCTTCACTGCATT
Source organism: Misopates orontium (assembly GCA_946800315.1). Lineage (NCBI taxonomy): Eukaryota > Viridiplantae > Streptophyta > Magnoliopsida > Lamiales > Plantaginaceae > Misopates > Misopates orontium. Next base: position 33,103,258 of record OX326953.1, on the reverse strand, counting down.
TTTCTTTTCGTCCTTTTTAAGACGTTGACGACAATCCACAGCTTTGTGGCCAGGTTTGTCGCAGCTATAGCAGTTGCCTGTGAACTTATTTTGGGGACTCTCCCTTAGAAACATTTGCATGTTTTCGTTTAGTCCCACGTGAGCTCTCCCCCGTCTCAACCACATTGGCTTTTGAAATCAGGCCGCTTGATTTCTTATCAGCATTTCGGTCATCTTGTTCGATCCTGAGTTTCATGACAAGATCCTCAAGGCTCATCAAGTTTCTCTTGTGCATCAGGTAGCTTTTGAAGTCCTTCCAAGAAGGTGGCAATTTTTCAATCACCATCGCCACTTGGAAAGAATCTGTCAAGCCCATACCTTCAGCATCAAGCTCGTGGAAAATCAACTCCAACTCTTCACATTGCCTGATAACACTCTTTTCATCCACCATTCGGTAGTCATGGAATTGCCTAGCCACAAATTTCTTTGCACTAGCATTGTCAACAGTGTACTTTTTCTCTAACGGTTCCCAAAGATCCCTTGGGGTCGATTTTGGGGAATACACGCTAAAAAGTGCATCGTCTAGAGAGTTAAGCATATAGTTGCGACAGAGGAAGTCACCGTCTGTCCATGTCTTCACGACTGCAACGGATTTGGGATCCTCACGATCCACTTCAGGTTTCTTATCAGTAAGAAAACCAATCAAGTTTAGGGTTGTTAAATAAAACAACATTTTCTGTTGCCAATGTTTGAAGTTGGAACCCATGAACTTTTTCGGTTTCTCAAGATGAGAAAACGACATGTTGGTACTCACGACCGGCGTAACGGTCTCATTGCCGCTAGCCCTGTTTTGGGAGCTCTCGACGTTCACAGTGTTTTCAGCAGACATATCTATAATCAAATAAATCACACAATCAGATAAATGATTATTATGCTGAAAAATTCTCAACTCAAATACTTATACAGATATTCCCGGTGTTTTTTGGTGGATTTTTTTAAGCCCGTGTTAGAACCAGAATCTTGACAGAATATTAAGTTCCCAGGCCGGTGGCGGGACGAATCCTCTTAAGTACCACTTTTCTAGACAGAACAATCCGTATATGTATTCTCACTTTGAATTTCCTTCGCAATAATTCGCAAGTCTCAATACTTGGAATTTTCACTAAACAATTCCTCGGAATTTAACGTTTTTGCCAAAAAGGTTTTCCTTGCAATTTCTCAAAACTTTTGGACCACAATACAAATATCATAAATTGCATGCATAAGCTTGAACATATAATTCACATAGACAGGTAGAAGCATGCGATTTAATTTAATTCATGTAAACATGATAAGAGCATAAATTAAATCATATAAGCATGCATATAAATAAACAACCAGCAGTATATATTTAAGATCAGCGCAAGTACATAACAAGCAAGTAGTAGCCCAAGTGATAAAGCAGGGGAAGGGCAATAGAGAGGTCAGCGGTTCAACTCCTTCTGGGAGCAGTTCAAAAAAGCAGTTTACAGAAACGGGGTAGAAACAAACTTTGAACATCAAAAATTTTCTGAAACTTTTCCAGCAAAAAGCAGCAACCTATTACAACATGAATCTGGAAAACTTAACAAACATGAGCAGATATAAACACAAGGACAGAAAATTGTATAGAACTTAAGATTGTTGGATAGCATATGTCTAAATCAAGCATATAACATAAAATTCCAGATTCAAGCACAACATAAACAGATTATAACTAATTACAAAAGGTGCATAAACATAAACAAGATGAACCTCAATACTGAAATTGCAGAAACTTGTTGAATGTGCAGACGAGTCAATAGATTCCCCTTTCCCCTTAAGTTCTATATCGCCGATAACAACCTTGAAGCTCGGGCCACTCCTCTCAATCGGACTTAGTGATATTTGCAGAAAACTAAGAGCGTATGCTATGAAATGTATGTAATGCTTTTGCTTTTGTTTGTGGATGATTTTTTCTTAGCCTATGGAGCTCGTTTTATAGGCTTCAAGAATTCAAATGCCATTACACTCATTCATTAGGAAAATTCATTTTTCATCATTACAAGACAATGAATTTTGTCTTATAACGGTTTTCTCATTATGCACCCACTAAATAGGTTTTAAGCACCCCATTGAATTGGTTTTCAATACCAATTCAATTCACACACTAAATTGGTCAAAACCAATTCAAAATGGTCTTCAATACCATTATTCAAAATAATTCTCCAACAAAATCTTACCAAACTTACTCAAATATTCACTCTCCTTTAAAAGATATTTTCCATAAAAACATAAGTGAATATTATCGTAAATAAATAAAATCAAAATTTTCCTTTAAAATATTTTCGCAAAACAAGGAAATAAATCGTGTTGGACATGCAATCCTAACAATCTCAATCGAGTCTGATTTATGTCGGACTTTCGTTCCTAACATTTACCTACAGATACCATGCTTCTAATACAAATATGGACGGGTTGGGGGTGCAGCCGCCCCACATGCACCCATACCTCATTTTATAATATAGCTTTTATCAGTTTTATCTGAGTTAATAGATAATTTGCAGTACTGATGTTCGCTAATTAGGAAAAATCACGATGGCACAAAGCCTCAAACTTTCATGCTTATTGGTGGTACATATGTGTAACAGAAGGCTTCCAATAAAATGCAGAAAACCGCGTATGCAGCACTCATTGTTGTACCCACGCGACACAAATGAGTTCGCCGCACTTGTCTCCAAAGGAAATTGTATATGCACTCCATATACTAAACCCAAGTATTAAAATTTCGTATACCTTTAGTATTGTTATTATACTTTTGAAATAATAGACAATTTGATTGTTACCTAGTTTAAATAATTAAAAAAGACACCCTTAAGAGTTTGAGAAATATACAGATAAATTTATAGACAATTTGTGGGAGGTATTCTCATAATTACTCAATCTTTTTCAAACAAAAAAAAAGAAAAAATAATTAAACTCCGGAAAATGTAAATATTATCTTTTTATACTTAGTTTCTCCTTATTGAGATTAAAAAGAAAAAAGATGATGGATATGTTTCGTGCAACTTTAATTTTTCTTTTTCAAAATGGGAACCAGCTCTGCACATGCCACTAACATCACATTTTCCACTTCCATTTTGACTTCTCGCACAATTTATTGTCCGCATGCACTTGGCCACTGCCCGCCTTTTCCTATAATTCAGTTTCATGAGCTTTTCCTATAACATTTATAGACAAAAAAAATTAAGTAGTGCTTATTTTGATTATTTTCAAGAAGAATTGCACTTTAAGAAGGCATAATTTTGTATATTCAAATCTCAATAGAAGCAACAAATGTCACGAGTCTGATCCACCTCCAATAAACAAATATCGGATTCTTGAAAAGAAATATGGTCACACTCACGTGGCATTCCCTTCCACTGACGTATTGAATATTAATTAAATTTTGTTTTATTTAATAACACGTTATTTTTTACAGGCCAGATACTTTCTCTGTTTAAAATTAAAGTTGAATCAAAAACTTTTTCTCTAACCAATGTGAGATGAGATGGATAAATCATGAATTATGTTCCTTGGTAAAAATGATAAGCTCATTAATGGAGTAATTAACTTTTGTGTACAAAGTGGATGTCTACGTCACGAAATTAACTAAGTTGGAGATAATTCACGGTGCTCGTTTATTATTTAAATTTGGGACTCATTAGAGAGTGTTCTTTCTGCAATTAAGCAATTAAAGGTATATATATATATATATATATATATATATATATATATATATATATATATATATATATATTGGTGCATGCATATTTTTTTTTGTATTTGTAGCATTAATCTAAGCGTACGTGCGTGGTTAAGTTTTATGGATTAGACGGTTCGTGGAGAGTGGAGACTGATAAAACAATATCTATTCTGCTGATTTTCATACCACCAACCATTTTGACCTTGCAAAGTCAAGCAAATTAAAAACGGGGAGATACACTGTTACACAACTAAGATTTGATTTAATCCCAAAACATCTTTAACTATTTGAATATCAGCTTAAAAAAATCATCAAAAATATTAAAATGGCATTGCAGACGGTTTTTTTTTAGATATGAATAACTATAGAGATATCCTTTATAGTTTGAAAAAATTGCATGTGCGTCTTCATTGAAGGAGATGTGCCATAAGTATTTCAAATTTTACAGGAATCTCTGTACCTAAACTAAAACCAATTATAATCTTCTCCAAAATTACTATGCACTTATTACAAAATTACCTAACATATACATACATATGAATGCACTTAAAAGATAGCTATGTCGTGATCACCTTATCTATATTTTATATAAAAGTTTGCTGTATAAAATAAAAGTTTCCTGGTTTCTTGCAAATATCTCGGGTCTTATTAATTTGAACATTAATTCAGTAATGTAATTATATATATGATATATCTAGACTACAAAACCTTTCAAATAATATATAGTTAAGATGACATAACCTACAAGGGTAACTAACTAACTATGAAGAAAATATGGTAATATATATGTAATCGATTTTTCATTAAAGAGGCAAAACAAAAGAAAAAGAGAAAAGGAAGATGAAAATCAATATGTTGACAGGTTATCATAGGGTAAATTTTGAGATAATGCATAAAACCACGTGTTTTAGAAAACTCTCGCCAAACTCCCTTGTGAAATTACACAATGTTTGGTTCATATTTTTTATTACATAGCGAATTTATTGCATTCTCTTGGTAAATTTATTTGATAACATAGCGAATTTATTGCATTGATCTCCTGGTAAATTTATTAGCAATAAAGCACCAAAATAAAGAATTCTATACTATCTTGTATCATAGAGGAAATCAAACGGTATAAACTAAAATATTTAAGTTATAATTTTTGTATAAATCTCAATCGAGAATTACGGAAAAATAAGAAATGTCGAGGCATATGAATTTTCGATATTCTTATAACAAATTCGCCCTCTTTACAATGATTTAGATAACTTGAAGCATATATCTTAGGATACTATAATTACGAAATGTCTTGTTTATTGCACAGACAAGAACTTCTTCCAGCATTATCTTTTTTCTATGGCAAAACGACTACACACTTTACGCAAAGAAAATATGACCATTGCGATCTTTTTATATGTAGTAAGTATATGAAACTTTAAGGAGAACGGCTTATATATAAACACTAGACTAATACATGAGGGAAAAAAAAAAACATTTTAAACTCAAGCACGATTGGTCATTCTCTTTGTAAAAAAAAATAGAACAATTTATAAATGATTCAGAATATTTGGAACTTTTACAAAGACATCCTGGTTCTAAGATGTCTTCCGAAACAGAGGTGGCTATCATCTCATTTTTTGGAAACAAATATTTGTCCAAATTCATACGTGCATAAAATAGGTTGAAGGGTGAACATAGTTTTTATTAAAGTGTGATGCATATTCTAGAATAGTCTACAAAAATGTAGCTAATTTATTAAGATTATGGAAAGAATAATCTTTACATCACTAAGTAAATAATCATTACATTCTAGTAAAGTTGAAGATAAGTACTCCATTCCAAAACACCATTTTCTAAAAACTCTAAGACACTTCCACTTCTACTATCCTATAAATACTAATATCAAACTTCTATATTCTAACAGCTTTACATCTTAGAAATTTGATCCAGTTACGAATACATTCACTATAGTTTAAGTACTTACAGAAATAGTCCTTGGAATTTTTATGTTTTTTTATAAGCGATTTTTTTTTAAAAAAAAAAACAGAAGGGTGAGAATATAAGGGATACTCCCACAAAAGATAATTACAAAATACAGCTTAAAAGTTGTGCTTGACCATTCAACAAAAAAAGTACGAGAAGGTCATATTTGAATTGTTACAAGGACAATCCTAAAGATTTAAAATTAAGCAATACAAATAGTTATAAGTTCTAGGAATATTTTCATAATTAAATCAAATATTAGGCAGATGTAATCATATCTTTTTTTAGTTTTCGATTTCTTCAAAGTTGCTCGGAGCAAATGAAAGTCAACGTGGGACAGCAGTGATCACCATTTTTTTAACTAGTGTTTAAATGTGTCAGCATTTGGATGAGGGGACGTCAACCAGTCATTAGCGAATTTTGGTATTTATCTCATGACTCATAACAAGGATTTTGTATCTGTAAATAATGCATGCATACTCTTGATGTTAGTTTACAGGGCTACTAATTAATTAAAAATGTGCTTAATATAGAATTTGCCGAGCTCCGATCCTGCAACTTATGTGTCTCAAGCTAAAATTGGATTAGTTACATTTATAATTCGTGTTATTTTGTCTAATTATAAAATTTCTTCTTAAGCTATATATAATTATATAAATACTTCAAGATTTTGAAAAACGTGAGAAAAATTAAGTAGTTCATCTGTAACATTTTTTAACTTTTGAAAGAAGCGTCTCTATTACTAATTAAACTTTATATATGTTAACGTATTCCAATGGTATTTATACAGTTATTTAAACAATAGAGAATTTTTTTTTTATTATTATAAAGAGATTTGAGATGTTTAGTGATTAGATGTCATGAGTACAACTTTAATTATATCAACTATATATTTGTACATTATGAAAAGACTGCATAATTTGGTGGATCGAGATGGTCATGGGCAACATTTTAGGTTTAAACTTTTGCTAAATCATTATTCTTTGTTTGCGAAGCCACAATGATGTCTCAATCATCAAAACTATTACTCGGAAATGATTAAATACTAATTATTTAGTAAATTTAGTCGTGGGGAGTTGCAGTGGCAAATTAAAATTGAACAACGAATTCGTAAAAGTAACAGAAATTGTAGAAGTGGACCAACTACGAGAGTAACTATATAGTATATAGTGCCCAACTAATTACCACTACACATGTCCTGAGATTAAATTATATAATCTCCTTGACAAACTTTTTATTATGCATGCCCACTAGCTACTAACATTAATAGTGTGTGCGACAACTATATATGTATATATATAGGCCCCAACGTTAGATTAAGTTCAATTTTCAAGTCTTATAAAACATCAAGAATATATTTTTGAGAGCAAAATGGGAATTAATTTTGCAGTGATGCTGATAATGAACATAATAATGATAATGTTGAGTGGATGGAGAAATGGAGTTGCTAATGCGCTGAATATGAATTACTACATAATGACATGTCCATTTGCTGATTCCATTGTGAGGAACACTGTGAACATGGCTTTGCAATCTGATCCAAAACTAGCTGCTGGTCTTGTCAGGATGCATTTCCATGACTGCTTTGTCGAGGTCATTTTTCTGATATATTTATTTCAATTGTTTAATATGAGTTTGTATTTATATAATTCTTGTTTGTGTATGAATATATAACAGGGGTGTGATGGATCAATACTGATTGATTCTACAAAAGGGAACACGGCAGAGAAAGACTCTCCGGCCAATTTAAGCTTACGGGGCTACGAAATAATTGACGCAGCAAAGCAACAACTGGAAAAGATGTGTCCTGGAGTTGTCTCCTGTGCTGATATTCTTGCAATGGCTGCACGAGATGCTGTTTTCTTTGTAAGTACAGCTAAAGAATATATATATGACATATATATCGATGGTTTTCTAAATTACTTTGAATTATGAATGAAATGGACATGATTAGGCTGGTGGTCCAGTGTATGACATACCTAAAGGACGAAAAGATGGAAGGAGATCAAAGATATTAGACACAATCAATCTTCCTCCGCCTAATCTAAACAGTACAGAGCTCATCAATATGTTCTCCCAGCGTGGCTTCACTGCTCAAGAGATGGTAGCTTTATCCGGTATGTATGTGCGTACGTATAAGCAACAAAAACAACAACGATAATTACATAATTGTAGCTAGGTCGGGGTTTGATTGATCTTTGATTAATTGAATGAATATTGCAGGTGCTCACACCCTTGGAGTGGCCAGATGTTCATCATTCAAGAACCGACTAAGTAACTTCGACTCCACCCACGATTTGGACCCAAGCATGGACACACAGTTCGGGGCAACTCTATCAAAAACTTGCAGCGCGGGAGACAACGCCGAGCAGCCGTTTGATTCAACGAGAAACACATTCGATAACGACTACTTCAATGCACTGCAGAGGAAAGCAGGGGTCCTATTCTCCGACCAGACACTTTTTGCTGCAGGTGCCAGAACTCGAGGGATAGTGAACGCTTACGCAATGAATCAAGCCATGTTCTTTTTTGATTTTCTGCAGGCTATGGTGAAGATGGGAACAATGGATGTTAAGGAAGGTAATAAGGGAGAAGTCAGAAGTAATTGTCGCGTCATCAATTAATATATAATATAGCATGTTTGCTTTGTGCAGAATGGTCTCTATTGTATTTCTACATGTAAAAGGTTATATATATATCATATATGCATGGTGGATTAGCTCCACTTCACTTGAATAGTCAGTGTAGGATTTGGATGTATGTTTTGTAATAAATTTGAAATATGAGGACCCTTCAACGTGTATTTGTGTGATTCTTGAAATTAGTCAGGATAATCTCTTTTACGCTCTCTAAGATTTGATCTATTTCATAAAATGTTCTCTTAAAGTTTGATAATTGCAAACATTCCATAAAGTATCCAAGATGCTAAAAAATGAAACTCAATCACCAATGTGTTTCAAATTCAAGAGTTGTCTCTATCATCCCAACTATGGAATATAGGTTATTTTTAAAAGGGATAAAAGCGTTAAACCCCTATATTATAGGGGTGTAGCGATTTGCCCCCTAAATTTTTTTTTTTTGCAACAAGCCCCCTGTACTATAGATAAACAAGATTTTTTGCCCCTTATCGAATTTCCGGCCAATTTTCGCCGGAATTTGAAACGTGAACATGATGGTTCATCACTATTTAACCTCAAATTCAATAAAATGCCCTTTTTCACTTCGATTTTTGTTATATTTCTTTAAATTTCAAACTATAGTTTAAATTATCAAAATTTAGGGTCGGAAATTAAAAAAAATTATAACAAAAACCGAAGTCAAAAAATGGCATTTTATTGAATCTGAGGTTAAAATAGTGATGAACCATCATGTTCACGTTTCAAATTCCGGCGAAAATTGGCCGAAAATTCGATCAGGGGGCAAATTAATTTTTCGAGTCAATAGTTGAGGAAGCAAAGTGCTTATTTATCAATAGTACAGGGGCCTTGCTGCCAAAAAAAAAAATCAGGAGGCAAATCGCTACACCCCTATAGTAGAGGGTGTTTAACGCTTTTATCCCTTTTTAAAATGGATCACATCTTACATGCTTCAAATCATATAATTCAGAACTATTACCCTCTTGTTGTAGGGGATCGATGTTAATGCATCGTTCTTTATTTGCCAAAATGTTAGCATGTGTGCTTATTTCCAAGGTTGTCTCGTCCATAGTCGAGACAGCCTTCGAAAGAGGTTGCAATCGCGGCAGATCTACTCCTGTCTCCACCTCCTAAAAGATGAGGGTTTGAGTTGGATTGGTTCTTGGCTTGAAAATAGGTCTTGTTGATTTTGAGCCTGATAATTTGGGGTGGATTATCTGTATGTTTTATTTGAATTTGGGCTATACGTTTTGGGCTTGAAATATGAGTCTTATATAAAAAAAAAATGTATTTTATGCCGAATTATGATTGAGGGCCTGAGGGATTTTCAGTTATGTTGAAAATTGGGTCTAAATGTTTGGACAGGACTTGTGGTGATTGAACTGGTGTTGAGGCCTTATATGTGTCACGCTTTATGTTGGGCCCAATTTCTTTTGGAGATTATTCTGATTTGTTTGTCGAATTATGCGTCTGTACTGAATTTTATTTGGACCTTTAGTGACTTGGGTTCATTTACTTTTATGAATTGAATCTGGGCCTCTTGATGTGTGGCGTTTAAATTGAAATCAGAAATTGGACAGAATTTGTGAATGTGAGTATATATGTGAATCCTTTTTGTTGGGCAAAATATGGGTCCTTATGCATTGGGATCGGATATAGGTGAATAAGTTGGGTCAATATTATTGTATGATCCGCATTTTAGAAATTGGCTTCTCAAATGTGTACTCATTTCTCTAATTAAGCCTAAGTATGACATCCAATTGAATTGTTTAGCGAAGAGAAATTGGATTATGAATTGTTATGTGACAATTTTATTTATGATTTTATTGCGATAAAATTGAATTTTTTTTATCCGTTATGAAAGATAAATTCATAAAGTATATGCTTAATATGGATCTTACGCAACGAAAATTCGATGTCGCCAAAGTGACTTATTTTATTGTAAAATCTTATTAGCATATATTTATTTGTTTCGCATTATTGGAATATATTAGTAACCAAAGTGCCTTATTCCATGTCGTGATATATATTTTGTGTATTTAATAGTGGTTCGCCTTATGTCATATGTTAGTCATCAAGTGGCCTAATTAATGTGGTGAATATTTCTCAATACACGTTAGGTGTCACATAGGATTCAGGCATTAAAGATTCAAAATTAACCTTATGAGAGAATATGTAAGTTGCAAAGTTGCCTTATACTATTATGAAAATTGGAAAAATTGCATAAATCCATTATGTTGTGCATTAAGTTTATATTTTTCTTATGAGAATATATGTTAGTCAAAAAACTGATAGTATTTTACCTTGCAAAATTTTGACTTTCACATTTATTGTGTGTTTTAGTTCATAGTATGATGATTTGTTAGTCACTTAAGTGGCATGATCCGTATGATTGGTGAATTTTAGACGTGCGTTGATTTATCTAATACTGATATAATAATTCCTATACAATAATAGGGATGTTTTAAACATATATTATAATCATGCAAGTGACTTGATTAATTCATTTCTTGAAAGTTTTCACGTGCAATATGGTGGTATATCATGGTTTTTGCGCATTTTTGACCAAGTTCTCAATTTTGGAATTTTCTTAAACTTGTATGAGCAAAATTATAAAGCGCAACATTTAAATTGAATTGTTAACAAAGAATATAAGACAAATCTATTTACTATGTAAAACATAAGACTCGACTCAAAGGAGACTCGCATTAACTTAGTGAGCATTATAAGTTAAACCAACTCTATGTTTTTATGATATATCTTACCATATATTTAAGTGAGTAATTTTAGTTTGTTTCTTGCAAAATTTTGTATGATTTATTTGAGATCTTTATATAAAGGCTATGGCTTCTATACTACTATTTCTGGTGCAATAAATAGTTTCTTGCCGACAGATTATTCCAACACAACTAATCCTATTAAAACGACGGGTTAATGTTGAGCCTGAATGCTTTATTTCTGGCTGTGGTTTGGAAACAGTGGAGCACGCCCTTATTACATGCCATTTCTCTAGACAAGTCTGGGCATTATCTAGATTAGAACATGCTACTTTAGTTTATCGTTCAGGTGTGTTTGAGGACTGGATACGGGGTATTGTGCCTAAGTTATCCAAAGACGAATTAGGACAGGTTGTGTGCATATGTTGGGCCATTTGGTATAACAGGAATAACTACAATGCAGATAAGAAGCTCAAATCTCCAATGGAAGCCTGCGAATTTGCTGTGAATTATCATAAAACGTACCTGAATTCTACCTCACTAAACCACGGATTGGTGAAGGAGCTTAATTCACGCTGGCAGCCGCCTCCTTATCAAATCATCAAGATCAACTTCTGCGGGGCGGTGTTCCGAGAGGTTGCTGAAGTTGGTCTGGGAATCATTGCACGAAATCATCTCGGCGAACAGGTAGCATGGAGGCAGCGGAGAATTCATGGACTTTTGGATCCCGCGTGCGTCGAAGCCATGGCAGCTAAATTGGCTGTTTAATTAGCATGTGAGAAGGGTTGGAGTGGGGTGGTAATTGAAGGCGACTGCTTGAACGTGTTGCAATTGATCAATCGAGATGGGGATTGTCTTGCCAAGGCTGGAATTTTGGTTGCGGACATTCGTCGAATGGTTGCGGGGCGTTGTAATATCTCCTTCAATCTGGTGCGGCGGAGTGCGAACCAAGCTGCCCATGAGCTTGCTAGATTTGCTACAACAAACAAGGAATGGTATTGCGCGATTGCTGCTGGAATTTTGAGCGGGTGAAGATGAATTTTTGTCTAGTCTTGTCGCATGTGTGCTGATGTTTTTTTTGTGCTATGTTCTTATGTCTTACTCTTGTAATTGTTATTTGAGGAGCCCTGTTGTGCGACTCTAACTTTAAATTGAGTAATAAAATCGTGTTTCGTCAAAAAAAAAAAAAAAAAAAACTCATATGTTTGAGAAAGTCATGAGACAAAGTATGAGTTTTTTTTTTTTTTGTTAAACAATTCTTCATTAAACTAAAAGAGGGGAGCTACAATCGGGTAGCCACCGTCACAAAAGATTGAGTTCGGGAGTACATTGAACGGAACAAAACCAGAGAATACATGCTCCCTGTTATGCAATAATCAGGATATTAAGAAACATGCACAAGAAAAGCGATAAAAAAGACACGGAATTTGGTAACCCAGTTCGTCAAAAGACTACGTCTGGGGGCGCTGCCAAGCCAGGATTTTCTCTACTAGTTTCTGATGAGTCTTACAATGAATCAATAGAATTACACATAGGTGGGCTATTTATAGTTTTACATAAACCCTGCAACTCCTAGGTATTTTAGGATTCTACTCCCAGGGTTTCCATATTAACTAGGTTTCCATATTAACTAGGATTCCTCTTCCTAGACTAACTGAATTCCTGTTTCCCAAACCAACTGGGTCTCCTCACTCCTAGGCAATTCAGACTTCACAACCCAACAATCTCCCACTTGAAGACTGAATCCATATGTAATCATCTCTCCAACTTCTCAATAGTAAAACCCGCAAGCATTGACAGCGCCATCCTCGAACTTCTCAAGTTCCAAGGCCAGTTGAAGCCATGCATAGCTTCAACTTCTCTAAGGTCACAACCTTAGTCAGCATATCAGCAGGATTCTCACTTCCCGGAATCTTCACCAGCTGCAAAATCTTCTTTTCCAAGAGATATCGTATATAATGATACTTCAAATCAATATGCTTCGTTCTTGAATGAAAAGCCGGATTCTTAGCCAAGAAAATAGCACTTTGACTATCGCTGTAGAGAATGCTATTTGTCTGCCCTTTTCCCAATTCACACAAGAAATTCTGTAACCATACCATCTCTTTACTGGCCTCCGTCACTGCTACATACTCAGCTTCTGTAGTAGATAAAGCCACGATCTTCTGCAACTTAGAACCCCAAGAAATCGCTGTACCGCCCAATGTAAACACATACCCGGTAGTACTTTTCCTACTATCCAGATCTCCTGCCATATCAGCATCAACATAGCCATTCAACTCTGTGCTTTTGCCTGAAAAACACAATGCTCTGTTTGTGGTACCCCGCAAGTACCTAAAGATCCACTTCACTGCTTCCCAATGTTGCTTACCCGGTCTGCTCATGTATCTACTCACAACTCCCACTGCATGCGCAATATCTGGTCTAGTACACACCATAGCATACATAAGACTGCCAACTGCTGAAGCATACGGGATCTTCTCCATGTAAGCGTGCTCCAAATCACTGTTAGGTGACTCCTTCCTGGACAGCCTGAACTGACTACCTAATGGAGTACTTACTGGCTTTGCATCTTGCATACTGAACCTCCTCAAGACTCTCTCGATGTATTCACCTTGCGAAAGATACAACTTTCCTGCCATCCTGTCACGATTTATACGCATACCCAGGATCTGTTTGGCTTCTCCAAGATCCTTCATAGCTAACCGTTTAGACAATTGCTTCTTCAACTTATTCACTTCTTGAACACAAGAACCCGTTATCAACATATCATCAACATATAATAGCAAAATAATAAAGCCAATGTCAAACTTCTTAACGTAGCAACAATGATCAGCATTGCATCTAACAAAATTAATATCATGCATGAACCCATCAAACTTCATATACCACTGCCTCGGAGCTTGTTTTAGGCCATACAAGCTCTTCTCCAGCTTACACACAAGCTCACTGTTACCTTTAGACAAGTACCCTTCAGGTTGTTTCATGTATATATCTTCCTCAAGATCCCCATGAAGAAAAGCTGTTTTCACATCCATCTGCTCTAAAAACAAATTCTCTGCAGCAACTATACTCAAAACCATCCTGATGGTCGTTAGCTTCACAACAGGAGAAAATATATCTGTATAATCAACGCCTTCTTTCTGTTGGAAACCCTTCACAACTAACCTTGCCTTGAAACGCTTGCTTCCATCTGCTTCCTCTTTAATCCTGTAAACCCACTTGTTATGCAGTGCCTTCTTGCCCTTTGGGAGCTCAACGAGCTCCCAAGTTTTGTTAGACTTCAGGGAATTCATCTCATCTTCCATTGCAAGCTCCCACTTGCTCGAATCATCACTCTTCATAGCTTCTGCATAACATTCTGGCTCACCACTATCAGTCAATAATAAATAGTGTAAAGAGGGAGAATACCTTTCCGGAGCCCGGTGTTGTCTACTCGATCTCCTCAAAGGAGCCTCCGGAGTACGTGGTTCTTCCTCAACAACAACCTGTTCATTAGGAACCTTTCTCACATCTGAATTAGAAATATCCAATTCCACAACTTTAGAGCATTCAACCCCAGTTCCTGCATTGTCAGTATTTGGTGCACCCAATCTGTCTTTGTACATAATTTGTTCATTAAATATGACATCCCTACTACGAATTATTTTCTGATTCTGATCATCCCAAAATCTATAACCGTATTCATCACCACCATATCCAATAAACGTACACTTCACAGATTTAGCATCCAACTTACTTCTAGCAGTACTATCAATATGCACGTAGGAAACACAACCAAAAACCCTGAGAAAAGATAGATTTACCTCTTTGCCACTCCAAGCCTCCTCCGGTATGCCATTATCCAGAGGAACTGATGGTCCTCGATTAATCAAGAAAGCTGCAGTGTTAACTGCATCTGCCCAAAACATCTTCGGTAATCCACACTTCAACCTCATACATCTAGCACGCTCGTTCAAGGTTCTGTTCATACGTTTTGCAACTCCATTCTGTTGCGGGGTTCCTTTAACTGTCTTCTCCATGCGAATGCCATTTACTGCACAATACTCTTTGAACTCAGCAAGTTCGTATTCACCTCCATTGTCAGATCTCAGACACTTCACATTAAGACCAGTTTCGGTTTCTACCAATGCTCTCCACTTTTTGAAAACATCAAAAGCTTCAGATTTATGCTTAAGGAAATATACCCATAATTTCCTCGTGGCGTCATCAATAAAAGTCATGTAATATGATGACCCACCAAGAGATTTCACCGGGGCTGGTCCCCATAGATCACTATGCACCAACTCCAACTTCTGCTTCTTCAGGGTTCTGCCAACCTTCGAAAAACTGACCCTTTTCTGTTTTCCGAATACACAGTCCTCACACAAACCAATGTCAACTGTTTTAAGTCCCGGCAATTTACCTTTTGAACACAGATGTTTCAATCCCTTCTCACTCATGTGGCCAAGTCTGCAATGCCACAAATCTGCATCACTCTTTGCACCTACAACAGCAAGACTTTCCTGATCGATGGTGGTCATATACAATGTACCCTTCTTCAATCCCTGAGCCAAAACCATGGCCCCTTTGGTTACCTTGTAAGCACCAGAACCAAAGGACACCTGATAACCGTCATCATCCAGCTGCCCTACAGAGATCAAATTTCTCTTTAAACCCGGAATATGTTTCACGCTACGCAACATCCACACAGATCCATTCACTGATTTAACCCGAACATCTCCCCTACCTACAATTTTGAGAGGTTCATCATCAGCAAGATAAACCGTACCAAAATCTCCGGAAATATAATTCTCCATTATATCACCATTAGGGCAAGCGTGATAGGATGCTCCAGAATCCAAAACCCAGGATTCTAATGGACTGCACACACTCAAGATTAATGCATCACTAATCTCATTAGATGCCGCGTTTGCTGAGTTTTCTTCCTTATTATCAGTGCTCGGAGCTTTACACTGGCGTCTGAGATGACCCATCTTATGACAGTTCCAACATTCAATGGAACTCATGTCCTTTTTTGGCCTGCTTTTATTTCTCGACTTTGATCTACCTCGATTCGACTTTCTTGTTTCTGATCTTCCTCTATTTTCTGTACTCAGAACTGATCCCGAAGAACTACCCGATTCTTTCCTGCGAATTTCTTCACTAATAACCAGGTCTCTCACTTCGTCAAACTTCAACTTTACCCTCCCCGCAGAAGCACTAACAGCTGTAACTGTCCCGCTCCAACTCTCCGGCAAAGAAGACAACAAAATTAGGGCTCTAACTTCGTCATCAAAATCAATTCCGACAGAGCTCAATTGTGATGTAATCAGATTGAACTCGTTCAGATGATCAGAAACTACAGAATTTTCTGTCATCTTTAGGTAAAACAGACGTCTCATCAGATGAACTTTGTTCGCTGCCGACGGCTTTTCGAACATGTCTGCTAAAACTTTTAGCACATCCTTCGTGGTTTTCTCTTTCGCCGTATGAAACGCCACGTTCCGCGATAGAGACAAACGCAC
Source organism: Misopates orontium (assembly GCA_946800315.1). Lineage (NCBI taxonomy): Eukaryota > Viridiplantae > Streptophyta > Magnoliopsida > Lamiales > Plantaginaceae > Misopates > Misopates orontium. The sequence goes on along the minus strand of OX326953.1, from coordinate 33,086,712 downwards.
CGCACTCATCGCCTTCCTATCCAGCACAGTCCATTCCTCTTCCGGCATGTCCTTCGGTTTGTCCTTCAGAGGTTTCCACAAATCTTTACCATACAGGTAATCCTCGATCTGCATCCTCCAGAACCCGTAATCCGAACCATCAAACTTTTCGATCGGTGATTTTCCCACATCCATCGTGATTACTCCCACTCAAACCTGAGCTCTTGATACCACTTGTTATGCAATAATCAGGATATTAAGAAACATGCACAAGAAAAGCGATAAAAAAGACACGGAATTTGGTAACCCAGTTCGTCAAAAGACTACGTCTGGGGGCGCTGCCAAGCCAGGATTTTCTCTACTAGTTTCTGATGAGTCTTACAATGAATCAATAGAATTACACATAGGTGGGCTATTTATAGTTTTACATAAACCCTGCAACTCCTAGGTATTTTAGGATTCTACTCCCAGGGTTTCCATATTAACTAGGTTTCCATATTAACTAGGATTCCTCTTCCTAGACTAACTGAATTCCTGTTTCCCAAACCAACTGGGTCTCCTCACTCCTAGGCAATTCAGACTTCACAACCCAACACTCCCTAGCCCAGGCTGCCAAAAAGTGTGCCAGGTAATTACAATGTCTAGGGATATATTTAAAGTTCCACTTTGGCCAAAACTTCCAAATTTTCTGAATCTGCAACACACTATTATTAGAGCTCCAATTTGGAATAGAATCAGATGATACAATGTGATTGATGATGTTGAGATTGTCTGACTCAAAAACTGTAAACTTCATCTTGAATTGATTGGCAAGTAAAACTGCTCTCAGTAATGCTTCTGCTTCTCCTGCTTCAGCATCCATGCAATGAATCTGATCTGAGTGAGCAAATATAACCGATCCTTGAGAATTTCGCCAGACAGCAGCCACAAACACATCCGAATGGTTTGAAAATGACACATCCGTATTGATCTTTGTCCATTTTTTGCCTGGAGGGATCCAGTTTTTCTGAGCATGGGATGGAAGGTTGATCATCTTAGTTCTTTGAGCTTGCAGGTGAGTCATGACTTGCTTCTGAATCTGAATAATCATCTCTGATATGTCTGGAATGCTGGTGCCATGAATTAAATCATTTCTGGCTTTCCAGATACTTTCAATGGTACAAGAAGCAAAAATCATCGGCTCCATTTTGTCCTCAATCTGATCTTGAATCTCACCAGGGAACTATGAACAAAGCAAGAAGAAATCAGCAATAGATAGAGAGTTAAGTTGACATAACTTAAGAGACCATTTGGATGTGAACCAGATGATTTCAACAACATGACATCTCAAAAAAAGGTGATCAATCGATTCAGCATGTAAATTACAAAGGGGGCAAAAGATATTATCAATTTTGAAAAGAGAATTGATCTTGACTCTAGTTGGCAAAACATTAGAAATGCTTTTCCACCAGATCAGTTTATGCCTCTCATGAATTTTAGCTTTCCATATCTTCTGCCAGATGCTGTTAGGAGTTTCACTTCTCCTTTGCTGAATAACAGTGAGATAGGCACTTTTCACAGTGAAAACGCCTTTGGGGTCAGGGAACCAATACAGTTCCTGATGTTCATCAAGTCACCAACTTGAGGGCAAATGAAGGTAGTATGAGCTTGGTGATCCTTATGAGTTGGGCACCCAATCTTGAAAGATGGTATCCAAGCTTCTTTCCAGGTACTGATGTCAGATCCAATGCTAATAATTCTTCTTGCACCTTTGATGAAGATGTCTCTACAGTTAAAAACATCCCTAGCAATCCAAGAAAGATTGGATACAGGTGTCTTCATAGTGAGGAAGTTTCTGCTTTTGATGTATTTATTTTTGAAAAGCTTAGTCCACAGTTTCTTATCCTCAGAAACAATACTCCAAGTGAGCTTAGACACCAAGGCTTTGTTGTAGTCCTTCATCTTCCTGAATCCCATACCACCTTCCTCTTTAGGCATACACATAGCATCCCAGCTTTTGAGAGGCAGTATGTTATTGTTCTTGTTCTCACCCCACCAAAACCTCATCATGATGCTGTCAATTTTCTTAGAAATGCTGATAGGTATGAGAAAGTTAGACATCTGGTATGTAGGCATTGTTTGAACCACATAGCTCACAAGCACATCTCTACCAGACTGTAATAAAGTGGAGCCTTTCCAACCAGCCAATTTATCACTGATCTTGTTAATCATTTGTCAAATGCTTTCTTCTTTCTCCTTGGTTTGCAGAAGTGAACACCAAGGTGGAGACTTTTGTGGTTGCATTCAGTAATACCCAGCTCTGCCAGAACCCAATGCTTATCCTCCCCTGTAGAGTTGGAGCTAAAGTGGATAAAGGACTTCCTTTGATTCATTTTTTGGCTGCTCCAACTTTCAAAAATGTCAAGGCTTCTCTTGATAGCTTCTATGTTATCCTTATCATTTTTGCAGAAAATAGTTAGATCATCTGCATAGAAGAGGTGAGAAATAGGAGAGCAATCTTTACCAACTTTAATACCATTAAGAGCATTAGTACTTTCTTCCTTGAGAAGTAATCTGGAGAGGGTTTCAGCATACATGACAAAGAGGTAAGGAGATATGGGGTCTCCTTGCCTAATGCCTCTAGTAGGCTTAATCATACTAAAAGGGGAACCTTGCACAAGAACAGAAAAACTGACAGATTTAATGCAAGAATGAATCCAGTTACAAAATTTAGAGTTAAAACCAAGGTTAGAGAGAATCTGTAAAAGAAACTTCCACTCCACTCTGTCATAAGCCTTAGCTAGGTCTACTTTCAAAGCAAGATATTTCTTTTTACCTTTGTAAGAGTTGAGAAAATTCATTATCTCATGATTCAAAATGTTATTCTCATGAATTTGTCTCCCTTCAACAAAAGCAAACTGGAGAGGGGATATGATCTTACCAAGGAACTTCTTCAACCTATTAGCTAGAATCTTAGATATCACTTTGTAAGTAACATTGCATAAACTAATTGGTCTGAAATTCTCAACTTTACAAGGTCTCTTAACCTTAGGGATGAGGGCTATAAAAGTATGATTGAGATTAGTAGGCATGAGAGAATTATGAAAGAACATTTGCACTGCAGAGATCACATCTTTACCTACAGAAAACCAGTAAGTTTTATAAAAGTGAGCTGAGAAACCATCTGGCCCAGGGCTTTTGTTAGAGTTCAAGGAGAAGACCACTTTTTTGATCTCCTTAGCAGTAGGAATCTTGCAAATCAACTCATTCTCCACTTCATTAATGACAGAAGGGAAACAGTTATTGAGGTTATTGGGGAAAGGGGGCTCATTACTAGTGAAATCAGATGAAAACACAGTAGAAAAATAATCATGAAAGCATTCCCCTATCCCTTGCCGGGTATCAATTTTCACACCTAAGTTGTTCTTGATAAACTCAATGTGATTAGATTTGGCACGAATAATGGTGGATAAATGAAAAAAACCTAGTGTTAGCATCACCATCCATAACCCAGTGTTGTTTAGCTTTTTGTCTCCACAACATTTCTTCTTGCATAAGGATATTATCAAGCTGGAGTTGGAGTTGAGCTTCTTCCTCCACATTTTCTGCAGATTGGACTTGGCTTTGGAGAGAGTCAATTATATTCACAAGTTTCTGCTTCTCAATCAAGATATTACCAACAGTGAATTTGTTCCAAGAAATAAGAGCCTTTCTAGTAGAAGCTTTTCTAGTCATCAATTGGATCATAGGTTGAGTATAAGTGGGGGTATTCCAGCTATCATGAACTACTTTAGCACAATCCTCCCTCAAAGTCCACAAATTCTCAAATCTAAAAGGTTTTTTCTTATTAACCAAAGCACTATCAAAACACAGTAAAAGGGGCTTGTGATCAGACTTAATAGCAGGTAAATGAAAAATTTTAGCATTAGGAAAAGTAGAGCACCAATTGGCATTAGCAAGTCCTCTATCAAGTCTCATTCTAATATTAGCAAGCCCTTTCCTCTTATTGTTCCAAGTAAAGATATTCCCACTAAAATTCAAATCAATAAGCTCAAGGGAGTTTATCTTACTAGCAAAAAAAATCTGTGGAGGAAGATGCAAAGGGGAGACCCCCTTGCTTTTCACCTTGGTTAAGAATTTCATTAAAATCACCCAGGAGGATCCAACTTGTGTTGCTAGGAGGTTTGATGGAGTCCACTTCGTGCCAAAATTCATGTTTTTGCTTGGTTCTGCATGGGCTATAAATCCTTGTAAAGAAACAGACATCATTATCAGGTTCCATTCTAATTGCAGAGTGAATAAACCATCTCCTGGTTTTAATAACTTGGAGATCAATCCTGCTATTCCAGGCTAGACAAAGCCCTCCTGATATCCCTACAGGGTCAACAAACTCATAGTTATCAAGACAATTTTTAGACAAAATTCTAATCAAAACATCATAGTAGTGAGACTTAATTTCAAAAAGAAAAAGCACATCCGGCCTCTTACCTAGAAGGAGGGATTTAAGCGCCCTCACTGTCACAGGTTTGGCCAAACCTTGACAGTTCCACGCTATAATTTTAGGGCTAATCATTGGTGTACCCCCTCTGGGGCGTCGCTTTTTGGATTAGTTGGAGATACTTCTGTAATTTCCTCAATGATGATACCACTAGGAGATGCCGATGGTGTTTGGGATCTTCTTTTGAATGTTCTGAAGGTTCTAATCAAAGTTGTAACTTCAGTGACTTCCACCATCTGTTCTCTTAGGTTGTTAGTGCCCTCAGGTTCTTCTTCTTCATCTTGAACTGTAAGGGTGTTGCTTTCTACATCCTGTGGAGCTCTAAGGCTGAGTATTTCAAAGTTCCCTGCCAGACTATGATTCTCAGTTTCTGTTAGCATCAGCTTTGGTTTTTTGCTAACTGTTGTCCCTTCCATCTCCATGCATCTTTTGTTTCCTATGAGATTAAACTTCTGATTCAGCTTGAATGGTGAGATTGGTCCACTTGGGCCTGGAAACTTTCTCGGCACATGACTCATTGTTGTTGGAAGCTGCATGATGGTGTGTTGAGCCTGATCATGTTCTTTTGGGACAGCAGAGTTAGTAGAATAATCTTGCGTCTTCTGAACAATCTGGCCCATCTCTTGAGACAATTCTGATGATATGGTTTCTAATCCAGGTAAGTCTGAATGGATTGGCTTAGATATCACCGGCTCCTGGGTATTACGATGGTGATCAACACCCTCCTCTCTAGTAATCTTCACTCCTGGTCTACCCCCCAGAGAATTATTTGGCAAGAATTCAGCCATACCTCGACCCCAACAGGTTCCTGAGCATTCCATATTACCTTGACTTGATCCAGCGTTACCTGAACTCTCAGATTGCCATCTGGATTTATCTATACGATCAAACACCTCAAAGGATTTCCCCTGTTTCATCATATCCTCTGTAGAAACCAGAAAATTCATTGGGCTTTCTTCCCTATTTCTAATCTTAGTTTTCTCAACCAGATTTCCTGGAAGGGTATTAGGATTAGGAAGATTAGATTCGATTTTCAACCACGGTCCAAATGTGTAACGGCCCTGAAATTTGGAAGAAAATAAAAGTATTTTCGAATTTTCATTTTAGTCCTTGAACTTTTTGAAAATATGATTTTGACCCCAAAAGTTTTGAAAAAGTTACAATTTAGTCCTACTCCTTTTGAAAAAAATTATGATTGACCACAATATTTTCTTTAAGACCAAATGATTCATAAAACTTTCAAAGTGGTCCCTTGTAGTTTCAAAATATCCAAGCATTCATTTACAATGGTAAATCTTCACATATTTACATTTACATTTGTAAAAAGGTAATTTTGCTCTGTCTTTTATGCTAGATATTTCTAATATTTTATTCTTATAAAATCCTATCAGATAAAGACTGGAAACATATTCATAATTAGGGTGGCCTAGCTTGGATTAAAATAAAAATGAGTAGGGTATGGTAATTAATCCTTGTCTCCCAATTTTCACCTATAAAAGGGAGGCTCTCCTCAACAATTTTCTCACACCTCTCTTCTCCGAATCTTCTCTTCTTTTCTTCTGCACAGTTCTTCCTATTGATGTTTAGATTCTTAGAAAAATTGTTTCAGTCCTTTAAGCCTTCTTTATAGTCCTTGAAAATCCTCAAAACCGAGTTTGGTCAAAACAGCCAGTTTTGGTACAGAAACTTTAGAAGTCCGAAAACCATATCAAAACTTCGCTTCGTTCTCTGAAATTTTTACCACATACTGGTTATTGTGTAAGATAACTTTTATGTTCAGAAACTTTCTTCAACCAAAGTCGTTTGAGGGGTCTAAAACTTAGAAATACGTACCACTGTCCAGAAAATCCGAAAACAGCTCCTATCTTTCATGATTTATTTAGAATACCAAACCTTGTCATATTGATCTGATTTTGAAACTACATACTCTCCATGATGTTAAGATTAAACCCCTCAATCCATTTCAGATTATCATATCGTTTGAAAGTCCGATTGAAGGTGAATCTAAGATTGCTACAGTTTTCTGCCTTATATTTGCATAAACATTTTGATTAACCAATATATATTGCAAAAGCTACACAAATCATGAAATTGATCATTAATATGGACTCATTACATACTAATAATGATGTTAGATTAGTTTATCATAATTTAGAATCGTGTTTAATATTTTTCATGGATTTTGCAACATTAAGATGACATATAGTTTATTTTACGGTTGATCTTTCAATATCTTTAACTTTAAGTAAAGTATTGTGTTTATCTTGTGATCTAACCTTCTAATCTAGTATACTAGAATAATAAGTATTCTGGAAATATTAATTTTAATTAGATCTATATGTTTACAATTTATTTTAATTGTTATTATCGATATATGCAATATTGTGTAATTTTATACTAATAATTATAAGAAAAATAGTTTTTACCAAAGTTATATATGTGATGTAATTTTATTCAAGGGCATACTGAGATATTTGTTCAATGTTAATATCATGGTAAAACTTTTGATTTAATATTATTATGTAATAAGTAATTTACAAGAATTTTGTTAAGAATAATTGTTTTAAAAAGGGTTAAATATGCATTGAAAATATGTATGTTTTTTAATATGAAATATGTTATTAATAAATTAGAAATTGAGACTCTAATAATAATTTTGTAAATTGATTTAGTCTTCAACTTGTTACTTTGAAATGGTAAATCTCATTATTTATAATTGTACGTCATGGTTAAAGTTAAAATAGGTAAATGTTGGATTTATCCAAAATTAACAAGAATTAGATATTTAATTGAAATTCTTTAAATATGATAAATATTGAAAATATATATTATTGTTGTAAATTTATGAGCAAACAATTGATTATATCTTTTTGATTTATGTAAGGATTCTGCAATTATCAACGTTAATCAAGAATTTCCCGTACGGTAAAAGGTGAGGTTTGATTTCTGATTTGTTCAAAACCCCGTTTGGCATCCGGCCCTGAGAAACTTGGACATAACAATTGTGATTCTTTGTTTTGAATCACGAGCAACATTCTATCACCATTTGAATGCTTTTATTTAAAATTGTTAATTCTTTACATAATGAGTTTTCTTGCCTATTGTTAAATCAAATCTCATTTAAATCATAATCGGGAATTTTCTTCATAATCATAATTAACCTGATATCATGATCACCAAACCAATTCTTGAATTGTGCAACGAGCAACGAACTATGTTCGGCCTATGTAGCTCAAAAACGAGCAACGGATATTGTCCGGATTACTAGCTCATCTGATAATTCTGTTTCACCCATTGGGACGCCTTTGGGAAGTTGGGCCCAGGGATTGAAAGGATTTACTGCTGGGCAGCAAAGGGCTGTCGGTTTAAGTAATTCTGATTAATACCCATTCTGTCTAAGCGCCGCTTGCAGTCAGGAGTTGGCTGTGACCCGCGTGTTAGAGTGGCATGTACTCGAGCATGTCTTCTGTTCTGTTGCGAGGTAGCTCCTCGTAGGGTGGTATACGGTTGAATTTCGGAGCTAAGGTTGGATCTGTTATATGTAATTGCACAAGTTCATTTTCTCGTTCTTCTGAATACGCCACTATTATCGTTAAAACCGATAATTTCAAATCAGTGATGCAGATGTAACTATTCTGGTCATTCTTGTTCGTTTTGTTCTGATTTACTGTTTGATTATTGTCATGTTCTAAGAATCTCACTGAGTCATTAAAGAGTTACTCCTCTTTTGTTCTATATGTCCCTTTCTCAGAGTAAGATTGGTATAGCAGCACGGATGGAACGAATGATCGACAAGTCCGCTTTTGGAAACTTTGCAAAAATTGTTAAGTGTTTGATTTTGTATTTTACATCATTTTTAAAATTGTAAAATATATTTGTATTCCAAAGACTTCCGCTGTATTTAAAGTAAAGATATTTTATAGTGCTATGGTTTTGATCCTGGTCAGTGAGACCCCTCCCTATGAGCTACAGTTCGATCTGAGTTGAGTTTGTTAGGTGGCCAACACCGGATCAACTTGGATCGGATTGTGACTCGTGGGGCGCGGTCCTCACAAAATGATTCTATGAGTTGGGATGGTTGAGGAAATGATAGGCCCTCCTCAGGTAGGCATTCCTCCTTTTTGTGTCCAATGATACCACAACAATAGCAAAACTCCCCCAATCTTTCATATTTAATGTCACAAATGATAGGATTCTTGCCTGGAATGTTGATTTTCACTTGATCCACCAACGGTTTACTGATATCGAGTTCTACACAAATTATGACCGTTTTCCTCCATTTATTTTTGTTATCGAAGTTAGACCAAAGGAATTTGCCGACCGAATCCCCAATCATTTGAATAGTGTCTTGAGTAATGAAGCAAATGGGGATGTTGAGCGCATGAATCCAGAACTCCGTTTTGTTGAGGACTAGGTGTGTGAAAGCTCGATTTGGATCCCATCTGTTGACTAAGACGAGGTGTCTTTTGAAGTTCCAAGGCCCTCTTTCTATAACTCTGTCAGCTTCAATTTTAATGTTGAAGATAAATGCGAGCATTTTGGCTTCAACATTCTCAATGTGAGGATTGCTTTTGATACCCCAGGCAGCACTGAGAGTATTGATTAGGGCTTGATGATTAACGGCTTTTTTAGTAGTAATGACTTTAAATAAAATGGCATACGCCTCTTCTTCCTCAATATTTGCCATGAGTACCAGAGAGTAGCGAGAAAACGAAGATGACACAAAAACACACACGAACAAGACGCAACCAACACAAGAGAAAGAATAAGGAACTAGGAAGAACAGAAGAGGAAAGGAAAACAAACACACGAGGAAACGCAAGAAAAACAACAGAAGGAAACAAGAAGAAAGAAGAGCAATGGTAGAAAAGTAACGGTCACAAATGAACAGAAAATTGAAAATACACACACAGTGTACGGAGAGAACATAGAGCAACTGCTAGAGAGAGATTCCTAGAGAGAGGAAGGAAAAAAAGTTTAGACAAAGTATGAGTTGAATTAGAAAGACGATCATACTGAATATTAAAACATTTTTGTTAGTGTTAGAAAATGTTGAAATCCTCTAAATTGTAAAATATATTTTCAATTATATGGAAGTCACTTTTCTTGACTATAATTAATGATTACTTGCTAACAAGTATGAGTAGCCTAAGGGTCGTATGTTCATGCATCAGATATGATAAATAACTTATGATATTGGTGTCAATAATTTTTTGGGAGAATTTCAACTTTCATCATCTAACTTGGCTTTGATTCAAAAATGGTCCTCTAACTTGGCATCACATTAAATTAGTCTTCTAATTTGGCAAAAAAATCAATTTCAGTACTCTGACGCCAAAAATAACTTAACTTAGTTGGGTTCGAGCAAGTGACCACTCATGTGACCCCAATTTGAGGATTTAGGGTTTGCCATTGATTCACACGTGCAAAGTTAGGGATTTAGGGACCCCAATCAATTTCAGTCATCCTAATTTAGTCGTGCGAGTTCGCACTTGTGAATCAATTGCAATAAAAAATTTCTAAATTGGGTCACGTGGGTGGTCACGTGCGGATTAAAGTTAGATCATGGTTATGGCAAAAATCAAAAAATGAAGCTTTTCTTTTCTTCTTCAATGGCTGGTATAGCTTTCCTTCTGATTGTTTAGGTTGAGCTACGGCTTTCATATACTATTGAGTATTTCTTATACTCTTGTCTTGAATAAAATCTTTTTCGCCGATAAAAAAAACGTGCACGATTCAGACCAAATTAAATAATTTTTGGCATCGAAAGACTGACATTGAATTTGTTACCAAGTTATAGGACTAATTTGATGTGGTTCCAAATTAGAGGACCAAAGTTGAATATTTGTCATAATTTTTGTGAGGTGTGAATTTCTCGTTAATCATATTTTACATTATTGAATCATAAATTGAGATACTTTCAAATTAATTATACCACTTCGAAATGAAGTAATTATAGGTAAATATAAGCAATGATATGAGATATGTCAAAATAATAAAAAAATCACTTTGCCAATTTAGTGACCCAAGAAGTTTCAAATCTTAGACAACTACAAAGTAAAATGACTGCCATATACGGATTAATGGCCAATGAATGTTACGTTGGCACCTAAAGCAAATGAGGATAGGATTAGTGTTGTTTTGTCACCTAGTTAGGCACTACTATCTAGTTAGGCACTACTATCTAAAAATAAATAAATTATAATGCACAATTTGAGAAAAGCAAGCCTATGGTTTTAAAAATGTTTAAATCAAACCTAGTTATTGATCATCTTGATACTTGGTAGTTTACTTTTGGCATGTCTTTTATATTATGCATGGATTGTAATTTATAGAAAAAATTAGTGTTTTCGTCATTCTAAGTAATCTATTAGTGATCCTAGATACTTATTACATGTTCATTCAGACTGAAACTCAATGTTTTTCCTCATCTCATATTATGACTCACAATTATTGCGTTGGGAGATGCAGTATTGTATCGAATCTAATTCTTCCCTATGGGATAAATGTTTGGATTATGATATCCATGCAATGAACTAACGATTAGTTTGAAAATAAATCCTTTTGGGCATGTATTTACTGATCATAAACGAGTGTGAGTTGCATTAATAGTAAGCAACTCAACACGTAATGAAAATAAATAAAAAGCCACTAGGGGTTCACAACTTCTTGAAAAATATCACACACTTATGTCATATGTGGTCTAATATTTAACTCATTATGAAATAATAAAAGCAATATTGTATAGTTTAGGATGTGATTAGAATAATGCGTAATACATTATTGCATAAAAAATTATAGAGCTTATGAGCTTATATTCTATGAAAAATCTCTTAATCATTAATTGTATTAAGACATGGGTGTTTCATTAAAAAAACTTTCGACAATAGAAAGGCTTCTGCATTTCAGTGGCCCCAAAGGCGACTTTACCAACATACATCACTATAAGAGCAAAAGTTGGAAGTAAACTATTGGCTATGTTCCACGTTGTGAAACCTGAGATTTGGCGTAATACCAGACACCTCCTTTAAGGTTTCGATAATATCAGTGACACCCCCTGAAGTTCGCAACAACATATCAAATAGGTCTATCATTCATTTTTTGCCCTTGCTCAACTTTATTATAACCTTAACCAACTTGTTAAGACAAAGTATCATATTTTTATACAAGTTTTAAGAATGCACGTCTTTTATATTTACCAATTACGACTTTGACAACTGTTAATATATAAATTATGTTCAACATAAATTTCTATAAAATTAATAAGAATGTTTGTTTATTTCTAAATATTATTATTTAAAAATGCATAAATATATATAAACAAAAACCAAAAAGATATATGCAATAAAAAAAAAAGAAAATCTTGAAAAGGATAATTTTAGATAAATATTCTGTACACAATTTTTTGAACATTTTATTTTGAAAAAATAGAAAACTTTGCTAATTCTCAAAAAGTAAATATCCAAAAAAAAAAAAAAATTCTGAATATTTTATTTAAAACTAATGTTTGAAAGTTAAAAATTAAATTCTCAATATTTACTCAAGTATTATTTTTGTCTTCCTTTATTTTTTTTTTGAAATTCAATATGAAATGCAAATGGATATTTTAGGTCTTAACAAAGTGGTCAAGTTGACCAAGGGTACAAAGAAAATGATGAACCTATTTGATATGTTAATGCAAATCTCAGAAGCCTCAAGAGAGGACTTTGATATTGCGCCAAACCTTAGGGAAGCGTGACTTATATTATCTCAAGAATATACAGGAATTAAGAACTCTACACTGAAGAAACTACCTAAGCATAAGCCAATGACGGAGCGGGTACCCCCGGGTTCCAGTATTTCTCGATAGGTACCCGATCTTACGGGTGAAAATTTTGTCGGTTACTCAAGAAATGCTGCATTCTCGGGTACCGATTTCGTACGAAGCATTTTAATGGGTTGTTTCAGTACCCGAAACGCATTAAATTAATGTAACAAAATGTGTGATTACAAAAATTTATTGCAAAATCCAATCGACATTGGAACAATAAGAGGCCATTAAGCACACAAAATATAGCTCAATTCGAAAATCCTAACCGCGTTTCTCAATTAGAAAAATTAACAAACTACGAACCCACCAAACATCTAACTCTAAACACAGAAAAAATTCGTTAACAATTCTTAAATAAAATACAGATACAACATTTTGATTCTGAGAACCTAATTACATGTGAAGGTATATGATTAGAATTGAGATGGAGCAAAAACTTACCTGTTTTAGAAAAAAAATAAAAAAAATTCTTGTTTGAGTACCTGTACAAATATCCATTCGAGTACTCGAGATACGATTTCGGGTAACAGGTAGTGGTAAGGGAAAAATTATTAGGTACAGCCACTGTATGGTGACGTGGTACAGCCAAAGGCTGAGATTAAATACTATTACTAAATTAATGGGAAATAACTTGTCCACACCTCATCCCAACCATGCAATTATATAAATAATCGACTTGCTGCACCACCTCATCCTACAATTGCTGCACCTAATAATCTCTCAGTGATAAGGGTAATAAACTCGCGGGTCGGGTCGGGTACCCGCTACCTGAGCCCGATTTCTAATATGTAGAAAAAATATTTACAAGCCCCGTCCATTTGGTTTGAAGTTTAGAGGTAAAATTATTTAGCAATAAGTATTAGAAGTTGTATTGAAGGGGGATATTGTGGTAATTAGAAGAAGCGTATGTTGTGTGGTAGGCGTATGTAAGTTAGATGATGATGAATCCGTCCGTGATGATCATCATCAGTGAAATACTAATAATAATTAATGAAAAATATCTAATCTAAGACATAACGTGGCATAGCACCAATATTCATAAAATAATAAGAAAAAAGAAAAAGAAAATGGAAGAAGAATCCGTGTCTTATTGGTTTGAGCAGACCTAATACTAAATAAAAATCCCCTCGTCTTTCTTCATTACTTGAGATCGCATCGCTGTACTAAATATCTACTCTCCTCTGGTCGAATAGATACATACATAAATATTATTATTGATTGATGGCGCCGCCGGCAGTTGAAGGTGGCGGCGATGGTGCAGCTAGACCAGCGCAACAAAGAGGGGCTGGTCAGATGGTGACGGGGATAATAAGAATAGCAGTGTTTTGGTACTTTGCATCCAAATTCTTCGGCGGCGGACCAAAACAACAATCTCCCACAAACAGCAAGTCTTCTCAGCAGATCAACAATCTCTTTCACAAAGCCGAACCCTTGGTCCGTCCGTCCTCTAACTATTATCTTAATTTTTTAAGACTTGGAGTTGAGATCTTGTTTCTTATTGAAAATCTCTGCATTGTTTTTGTTTGCAGGATATGTGGGTCTACCTTTCCGAGCACGAAAAGTTCAATGATTTTGTCAATGAAACTGCCCTTGTTTGGCATGAGACCAATATACCATATGCTGTTTGGAGTGCCGAGAGTAGCCGAACTCTTTCCCTCAAGTACCATCCTTCCGAGGTCTTGTAACGATAACAATGATCATCATCTTCTACTCAGTTTTTAGCATTTGGTTAACTATGCCTGTCGTCTTATTTCTAGGCTTTGAAGAACAATGGGAGTCTTTATGCTCATGTCTTCTTTGCTAAATCTGGCTACCCAGCAGATCCTAATGATCCAGAATACCAGCCTATTGCTGCATTTGGGAGAACTCATCGTGAGTTGTCCTTATATTCTTTTTCAGTATCTTCACTCGCTAGTTTGCCTTGGTCTCTCAAGTATTGTGATATTTCTTTTATGTATAGCTATCGTGAAGTATTTGTCCAAGTCAAAGGCTGACAAAAAGAAGAGCCTCTTAAGTAACTCAGAAGATGCAACTGACCATGAAAAGGTTCCTAAGGTAACGTTTTATCTGTTTATATTCTACGAATATTTTGTTATTTTCTTCAATGCTTAATTTTCTTTTTTGATAATAACTAAAATTTGCACATCATATTCAAGAAAAAATTGCGCATGTCAAAATGAAAACAACGCCAAAACATTTCCAAACATCCATTTCCGAATCTATCAACCTTTCTAGTATTATAGGTGACTCTGCTCGATGCTTGCCTTACTTTTAAGTTTCTGCTCTCTATCCTTCATGTTTTTAATTCTACGTTATCTCTTTGGATTTGAAGTTACTTTCTGAAATGGCTTTGTCTCTGAACTGGTATTTTACTAAAATGTTTATGGCATTAAACAATTATATTGTTTGGTTTAGGTGGCTGAAGAAGCTCAAGTTGATGATAAAGAAGTTGGACCAGCAGAATGGAAACCGCATTGGAAGCCGAATATAACAATAAATTTGGTTGATGACTTTACGAGGTATATTCTTATTATAGAAGATTTTGTTGTGGGATATAAAATAATGTGAACGACATGCACCTGAATCCCATCTTTCTTGCATGGAAGAGTGTTGTATTGTTGCTTTTAATGTTGCCAAAGGATCCATCCACCATTCAAAATTTTCAAGCCATAGTCAAAACTTCAGCCTCTGCTGTCGATAAATCCTTACAACCTTTAATATTTGGAGATAAACAATCTTTCGTCCCATGAGGAGCATCAATATACATAGCCATCTTAATAGCATCTTGTAGTATAGGTCCAAAACCATAGGGTTATGCGTGTTTTTAGATTTATGTCAGTTATTTTGCACGATTTGTATCAGGCATAAATTTTATCTGATAATGTTGAGTGGATCAAAGTGAATTATATCCATTGGAGGTAAATGTTTCTGCAGCCCTAACTGTAAATATTCATGAGCTGTGTGCATTACGCCATATCATTATTATGTTAATTGCTTCACAGCTGTATATCAGTTTACATATTTGGGATTCTATGTTTTAGTGTTATGTGGTTGTAGTTTCTGCTGTTTAGCTTCCTCATGATTTTTTGGCAAGCTGCAGGTGTTCTAATGATGTGTTTTTTCTGCAGATATACTCAGAATGCAGTTCCCCCAAATATTGCTCCCTGTATCCTTTTATCTTAAAAAGTGTTATCTCTTGCTGTTCTTGTAATTCGTTTGGTATGTATGTCGGTGAAAGCTTTTTTGTAAGTTGACAAAATATTTATTGACTCCCTTGCTGATAAATTTATTTACCGAGTAAAGCGGAGTGGATGTGATCGGGTTTTTTATTGGCTCCTGATTCAGTACAAGTCAACCATAACTCATTTCACATTAGTTTATTGCTCCTGCAGAATTTTCATATTCCAGTGGAATAAGTAGCATTTTTTAAATTCTACCGGTCTCTTATATCTACCTGTTTGAAGTGCTCTACTTGTGTTATGCTGCAATATATTGTGTATGCTAATTGCTTTGATGTTTCTGTTCGTCTGTATTTTGAATAGCGATCTTGTTGAAGAGCTTGTGCCTACATTTCAGATTGAATGAACTGGAATGTTAAGGCTTAAGTTTGATTTCACGGATTTTCAATGAATTGGATAGATCTCTTCAGGATACTTTTTTTGAATGTATGTTTTGTCTTTTTGCTACGATGAGAAGTGTTTGTGTTTATCTCCTCTCAAACTTTATGAACCTAGTCTTGCCAAAATCATAATAGTTTACGCATTTATGGGTCTGCACTTAGCACCGATAGTATTGTGATTCAGTGTCTTGGTTTCCTATTTCCCTTTTCTGGGCAAGCATTATATTTGTTTGTCATGTCTTACATATTAAGTCATGAAAGTGTCGAGTTCCTCTTTTAGCATTTTCGGAGATAATAATTCTTTGGATCTTTTGGCTTCTATATTTTTGGTTTCCATGTCTTTTTCGATCTGTTTAGCTTAATTGTTATTGTAATTACCGCAAGCATTAACAAGGATAGGTAGGAGTATACTTCCTTAGTCTTTAAGCAGCCGCTCTTTCTTCTATTTATGATACGGGACTGTTATAGTTTGATTACTTCAGTTCCTTCAACATCAGGCCTGTACCCCATGCTATTGGTCATTACTGTTACATACTTTCATATTACTAGTTGCTGATTTATATTCTGGGCGTATTGCGTGAAATTTGCTTTACATGTTTCCCACAATTTACTCCCTGGTGATGGTTTCTCTTTGTGCACTGATGAAATGAATGGTAATATTGATGAAATTGTAGTAATCCTTTGTATGAAGCTAAATAATCATAAGCAAGCAAAGTATCATTTTCTGATATATTATTCGACTATTTTTTTTTAAATAATTATATTTTGAAAGAAATTAGTCAGTGACGGTTAAGAACTTTACTACTTGCAATGTTTGATTACTTTCTTGTGGCTGTTCATGGTTTTCCGCTTCTTCCTGATTCTGATGCAGGCCTTGCTTTATAATATCTATAGTGTTTCTATAATTGGTTGTTTCATTCTTATATTGAATCACATGATAGGATTGTAACAGCTTAGATTTGTCAATTCCTTGACAATTTTAAGACATGCACTTCGAGCCTAGCACCGGAGATTACTATCCCACTGTCTACTTCAATGACTTTTGGTTGCTTAGAGATAAGTTAATACCAATAAATGAGACAGTAAACGAGTTACCGTTGAATCTGGAGGTGGGTCCCATAAGCATGACAAAATGGCAACTATTCCTACAGATTGACCAGTCATTCCAAATTCATAGGAGTTATGGGAGTATGATGGAAGGCGAAGCCGATGAACTCAAGGTAGGACTATGTTCTGTATTGTATGAAATAACTTGGACTTGAGATGCTAATTTTTTTGGGATTTTATATCTGAAATAATTTGTTAGATAATTTATTGAAGAAAAATTTCAGGAGTTGCAAGTCGTTATTGTTGTCACAGAAAATTAGGTACTTGATTATGAAAAACTGCGTATTTAGAGGTCATGTTTTCAAACGCAGAACACAGACAAAATAACGTATGACATGAATGGCGTTGCATTAGTCGTTTTTCTGTGAACAAGTATTTTAATGCTTGGAAGTACTCATCGAAAATGTCATACAGACCTGTAGAAGGTGACTGGCTTTATGATCATGTTCTAAGGACTTCACTGCCTCTAATTTCCATCATGCTCTTTCATAGTTTTGCCGCACATGAAAAATATTGATCATTGAGTATGAATATTCTCTTAAGATGGAAGGCCCAGTCTAAAAGAAAAAAAAAGAAAGAAAAGAGAAGAAAGTGATGTTGAAAATACTGTCATGCAGATTAAAATTATTTTTGATAAGCAAAACATGTTTCTTCTTTATAGAATCTATGAAGTGGTTCCTGTTAGAAGTAGGTATACTCTTTTCATCTAGGTGGATATGAAACTTCTTAAGAAGGTCCTTTGATTTAATTTTATAAGTCAGCTACTCATTTGTGCATATGAAATATTGAATTCTGGAATAGATGCGTGCATAAGAAACATTTGAAGTGGGTTTCTGATTATTTTACTTATACAGAGAGTTTTCGTAGAAGGAAACCCTTACCTCCTCGCAGTTACCATGGTGGTTTCGATGCTACACTCTGTGTTTGACTTCTTGGCCTTCAAGAATGGTAACGTTAATTATACTTTTCACTTATAAACTTGCTATGTGGCCTCTGTTAAAATTTTCCAATTATTTACAGATATCCAGTTCTGGAACAAAAACAAGTCAATGGAAGGATTATCAGCGAAAACAGTGGTTGTAAACTTCTTTTGCCAGCTAGTTGTGTTCCTCTATCTGCTTGACAATGAAACTTCATGGATGATACTTGCAAGTTCAGGAGTTGGCTGCTGTATTGAGTTCTGGAAAATAGGGAAAGCCATGCACATTGAAGTAAGTTTTATGATTATCTTGAAGTTGAAAATAGCAAGTCTTAGATTGTTTACTGGTTTCCAGAACCGCCAGTTTTTAATTTTTTGATCTAGATTGACAGATCTGGTAGAATTCCAATGTTGAAATTCCGTGACCGTGATTCTTATGCTACAAACAAGACGAAGGAATATGATGACCTTGCAATGAAATATTTGTCCTATGTTCTCTTGTTGCTTGCTGTGGGCTTCTCTATCTACTCTCTTAAGTATGAACGCCACAAGAGTTGGTACTCTTGGATTCTATCATCCCTTACTAGTTGCGTCTACATGTTTGGTAAGTGTCTGGATCCTGTTTTCATTTTATCTCTGTATTGTTCTTGGGTTTTTTCAATTGTTAAAGTTAATATATATCTCATTATCTGTATCGATCGCAATTGATTTCACATGTTGATGTGTATGGAAAATCTTTTAGACCTGACCATGCCTAAAATTGGTTCACTTAAGAATGGCTTGTTAGTTGTCTTTAGTGTCCCTTTCTTGGCATGGATAGTATCCCAATTTCATGCTTAAAGACTGACTAACTGCCATTTAGAAAGCACATTGTTCAGTTTTCATGAGATTGTTGAACTTCTAGATTGTTCGAAACTTGGAAATAAGCAATATTATCTGGAGACGTTTAATTAAAAGAGGAATCAGCTGAACCCAAAACAACATAAACTAAAATAAAAAACAGAAAATAGAAAGATAAAGTGATGAAAAAAGGAAAAAAAGAAAAGAAAAAAGGAAACAGGTGAATGATGCTTGACTTGATAGAATGAATTGGATTACACCTCTTTCCTCCAGTAGTGATTACAGGAATCACCACAATTGCAACGAAGCAGCATTATGTAACTCTTGGATGCATCCTTTTCATTATCAAAATTGTTACCATTTCAGAAATGTGATCCAGTTACTGTTTCCTTTGCTGCAGGTTTTATAATGATGTGTCCTCAGTTGTTTATAAATTACAAGTTGAAGTCTGTTGCCCATCTGCCTTGGAGACAGATGACATACAAATTTCTCAACACCATCATTGATGATCTCTTTGCATTTGTTATTAAGATGCCGACTTTACATAGACTTTCCGTCTTCCGTGATGGTAAGTTTCAATAAAAGTCTTATATTCTTCTAGTGTTACATCTGAATACTCATAGATGTACACTTTTTACTTGGGAATTCATTTTCATTGGTTTTCTTGTGTGTGATCTGTGTTGGTCATAAATATCTTCATGCTGTTTCTTTTTCTCACATTTTAGTTTTAGTATCTGACATTTTCAACTTGTTGGGCTGTGCAGATCTTATATTTTTGATATATATTTATCAAAGATGGGTCTATCCAGTGGACAAGAAAAGAGTGAACGAGTTTGGTTTTGGTGGGGAGGATGATCAGGCCTCGATTACTGCCGAAGCAGCACCTCAATCTGAAGAAGAGAAGAAAACTAACTGAGCTTAGTAATATCAAATTTTTAGTTGTTTCTTTGTAATAACTATCTATTGCTTTAATGTTTTGCCGCAAGAACTGAATATCTATGCCCTTGTAGATATGCTTGCAACCTTAGAGAAGGTTAATCTCTAGATTTTTTGTGTTATCTTGACCGACCACCCAATAGTATTCTATGTTTCAGCAACTCTCTTGGATGCAACAGATAGCGTAGGCTTCTTTGCGATAACACTTTCCTTTGGTGGTTTTATACCCCCCATGTTTTTCTTTTTTCTTTAAAAAAATGAATTTTATGTAGTTTGATGTGTGTATGTCAATTGTTATAGAGAATCTAAAGTAATTAAATATGGTGTCACGGATGATATTTGAGAGGACTACCACTTTCTAAGATGTTTACAGATTAATGCAGAAGGTAACTACAAAATCTATATATCATTTAGATAAGTATTTGCCAGAATGGAATAGAGAGAGGCTGTAAAGGGGTACTATGATTTATGAATAAGAGCGGAGAAAAAGACAGAGACAAGAAGAGAGGAAATTATGGTGGGATTTTTTAAGGGATAATATCAGTGATATCCCTTGAGGTTTGGTAAATTATCAGTAACACCCTTGAAGTTTGGTGTGATATATCAATAAAGTCCATGTTATAAAACAATCAACATTTTCTTTTATGAAGATCCTATTTAGTCCTTGGTAACATAAGGGTTAAAGTTAACCAATTTTTTGAGACCAAACAACCCTTTTTTGCATGTATGTATGTATATATAGTATGTATATATATATATATATATATATATATATATATATATATATATATATATATATATATATATATATATATATATATATATATATATATATATATATATATTAATAACTTTTGTAATTATCAATATATTTTAGGGATAATTACAGCTACACCCCCTGAGGTTTGGTGTAATTACACATACCTCCCCTGTGGTTTGAGAAATTACACATGCCTCCTCTGAGGTTTGAAACCTTACACATACCTCCCCTCTTCAATTTAAGGGTTGTTTGGG
This sequence comes from Misopates orontium, assembly GCA_946800315.1. NCBI lineage: Eukaryota > Viridiplantae > Streptophyta > Magnoliopsida > Lamiales > Plantaginaceae > Misopates > Misopates orontium. The sequence goes on along the minus strand of OX326953.1, from coordinate 33,066,011 downwards.
TGTAAGTTATGATAAAATTATGCTTATTATACTTACACCCCTAAAGTTTGGTATATTTATAAAAGTAATCCTTGATGTTAGAAAAATTAAAATTAAATACTCCAAAAGGTTTTATAAACTATGTTATTATTACCTACAGATATAAAAAGTATTTAAATTTAAATTTAAAAATAAGTTAATCTAATCCAAAATATATTTTTGAATCAAAACACGTAACTTTTAGTTTTTTTTCTTTAAAACAATTCCCTTAAATCTCAGTCAAAACTTAACTAACGACTTATCTTGGCGCCTTTGTTCTCGTTACAATTTTAAACTAACAATTATTTTAGTAATAGAAGAAGATAAAACACCGAAAATTGGTTTCACTAAATATAGTGCATTTAGGTTGTTTATTTTGTTTAAAAGTTCAACAAAACTTGCTACCTAAAACCAGTGACCATGTCTGATCCAAGGATGATAAATATATTGTCACTGTTGTAATTTCGTCACCCTTCTTCATTTTTTAAAATGGGTTATGAAAATCTTGATTAATGCTGTTATATTTGTTAATTTCATTGAAAATGAGAGTTTTTACAATTGAATTTTCTATTTCTTGTCTTTTTTTTCGGAGATTGCATAGATATTTATTATTTTACCAAATGCTTCTTTTTTGTTGTGATAAATTGAAATTTCCGTGGGCACGCGTAATAGTATTTAATATGGAACTATAATGAAATTTATGAGATTATTAAAAGTAAAACAAAAATTAAGAAATAAAAAAAACAAACAAAAACAAGAAATTAATTTTTTTTACAAAATAATAAAAATATTAAGATTAGATTAAATTTTAAAAATAATTTAAATAATTTTTATATTTTTGGTTAGTCATATAGTAGTTTCTAAAATTATTTGGAGTATTTAATTTTAATTTTTCTAACATCAAGGATTACTTTTACAAATATACCAAACTTTAGGGGTGTAAGCATAATAAGCATAATTTTATCATAACTTACACCCAAACAACCCTTAAGTTGTAGAGGGGAGGTATGTGTAAGGTTTCAAACCTCAGGGGAGGTATGTGTAATTTCTCAAACCACAGGGGAGGTATGTGTAATTACACCAAACCTCAGGGGGTGTAGCTGTAATTATCCCTATATTTTAATATTTAATGAGAACATTAGTTTTAGAAAATATATTTAGAAATATGTTCGTAACTCATTTTCTTATATTTTGTTGTGCGGGAAGAATGGTGTCTCTGATATGTGTTGCATACTGTAGGTGGTTTTTTCGTACTTTAATCAATAATTGTTTTTTTTTTTTTTTTTTTACTATTATGATGTATTAATTATTCTCACTCATAATACACGAATAATGAATAATGAATGTACTAAATTTAAATTATATAATTTCATGTTATGATGTACTAATTTAGTCATAAATAACAAAATTGTTCAAACAATTGAAATTGGGATATAATAGTGATGTACCATATTTCGGTACCGCCACGTCATAATATCCGATACAATACCACAGACGTATTTCGGGACATATTATGCCACGTCAGCACCATTATTTTTTAATGCAAAATTACAATTCAAGGCAAAACTCGGAAATCGGTCCAAGTAGGCCCAAATGGGGCCCAAGCGAGATCTATTTTGGCCCGAAAAGGCATAATTCGAGCTATATCAAGCTCAGTTCGAGCTATCTGGGGCCAAATTCGATCTATTTGAGGCCCAGAGGCCCAGTTCGAGCTATCTGAGCCCAAATTCGATCTATTTGAGGCCCAGTTCGACCTATTTGAAGGCCCAATTCGAGCTATTTCAAAATAGGTCTAATTCGACCTATTTAGACTTATAGTTCGACTTGGATTGCACTTCTAGCTGAATAAGGACTCTTATTACTATATAAGGGGGTCACATGCCTCATTCTAAGGTACGTTTTAATTATCCAAGCATTTAATTTCGAGCTATATACATCGAATTCGAGCTATAGAGCAGTAATTCGAGCTGTTTGTAATAGCTCTTGTTCGATCTATATAGAGTGTATTTCGAGCTATTTGAGGGTAATTCGACCTATTCGGGTGCCTTCATCTTGGTTCTCAATACCATTTCGAGGTGTGCTTATTCGACCTATACGGCTTAAATTCGACCTATTTGAGCTAAATTCGACCTATAAATTCGAGCTATTGTCTCTCACGACAATATCTCGCATTCTGACTTATCTGACTTGAGCGTCGGAGTGCCTTCGCCGGAGAAGGCACCGGCTTAGTTTACGTGTGGTGTTGAGTGCAGGTTCCGAACTCAAATGCTGCTTGAGCATCCATCAGGAACTGAAGCAGTCTGACGTGGAGTATTGGAGGTTTGACACGTATCCAAACGAAAATACCCCACATCAGTGGCGCCGTCTGTGGGAACCTCTATACGCACTTAGTAACAAACATTGACACTCAATGGCTCAACGGAGAAGAATGGAATGGCAGGAAGGACTAGATCACAGAGGGAGGACGATAATCGGGCACCTGATGCTTCTGAACGAACATCAGTGGCAGCGCCCAGCACTCCCCGTGATCCTCCAACTCACACAGCGAATCAACCTGAAGTTCCTCCCACGGAACAACAGCTATTGAATTCCGCTCAGTTGGATCAAATCATGTCCGCTTCCAAAGGACTATGGTTCCAATGATTGTGCAGCAATTGGCTAACACTTCTGCTCAACAGAATGTTCAGGCTCCAATAGCACAACAACCAGCAGCACAGCCTGCAACATTGCAGCAAGGAAGGACTCATCAGACCCAGCATCGTGATGATTCAAGGTATTATACGCAGACTAGGATGACAAGGCCAAGGGATCCATCTCTCTCGCCTGAAAGGAGAAATCCTCGTTCAGTGAGGACTAATGCTAACAGAGCTCCCAGTCGAGCAACTGGTCGAGATAGAGAAGTGAGGGATGGAGAGGTAAACTCTAGGCAGAGAGTTCCTGATCATCGACCCGCCGCAAGTCGAACTGCCGGAAGAGATAGGGAGTTGCCTGTGAGAGTTGTCCCAAGACTGGAGCCTGTTATGGCTGAACATATTCCACTAAGGGAGAGGCCAAATCTCTTCTGTGAGGCGATCAATAATTTAACATTGAAGGAAGGGACTAATCTTCATGTCTTGAAGAAGTATGATGGAAATACTGATCCGGTAGCACATTATGATGAGTTAGATGGAGATTTGCAGTTCCTGGGGTATGCAGAGGATATGAGGGCGAAACATATATCGCTCAGTCTGAGAGGCCCTGCAAAGGAATGGTTCAAGAACTTGCGTTCGCGTTCAATCGAATCATCTGAACAATTCAGGACCATGTTTGTCAAGAAGTTTGCTACTTATCGGATAAAGAAGAAGTCTCCAAGCACGCTGTTTAATATCTATAGAGGACCTGATGAACCTTTGGGAAGGTATATAGAGCGGTTGAATCTGGAGATTGGTAGAGTGAATGCTCCCAATGTGGACTTGGTCATCTCTGTATTGGAGCATCGCTGCCGGAGTAAATGCTGATAGAAGTAATAACATGGAATACACCTGATTCCATAGAGCAAGTGATGGACCTCGCTAGTAAGGTCATTGAAGTTGAGGAGGCAACCATGAGTCAACGGTTGATGGATTCGCCAGGAATTCATGGAGGCAAGGAGAATAGAGATAAAGATTGGAGGAAGGAGTTAAGGGGTAAAGATCGTGATCGCAATCGACAACCCTTTAAGAAATTTGACAATTATACTCCACTGCGAAAACAAATTGGAGAGATCTTCGCCATTGAGAAAGATAGTGGGTTACTAAGAACCCCAAAACCATTCCGAGAGACGGAGAAGACTAAGGTGTCGAGGAAATATTGTAAGTTCCACAGGCAGAATGGACACTTTACTAATGAATGCAAGGCCTTAAGGAACGAGATTGAACGACTCATTCAAGAGGGGAAACTCGTTGAGTAAGTCCTTGAGAATAAAGAGTCACGTCAAGAGAAAGCGTCATCTGGACGCAAGCGGGATAGATCTCCGCATGAGAAGAAGGAAGAACCCCGGCGTAAAAGGGGTAATGGAAATGATGATATTGAGAATGGAGTCAATGTGATTGCTGGTGGACCAACTGGCGCAGACTCAGCCAAAAGTAGAAAACGCATCTCACGCGATATATACAATGAACGGCTGAAGCGCCCTGAAATAGATTTTGTCTTTGCAGTAGACAAGTTGGATACAAGGATCACATTCGACGATAGCGATTTTGACAGCTTGTCTTCACGAGCTAAAGAAGCGCAATACTTGAATTGCCCTATGGTGGTTTCTACGGTGATTGCGAATCACGCCGTAAAGAGGATCATGATTGATAATGGGTGTTCGTCCAACATTATCTTCATGGATGCTTTACAACAAATGAAGCTTGGACAATACGAGATCACTGATGTTAACTAGGGGTGTTCACGGTTGTGGTTAGAACGGTTAACCGCACCGTAACCGTTCGAAACGGTTAAACCAAACCGACCGTTTGGAAAACGGTGCGGTTAACAGTGAAAATCCTTGTAACGGTTTACCGGCCAACATGGTAACCGGACCGCGGTTAACCATGGTTAATCGGTAAACCGTTACTAATTAAAAAAAAAACACTAGGAGTTAAGACAAGATGCATATGTGAATGTGCGGGTCTTTGGCGTCTCGTGATATTGGGAGGCGGTTTAATGTTTATTTTAGACTTATGTCATTTTTGTTGGATTGAATTGAATGAACTTATTGTGTATTTTGATTTTTGTTGGATATTTTGTAAGCTATGACTTATGATTTCATGGAACTATTGGAGTTTGTGGACTTTATGGTATTTTTGTTGAACTATGGCCTATGGAGAATGTTGATTGGTTAACTATTGATTGAATATTTGAATGCAAGTATGGGGTATCTCAAAGTTTTGTGGATGATTTGTTGTCATGGTGTACAATTTATAGATAGTTTGTGATATTATTTAGTTATCTTGTGGATGATTTGTTGTCATGGTGTATAATTTATAGATAGTTTGTGATATTATTTAGTTATCTTTGATTTTGTGGGATCAATGAATTGCATATTAGGTGATTTTGAGTCCTAATTTTAGAGCATTTTTTCATCCCTAAAAACAGCCTTGCAAAAACCGGTTAACCGCAAAACCGCACCGCAAACCAGCGGTTAAACCGTAACCGACCGTTTGCTAAACGGTGCGGTTTGCGGTTTGGCTTTTTAGGGGAAAACGGTTTGCGGTTAATTTTTGAACCGAACCGTTCGGCCGGTTAACCGGCCGGTGAACACCCCTAATGTTAACTCACCACTACTAGGATTTGGTGGAAGTGAAGTTAAACCTGTTGGAAGGATTATGTTGCCAACATCCTTTGGCGTGAATCCAAAGAGGAGAACACTGAATGTGGAATATCTCATTGTTGATATGCCTTTTGCATACAACGTGTTGATTGGAAGGCCTGGAATAACGGCGTTTGTTATGATCATCTCTACGGTGCATCAAAAGATCAAATTCCCAACGCCTGGCTGAGTTGCTGAACTGACTACGAACTATCAGAGTTGCTATGTTACATCAACTAAACCTATCAAGGCAAAAACGGAACCAAATGTCGCGATGATTGACATACACCCGTTGGAGACGCCTGAAATAGTAGAACAAGTTTATATGGAGATGGTGCTTGCTACGCAAGTGGACCAAAAGGTGATGCCGGAGGATCCCACTCCTCCCAATGTTGAAGACGCCTCAAAGAAGGCGGAGGAAGAAAAGGAAGACAAAACGACTCTGCGCTATAAGAAGAAAATGGAGATTGAGCGTTTGAAACCTTCTGGAGAGTTTAAGGAGGTTATTCTGTTGAACGATGAGCCTGACAAGGTCATTAAAATTGGAAGCGAGTTGACCTTGGAGATTGAGAAGGCATTATTGGAATGCCTGCGAAGAAACTTTGATGTATTCGCATGGACGGACTCGGACTTGAAGGGAATAGATCCTCGAGTTGCGGTACATCACCTGAATGTTAACCCAAATGCTAAGCCTGTCCGACAGAAGAAGAGACACTTTAGTGATGAAAAGAACAAGGCTGCAGAGTTGGAAGTACAAACAAAGCTTGCTGCAGGCCACATATTTGAAGTACGATACTCTGAATGGCTAAGCAACGTTGTACTTGTTCCAAAGAAGCCGACCGTATGGAGGATGTGTGTGGATTACACTGACTTAAGCAAACATTGCCCACGAGATCCTTTCCCCTTCCCTAGGATAGATCTCGTGGTTGACTCTACAGTAGGGTGACACTGCTAAGTCTTTGTGATGCGCAGAGCGGTTTCCACCAAATACTAATGGCAGTAAAGGATCAACAAAAAACGACTTTTATCACTGATAGAGGCATATTCTGTTACAGGGTGATGCCGTTTGGTTTGAAGAATGCAGGAGCAACCTTTCAAAGGTTGGTTGCCAAGATGTTTTACCATCAAATCGGCAAGACTATGGAGGTTTACATTGATGACATGCTTATCAAAAGTCTAAAGGCGGAAGATGACGTAAAACATTTGGAAGAGGCTTTTGGTATCATGAAACAATACGGGATGAAGCTAAATCCCAAGAAGTGCACTTTTGGTGTTAAGGCTGGAAAATTTCTGGGGTACATGGTAAACGAGCGAGGTATCGAAGCTAACCCAGACAAGATCAAAGCTATAATGGATTTACCATCCCCTAAGTTTGTTCGGGAGGTGCAACGCTTGGTAGGGAGGATCACGGCACTTAGCCGATTTATTTCGCATTCTGCAGAAAAAAGTTTACCTTTTTTCAAGAAGTTACGTAAGACACCTAAGTTTGTCTAGACTGAAGATTGTGAGGAGGCCTTTTGTCAATTGAAGGTGTATATTACGACACCACCATTACTATCTAAGTCGAAGGACAATGAGATGCTATATCTTTACTTGGCCATAACGAAGAATTCATTAAGCACAGTACTCGTGCGCGAAGAAGACAAGAAACATTTGCCTATCTATTACGTTAGCAAAGTGTTGAATGGGGCAGAGGTGAATTATCTGGAGATCAAAAAGCTAGCATACGCACTCGTGATAACTGCGTGAAAGTTAAGACCATACTTTCAATCACATCCGGTTACTATCTTAACTAATCAATCACTGAAACAAGTTATGGCAAAACCGGAAACATCTGGTAGACTGGTGAAGTGGGCAATCGAGTTAGGAGAATACGACTTGGAGAATATGCCAAAAATGGCGATCAAAGCACAAAGGCTGGCGGACTTTGTGGCTGAAACTATCTCAGAGGCGGAGCAAGCGCCTGATGTAGCAATGGTGACGGAGGATATTAAAAGGGACAAACCTGGAGTTACAAGGGAAACTTGGACTTTGCATGTAGATGGATCGTCTACAAACGACGCTGGTGGCGCAGGAGTTTACTTAAAATCGGCGGATGGTAGAGAATTCGACTATGCTAGTTAAATTTTCAAGTTACAAATAATCAAGCGGAATACGAGGCTATGCTAGCTGGCATCCAAATGGCAAAATCGTTGGGGATAACGAAGCTTGTTGCATTTACGGATTCACAATTGATTGCTAATCAATTCGAAGGAAGATATGAGGCAAAAGAGGCTATAATAGTGAAGTATCTCGAAAAATTGAAGGAGGCGACATCAAACTTCGATACTTTCTATATCTCGCAGATCCCTTGAACGGAGAATGAACGCGCTGACTCTTTGTCACGATTTGCGAGTACCGCCAAAGTGTTTGTTGAAAGGCGAGTAACATTATTGGCTGCAGAGCAACCTTCTATTGGCAGAGGAGTCGAGTCAAAACCGACGCAAGCATTGGACTATGCTCTGCCAGTAGAGATCGAGGCATGTTGGAAGGATGAGAACATTGATTATCTTCAGAACAGGAACTTACCTACTGATCCTCAAGCGGTCAGAAGGCTCAAGTACAAATCCGCGAGATTTACTATGTTCAATGGCGAACTGTATAAACGGTCTTTAGAGGGACCACTCTTAAGATGCCTATCTCCGTCACAGGCAAAACAAGTTTTACGAGAAATTCATGAAGGAAATTGCGGAAACTACTCAGGAGGACAATCTTTGGCCCAGAAAATACTCCGACAAGGATATTTCTGGCCAACTATTATGAGAGATGCTATGGATTACTCTAGGAAGTGCAGAAGTTGTCAATTGCTTGCGAAGATCATTCATACACCTGCACAACCTATGACAACAGTGAGTTATGAATGCCCATTTGATCAATGGGGAATAGATATCGTTGGACCAATGCCAAAGGCTACTGGAGGTAGAAAATGGTTATTGGTTGCAGTCGAGTATTACACTAAGTGGGTTGAAGCTGAAGCACTTGTAAACATTACTGAGGCTAATGTGAAACAATTCATTTGGAAGAATATTGTTTGTCGATTCGGAATCCCAAGAGTCTTAATTTCCGACAATGGAAGGCAGTTCCAAGGTTTTAAGATTCAAGACTGGTGCAGAGACATGAAAATTGAGCAACGTTTTACATCCGTTACGCATCCTGAAGCCAACGGGCAAGTGGAGGCCACTAATAACACATTAGTGAAGAGTTTGGAGAAAAGGTTGGAGGGAGAAGGAGAAAACTGGGCAGACGAGCTGCCAGGAATACTATGGGCATATCTTACAACTCCTCGTACTTCTACAGGAGAAACTCCATATTTATTGACATATGGATCTGAAGCAGTGATACCGGCTGAGATTGGAATGCCAACTTATCGTATTGTTACATATGATGAGGAGAAGGCAATAAGGGCAAGACAAATGGATTTGGAGTTGATTGGAGCAACAAGGGAAGCAGCATACCAACGTACTCAAGCGTACAAATCTATGATGGCGAAAGCATATGACAACAAAGTTCGTTTCAGGAACTTTGAAGTGGGGGACTTGATACTTAGAAAAGTTGAAGCTACCAAGCATGTTGGAAAGTTGAAGCCAAACTGGGAAGGACCGTACAGAGTGGAGAAAGCAAGCTCAAAAGGATATTACTACTTACAAGAGTTGGGTGGAAGGACTTTGTCACGCCCCTGGAACGTCAAGAACTTACGAAGGTTTTATAGTTAGAACACTAGTTTTCTAATGGCCTTGTGGCATGATAGGACCGTAGTTTCAATACTTCATTCGCTTATTCTTTTACGAATTACGAGTCCCTTTACATGGATTCTCATTGTCATAGTTAGCAGCGAACTACGGGGACTTGATTCCTAGCCAACCTATATACGGCGGGATACGTAGGCAACTCGGAAGTTACTCGAGCTCAGTCCCAAAACTAATAAAATCTCTTATTTTATTCAAGTTTATCCGTTGCCTACTCATTACCCGCATGCTTACAATTTACCAGCATACTTAAAGTTAAACTCATACTGTCTACAAAACATAAGTTTACAAACTTAATCAAAACGAACGTTAGTTTTGTATAACAAGCACTAGCCTCGTGGAGTCGAGCACAAGTCCTCGCACTCCCGCGAACATAGCTTCGCAAGCGCAAACATTAGCTTTGCACAACGAGCACAAGCCTCGTGGAGTCGAGCACAAGTCCTCGCACTCCCGCGAACATAGCTTTGCAAGCGCAAACATTAGCTTTGCAAGCGCAAACATTAGCTTTGCATAATGAGCACAAGCCTCGTGGAGTCGAACACAAGTCTTCGCACTCTCGCGAACATAGCTTCGCAAGCGCGAACATTAGCTTCGCACAATGAGCACAAGCCTCGTAGAGCCGAGCCCAAGTTCTCGCACTCTCACATATACTTGTAAATAAAACTTAAGTGTTTTAGAAAGTGATAAAATATAAACATAAAAATTAGACACGTATGAGCAAACACTTAACAAGACAGAGTAACGACATTCAAAAATTTCTAAAGTCAAACTGTACTAACAATGGATAAGCGCTAAAATTGCGCACAAGTCAACAAGATATACTGTACGAAAAGAATGTACTACTGCGAATATACTGTACGAAAAGTAAACATGTTCAAAATACTCTCTAAGGCACAAATGCCAGGAATACGGGCACGCAGGCCACTCAAAGTAATCAGGGCAGCAGATTTAGTCCCAACGACTTCACAGCACCCTCGCTCTGTTCTTGAATCGCAACAAATGACTCATTCAGGGGCCCGGTGTCGTCAACTGGAGAAATCTGACGAGGTGCAGGAGCAGGAACGGGGACATCGGGCATAGCCTGATCGCCCTCTGCCGGATGATCCAGGACCTGAGGGTCGAAAGCCATCTCACCCTTCTCCAGGGGCTCATCCGGCGCAGCGGCAGCAGCAGCAGAAGTGGATGGCTGCTCATCAGCAAAATCAGAGAGCCATACCTAACGGAGGGGATAGAAGGACGTGAACGGATCATGCTTGGGCTCGCCAACTTCCTCAGCAGGAGCAGGATCAGCAGGAGAAGGATCAGCAGCAGCGGCGCCGGAGGATTCACCAACCTCCACATCATCCTCGTTCAGGCAGTTAAGGACATTGAAATCCTCCTTCTTGAACCCAGGAGCGAGGGCACCTCGGGAGACGATATCATGAAGGGCCATATTGTAACCCTTGGTTGTATCAAAGCCACCCCTCTCCATGGCAATCTGCTCCTATGTAGCCGAGCGAAAGAACTCGATGACTACCATCACCTTATTTTCATCAGGGAGCTCCTACGAACCAAGAGAAGAAAAATGTAAGTACAAAATACGAGACATCAAAATACGGGAAATAAAGTCAAATATGAGAGAACTACCTCATTCATGGCCCTGTTATAGCCATCCTCCTCAGCAATCGCAAGGCGAGCTTTCACATCAGCTAGCTCAGCCTCGAGTCTCGCTCGTGCCACCTCAGCAGCAGCAGCGGCATCCTGCATCGTCCTGATGGTGTCAACATGGTCGTCGACAAGTGAAGTGGCGTGCTGGCAATCGGTGGTAACCTAACTAGACAGTCGCTTCTCCTCAATGAGCTCCTTGTCAACACTAGCCTTAGCTGCTTTTAGGACCTCCAGCTCGGCCTGCACCGCTTTCAGCTCATCGACTGCTGCCACCAGGTGCTTCTCAACCTCAGCCTTAGCCTCCTTGGCCTGTTTCTCCAGTATTTGAGCCTGCAAGGCTGAGGAGAGGTGCCTGTCCATCAGCTCCTTCTGCTGACCCTGAGAAGTCATGACCATGTCGAAATTCTCCGCCATGGTCTGGAAGTTAACGAAGAACTGCAAAAAATAGAAGAAAGTCAGTAACATACAAAAACAAGTATAAAACGGGATTCAAAGAAATTATATAAATACACCAACCTCGCACATAGACAAGGCCGCACGACTGACCAACTTCTTGTGCCCCATCGCCTGATAATAAAGCTGACGGTCGAAGTCAGGCAAAAATCCCTTCATCAGTCGAAGAGCAGTAGTATCCTTCATGGTGAACTGTCCTGACTCGACCGTAGCTTGCACTATCTTCTCCACATCAATGTCGAGCTCATCATCCTCATAAGTGTTTGATTTTTCATGCGTGTGACGCTTGCCCCGTCGAATCTCCTCAGCCGTCGAAGACCTCGTCCTGGTCGCCGGCTCTGGATCAGACTCATTGGCACGGCGCACAGCTGCAGCAACAGTGGGAAGATGCACTCTTCCAGTCGAAGGTGCTGGTGGAGGAGAAAGCTCAGGAACAATCAGCTCAGAATAGATGGGTGGTGATCCGGGAGCAGCATCGGCGGTCGACTGTGATGGAGCTGGAAAGGGTGCAGGACCAGAACCCCTACCTCGTCCCGATCCTCGTGTCAAGACAACAGCTGTGGAAGGGGGAGCAGGAGCGCTGCCGCCTCTCGAACTGGTACCAGCCGTCTTCACACCCCGGCGACTGGTCTTCTCAGGAATGGGCGCTGAGACCTGAGGGGCATTCACGCCTTGCTTCATAGCGGCCAGCCTCTTCTTAGTCTTGTCCAAAATGATGCGCTATGAAAATAACAAATAATGCAAAGGTTAGATGACAATAAAAGGAAGACAGAAATTCAACAAGTACAAAAGACAAACATGCATAATGTTATACCAAAAACAGAAGACTCAATGCGAGCACGATGAGTATAACCGCCGGCCCACAACCGGCCCGCAACACTGGGGTGGTGGTCCACTCGAAAGCATCAAACTGATGCTCTTTCAAGTTCTTAACCACTGTCTGACTATAGAGGGGAGGAGTGGGGCCCTTGGGCGATGGGCGGGCGTCGGTCCAAAGCCGCTTGAATCGAAATTCCTGGGGCTTGGATTCTTTGATAAAGAACCATTGTTTCTTCCAATGCGCCCCGAAGTTCGATTGCAGCTCAGACAGGAAGCACTGCTTCTTCCGTGAACTCAAGTAGTAAAACCCGACGTCTACACCTCTATTGCGGAATTTCACTAAAAATAGTTGCCAGAAACCGTCTACGGAACATGGGAGGTCAAAGACACGGGTGAGCATCACGTAAGCATACATCTGTGTGTATGCGTTAGGGGTAAAATGTGAAGGAAAAGAATTAAGGGAGGCCATGATCTCTGAAACGACAGGGGTTATGGGAAACCGAAGGCCACAATGGAGGTAACTACTAAAAACAGTAAGACACCCTTCTGGCGGGTTGTTTATCTTTTCATCAGACCCCGGAACGATGATCTCATAAGTATCAGGGATATCGTAGGTCTCGCGATATTAATCTATGTCTTAAGTAAGGGCAGAAGGAAACTGATCGAAGTTAATCAAGTTTCACGCAGGGATTTGTTCAGGAGAGTTTGCGGCAGGTATGGGAGCATCATTGGGTGGAGGCACATAGGGCACGATGGTAAGAGGGTTAGACTCAACCTCGTCATCTCCTAGGATGTCTACCTCCATATGAGACGCCCTATCATTGCTAGATCTTCTATCATTGCTAGTAGAGGTCTCTTCACTCGAGTCGTTACTACTGTCGCTAGTCGAATCATTCTCCTTAGCCTTAGAAGACCTAGAAGACTTACTACTGTCTTCACTACTACTACTCGACGACTCAATATCAATAACTCGAGCCATAAAGAGGTTTAGGTTGAAAGATTACCGGCACGAGGGTCTAGATCTACGAAAACTTCTTCGTTTGGGTCGATTTGCTCGTACGACCTCTGCACGGGTACAAACAGCTTCGGTGCTCCAGGAACTCGGATTCTGGCAGGTTCTGGTTGCCGAGGACGAGTTGGGGATGTTGGACGCCTTGTGTCTGAATTGCGTGGATTCCGAGAAGAAGAACCACGAGGTTGGTTGCGAGAGTTGTAGTAGGCACGTTGGTGAGATCGAGGTGGTGATGGACGTCGTGGAGACCGGTTACGCCGAAGTCGAGCCGTCATGAACAAATCTGCGAAAAAGTCAAAATTATTAGCATTTTGTAAATTTTTCAAAAACTGAAAAAATTGCCCAAGTGCTATAACTCGAATTTACATAGGTTATTCGACTTATAATTTCGAGTTATTCACAACTCACCAAAAATGTCACAATTAAAAAGGGGAATTTCGAGCTATTCTGGCAAATTTCGAGCTATTTGGGATGTTTTTTGAGCTATTTGGAGGTTTTTCGAGCTATTTCAGTAAACTTACTAAATTTGGAGGTTTTTCGAGCTATTTCAGTGAACTTACTAAAAATGGCAATGTCGAGCTATAAATTCGAGCTATTTCTCGAGAGCTCTGGATGAATGCTTAGGCGCGAAATGAGGAAATGAAGCTCGGAGCTGGGTATTTATAGGCGAAATGATGCGGTAATTACCAAAATGCCCTCAAATTCGAGCTATTTTCTAGAATTTTTTTTTTCTGAAATTCGAGTTATCTTTTCGGGAGGTAATTTCGACCTATACTATTTCTAGTTACCAAAAATAGTAAATTCGACCTATTTTCGAATTTTGATATTTTTATTCAAATTCTTGGTTTTTTACGCCGAGGCCGATTTCGTTGCACGATACTCGGTTATGTGACTTCTTTTTAATTCGTATGACCAATGTTTGTACACATTACTCTTACGAACTAGGGGACTCCATGATGTACCATATTTCGGTACCGCCACGTCATAATATCTGATACAATACCACGAACGTATTTCGGGACATATTATGCCACGTCAGCACCATTATTTTTTAATGCAAAATTACAATTCAAGGCAAAACTCGGAAATCGGCCCAAGTAGGCCCAAATAGGGCCCAAGCAAGATCTATTTGGGCCCGAAAAGGCATAATTCGAGCTACATCAAGCCCAGTTCGAGCTATCTGGGGCCAAATTCGATCTATTTGAGGCCCAGAGGCCCAGTTCGAGCTATCTGGGCCCAAATTCGATCTATTTGAGGCCCAGTTCGACCTATTTGAAGGCCCAATTCGAGCTATTTCAATATAGGTCTAATTCGACCTATTTAGACTTATAGTTTGACTTGGATTGCACTTCTAGCTGAAGAAGGACTCTTATTACTATATAAGGGGGGTCCCATGCCTCATTCTAAGGTACGTTTTAATTTTCCAAGCATTTAATTTCGAGCTATAGAGCAGTAATTTGAGCTGTTTGCAATAGCTCTTGTTCGATCTATATAGAGTGTATTTCGAGCTATTTGAGGGCAATTCGACCTATTCGGGTGCCTTCATCTCGGTTCTCAATACCATTTCGAGGTGTGCTTATTCGACCTATACGGCTTAAATTCGACCTATAAATTCGAGCTATTGTCTCTCACGACAATATCTCGAATTCCGACCTATCTGACTTGAGCGTCGGAGAAGGCACCGGCTTAGTCTACGTGTGGTGTTGAGTGCAGGTTCCGAACTCAAAAGCTGCTTGAGCATCCATCAGGAACTGAAGCAGTCTGACGTGGAGTATTGGAGGGTTGACACGTATCCAGACGAAAATACCCCACATCAAATAGATACTAGTTAAATAAATATCTACACTTTTTCGAAAAACCAAATAGGAAATTTCGATTTTTTTTTTCAAAACATAATTACGTAAGTCAAAAAGTGCCTTCTCTTGAAGAGGAAGGAGGTAGCTTTTTTTTTTTTTTTTTTTTTTTTTTTTTTTTTTGTTTTTATATATTTAACATGAGGCAAAATTTACCTCCGTCCATTATAAAATAAAGGCAAAGGTTGCCTTATTCGTATTACATTATAAAGGCAAAAAAAGAAAAGAAAAGAAAAAAAATGCCCTGTTTACGTGGCTTTGAGGAAGAATTTCTTATGTTTCAAAATGACCTATTTTTGAACTTTTTGTTGCGTTCTTAAAATATAAGAAATGGATCTCTAATTGTTCATTGTTGCAAATATAAATCTTTAATCCTCAATAGTTGTCGGGACGTCGTGTAGCTATGCATGGTGGAGAAACAGTGGTGATGATAATGGAGTTGGAGAGAGGAAAAAGAAAAATGGAAATAGGGATAGGAAAGACAAAGACAAAGACAAAGGGTAGTAGTGTAAAATTAAATATGTCTTTTATGCTTCTTTATATTACAAGGATAAAATAGTTATTTAGCAGAAAATTAGTCAAAGGGGGTGTCATTGATATTATTGAAACCCTATGGGGTGTCACTGATATTTAACCAAACCTCAGGGGGTGTCACTGATATTATCCCATTTTTAAATTAGTCAAAAAAACTAGATGTTAATTTATAGGACAATATTTTGGAGACCAAACATGCGATCGCATACCATCGCTTTGATTTAAGCGATTGCATACCCATCACATAGGCACAAAACTAAGGAAATTTCTATTAGGTGAAAGTGAACGCATTCCTAAGGAAGCAATCGCATTGCTTTACAGCAGTGTTGATGCTTGCAAAGGAATGCGATCATTCGTTTCGTTAGTTTTAAAGATGAAATTCTCCTTCCTTCTTTATTTTAGCACAAAAATTCTTTATCCAATACTCTCAATATCTTTCCTAAACTCTAGTATTTGATATTGATACCTTTCCAAGTCTCAGGAGAGTAGGGTACTTACAGTTTCACAATTCCAATTGAATTATACTTCATGATTTATGGATTCTCTTAGTCCTACAAGACCTAGAATTCCTTAATATGAGTATATGCTGATATTTATTATCATTATTGTGAAAAGAATTTGTCTTTCTAATCCCTACTTTTTGCAGAGAGTACCATTGTTGAAGAGAAAGAAAAGTTTGGAGATGTCGAACAGTTCTGACAACTTTTTCCGGATGGCTAACTATGGTACATCTCGCTTCCGTTTGCACGAAGCAACAGAGGCGTTTGATCAAATGAGAGCAACAAAGTTGATCTGAAGCAAGGAATCAATATCTTCAAAGCAGGATGTTGTACAAATGGGATGGGGAGACTTTGTTATCACATCTCTATACATCAACGAGACGATAGTTCACGAATTTTATGCAAACACGAGGATCAAGGCGAACAACGTGGTTTGGGTGAGAGGAAAGTTACTGATGATTCATGAAGAACTCATCAACATCTTTGGCATGAACGAGGATGCAGTGGCAGCATGTGCAACCCCTAGAGTTTCAAGCCAAATTCATTCAGTTCTGGGGTTTAGTCACAGATGTTTGTACAAGGGGTGCGAATTTTTCAGAATAAATGACAAAACCTTCTACAACGTTCATGATCTGAAACCAAAGTATAAGACTTGGCACAACTATATTTGCTCTCGCCTTATCCGGATCAGAAATGACGTCAGAGTAAACAAGAAACGAGCAAATATTCTCTACATGATTGCTCGTGGGGAGTTGATCAACGCAGAAAAAACCATAAGGCAAAGAATGTTCTGCTATAGAGAAATCAATGAGACTGATGGCTCATCACCAAACTATGCGAGTTAGCTGGGGTTGGTGCAGCCACGTTTGATTCAATTCTACAACCCGTGGCAGAGATTGACGAGAACTCGATGGTGAACAACTCTAAAATCCGTTCAAATTTCCGCAACACAGATATCGACGATGACATTGCTGGATTGAGAAAGATCAAGCTTCCAGAAGAGCTAGACATTGAAGATCTGAGGCAAGAGGTTGATTGTTATTAGGAGGTAATTTACAATTCTATGAAGATATTATGAGAAGATATTAACACTACAAGAAAGACTACCGGCAGTTTCTCCAGGATACTCTCCCAATCCAACCAAAAATCATGATGAGGAGAATTCCAAAAAATCCGTCAACTCACCATCGTCAGACTGAGCTTCGGCTTGCAAGAGGAGTCCTTCTGTTCTTATCTTTATTTTACGCATTGAGGACACAACCTATTTTTCAGCTTTGGGGGTGGGGAGTACTTTCAAGCATTCATTCTATCACTACTTTTACGTTCTTTGTTAATGTCCAGTTCTTTCATGTTCTCTAATTAAATCGTATTTGTATCCTATTTCTTATGTTTGTTGTCTTTAAGTCTTATTTTCACCAATTAGTGTTTGTAGCTTTTTGTTTTTAACTTTTTGCTAGTGTCTTGAAAACCTTTGGTGGAAAATGGTTGGGACTTGATTAGTGTATCTACATGAAACCAAACCCCTATTTAGTTTACAAAATTTTCTATTCTGGTAATGAAACTCAGTGTCGTAATCTTATTTTATCTTTAATATTTTATTTTACATAATTTATAATATTATTTACTTATATGTTTAGTTTATTGTATGTTGTAACATTTATAAATACATAATACTGTATTCTGGATGAGAAATATTTTGATAGTAAAATGGCTGCATATTTTCTGATTAAAGAATCTCATTTATTTTTGAAAGAGATTCATTTCAATCCCAAGTATATTACTCTATGAATGAGACGTAAAGAATTTCAAAACTAATAAATTGTCTAAAACTCAACTCTCAACGTTAGTTGATGTACCATATTTCGGTACCGCCACGTCATAATATCCGATAGAATACCACAAGCGTATTTTGGAATATATTATACCACGTCAGCACCATTATTTTTTAATGTTAAATTACAATTTCAGGCAAAACTCAAAACCAGGCCCATGCAGGCCCATTTCAAGTTATCTAAGGCCCATATTGAGTTGTTTGAGGCCCATTTCGAGCTATTTGAGGCCCATTTTGACTTATTTGCGCAACTATTTTGACTTATTTCAAAATAACTCTATTTCAAGTTATTCTGAGATATAGTCCTACTTGGATAAGACTTCTAGCTACGGAAGGACTCTTAGTAGTATATAAGGGGGCCCCATACCTCATTTTTCGGTACGTTATCTTTATTTTAAGCATCCATTTCAAGTTATATAGATCGAATTCGAGTTGTTTGGCAATCATTTTGAACTGACAAAATAGCTCTAATTTGAGATATATTTACAAGCATTTCGAGTTATTTGAAGGTCTACATTTCTACTTATTGTGACTCTTCATTTCGACTTGAGACTCGTGCATTATGACTTGTTTGCTGCATTTCGACTAATCCATTTCGACTTGTTGCCTTGCACAACAAGATCTCACATTCTAACCCATTTGACTTGAGCGTCGGAGTGCCTTCTCCGGGAAGGCACCGACTTAGTTTACGTGTAGTGTTGAGTGCAGGTTCCAAACTCAAAAGCTGCTTAAGGATCCAGGAGGGACTGAACCAATCTGGCGTGGAGTGTTGACAAGTAGACACGTATCCAGACGAAAATACCCAACATCAGTGGTGCCGTTTGTAGGAACCACTAAATGCACTTAGGAACAAACACTATCACTGATTCAATGGCTCATCGAAGAGTCACGGAGAAGAACGGAGTAGCCACCAAGGTTTGGTCTCAAAGGGAAGAGGATATCAGGACCGCAGAGCCTTCTAAGCACACTTCAAATGTTCCCTTGGACCAACCACGCGTTGCAACGGATCAAACTGCAATGCCACCCCCGGAACAACAACTGTTGAATCCTGCTCAGTTAGCTCAGATCATGACACCTTTTCAACAGACAATGGTACCGATGATTGTGCAACAACTGGCGAACACTGCCCTACAATAGAACTCCCCATCACCAACTGCACAACCAACGTCGGTACTTCAAACAAGGTCTCATCAGACGCAATGTCATGCTGATTCAAGACAGCAAACCCATTCGATGATTACTAAGCTTAGCAGAAGGGAACCATCTGCATCGCCTGAGCGCAAGAACCCACATTCAGTAAGGACTAGAAGGCAGGAGCCCCGAGTCGGGCAAGTGCTAGAGATGGAGAGGTCAACTCAAGGACGAGGGGTCCAGAGGTCCAACAAGCCACAAGTCACACATCGGGCAGGTACAAGGACCTGCCATAACGAGTTGCACCTAGCGTGGAACCAGTCATTGCCGAACACATCCCACCAGTAGAGAAGCCAACTCCATTCTGTGATGCAATCAGCAGACTGACACTGAAGGAAGGAGCTATATTCCAGAGATGAAGAAATATGATGGAACAAGTGTTCCTGGAACGCATTTTGATGACCTAGACGCTGAATTGCAAATTCTGGGATACTGCAAGGGCCTGAGGGCAAAATTGATTGCAATCAGCTTGACGGGGATGACCAAAGAATTGTTCAAGAACGTGCCAACATGCACAATTGAATCATTTGACAATTCAGGGAGATGTTCGTCAACAAGTTTGCGACTTATCGCCTGAAGAAGAGAGCACCAAGCCATCTATTCAATGTTCGCGGGAAACCTGATGAAGGCTTGGGGAAATACATAGAGTGACTAAATGTGGAGATTGGTCGAGTGCAGTCTTCAATCGCAGATTTGCTTAGCTCTGTACTGCAAAACTGTAGCAAGAGCAAAAAGCTGGTAGAAGTACTAACCTGGGAAGCGGGTACAACCATTGAGCACATTATAGATCTTGCTCGACGAGTTACTGACATGGAGGAGGCTGCTCTGAACCAGGGTCTAATGCATTTACCCAAACCTTACAAAGGTAAGGAGAACAGAAATTTTGAGGAAGGATGACAGAGGCAAAGAACGACGACTATCACCTTTCAAGAGGTTAGTAACTATACTCCGCTGAGGAAAGATATAGCAGAAATCTTTACCGTAACGAAGGATCGTGGGATATTCAAAACATCCAGACCTTTCAAGGAAACAGATGAGATGAAGGAGTAAAGAAAATATTGCAAATACCACAAGCAAAACGATCATTACACCAATGACCGTAAGGCCTCGAGGAACGAAATTGAACGACTCATTCAAGATGGAAAACTTATTGAGTTTGTCCTTGAGAATCAAGAACCACGAGAAAAAAAGTCCTCTGGAGGCAAAAAGAGAAGTCGCTCTCCTTGGGAGAAGAAGGATGAACCAAGGTGCAAAAGGGGTAATCCTAATGATGGTGACGAAAACGGGATCAATGTGATTGTAGGAGTACCAATTGGTGCCGATTCAGCAAAGTGCAGAAAGCGAATTTCTAGAGACATATACAATGAGCGTCTGAAACGGCCAGAGAGTGATCTTGTTTTTGCAGTTGACAAATTAGACATGAGAATCACGTTTGACGAAGATGACTATAAGAATCTATCTTCTCAAGCTAGCGAAGCTCAGTACTTGAACTGCCCAATGGTAGTGACTGCCGTAATTGCAAATCAGCCGGTCAAAATAATTATCGTAGATAACGGTTGCTCAGTGAACATCATATTTATGGATGCGTTGCCATAGATGAAGCTAGGAAGATATGAGATTACTGAAGTAAACTCTCCTCTGCTGGGATTTGGTGGAGGCAAAGTGAGAGCAATTGGCAAGGTTATGCTGCCAACCTCTGTTGGTGAAAATCCACGGAGGAGGACTTTAAACGTTGAATATCCTATTGTTGACATACCTTTCGCATATAACGTGTTGATCGGGAGGCCTGAGATTTCTGCATTTATATGATCATATCCACAGCTCATCAAACGGTCAAATTTCCCACTCCACGTGGAATAGCCGAGATTACCACAAACTATCGTGAATCTTGGAGTTGCTATATCACATGGACAAAACCAATCAAGGCAAAGGCAGATCCTAATGTTGCAATTATTGGGATACATGTCTCTGAAACGCCTGAACTCAGTGAACATATGGACACAGAGATGGTGCTCGTTGCACAGGAAGATCAAACAATGAAACCAGACGCTCCTGAACTATCTAACGAAAAGCTCACAGTGGAAAAACCAAAGGAGGAAAAGGAGGACAAGAATACCTTGAGATACAAGAAGCAGATGGAGGTTGAACGGATGAAGCCCTCTGGTGAATTCAAGGAGGTGATACTGGTAAACAATGAACCTGACAAGCTCATTAAGACCGGTAGCGAGTTGCCATCCGAGGTCGAGAAAGCATTATTGGAATTCTTGCGAAGGAACTTTGTTGTATTTGCATGGACTGACTCAAACTTAAAAGGAATAGATCCTCGAGTTGCAGTACATCACCTAAACATTAATCCAAACGCTAAGCCTGTTCGACAAAATAAGAGACATTTTAGTGATGAAAAGAACAAGGCTGCAGAATTGGAGGTACAAACAAAGCTGGCGTCTGGCCACATATTCGAAGTGCGATATTCTGAATGGCTCAGCAACGTTGTTCTTGTACCAAAGAAGCCGACTATATGGCAAATGTATGTGGACTACACTGATCTGAACAAACATTGCCCACGAGATCCTTTTCCGTTGCCCAGGATCGATTTCGTGATGGACTCCACTGCTGGATGCGCGTTACTGAGTCTCTACGATGCACAGAGCGGATTTCATCAAATAATAATGGCAGTAAAGGACCAACATAAAACGGCATTTATCACAAACAGAGGCATATTCTGCTACAGAGTAATGCCGTTTGGTTTGAAGAACGCAGGAGCAACTTTTCAGAGATTGGTAGCCAAGATGTTCTACCATCAAATTGGCAAAACTATGGAAGTCTATATTGACGACATGTTGATCAAAAGTCTAAAAGTGGAAGATCACGTTAAACATCTTGATGAGGCTTTTGGTATCATAAAACAGTATGGGATGAAGTTGAATCCCAAGAAGTGGACATTCGGAGTTAAGGCAGCAAAGTTTTTGGGTTTCATGGTTAATGAGCGTGGTATTGAAGCTAACCCAGACAAGATCAATGCTATAATGGACCTTCCATCCATTAAGTCCGTTAGTGAGGTGCAACGCTTGGTGAGGAGAATTACAGCGCTGAGCCGCTTTATTTCACATTTCGCAGAGAAGAGCTTACCTTTCTTTAAGAAGCTACAGAAGACACCTAAGTTTGTGTGGACAGAGGATTGTGAAGAAGCCTTTCGCCAGCTAAAGGTTTATCTCACAACACCACCATTACTCTCTAGCCCAAGGATAACGAGATGCTATATCTCTACTTGGCCGTAACGAAGAATTCACTGAGTACAGTACTTGTACGCGAGGAGGATAGGAAATATCTGCCAATCTACTATGTGAGCAAAGTGTTGATGGAGCAGAACTTAACTATCTGGAAATCGAAAAGCTAGCATACGCGCTCGTTTTCACAGCACGGAAGTTGATGCCATATTTTCAATTACATCCGGTCACTGTCTTAACTAATCAACTGTTGAAGCAAGTTATGGCAGAACCGGAAACACCAGGCAGACTTGTGAAGTCGGCGATTGAATTGGGAGAATACAGTCTAGAGTAACTACCTAAGACTGCAATTAAAGCACACAGGTTAGCAGACTTTGTGGTGGAAACTATCTCGGAAGCAGAACAATCACTGGATGTCGCTTTGGCGACAAGCAAAACTAAAGGAGATACGTCCGGGATTGCTAAAGAAACTTGAATCTTACATGTAGACGGATCGTCCATGGTCAATGCAGGCGGGGCAGGAGTCTACTTGAGGTCTGCTGACAGAAGAGAGTTTGACTATGCTATATGGCTAAATTTTCAAGTTACAAACAATCAAGCAGAGTATAAGGCGATGCTAGCCGGGACTCAAATGGCAAAATCATTGGGGATAACAAAAATTGTAGCATACACAGACTCACAACTGATATGCAAATCAGTTTGAGGGGAGATATGAGGCAAAGGAGGCTGCGATAGTGAAGTA
Organism: Misopates orontium; assembly: GCA_946800315.1. Lineage (NCBI taxonomy): Eukaryota > Viridiplantae > Streptophyta > Magnoliopsida > Lamiales > Plantaginaceae > Misopates > Misopates orontium. Next base: position 33,043,085 of record OX326953.1, on the reverse strand, counting down.
TCTGGACAAACTTAAAGAAGCAACTTCAAGTTTTGAGACATTTACTATCTCGCAAATCCCCAGAGCAGAGAATGAGAGCGCTGACTCCTTATCTCAATTTGCAAGCACTGCTGAAGTCTTTGTAGAAAGACGAGTGACCCTATTGGCTACTGATCAACCCTCGATTGGCAAGATTGGCGGAACAACACGAGCAGAATCTATGGAGTTTGTGCTGCCAGTCGAGGTCGAGAAGTGTTGGAAAGATGAAATTATTGACTACTTACAGAACAAGACTTTATCGACTGATCCACTAGCGGTCAGAAGATTGAAATACAAATCGGCGAGGTTCACTATGTTGAATGGAGAGCTATAAAAAAGGTCGTTTGAAGGACCACTCTTAAGATGTCTTCACCAACACAGGCAAAACACGTCTTAAGAGAGATACATGAAGGCAGTTGTGGAAATCATTCAGGAGGGCGATCCTTAGCACAGAAAATACTCCGGCAAGGATATTTCTGGCCTACTATTATAAGAGACTCGATTGATTATACAAGGAAGTGCAGAAGCTGTCAACTACATTCAAAGATCATTCATACTCCTGCTCAACCAATGACGACTGTAAGCTATGGATGTCCCTTCGACCAATGGGGCATAGATATTGTTGTACCAATGCCAGTAGCATCTGGAGGACGAAAGTGTCTATTGGTTGCTGTGAAATATTACACTAAGTTGGTACAGGCCAAAGCATTGGTGTCAATAACAGAGGCTAATGTGAAGCAGTTCATATGAAAGAACATCATATGCAGATTAGGAATTACAAGGGTCTTAATCTCTGACAATGGAAGACAGTTCCAAGGGTTTAAGATCCAAGACTGGTGCAAGGACTTGAACATTGAACAACGGCTCACATCTGCATGCACCCTGAAGCTAATGGACAAGTAGAGTCTAGTGATAACACACTGGTTAAGAGTCTGGAGGAAAGGTTGGAAGGAGAAGGACGAAATGGGGTCGAGGAATTGCCAGTAATACGAGCAGAATTTGGAATGCCGACCTACCGCATCGTTACATATGATGAAGAGAAAGCCTTGAGGGCGAGACAAATGGACCTCGAACTAATAAGGGCCACGAGGGAAGAAGCCTACCAAAGTACACAAGAATATAAATCTATGATGGCTAAGGCATACGACAACAAGGTTTGGTTTTGGAGCTTCCAAGTAGGGGACTTGGTCCTTAGGGAGGTTGAAGCTACTAAGCACGTTGGGAAGTTGAAACCAAACTGGGAAGGACCTTGCAGAGTGGAGAAAGCAAGCACTAAAGGCTACTATTATCTACAAGAGTTGGGTGGAAGGATTCTATCACGCCACTGGAAAGTCAAGAACTTGAGAAGGTTTTATAGTTAGGACACTAGCATTCTAACGAGCTTGTGGCACAGTAGAAATGTAGTTTTGATGTTATTATTATTTATTCTTTCACAAGTTACGAGTCTCCGCATGTGGGCCTCGATTGTAATACTTAGCACTGAATTACAGGGACTTAAATTCTTGACCACCTATATACGACAGGATATGTAGGTAACTCGAAAGTTACTCGAGCGGAGTCCCAAAACTTATAAAATTCCATATATTATTCAAGTTAGCTTCCCTACCAACATATTACTTATATCATGCATATAGATTAACGAGCACAAGCACTCGTGATTCGAGCACAAGCACTCAAGATATGAGCACAAGCACTCAAACAACAAACTAAAAACATTCGTTGTACAACACACAGCCACAACATAAGGAGTTATAACAATAAGGCAAGCATAAAGTATCATCCAAAATGCATAACATAAAGCACTCAATCAATGTCAAAAACTTTTATGTACTAAGATAAGGGATAAGCGCAACTAAGGCGCAAAAATTCTCAAAAATATACTAAGCAGAGTATGAATGATAGCAATGTACTAATTGTTCAAAAACAAAGGCACAAAAGCCAAAAAGAATAAACGGCACGCAGGCCGTGAGAGAAGGGCATCAAGGGCGGAGGTTCAACCCAAGCAACTGGACCGCACCCTGGCTCTGTGCCTACAACTCTGCGAACTCAGTTACGGGCGCTGTATCATCAATCAGGGAGATACGCCGCTATGCAGCAGTAGCAGCAGCGAACTCATCAGTGACCCCCAGCGCTGGAACATCTACCTCGAGGGAAGTGTCCATGATACTCACGTCCAACATCTCACGCTCCTCCAAATCTGGAGCAGGCGGAGCAACAGCGGAAGGACTAGCCTGGTCAGAAAGATGGTCTTTCAGCCACACATGCTGCAGTGAAAGGAATCGTGCTTGGGCGTCCCACTATCCTCGGCAGGTGTATCATCAACAGCGCAGCTTCAGTCTCTTCGCCACCTCCATCACCATTTTCTTTTAGACGATCGAAGAAGTTGAAATCCTCCTTATTGAAGCCCGCTGCGAACGCACCCTTCTTCTTAACATCCTCTAAGGCCATGGTGTAGCCCTTGCCCATATCATAGCCGCCTCTAATCGTAGCGATCTCCTCTCAAGTCTCTGAGTGGAAGAACTCCAAGGTGACCGCCACCTTTTCATCATCAGGCAAGTCCTACAAAAGGGAACAAGTGTTATGAAAGAGATGGCAGACATGAAGTAAATAAAAAAGCATATAAGAGATATCTTTAGAATTACCTCACTTAGAGCCCGATCGTACACGTCTTCCTCTGCAGTAGTAAGCGCAGCATTCACCGCAACAAGCTCAACTTCCAGCTTTGCGCTCCTCCTCCGCCGCAGAAGCAGTGTTCCTGTTCCTCAGGACGACAACAATAAGATCATCAATATCCTTATTTGCCTTCTTCAGGTCCTGAGTGAGCTGAGCGACTTGCGCCTTGTACTCCTCAACTTTGCACTTGGTATTGGCGGTCGCCTCATTTGCCTTAAGATCATCAATATCAAAAAATAATCTGCAAGTTCTTCTCCGCCTCGCGGGCCTCAGCCTTAGCTCGACGATCGAGAACCTGCGCCTGAGCTGCTGCAGTTCGATGCCTCTCCAGCAAAGTGGAAAACTGCTCCTAGGCATCCATGGCCATGTCAAAGTTCTCCATCATAGTCTGCTCATTGATGAAGAACTGCACAAAAGGGAAGGCTAAGTTAGCACATACAAAATAAAAATTCAAGCATATGACAGGAAAGCACACTCACCTCACAAGTAGCCAATGCAGTCTGGCTACAGAGCCTCTCGCGTCCCAGCTCCTGATAATACCTCTTCCGATCAAACTCTGGAGTAAATCCCTTCATGAGGCGCAGAGCAGCAGTGTCAATCATTTTGAAGTGACCGTCATCAATGGTCGCCCAAGTGATCTCCTCCACATAGATGTCCAAATCGTCGGGATCATAGGTATTCGACATATCATGAGCGGGACACTTGACCTGATGACAATCCTCAGAAGTAGAGGGGCATTTTTTCCCTGCAGGATCCGAGTCCATTGCGTTCCCCCTCATCACGACATCTATCACGGCAGGGATCCGCACTCTCTCAGTCAATGAGGCAGGAGGAGGAGTAATATTCGACACGAGGAGAGGAAGGAGCAGTAGACTCCGTTGGAGCAGGAGCAGCAGATGGTGTGCCTCTACTGCGGCTCTATCCCCTAGTCGAGCCCGAGGCAATAGTGGCGGCGGAAGAAGCAGCAAGAGCCCTGGAACTTGAACCCGCAGCTGAAGCCTTAGCCCCTCGTTGGCTCATCTTCTCAGGAATCACAGCTTTAGTAGGCGGAGCATTGGCGTTCCGCATCGCTGCAGCAAGACTCTTCTTGGTCTTATCCATCACCATCTTTTCTGCAAAACGAAACAATTAGAGGTCAGAAGTTGTCAAGAAAAAATAGAAGCTTAAAGTACAAACCAACAATAAAACATGCATGACTGTATACCAAAAAGTTTAACTCAACAACAGGCAAATGCGTAAATCCACCAGGCCGCAGAACTTCAGAAATCGTTAACTCAAAGGCATCAAAGTCATGCTCTTTGAGCCTTGGGATAGACAGCTGACGGGCAAGGCGGAGATTGACGACCATTGGCCTAGAGTTTTTTGAACTTGAACTCATGGGGCTTGGATTCTTTCACAAAGAACAACTGCTTCTTCTAATGTGTTTCGAAACTGGACCTAAGATCGGATAGAAAGCAGTTGTTTTTCCTTGAACTCAAAAAATAGAACCCGACATTATCACCTTTTTGTCTGAACTTGATGAGGATTAGTTGCCAAAAACCATTTAAGGTGCACGGAAGGTGGAGGACACGGGTCAACATAACATACACGTACATAATGGTGTATGTTTTTGAGGTAAAATGTGAAGGGCAAGAGATTAAGGAATTCATCAATTGTGCTACCATTGGATCAATTGAGAATCTCAGGCCGCAGTGTAAATATAAGTTGAGAACGGTAAAGCACCCTTCGGGTGGGTTATTCATCCTATCGTCGGGTCCGGGAACTATGATTTGGTACGTGTTTGTGATATCAAAGGTCTCGCGATAATAACCGACATCATGAGGCAAGATCAAACGGTGAAAATCAAATTTTAACCTATTTCGAGTTGGACTATGAGTGGGAGATTCTAGATTGACCCCTTCGTCTACTAACTCTTGATAGGTCTCCTCAACTATCCTACTCTCAGGGTCAATACGAGTGGTTTGATCAGCATTTATGGTTGTGGCAATATCAGAGGGATCTACGACAGGTGAAGCGGTATCCCTCACAGAAATAACATAATTATCTACATCATCGCCTAATATGTCTACCTCCCTATCTGAGGCTCTATCCAAACTACATGAAGACCTATCACACGAGTCTCCACTACTTGACTCACCCGCTTTCGACCTATTTGACCTAGTGCTTTCATGACTACTACCGCTAGTAGACTCACCATCTGTTACAGACATCATTAGAGATCAAGGTCAGTAGTTACCAGAGTGGGGGTTGAGGTCAATGAAGCTTTCTTCGCTGGGGTCGCCTCGTTCGTAAGACCTTTGAGCAGGAACAAATATCTTGGGAGCTATCTAGCACGAATTTTAGCAGGATGTTGATTACGGAGACGGTACGACGAGGTTGGTCGTCCTGGGTTTGAACGTCGCAGATTGCTGTCATAGTTGTGATGCGCACGTGATGATAACGGTCGTGATTGGTGGTCTGGGGAATTGTAGTGGGGACGTTAGCGAGATTGAGACGGTGGAATGGATGAGCGGCTGTGTGATTGGTTATGACGTAGATGAGCCGTTGTAACTGACCTGCACAAAAAAGGTCACGATTAATCAAACAGAAAAAAAATTGAAAATTTTTCAGAAAAATTTCACAAAGCAATAACTTGAAATAATAAGTCAAACAACGAGGGCGTTCTTCGACTTATTTATTTTGAGTAATTGAGAAGACACAATTGGCGCAATTTTGAGTTAAAATTTTGAGTTATTTGGCAAAAAACACTCATTCGACTTACGAGGGGTAGAACAGTAATTTCAGCACTTTTCGAGTTATATACCTCACTATTCACTGATAAGCTTTGCGAGTTATTCTATTTCGAGTTATTTTTCCTCCTCTCTGGGTTGCAACGCTCGCGAGAAATGAGGAAATGAAGGATTTGCGCGGATTATTTATAGGCGGAAGTGATTTTTATTTACGAAAATGCAACGATTTTGACTACTTATTCGCCTATTTCGACTTATTTGCTTTATTTCGAGTTTGCTCGAGTTACTATTTCGGGAAACTCACTTCGAGTTGTTGATTTCGACTTACCTGATTTAGTAGTTTTGACTTATTTTTCTTCGAGTTATTTTTGGCAAAAACGTTGGTTTTTTTAACACCGATCCCGTTTTTGTTGCACGATTCTCGGCTCGTTGAAGTATTTTATAGTTTGTATGACCAATGTTTCTACACATTACTCTTACAAACTGGGGGACTCCATGATGTACCATATTTCGATACCGCCACGTCATAATACCTGATACAATACCACGAGCGTATTTCGGAATATATTATGCCACGTCAGCACCATTATTTTTTAATGCAAAATTACAATTTCAGGCAAAACTCAAAATCAAGCCCATTCAGGCCCATTTCGAGTTATCTGAGGCCCATTTTGAGTTGTTTGAGGCCCATTTCGACTTATTTGGGCAGCTATTTCGACTTATTTCAAAATAACTCTATTTCGAGTTATTATTGAGTTATAGTCCTACTTGGATAAGACTTCTAGCTAAGAAAGGACTCCTAGTAGTATATGAGGGGGCCCCATACCTCATTTTCAGGTACGTTTTCTTTATTTTAAGCATCCTTTTCGAGTTATACAGATCGAATTCGATTTGTTTTCCAATCTTTTTGACTTGACAGAATAGCTCTAATTCGAGATATATTTACAAGCATTTCGATTTATTTGAAGGTCTACATTTCGACTTATCGTGACTCTTCATTTCGACTTGAGACTTGTGAATTTCGACTTATCTATTTTAACTTGTTGACTCGCACAACAAGATCTCACATTCGGACCCATCTGAATTGAGCGTTGGAGTGCCTTCGCCGGGGAGGCACCGGCTTAGTTTACGTGTAGTGTTGAGTGCAGATTTCGAACTTAAAAGCTTCTTAAGGATCCAGCAGGGACTGAAGCAGTCTGGCGTGGAGTGTTGACAAGTGGACACGTATCTAGACGAATATACCCCACATCATTAGTGGTTATGTCTTATACGTATGACGATCGAGAAGCTAAGTACCGAGTAGTAGTGAATTATATAACAATCAACGACGTTTGCTAATAGTTCATGATCGACGAGCTAATCAAACCACTAATGTCGTACATCCCTATTACATAGATGGGTCAATCTTTTCCAAACTGTCGTACGTTGTGTTATTAGAATGTTTGCAATATCTAGAATTTTGCGTATAGAATAGATGAAAGAGGCATGTAATTTACATTAACAAATGACTCTTCAATGGTGTCACTTAATGACCATTAATTTACTATTTACTTTCTCACTTTCAATTGGGGGTGCATGTGCGGTTTGGTAAAACCGTACTATCAGTACAAAATCAAAAGAGTTTTTGGTATAATTGTGCCAAACCTTCGTACCACTTATCATAGTACAGTTCTGTTCAAACTAACACCAGTTTAGTACAATTTAAATTGGTTTTTGGTTTATTTTTTGCTTGTTTTTAAAGAAGAAATGCAATACAATGTCTAAACTTGGGTTTAAAATTGCGCAAAAAAAGAAAAAAAGAATGTAACAACTAATATAAATATGTCAAATCTGGTCAAACAATGTAGTTACACATCAAAAATCACAACACTTAAATATCATTCATTGAAATGATTCACATTTCATTTAATCGTATTTCAATCATCTACCTACCGATATACACCCACCGATATACGATCATTCAACATACATTCTATTTGCTACGTGTCAATACCAACACATTTGAGCGGAGACAAAGAGTTTTACACTTTAGATTTTAGAGATAAAGAGTTTTTCTTATTTTGTTTTGGCTTCACTCGTTTTATTGTCCTCCAATCTCTCTCTCTCTCTCTCTCTCTCATATATATATATATATATATATATATATATATATATATATATACACACATGGTTAACGCACTATAAAACTAATAACATACCAAAATTTGTTTCGGTATTTGTCGCCCTACCAGTAACCGTATCATTTTTTGATTCGTAAAATTACCGTACTAATTAATCGTTTACCGGTTGTTATGGTCGGCATTGATTGTTTGCACACCCCTACTTTCAGTGCGCGCTACAAGAAAACATTGAAATAGTATGTAAAATTAGCAAACGACGCCACTTTTACTTGCTATATAATGAATATAACAAGTAATTTAGAAAGCAAACATTTGTTGCAAAATTAGTGATAGAATAGTAACTTTGCCAAGCAAAATGTACATACTAATACTCGGCAAGTAAATCATGCTTGCTACATATTTATTTTTGTAAGCAAATAGATGCTTGCTAAAATGTGGGACCCAGGTGTTTGGTGGAGAGAGAATTGGCAAGCAAGTACTTACTTGCTACAATTCGTGGGGACCAATCTAACACCATTTAGCAAGTATGTACATGCTAGCCAACTTAAGCAAGCATGCCAAATCAGCAAGCTATATTTACACACTAAAAAAATAATTAAATAAAAATCAAGCATTTCCTCTCTTCTAATTTTCTTCCAAACCGCCCCCATCCACCGTTATCGCCCACTTGAGCTCAAAACTCACCATTTTATTCCCAAAAAATTTGCTTTTCTTCCAAGGTATGTTCTCTACTTCATGTTTTACGATTTTTTATAAGTTCTACAGATTTATCCCGTTAGTTTCTGCATATTTTTTTCTCTTGGCCCTTTCAATAGTTACTTGTATTATATGTTAACTGTTGTATTTAATTTGTGGAATCTTAGTATTTTCAGAAATCTAGGGCTTTATTTTGAATTTTAGTGTTTCATTAGGAATTTTAGGGTACTTTTTGTTATTGTTGAAATCTTTGGGTATAGCTAAATTTGGCCCTAAATTTCAAATTTTAGTGTCATATTAGAATTTCTAGGGTACTTTTTTTTATTGTTCAAATGTTTGGGCATTGTTAAATTTTAATATAGATTGTTGATTATTGTCAAACTAGTAGTGTAATTTGTTGAAAATATAATTAGGATAATTTTGTTATTTTAGGGTAATTTTAGCAATTTAAAAAAATTAAGGGTATTAATTTATAATTTGCAAAATGTTAGTTGAGAATTAGAAATTTTATGGTTCTTTTTGTAGTTTTTAAAATGTTATGGTAAAGTTAAACTTTAATGTAGATATATCTGTGATTATTGTCAAACTTGTGTGGAATTTGTATAAAATCGAAAAATATTAGGATAGTTTTGTTATTTTAGGGTAATTTTGGGCCCTTATAAGAAGTTTAGGGTATTATAATTGTCGTGTTTATTTTGATATTTTATCAGCACCAGTTGAGAGAGTAAACGGGGATAAATATAAATAAGACCGTAAGGATCATGTATGGTCATTCCATTGTAGACATCATACCATATGCACTTAAAAAGAACAATGGAATGTAATTGCATCGATTAAAGTTTCTGTTTCGCATTATGTTTTGGTAGACAAAAAATTGGAAACATTTCGAAAAGTTTTGGAAACGTTTCTAAAAGTTTCGAAAAAATTTCGTATAGAAAAAACAAGATATGAATTGATATTAAGAATTAGATCTGCAATAAGACATATATTATTTGTTAGTTATATAAATTGATATTTTTACAAAACACATTAAGAACTAAATATGCATAAATATAACGTAAGAAACTTCAAAAGATAGAAACTTAGAGTCATATACATTGCAAATTCCTTCAAAAAGAATAAAATAGCCAGAAAGCTTTTTACGGTAGATATAACACACAAAAATTCATGTTTCATTTATAAGTTATAATACATTTAATAGGATCTTTTGATTTGTTATTTGAATTATAGAAGATGACAAAGAATTTGACAAAATGAGATGGGTGAAAAAGCATAAATGAGGAGACAAACTTAATAATTAGCGACAATGCTTTAATTGCTGTTTTTGTCCAAGGGAACAAAGAATGAAACAGTCTGAGTGTAATTTCGAAATTCAAAGTGACTTTCATTTCGGTGAGTCAAATAACCAAATTATTTCAGCCGTTTCATGTGTAGTGACCACTTCCGGAGTACTCTAGATCAATGACTTCATGTAACATTCCATAGAATTTCAGTTCACCAAGCTCCGCATTGATTGCCTCGAAGCATACACCATTGTTCATTGTGTTGCCTATGTCTAACAAATGAGTTTAAGACAATGCAAATGCTATAAATTGGCGAACCCCGTCCACAAAAGACCCATTCAAATAACCATATTCATCCTCCCTGTTATACATAGAACTTCGCTGGTACACATAATTAATCTAACGCAATATAAAATTAAAAGATAATTAGAGAAATCTTATCAAATGTATACAATTACGCCACTATATTTATGTATTTACACCCTTATGTTTATATATGCAAATCACAAACTCAAGTATAAGTTATCTCTAACAAACAAAAAATTACTTTGCAAGGAAGCCTCTCTTTTGTTGATCCATTTTCAACTAATCTGCATTAATAAAAAGTTATTTAAATAAATTATGCTAATTATACAGGACACGCGCGCGCGCACATACACACACAAACATATATACATACATATATATATATATATATATATATATATATATATATATATATATATAATATCCCAAGAAACTAGGTTTAAGGAATAAATTAACTTACCTTTTGGTGTACTAACGAGATTATGACAAGACGTAACTTATATTTGTTTCTTCAAATATTAAACTCAAATTCTTCGTAGCTTCAATATTCGTGAATGAAAGTGATGAGGAGTTGGGTAAGAAGGATAACGAAACCGCGAATAACAATAAGAGGTAAAGATGAGGAAAAAATGTTAAGCATGCAAGCATTACTTGCTAAAACTAGTGGGTAGTACAGTTTGGCAAGCACGTGTTGCGTTGGCAAATTACCAAGCAAAAAGTTTCTTACAAAAGTTAGTTTTTGCATACAAAGGATTCGCTTGCCAAAACTAGTAAGAAAAAGTTTGCTTGCAAACTCCCTAGAACCATACGTCTTCACCCTCTCCTCCTTTTATTTTGTGAGGTCCAAAATCTTCCAACAATTTTGGTATGCACTTTTTGCTTGCTAATATTTACAATCTTTCTAGAAATACAAGAACACACATCTCTTTCTTCTTTTTTTTTTTTTGTGTGTGTAAAAACCGAGCCTCCTTGAAAGCAATGTATATAATTTTTATTTAATATTAGTGAATAGATAAAACATATAAAAGTTACCGGATGTAGAAATTCTTGAACCAGCTCCCATTGAATAGACTTGAAGACTCCTAATTGTTGTTCCAAAATCAACTTGAATCACGTCCTCTTCCTTTTGACTTGAAAATCTCCTTGAAACTCCGAAAGCAACTTGAACCGGCTTTTCCTTGGACTTGAAGATCTCCTTACTCCTTTGAATCGAAAACCTCCTTCAAGACTCCTTGATATTCAAAAATAACTAAAAGAGATATTATAATATAGAGAGTTTTCTACAAGTGATTAGCTTGCTATTTCAACTAGACAATATTTTTTGCATGCTCACTTGTAGGACCAATGGAGCTATATATATATATAGAAGGATCCAAGACCATTCCTTCTGCAATGTAGGAATACCACTAGCCACAAAATCCTACATTCAAGTACCATAATAAATTCATATTCATATCCCATACACATTATTCATGGCCCCTAATACAAAGTTAAAAGTATGTCAAAATACATGTATCTCAAAATACATGTATATCAAGATACATGTATGTCAAGATACATGTATATCAAGATTAAGTTTATTCATAAATTGGTACAATGTAATGAATAATAAATTAAATTAATCTTGAAATTATTTTGTTTCTCAATTCATACATGATAAACAAATTAATTTTATCTTGAAACTATTTAATCTCCAAAAATCTCCCACTTGGTTTCATATTTAATTAAAGGCCATAATAGTGTGTATTATCTCGAACTGCAAAAAATAAAATTTTATGTAGTTGTAACCTGGGCCTGCATAAAAAATATATTTTCCAATCACAGATCATAAATGAGATTTAGATTGGTCCACCATTCATAACATACTCATAATCTTGCAACTCGGGTAAAGCTGCTTTCCAACTTGAGTATTAGCCTCTAAGAAAGTGTGCCCCCAACATTCCGTAGGCCTGAACAATTTGAGATTCAACCCTTCCTCTCCATCGAGACCCTCCCGTATATACCCTCAAGTACATACCTGATAGAGAAGTCGAATCTCGGGACATAACCATGAGCGCTCATAAAGAATCCATATCACAAAGTAATAATCATGAAATAAAAATTCATTCATGTATTAAAAAAGATACATTTACATCGATCAATAAATGGTCAAACCCATATTATGTAAATGATTATTATAAACAAGTACCCCAAGAGCCTTAGTGAATGGATTTGCCAAATTATTCTTAGATGTTACTTTTAGCACATCAACTTCTTGTTTCTTCAACATGTCCCGAATATAATGATATTTACCTTCTATATATTTTGCCTTAGAGTGACACTTAGGATCTTTTACAATAGCTATCTATAGCTGAAGTACTGTCACAAAATATTACTATAGGTCGCTCCACACAAGGGACAACATGAAGACTTTTCAAGAACTTACGAAGGTAAACTGCCTCTTTTGTAGCTATATTAACAGCTACATACTCAGCTTCCCTAGTGGATTGAGCTACACAATCTTGTTTTTTACTTTTCCATGATATAGCTCCTCCACCAAACATAAACACAAAGCCATAAGTTGATTTTCGAGTATCTACACAACCCTGATAGTCAAAATCTGAATAACCAACCAATTGTAACTCATCTGCTTGATAAGTCAAAGCAAAAGATTTGGTGCGCTTAAAGTAGCGAAACACTTGCTTAATCGATGCCCCAGTGATTCTTCCCAAGATTAAATTGAAATCTGCTAAGAACTCCCACTGGAAAGGCAAGATCAGGCCTTGTACACATTAAGGCATACATGAGACTTCCAACTGCAGAAGCATATGGATATAGAGAACAAGCCTTTCATCAGAAGGTGCAGGACAATCCGAGCAATAGTCCATCTTAAATCGACGCAACAGAGTTTCAATGTACCTCTCTTGTCATAAGCTGATAGCGAATAGGAAGCGCATGGGTACAAGTTATGCCTTGGAATGAAAGACAATTCTGAATCCTCTCTATCTCTTGTAATTTTTATGCCGAGAATGTAAGATGCATCACCAAGATCTTTCATATCAAAGGTGTGGAAAAGCCATTTCTTTATTTCTACAATGAAACCCACATCATTACCAGCTAAAAGGATATCATCCACATATAATGTTAAGATGGCATTTTTGCTCCCACTATTTTTACATATACACAATAGTCTTCAGGATTTTGAAGAAAACCATAAGCCTCAAAAACTTCAAGAAATCTTAGATTCCACTGTCTGCTTGAGATCGTAGATAGACTTCTCCAACTTGCACACCTTATTCTCACCAAGAATAAACCCAAGGGGCTGCTCCGTGTAGATATCCTCAGAAAGTTTTCGGTTAAGGAATGTCGTTTTCACATCCACTTGAAACAACTCATAATCATAAAATGCCACTAATTCCAATATTGCTCTAATGGATTGAATTCTAGCTACTGGAGAGAAAGTTTCATCATAGTCAATCCCATAATTTTGAGTAAAAACTTTTGCTACAAGGCGAGCCTTATATCTTTCCACCTTTCCTTCCGAATTTCTCTTCCTAGTAAATATCCACTTACAACTCACAGGTTTAACTGAATCTGGTGAATCAACTAGCTTCCAAACTCCATTCTTTTGCGTAGAGTATATCTCCTCTTGCATAGCAATTTGCCACTTTTCAGCATCCACATCAGATATAGCCTCTTCATAAGTTCTTGGATTTGTCAAATCCTCATTCAAACTTATCCTTTCATAAACTTCTCCTGCATATGTGTAGAAATCAGGAGATGAAAGAATAGAACTAGGCTTTTTAATTCTTTCGCTATACCTTGTAGCCTCTGGATAATCTTTTCTCTTACGAGAAAAAATCTCACCCCGATTTACCGAAAATGGAGAAATCATATCACTAAACTCACCACTTTCTTAACTATTTCTTCAAGAGTTGACTTTTCCCCGAGGAACTCATTGCAATCAAAACGGTCTTCAATAAACTTCACATGTCTACTTTCAATAATCACCTTTTCTATTGGGTCATATAATCTATACCCTTTTGAATTATCTGGATAGCCAACAAATAAACACCTTTTTGTTTTTGCCAAAAGTTTATCACGACTTGGTTCAGGTATAAGGACATGTGCAATACAACCCCAAACTCTCATGTAATTCAACTTAGGTTTCTTACCAGTCCAAAGCTCATAAGGTGTTTTCTTAACAGATGTAGAAGGAACTTTATTTAGAATGTGACAAGCAGTTATTAGAGCTTCACCCCGAAAAGAAGTTGGAAGGTTAGCAAGGGCTAGCATTGATCTTACTATCTCCATTAAGGTTCTACTGCGTCTTTCAGCAACTCTATTTTGTTCTGGTGTATGAGGCATGCTAAACAAATGAACAATTCACCCTTTTTTAAAAGATTACCAAACAACTCAGATCTATACTCTCCTCCACGATCAGAATGGAAAGCCTTCATACTCCTACCAGTGGTATTTTCAACTTCCAACTTAAATTGTTTAAAAACTTCAAATGCTTCAGTGAATGTGATAAAATATGAATGGCCATTTCTAGTTTGCACAATCATTGGCCACAATATCAAAATGGATTATATCAAGGATGTTTTCACTTTTGGCAGCTTTTGAAGGAAAAGATGATATCTTAGTCATTTTTCCATACAAACAACTTTCACAAATTGGTATATCTTTCTTTTCAACATTTTCCAGCAAACCATTCTTGATTAGTTTATCAATGCGTTCTTTTCCAATATGACCAGGACGAATATGCCAAAGATAAAATTCATTCATTCGAATATCAGAAAGATTAGAATCTTCACAAATAACATTTTCATTCAAATTAATCTGATACGTACCCGAATTTCTAAATCCTTTCAACACCACTTCATCGTTATTATACATGACACCCTTTCTACACCCAAAGAAAAAAGAAAAGCCAAGTTTCTCCAAACACGAGACGGACAAAAGATTTCTCCTCATTGATGGAACATAAAGACATTCTTCTAAGAAAACCACTTTATTATCTTGTAACTTCAATTCGTAAGTTCCTACTCATTCAATTAAGGCTTTATCATCATTACCTATGAAAACATAGGTTTTTTCCTCTTCAATTTTTCTGATTTTCTTGAACCCCTGAAAATCAGTTGCCACATGAATAGTAGCACCCATATCAACACACCAACTAAAAGGCTCAATATAAGAAGCACAACATTCAAAGAGAAAGGACTTACTAGGTTCAAACTCCTTTTGATTCTGGGAATTTTTCAGAGCGTACAGTCCCTCTTAATATGACCAGGCTTTTGACAATGGAAACAAACTTTCTGGGTGACATTCATATTGTTCTTCTGGTTGGAGTTATTTTGGAAATTATTCTGAAACTGTTGCTTCTTTCCTTTTTTCTTGAAATTCTTTTTCTTAGGCTTCAATTCCACATTGTTGGCAGTTGGACCAGGCTTAACAATTTCATCAGATTTCTTCACGAATTTTCTATCTTCTTTGTGATCAATTTTACTAATCAGGTGTTCAACTGACCAATCAAACTTCCCTAAAGTGTAGAAATCCTCAATGAACTTATAAGAATCAGACAAGGAATTGATTATGGTAGACACTACAGTTTTATCATCCATAGCTCTACCATGAAAAATAAGTTCATCAACTATAGCAACCATGTCATTAACATGCTTTCTCACATCAGCCCCTCTACATATTTAGCTCTAGTGAACCTTTTCCACAAATTATTCACATGAGAATCTGATTTCTTCCCATATTTAGCTTCTAGCTTATCCAGTATTTCTGATAACAGTATGAAAATAGGTCATGAAAAGAGTTTTACTAAGGCCACTTAGGACATAGGACTTTGCAATTTCATTAGCCCTTTTCCAATTAGAATATATTTTCAAATCAGCATCATATTTTTCCCTAGCAGCATTATCAATCACACCTAGGGGTGTTCATGGTCCGGTCCGAAACGGGTAACCGGACCGGACCGTGCTTAACGGTTTACCCAAACTGGACCGTTTCCAAATGGTCCGGTTAACGGTTCGCAAAAAAGTGCCTAACGGGTAAACTGGGTTTTAAAAACCCAAACCGTTAAGCTAACGGTTAAACCGCTAACCGTTAATTTTTTTTTTTTTTTTTGTAATTGTAAAAAACGTTAGTAGAGGGTTTAGGGTTTTAATTTAAACATTCGAATATTAATTTTTATCTTTGAACACGGGAATTATGCATTTATATTGCTTTGAATATTGTGATTTGTTGATGTAATGAAACTATTCATTTTGTTGTTGATGATTGTGTTTTTAGTTGTGTATGAATATTATGGAATTATGCATTTATATTGCTTTGAATATTTTGAGTTGGGGAGATGTAATGAAACTATTCCTTTTGTTGTTGATGATTTATTGATTATGCTTTAAGTTGTGTATGAATGTTATGGAATTATGTATTTATATTACTTTGAATATTTTGATTTGGAGAAGTAATGAAAATTTGAGTTGTGCATGAATATTATTTGATTGTTGAATATATTTTTTTTGAGATTTTATTGGATAATATTATTTTTTTTTAAATAGGAAAAAATGTTAACGGGTTAGGCCAAAACCCGTTAACCGGACCGTTTGAAACGGTCCGGTTAACGGTTTGGGTTTTTAGGCTTAACGGGTAAACTGGTTTTTAAAAACCGGCCCGTTGGGACAAAAACCCGGACCGTGAACAGCCCTAATCACACCTTTTTCACTGGTTACTGGTTGGGGTAAAACAGGTGCTGAATCAACAAAAAGTATTTCCTTAAATCCATAGAAGTTCAAGAGCATATCAACCCTTTGTTTCCAATCCACGTAGTCAGTACCATCAAGTACCTCAGACTTAAGGATATCAGCAAACATAGATCCACCGCTAGGCATAGGAAAAGACATTCTTGACATTCATCAATTTTTCAAAAATCAATCACTTACCCGTTGGGGATTCGTGATAACATTTAACAAAACATCATACAAGACATCTAATAACTCCCACTTACCCGTTGGAGATTCTTGAGAATCATTAGTTCACAAAATATAAACACATAATACATAAGTTTGCATTACCCATTGGGGATTTTGCATTTCATCAAGCATTCAACAAAAGAAGTAATACATCCAACAAGATTTTGATAATTAAATAAGAATTATATCTAAAGCAGAATCAGAATCAGTTATATCTAAAGCAATGTATATAATTCTTATTAAATATCAGTAAATAAATAAAACATATAGGAAGTGTTTGGTTACTAAGATGAGGATAGATTAAAATCGTCATATATCCTCATCTAGCGCACAGTTGGTAAGATGAGTGCATTCGGGTTTTTTGCCAAACATGACATGGCCCGGCACTGTAGCACGTTTTATCCCTCGTTTTAATCTCAACCCCCCCTAAGATTATTTTATCTATCTTTTTGGCTCGGTGGACCTCATACACAAAAAGACCATTTTACCCTTACTTTGACACGTGTTCAAATTGTGTCCAAAAAATAAAAAAAACGTCTTTCGCACGAAAACGTTTTTTCAGATCTGAAATAAACACCCCCCAAATCGATTTCCCCCCAAATTTCTGACGAAGCTTTTTAGGGTTCTCTCCAAGGTTGGAAAATTCTTCACACGGGTTCCAAAATCTTGCGTTTTTTTTAGTACTTTATGTTTAATTTGGGTAAAGTCGCGACTCACCGCTGTTATATTTGCAGGGTACGATGTTTGGAGTTGGATTTGTCGGCGATTTGGGTGGCAAAGGTTCGCGGCCTGTGTTGAGGTGAGGATGTAACGAATGTTTATACAATTCTCTCAATTTTTATGGGAATACATTCACTTATTTCGTGTTTATTTGCAATAATTTTGTAGAGAAGCTACTTGGCAGCAATTAGGGTTTGCATCATAATCGTACTTTTCAGGTAACACACTGATTTTTTGCTTATTTATGTTATGGTTCGTGATAAAATTATGCTTAGGTTTGGATTACTGTTTGAACAATGCATGGTAAAAGATTAAAGTATGTATTGTAGTAAAATGTTGTTCTAGTTTATTGTGGTTTAGTGAATTTAAGCTGTTTGTTGAAGATTGATGATTATATTTTGTTAATTTGTACAATGTATTGCTTGTTTTAGTCTACTGTGGTTAAGTTACTGTAAACTTGTTTTAAAAACAGGAATTTTTGAACATTATGCTCAATATTCAAGCTATATAACTGATTTTGTGTTTGTTTCCTTGAATTTTGTAGATGAGTTTGTTTGCACCACATTGGGTTTGCATCACTATCGTCAATTTCAGGTAAAAAATTGTAGTTTTACTTGTTCAAGATATTTTTGTTAAGAAACATGTGCTTAGAGTTGGATAATGATATGAACAAATTGGTGTGTAGCTTATTTGTGTCATTGTTCATGTGAAAAACAAAGCTTATATTTGGATTTGGCTTATATTTGTACAACTGTTGTGTTGCTTATATTAGGATTTGGATAATATTAGGATTATGCATATAATCAAACTGGTGTGTTGCTTACAGTTTGTTCTTGTTGAATATTCATGCTTGTTTTAGTCAAAATTTGTAAAGTGTTTGTATACTACTTGTTGCCGATTAATATTTGTGTCCTGTTCTGTTTTTAAGAGCATGGTAGGTATATCTTTTAGTCCCATTGGTTTTAAACATGCATGTTGTTACGGTTGTAGGGCTAAGGTTTTAATTCGTGGTATTTGTTGTGTATCAGATGGATGAATGGCAGAAACCCCTTATTTTAGTCCTATTGCACCTAGTAGTGCTACGAGCGAGAATATTTTTCTTTCTGACCTTATTTCATAGACATCAATCCAACTTAAGGAATAATCGTCGCCGGGAGGCAGTTAGGTATAGTCTAATCTCTAAGATGCGGCCGATAAATGCCCACATGGACAGATTGACTGGAATGAACGATGTTCATTGCTTGAGCCAGCTAAGAATGGACAGATACACTTTTAATAAGCTGTTGGTTGCTTCAAACGGTGGGGGGTTGAGGGATGAGAAATATGTTAGTATACGGGAACAAGTTTCTCTACTCTTGATGATTATGGCACATCACACAACCAATAGAACCATAGGATTTTATTGGCGTAGGTCGGGTCAGACAGTTAGTCGTTATTTTAGAAAGACCTTGGATGCCGTCCTAAAATGCAACCAACTGATGTTGGTGACACCCAAGCCCGTGTCGGAAGAGAACGGGAACGATGAAGAGCCATGGAAGTGTTTTAAGGTACTAACATGACGCACAATCATGTTTATTCCAATTGCATAACTTTTAAACCATTTGTCACATTAAGTGTGTTACATTTGCAGGGTTGTTTAGGGGCTCTTGATGGAACACACATTGATGTGACTGCACCGACTGTCGACCATCCACGGTAACGTAATCGCAAGGGGCGTATAACCGTAAATGTTCTTGGTGTGTGCGACATTAACATGCAGTTCGTGTACTTGTTGTGTGGTTGGGAGGGCTCGGCCACCGACGGTCGTGTTTTACGAGATGCTGTCTTTAGACCTCCTCCACATGGGCTGCGTGTTCCCCAAGGTATAGGTTTATTGTGAATTTATTTACTTCAATTTAGGGTAGTACTATGTATTGGAGTTTCTTAACTATATATTCATGTTTGTGCAGGGAACTACTACCTAGTGGATGCCGGGTACACCAACTGTGAAGGTTACTTGGCTCCGTATAGGGGTCGTAGATATCACTTGAAAGAGTGGGAGGAAGGTAGGGCTGCTCCGCAAGATCACGAGGAGTTCTTCAATATGAAGCACAGCCGCGCAAGGAGTATCATTGAGAGAGTCTTTGGTCGTCTGAAGAAGCGATGGAAGATACTCAAATCCCCGTCCAAGTACCCTCTTAACATACAGAATATGATTATTATGGCGTGTGCCCTCTTGCACAACTACATTAAGATCCAGATGCCAAGTGATCCTTTGGACACTGATTCTGACAGCTCTGACTCCGATGACGATGCTCCCGAAGAACATTTCGTGGAAGGCCTCGAGAACACACCGGCTTGGACCAACTTTAGGGACACACTCGCAATGGATATGTGGAATGAGTGGCGTGCTAGTCGGCATTTTAGGAATCAATAGGACTTCAGATATTAATAAACTCCAACCTTTGACCTATTTGAACAATAATTTAGTTTTATGTACCGGCGACAATGTTTTCCATTGTCAGTTAAACTGTTGTTGCTTGTTTTAGTGGTTGAATTTATAGTTCATGCTTTATAAAGTCATAGTATGTCGTATTTGAGTAGATTATGTTGTGTAACTGTGTGTTTAGTGTTGAATTTATTGTTTTGTTGGTGTTTATGGATTGAGGTGAGTGGTATTTGATGTGACATTTTGCTTTATTTGTGTTCGGCACTGATGTTTGTAAACATATGCTAATACTTGGTTACCTATTGTTCTTTATAGGTATGGAAGCGTCCAGCTGCAGCTCGAACTCGGCTAAGGGCAAAGGAAAGCAAAACAAGAGTGGGAAGTGCCGACGTGTATGGACGCGGGTGGAGGAGATGGTGATAGTGTCTGCCCTGAAGGAGCTCAAGGCAAAGGGATTCAAAGGCGACAATGCTTTCAAGGCCGGTTATTTGATACAGCTTGAGGTTTTGATTAGGAGTGCATTACCGGAGACCGACATTCGTGTCGAGCCACAGATTAAGTCCAAAATAACCGTGTGGAAGAAGACTTACTCGCATTTGTACTCCATGTTCGACAACAGCGGTGACGGTGCAAAGTACAATGATAACACGCAGATGATCGATATTGTGACTGAGGATTGGTGGACAGAATACATTTGGGCAAGGATCGATCCCTATTTTGTTAATTCTGTATTATTAAATGCATTAGCGAAATAAGTATGTATTGTTAGCATTAATTCTGTTATTTGGTGGCTAGCCTTGTGAATCTTTGTCCCCAAACACTCTAGTTTTAGATCCTGTTTGAAATGGATGTATACCATTAATTAGAGAATCTTTCATCTTTATGAAGCAAGTTTGAGCTGTTTTTATTATAAGTTGGCGTTATATGTTCAATTTACACGCATTGGTTTGTAAGTGGTGCTTTATGTCTTCTCAACTATAACGTTCAATTTCAAAGTGGTCACCGTTACATGAAACTATTAAACGAGGCCTCAATCATTATGTATACGTGTTTTTAATGAGACAGTGTATCAAATGTTGTAAGAAATGATAACTAGAACATCCTATTTCAATTATCGCAGCTTTACATGTAGTCGTGTAATCCCTTATTTATGTTTTCTTCGTAGGTGCATCCGTATGTTTCGGGGTATTGCTTGAAGAGGTTTCCATTCTTCAACGATTGGTGCGAGGTCTTTGGGAAAGATAGGGCAACCGGCGGTGCCGCAGAAGATATTTCCGCCGCGGTTCAGGAGGTGTTGAATGGAAACTTGAATGGAAGAGATGCTGCTGGTCCGTCTTCCGTGCCGAATTACGGTTCACAATCTGAGGAGCATCCGATTGATCTAGATGCGTACGTATACGTCGGGGATAAAGATTTGCCAATACCGGACCCTACTAAGTTTGATGCAAAATTTGTTTACAAGAAGATCAAGAAAGAGAAGGGTTCAAGGAAGAGAAAGACGCCATCTACTTAAGAAAACGCTGCCCCCGAGGTGCCACCGTACGTTGATGAGTTCATGAAGAAGTGCCAAGACACACTGGACCGCATTTCTGACCTCGTTGTCGCCCCACCGCTAGTCCAGGATCAGGCATCAATTCAAAGGAAGTCTGTTTACGGCGCACTAGAAGCAATCGAGGGGTTTGATGATGACCAGAAGATGCTGTTGGCGCATAAGTTGGCGCATTCACCTGAGGATCTAGACATCTTCTTCATGATGACAGAAGATTCTCGCCCGAAGTACTTGAGGATGTTGTTGCGCAAGAAACAGGTGAAGTAAGGTTTCATTGGGCATGGTAAGGTGGAAGGGCACATTTTGGCTGGATATGCACACTTTTTAGTGTAATTATTCGTTACTCGGTACTATTTATGTAGGAAAAATTTGCTATGTTTTCTTGTGTTTTAGTAAGTTTGTCTTAGGCTTAGCAATCAGTCGAGTATTGAACAGCTTTCCGTGTGCATCCTGTTGGTGCAAATTGTGTTACGTGCACAATCTATTTTGGCATACTCGAACTGTTATGATTTTGGCAAACTGGTACATGTTTTGGTGTGCACTCTGTTGGTGCAAATGTTTTTTTCCTAAAACTGTAGGAATGTAAAAATCACAAATGTTGCAAACCGTTATTATATATCCATCCGGATTACTTTTACGGTTACATTTACGTGCAACTACGATCATTCATTATATAATCTCTATCATCTTGTAGGGTATGCACAATAAAAACTAACAACGATGTAAACTAAAAACAATTTAAAGCAAATTTATTACAATTCCACAACTCCCAACATACGCATTTGGTCGTGCAGATAACAAGCGGAACTTAAAAAACTGGAAATTAAAGCAAATCAAAGAGTGACAGGTTATTTCAAGTAGATAATTGAACGAAAACATTCCTTCGTGACTAGTTAGAATTCGAACGACTTAGCGGAACAAGACCCTTGATAGCTGTGTGCGGCGGCGTTAGCATTACAGTTCCTTTCTTCCAAATCTGCTTCCAAATCCACAACACGCCTCACACCATCCGTGTTGGACATGCGGTCGCAAACACTGCCCCCTCCATTTCTCGAGTTATACGGCACCTCACTCAATCTCCCTAGTACAAATAGGCACTTAAATTAGATAACAAAAAATAAAAGAGCTATAAGATTATGGATAAAAAATCTAAGAGATGATTCAAATATTAATTTCTACGGGATTTTTTGAGTATTTCCGCGCTAGTACGACGGATTTCCTCTCTAAACACCCTAGCCCGGATTGGAGGCTTCCTAAAAAGTTTCGCTAAATCCTTCCACACAAACTCCCCGTTCTCTCTATACGCCTCGGCCTTGGGGTCTTCCTATTAATTTGTACGAATTTGTTAAATAAAAGAATGCTTAGAGATAACACTAATCTTGCGAAATTGTTAATTACTAAAAAGAGAAAACGAGGGACACACACCTTAATAAATACATCCCACAAATCATTGCTAGCATGTACAACATTTTTTGTGTAATCCCAAGTAACTTCCGGGGGCCAAGAATCATCCTAAAGCATTGGTGACGGGCCGCCAAGTTTTCGAAACGGCTTAGTATTTCATCGCTTGTGTATGTGGTGTTGTGGGTTAGATTTACATAGTCGGTTGCGTTGTTGACAATCATGTCGAGGAACCTTGAATTGTTTAAGGGAACACAACCAAAATCGGAGTAGCATTGCTCCTTCAAGTTGTTGATTAGCGAAACATCGTATTCTTCCGTCCAATTTGCACCGTAGAAGAAGAGCTTTTGAGTTTCATTGGCGGTTGGCATATTGTTTGGCTAAAATTTGGCTTTTGAAATTGATTGCAAGATACCAATTGTTGAATGAACTTGCGCCTCTTATAATGTATGAAACAATAACTTTTTTGCATTTTACTCCTTACTATTTAATTGCATTTTAGTCCTTAATGGTTAATTGCATGTACTACAATATTCTCTGTTGCACACAAGAGAATATATTCTTTCAAAGTCACTAAACTACAAACCACACATCAACTTTTATGGAAATGTACAAGACTACTCAATGCATCCGCTTTATGTCAATCCTATGACATATTCTTTCACAAAAGAGGAATTACTCCTAAATACTAATATTAACAAAATAATAAAGTTAAAGTCATTAAAATTACACCTAGTAGCAGATTTAATGCTAATTCTAATAATAATGTGCACTACAACCGACAAAATGTGAGCACAAAAAACATTCGGAAATCTCACAGGCGTAAGCACAAATTAAAGTTTTCAAAACGATGTTCATATTAACAAATACTAATAAAACTAGATTAATGTTCAACAAAATAACCTCAGCAAACGGGATAGGCATCCAAACTCATGCCTGCGTCACCGTCCCGTCATCGTCCGACCCCGCTGCTGCATTCGACGCTCCAGGACCATCACCCCATACAACGTGACCGCCTCCCACGATCTCGACAACCTCATCATCATCACTGTAATCCAGATGCAGGGGCTGTGCTTCAGTCCCTATGAGCTCCTCCGGCAGCAATGCGATATTACCAACATCAAACAACATGCGGTGCATATCGTAGTCGGAGAAACCATAGAGACGAAAGTATCTCTCGAACAACGACTCCTATGTAATTTTATGAGGTAGATAACATAAGTTTAGTATCATAGTTACTAATTCTTTATAAAATGTAAAATACAAATGTAAAGTTGGTAATGGTCATTTACCCGACGAAGGTGAGGTGTGTACTCGCCAGTAGTACGAATAACGCGGCGGTACTCGTCGAAATGCACGCCAGGGAGAGTGATGAACCCCTGGAACACCTGGTACCGACGTCTCAATGCAGCGACCTTCTCACGGATCGTCTGTATCGAGAAGTTGAACCATCTATCTTGGAAACGACCGCGCAGGCTTGCAATCACTCTTTCCAACTCAATCACGTTGGTCAAGTCGTGGGTATTGCCGTAGTTGAGTATCATGTGCAGCACGTAGAAGTCACCGTTTTGCCCGAGATCCGGCTCAAAGAAATTCTTCTCAAGCCACTGTTTCCTAGTTAGAGGCATCTTGCTACCAAAAGGCAAAACAAAAGTTAGACCCAAATACAAATATTCAACTATTTTACATGTTGTCCAACACAACTTTAGTACTCAAATTACAAAAAAACAATATCGTCGTAAATGAAATCAAATAACAACAACCATTTCAAGTATTTCATTATATAAAACACCAACTTCGAAAACATAAAATAAAAATAGACATTATCGTCGTAGTACACGTCGATTAACAATAGTCAAAAGAACCTACATTGTAACGTATCATACAACATACCATATCCCCAAATAACATTCAACACGTACATAATAGTCTAACAACCCTACTTTGAAACTATAATGAATGCTATTGCCATTAAGGCCATCATACACACAAATAACATAAACCAAGACATAAAACAACAAGCAACAACCATCTTTGCTAGCATTCTATCGTCTACAGACGCAACAAGCCGAGTACGGTCAAGGTTCTTCGATGGTTCTTGTGCTTTTGGATTAGATGGGGCACTAACGAAGACACGGTCACGATCAGTAACAGTGGGATAAGATGTATGCGGAACAGAAGTTGCTGAGTGATTATCTTCAGTGGAATGATTCATTTTTGGGCTTGACATTGTGTGCCCACGTGAGGTTGACGCATACGTGTTCGTGTTAGTTGGGGTCTTTTGGACATGGTTATATCTGTGGTGCTGTAACTGATCTGCCCAAATAAACCCATCCACGTGCTTATCGTGTACTGGGCAAATGTAATAAAACCGACCAAGAAACTTAGCTTTAGGACCTGCCTCAAGGTAACTCATATTCCCCTGCCCACACGCACATTTTATCGTAAAAGTGCCCTCCATCTACAACACATTCATCAAAATAGGGGTCTTATTCACAATCCCAGTCACATTAACCCAAACATCTCCCCAAATGCCAAAAAAAATATGCTAAAAATCTATATGTCAACGGGTAACGCTACAACGAGTGCACGACAATCAAAACAGCAACTCAATTTCACATGAGGCATCACTTGTAAACCAACAGGTGTAAACTAACATATGCACGAACATGAGAGAGTTAACGATAATTAAAGCTCACAGGCACTTACAGTAGAAACATTATGCACAATTAGTATATTTTCTCACACAAACCACACACAAACAGTACCCCCTAACCTAGTAGGCACTTAAACTAGAAACATTATGCACAATTAGTCAATTTTCTCACACAAACACTACCCCTAACCTATTTACAACTTAAACTAGAAAAATTTGTATAATTTCTCACACAAACCACACACAAACAGTACACCCTAACCTATTTGCAACTTAAAGTAGAAACATTTGTATACTTTCTCACACAAACCACACACAAACAGTACCCCCTAACCTATTTTCAAGTTAAACTAGAAACATTTGTATATTTTCTCACACAAAACAAACAAAATCAGTACACCCTAACCTATTAGGCACTTAAACTAGAAACATTATGCACAATTAGTAAATTTTGACACACAAACCACACACAAATAGTACCCCCTAACCTATTTTCAACTTAAACTACAAACATTATGCACAATTAGTATATTTTCTCACACAAACCACACACAAACAGTACTTAGGCACTTAAACTAGAAATATTATTCACAATTGGTAAATTTTCCCACACAAACCACACACAAACAGTACCCCCTAACCTATTTTCAACTATTTGTCAACTGAAAATCATAACGTTTACGTGAAGGCCAACATCAGTAATCAAAAACCAGAAAAATGTACGCAAAATCAGACATAAAAACGTAGAGACTACGGAAAAAACGCCATACCTCGGTAAATCGTCGCGTTCTAGGGTTCCAGTGGAGTCGAATATCACCTGTCAACAAAATCGTAAGGGAAAAAAGTTACAGTTAGCTAAACGAGAGGAAATTGCCAAAGAATTTGTAGAAAACAAGTTAATTTGACTCGACAAAATGAAATAACTAACCTAGGGTTTGTATGCGATTCGATTTGGGGGAGAAAAAATGAAAGGGGGGTTCGTGTTTAAAGGTCTAAAATGATGCGACCAAAACCCAAAAAAAAAATTGAGGGGCATTGTTGTCATTTCCCCCCTAATCTCGTTGTCAACTATCGAACCAAACACGTTTATTATTACAAAGCACATTTTATGTTAGTTATGAACATTCGAAGCAAACACTTGTTCAAAACCGTAGATAACTTTAGTTCAGTTTTTAATATGAATAATAATCAATCTATAGATTGATCCATCAATCCAACCAAACACTACCATAAAAGTTACCGGATGTAGACATTCTTGAACCACCTCCTTTTGAATAGACCTGAAGACTCCTAATTATTGTTCCAAAATCAACTTGAATCACGTCCTCTTCCTTTTGACTTGAAAATCTTCTTGAAACTCCGAAAGTAACTTGAACCGGCTTTTCCTTGGACTTGAAGATCTCCTTACTCCTTTGAACTGAAAACCTCCTTCAAGACTCCTTGATATTCAAAAATAACTAAAAGATAATCAACCCGTATATGGAAAAAAAAAATTCGTCTCTCTTCTATGAGGGTTCTTTCTCTTCTCTGGGGATGCTTGCCTTGTTAGTAAGGCCTTCTCTGATCTCAAAGTGGGCAATTCTCATCGGCTAAGTGATCTCCTTAACTCTCTTTCCCTGTTTTTTTTTTTGCTTTCTTTTTCTTTTTGTTCGTTTGCAATTAGGGTTTCGTTTTTCTGTTCTATCGCTTTTGGGGTTCCAAATTTTTCTTTTCTTTCTCTCTGTTTTCCTCAGTTCTCGCCGGCTTTCTGTCTGTCTTTGTTTTCTTGTGGGTTGGTTTTGTACTCTTCTACAGGAGTTGTACAATGTGATTCACGTGGGCATTAATTTAGTTTTTGCTAGCTGAAAGTTGTTCATCTTTCGTTCTGTTTTGTGGACATCATGGACTCGGAACTTGAGACTTTGACAAAGAATCTGTCTTTAACTGCCGAGGAGGAATTGGGGGTGGTGGTGTCAGACTCAGTGATTCAGAATACGAACAAAACTTATGACTACATCTTGGTTGGACGTCTTCTGAATAATCGTAACTACAATTTTAACGCATTTAGTTCAGTCATCAATAGTGTTTTAAATC
Source organism: Misopates orontium (assembly GCA_946800315.1). Classification (NCBI taxonomy): domain Eukaryota; kingdom Viridiplantae; phylum Streptophyta; class Magnoliopsida; order Lamiales; family Plantaginaceae; genus Misopates; species Misopates orontium. The sequence continues at coordinate 33,015,474 of OX326953.1, read as the reverse complement.
CTCTGAAGGTTTTAGAGATTCAACAGTTAAGCGATGATCGGATTCTATTTCAGTTCTCTCATATCATCGACAAAAGTAAGGCTTTGGAGGGCTGCCCATGGTCTTTTGATAATCACATACTCATTCTTAATGATGTTGGCCGTGATGATAATCCGTTGCTCGTCAATCTTGATTTTTGTGACTTTCATGTTCGTATTCACGATCTACCGCTTTCCCGCTACACGAAAGAGATGGCCATGGCTATTGGCAACAGGTTGGGTACTATTCTTGATGTGGATGCGAATGAGGCATGGGGGTTCAGTCTACGGATCAGGGTTCGAATAAACATCACAAAGCCTTTACTTCGTTTCTTGAAAGTTCGCAGTGAGGGGGGCTCCGAGTTGTGTGTGTCTTTCACTTATGAACGACTCCCCAACTTTTGTTACATGTGTGGCATCGTGGGACATGTTTCTTCGGATTGTTCGATACGCTATGATAAAAGAATGGATCCGAAATCTGACTCCCTTCCCTATGGACCATGGCTACGGGCTCAGACTGGTAAATTTAGAGGGGTTGTTTCTAACTGGTTTACATCGCAGGGTGAACCAGAATCCGATTCTTCAAGTTGGGAAAAGGACAAGAGCTCGGCATCTGATCGCGAACAATGCCAGAATATGTTTGGACCTACAAATGCTAACTCACACCCTTCTGAATCCGAGGATGTTCTGGCTCGACATGAAATTGATCCAACTATTTTGTCTAACGGTGCAGGGGTAAAATAGAAACAGACTGCTCTTAATTTGAAAGAACATGTTTCATTAGCTGCTAATCAGTTGCGAAAACAACATGGTGACTCCACTTCCATGTTACGCAAGGTTGTGTGCTTAGAACCTCAAATCAATAGTCAGGGAACTCTTATTAGGGGGCAGGAAGTTTTACTACCAAAGGTGCATGGCATGCAATATCCTGGAGAACGAACTATTGGTGATTCGAATAAGCGGCTGTTAGATGAATCCTTGCCTATGCAAATTGATTCACAGTCTATTCCCACAGATTTAGGTTTGTTTGAGGAATCGAGATCGTGTGATAATTCCAAAGCTTTAGTCTGTGTGCCAATCCAGTTTCCTCTTCAACACCAAAAAGGGAAGCGGAAAGCAAATATTAACGAGAAACAAGGGTCTAATAGCTCGGTTCAACACTCGAAAATGTGTAACTTGGCTCAAAAGAGAGATAGTTCAGCCCTGGGTCCATCGGCTCTCTCCATCAAACAACATCATAGTGCGGAAAGTGATTTGACTCATACTCCTGATTCATCGGCGATGGTTGCTTTGCAGCCCTGCCGCTCCCAATGAGTCTATTTTGCTGGAACTGTAAGGGTGTGGGGTCCCCTTTGACAGTTTGTGAACTTTGAAACTCTGTTAGTCAATTTAGCCCCTCTCTTATCTTTCTGATGGAAACGCGATGTCATACTAAAAATATAGAGATTATTAAACAACGTTGGCTATTTTGGAGGTTCCGTGAATTCTAGAGGGAAATCGGGTGGTTTAGCTTTGATGTGGCGCAAAGACATTGTTGTCAACTTACTTAGTATGTCTTCAAATCATATCGATGTAGAGGTTGCTGGAGATAGTGGTGCATTTGAGTGGATTGTATGGGTTTCTATGGTGAACCTGAGGCCAGCCGTAGACAACGACCTTGGAACTTGCTTCGTCGGTTAAAATTGGTGACTCCTAAACCATGGTTGTGCCCTGGGGATTTTAATGAGATTTTATTCCATAATGAAAAATAGGGGGGTAATATTCGGCCAGCTTGGTGTATCCGTAATTTTTGCGAGGCCCTGGAAATGTCTGATCTTTTGGATCTCGGCTACTCAGGCCCGCAATTCACCTGGTGTAACCGTAGGCTAATTCCTCACACGGTTTGGGAACGACTTGATCGGGCTTGTGCAAATCCTGGTTGGCGTACATTATTTCATTCAGCAAAAGTAGAAAACATCCCTCTCCGTCACTCGGATCACGACGCCATTTTTATTTTGCTTCATACTAATCTAACTGGTCCAAATCAATGGGTTCGTAAGCGCAAATTTCAATTCGAAGCTATGTGGCTGCAAGAATAGGATTTTGAAGAGGTGATTAATCAATTCTGGGCTCCAAGAGCTCCAGGAGACTTGCTAGAGAAGATGAATCAGTGTCTGGCAGGGCTAGTGCGTTGGCGCAATATTTCGGGTAAGGAACTTAACCGTCGGATTGACTTCCTTTCCAAGCAAATAAAATCTCTTGGAGCAGGACCCTTACTCATAACTCTACAAAAGAGGAATTGGATCTCACGCATGAACTTGAGACTTTACTTGATCAAGAGGAGATTTACTGGAAACAGCGGGGTAAAGTTCATTGGTTAAAAGAAGGGGATTGCAATACTGCCTATTTCCATAAGCGGGCCTCTGAGAGAAAGAGTATGAACTGGATTACAGGGGTTAAAGATAAGTCAGGGATGTGGTGGGATCAGAGGCCGGATGTTGAGCGGATTATGACAGATTATTTCAAGTCTCTCTTCTGGTCCAGACGGTCATCGGATGTGAACTGGATGATGTTGTTCGAACTCTCAAACCCCGAATTAATGCCCAGATGAACCATACTTTGCTTCAGCCGTTTACTCCTGAGGAGGTAACGAAAGCTATATCGGAGATGTACCCTCTCAAATCTCCGGGTCCAGACGGATTTTCTGTCAACTTCTATCATCAGTTTTGGAACCTTATTCTACTTGATGTTTTTCGTTTTGTGCTTAATTGCTTAAACAATCTTGACTTTCCTGTTTCGTTAAATTTCACTCATATTGTGCTTATTCCCAAAGTTTCAGCCTCGGAATTTATGACACAATTTCGCCCAATTAGTTTATGTAATGTCAGTTATAAAATTGCATCCAAGACTATTGCTAACCGCATCAAGCCTTTGCTTAATGAGGTTGTTTCTTATGCTCAATCCACTTTTGTTCCGGGATGCCTGATTTCGGATAATATCCTAGTTGCTTTCGAATTTAATCACTTTCTTAAGAATAAAAGAACAGGTCAAAAAGGGTCACAAGACACTGAAGCTGGATATGAGTAAAGCCTACGATCGAGTCGAGTGGTCCTTTCTGGAAAAGGTAATGCTTAAATTAGGTTTTGACTCTAAATTTGTGTCATTGATTATGATTTGTGTTCGTTCGGTGTCCTATTCTTTGATGATTAATGGCTGTGAATTTGACTCTTTTGCTCTGGTGAGAGGCATCCGTCAGGGTGACCCGTTATCTCCTTACTTGTTCCTCTTTGTTATGGAAGCTTTTTCAGGATTGGTTCGTAATGCTGAGGCACTTGGGGTTTTTAGAGGAATTTATATTTGTCGTCACGCTCCAGTGGTCTCCCATCTTCTGTTTGCTGATGCCACTCTGTTATTTTATGAGGCGCGACTAGAATATGTTGAAGAAATTAAGTCCATTTTGGCACGATATGCATTGGCAACAGGTCAAGAGGTTAATTTTGAAAAATCAGTGGTTGTTTTTAGAATGAACACATTCGAGAAGATGGCGGGCCTTATAACTTCAATACTTGGAGTTTCTATCGCAGAAAAACATGAAAAATATTTGGGTCTCCCCTCAGTTATCGGTAAATCCAAGAAAGAAGTGTTTGCTAATTTGTCGAGACAGGTTCTGGGAGCGCATTCAGGGTTACAAGGAGCAAAAACTTTCTAGCGCGGATTACCTGATCAAATCTTAGTAGAAAATTTGTCGAGACAGGTTTTGGGAGGTTCTGATCAAATCTATCAATCAATCTATACCGACGTATGCAATGGGGTGCTTCCATCTCCCTGATTACCTTATTTCAGAGCTGGAATCTTTGGTCAGTAACTACTGGTGGGGAAATGGGCGACAAAAGAAACTTCATTGGCTTGCCTGGAATAAGTTGTGTCGTAGCAAGCGGGAGGGCGGTTTGGGGTTTAGAGATTTGAAGGCTTTCAATATTGTGTTGCTTGCCAAGCAGGGGTGGAGGATTTGGTAGAACCCGGACAGTCTGGTTGCCCAAATTTTTAAAGCATGCTATTTTTCGGGTTGTGATTTTTTGACAGCTCCTCTGGGCAGATCTCCGTCTTTCACATGGCGTAGCATCCATGCTACGATTCCAGTTATTGAGCGAGGTTTTCGGTGGCGGGTGGGCTCCGGGGACCACATTTGTATATGGCAGGATGGCTGGATTCCGAGGCCATATACTTTTTGGGTATCACGCCTTGGGGAAAATCGGGATGCTGATGCTCGGGTTCGCTCTCTCGTTGATGACTCTACCGGCTGGTGGGATCCTACTATAGTGCGCCAGACCTTTTGGGAAGAGGATGCAGAAATCATTCTTTCCATCCCTCTTGGTAGTCGCGAGAATTTAGACGAACAAATTTGGCACTATGGAAAAGATGGTCGGTTTTCGGTTAAGAGCGCTTATCATATGATTGTCTCTCAAAATCTCCATACCAAAACCTTGGTTGCATCTGGCTCTTCTTACACAGACTGGAGTTTTATTTGGCATTTTAAAGGCCCGAAAAAAATTAAGATATTCATGTGGCGTGCATGCTCAGATATTTTACCCACCAAGGTTAAGCTTTCCAAACGTCGTCTGTTAGCTGAGGCTGTGTGCGAGGTTTGTGGTGGTGGCTGTGAGGATATTGTTCATTCACTTTTTGAATGCCATGTTGCCCGTCAAGTTTGGGCGGTGGCGAATATTGATCCTCGGCTACTGATTTTGACGGCAGATTCCTTTGTTGATTGGCTGCGTTGTATTTTCGCTCTCAATGACCCTGAGACTGTCCTTCGTATTGTGGTAATTTGCTGGATGTTATGGCACAATCAAAACCGTATCCATGCAGGGGAACTTTTCTCGTCCTCGGAATACACTGTTTCGAGAGCTTTGATTTTTGTTTGTCTTGGATTGGGGTGCATAGGAGGCCTGCTCATGAGTTGACGACTGAGGGACCTAATCGCTCATATATGGTTGCTCGACCGTGGCTAAGGATTCAAGTTGATAGAGCAGTTTTTGAGGGAGAAAGGGCTATTGGAATCGGAGTGGTGGTCCTCGATTGGGATGGGGTTTGCATTGCTAGATCTCAACGTAAGATTCTTGTTCTCTTGGGTCGTTAAATGCCGAGATTCTAGCCATGCATCATGGGGTTCTTTATGCTATCGACAACGGATGGAAAGCAGTGCTCTTTGAGGGGGATGGTTGGATGTTATCGCCGCCATTCTTAGTGATAAAGAGAATATGGGGTCGGAGGGGGAAATGTTATTAAAGATATTCGTCGTTGCCGCATCACTGACCCATCTTTTGTGTTCAAATGGATTCATCGGGAAGCAAATAAGGAAGCGGATTCTCTTGCAAGACACGCTTTATCCAATTGGGATTGGCCTGCTACTGGAGTTGGTTGATTGTTTTTTTGCTGCTAGTTTACGTTCACTCTGTTTTTTTATCTTTGCTTGTGTTGGTTTTTTCTCTGTTAATGCTATTTCCAGCTTTGTGCATTTTTGTTTCTGTAAGCATGGCGCATCGGTTCTCCTTGTCTTGCGCATGCTTCTTGTTGGCTTGTGACTCTCTGTCTCTTTTGAGGCTTTGGTAATATTACCGTTTACTTTAAAAAAAAAAAATAACTAAAAGATATATTATAATATAGAGAGTTTTCCAACAAGTGATTAACTTGTTATTTCAGCTAGACAATATTTTTTGCATGTTTAACTCGTAGGACCAATAGAGCTATATATATATATATATATATATATATATATATATATATATATATATATATATATATATATATATATATATATATATATATATATATATAAGAGGATCCAACACCATTCCTTCTCCAATGTAGAAATACCACTAGCCACAGAATCCTACATTCAAGTACAATAATAAATTCATCTTCGTATCCCATACACATTATTCATGGCCCATAATACAAAGTTAAAATTATATCAAAATACATGTATCTCAAAATACATGTATGTCAAGATACATGTATATCAAGATTAAGTTTATTCATAAATTGGTACAATGTAAAGAATAATAAATTAAATTAATCTTGAAATTATTTTATTTCTCAATTCATACATGAATAACAAATTAATTTTATCTTGAAACCATTTAATTTCCAACACTCCTTTCTATGTAGCTTCTCTTCAAATCTTCTTCATTTATTTTCTTACTTTTTTCCTTCATTCATGTTTTTAGTTTTATGAATAGCAATTTCTTCTTCTTCTTCTTCTTCTTCTTCTTCTTCTTCTTCTACCCTCTTATCTTCTTATTATGGTTCTTCATATATAGTTTATTTGTAGTATTTTAGTAATATATTTGTAGATCTTATGTCATTTATGTTGATATAAATCATTCTCCGCCGCATTTTCCAAGAATTCTGGTTTTTTTTTTTTTTTATTCCTTCATTAAAAAAAGAGAACAAAAGCACAAGAACAATGGGAAAGTTTCTGCAAATTGGATTCCCATTTTCTTCATTAGGTTTTTTCTTTATTGGGATGGGTTTTACCACCAGATGTCTAAAGTTAGGATTTTTTTTATAATTTTTTTAGTCGTTGGGATTATGAACTGTGGTAGGGTTTTAAACTTGTTGATCTGTGATTTAAGATTTCGGAATCCACCACAATTCAACAATCAGCTCATACATATTCAGTTTTATTAAGGTAAAAAACTAACATTATAGATATATATAATGTGAATGAAATAAGTGGCAGCAATCATTACTGCCACTTTTTTTTTTTTTTAAAAAAGATTAGAAAAACTATAGCAATCAATAAATTGCTTGCTACAAATATTAAGAAAGTTGACCTACTTTAAATAGTTGCAAGCACTGACATGCTTTAGTAAGCATGTCAGTTGCTTGTTAAAATAGTAAGCAACTCACGCGCTTACTCAATTTAGCAAGCACGTCTATTGCTTGCCAAATTAGCAAGCACTGACATGCTTACTAAGTTTGTCTAGCATGTCAGTTTCTTGCCAATTTAGCATGAATATCTTGCTTACTAAACTTTGACAAGCGTGTCAATGCTTGCTAATTCCGCAAGTGTCGACTTGCTTACTAAATTAGTTTGTAAGTTCTTGCTTCCAAATTAGCAAGTAATGTCAGAACTTAACAGGCTAAGTTGGCTTATAGCAAGCAATTTTGGCAAGCAAATTTTGCATACTAATAGTCATTAATTAGCAAGTTATTTTGACCAAATTGCAAGTAGTATCTTGGTCTCTATCGTAATGTTTTGTTGTAGTGGCGTACATTATTTTGCTTATAATTTAGATATAATAACGGTGACATTCCTTGAAGTTTGATATTATTAGGAAAACACTCACTAGGTTTCAGTAATATCAATAATACTCTTTTTAACTAATACCACTACCAAAATGTTTAGTTTAGAGAAAGTTTTTTTATCCTTATTTTACTTTTTCATATTCAGTTTGAAAATAAAAATTTATTAAAATTGGAAAATCGCTAACAAATTAAGGCCCCGTTTGGATGTATTTTCACTTGTTTGGTTCCCACAAATTTTATTTGGAAGTTTTGAAGATTGCTTTGAAAAACGTGCAAAATATTTGAAATTTAGTTTGGATGTAATTTCAAAATAATTTGGGGTATGTGAAAAAGTTGAAATATGATTTGGATGTAGTTTGACTGTTAGAGTTTTAGGAAGAAATATAGGTATATAGGTGTCAAATCAATATATATATATATATATATATATATATATATATATATATATATATATATATATATATATATATATATATATAATGATTTGACACCTATATATTACATGAAAATATAACTTAAAATTTAAATTGATAATAACTCTTATTAAATTGAACATATTTCACGTCGTGTCGTGGATATACATATGGTACGTATCTCACGAGATCTTTAATAATGATAAAGATGGGGGTCAAGATCAGCCATAATTTTGCTACTAAAGAAGACATATACCACAATTTCTTCAAATTAAAGATCTTTAATTTTGGTAGTTTTGAGGGAAAAGGGAAAAAAAATTTGGAAAAAAAAGTAAAAGGCAATAATGTTACGAAGAAGAAAATGCAGGGACTGAAATATGAAATGACCTTCTTACCTATGTTTTTACAAGCGGATTGGACGATCAATCGGTGACAATACTTGTTACAAGTTTCGGTTCAACTACTAGTTGAATCGGTCTAAACGAATCTATAAAAATAATATAATATTTATGTTGAACTTTAAAAATAATTTCCTATTAACAGTTTTAATATAAGCCCTAAAATGAGCTAACATAAATTTCAATATAAATAAAGTATTACAAATAATTAAAGGCTATGATTTGATTTTCTTTAATCACATATATATTGTGTTAGAAATAACATTAAATGAATTGGTCAAAACTAAGACAAACATTAAAAAAAGGCCTAATTTGTAAATTGTGCATTGTCGTCATCCCCAATTTCGATACATTCAGGTTCCAATTGATTTCTACACGGTAATCGTTGTCAATGATAAGAATAGCATAAGGTCGACGGACAAAGAAGTATGGAAGGAGGAGGGGATCAACGACGAAGTAGCGAATCGCCGCTTTTAAGCGGCTGACAGGCTGCAAACCGGGCGATTTTCAACCGCTCTTCGCCGGTTCACCACGCTTCTCAGAGACGCCGGCCCAAATGGGCGGCAGTGGCCGGTGAAGCCTCCAGTTGGCGGCTGGATCTGTCGAAGCGGCCCGAATTACGTGAACACAACCTCTTAACACTTGTCTCTGAACGTCGTTACACAGGAACTTATCTCAAGGATTTTGAGAATTTTTTCAAAGTGGGCCAAACTTCTAAGTGAAAATTTATATATTGGTTGGAACATCGAATAGTTTATATAATAAATAATAAGATAAAATTGATATACAAAAAGTGCTTTTATGTTCCTTAAAATTAATAATTTCATAGTCGCACATATAAAATGTAAATTATACGAAAAATGATTTTTTTATTATAACAGGTGATGTATGTGCATTGTTATCATATTTTATGATTCTTTGTGACTATATTTTCTGTTTTGCTGAATAAGAAGATGAATTCTGATGGTTATGACAATTACAATAGTTTTAATTTAATTTATATAAGTATTTATCATAATCACAACCTTTGATATTTCAACGCGTGCTAAGATGCTCTGTTTTACACTTCTCCTGTTTTTTGCTAGATCTAATGTATGTTATTTAAATCAAACTAATAACTACTATTTCTTGCTCATACATATTATTGTTTGTAATAATAATAATAATCATAATAATAATAATTAAAATAACTATAATAGAAATAATTATAATAAAATCTTACCAAGTCAAGAAACGTTTTCAAGTATCATCATATTTTTTAGTAATACTTAAATAAAGGCTTGTTAACACAGTATAAGAAGATTAACAAGTTTATGTTCAAACACGACATGCACAAAAATATAACTTTATTTTTAATATTATTTCTTTTTTGTCCAAAATTTGAAATAACATACAAACATAATTCTTCCAGCAAACCTTGAAACCCTCTGTTTTTTTTTTCTAACCCTGTTTTCAACTTACTCTCTTTTCTCTTCTCCAAAGTTCAAAATCCCGCCCCATCTCCACGTTCAAACCAACCAGAGCCTGTCCTCCGTCAGCGAGATCGAAGACCTAGAGGAGCAAAAGCCTCACAAAAAACCTAATTCGCCTCATCATAATCAAATTCGATCCGTATCGCGAACACTCGCGCCGCTAATCGCCGTTTTGCTACTCTCGTGCTACACTCTGTTCGCGTTTTTCTTCAAAAACGACTACGTTTTGACGTCGGAGAATCTGCTCTTAGCTCTAATCCTAATCGCGGTTGTGCTGTTTTTCGTCTCGAGAAACAGAGATTTAGTCGAAAAAAACGTGTTTTACGCTAAAAAATACGTTACGCTACGCAGAAGTTGACCGCGATTTCATTTTGGAAGAAGTCGTTGTGCCCTCAACCGTGAAGATGAAGAGGATCGTTGCCTCTGCTGCTGATAATTATTCTTTGTTCAAGCCTTTTTCACAAAGAATAGATGTCTACCCAAGTCTTGAACCCTTCAAACCTCAACCTTCCAAAGGCTCCACCTTTTTCCGCGACTGCCTTGTAGAATACAGAGTATGTTGTATTCAATTCTCTATTGTCATTCTTTTATTTTCTGTATTTTTAAATGTTCATATATTGTTGAATGATTTACTGATTTGCAGATGATGAGTTATCAGTGGTGTATAAGGCAGCAGCACATAGTGAATAAGTTCCTGCTGAAGCATATGGGTAATGCAATGTGCAAGGCACCCCCTGTTCAAAAGGTATAATTTTTAGCCACAGCTTTTCTATTTCATCAGGCTCTAGATTTTTCCTTTTCTATTCTTTCTTGTTCCTGTGTGTGTGTGTGTGTGTGTGCATGTGTGGTGAGTGTCTCGAGTTATGCCTTCTCCCCCAATACTCTTTTTCTTCTTTCTCTTGCCTTCGGCTTTTGGCTCTAATTATTAGTTTGGAAGAATATTGAGGGAAGAGGACACAAGTTTTGGTTCGAAGTTGTTCAGGTTATTTATTGTCTATCGCAATGGTAATTATGTTGTATGTTTTTTCAAAATAAATGATGTGATTTATTTCAGGTGTGGCTTGATTTACTTCGAGAAATGGTGCTGAAGCTTCCAGGATTGGCAAATCTCGAGTCATACAGGCCTCTATGCAGTGATGACGCAGAACAAGACTTCTTCAGTAACGTCGTACACTTACAGGTAAAGCCTCCAATCTGTCCTGGACATATCTTAGTAACAATGGAAACTGTCACATATGTTTAATGTTTAATACCATTTTTTCATCATGTAGAAACACAGAAGAGCTAGGGCATTATCACGCTTTGGAAGCATTGTCAGTTCCGGAAATCTGTCAGAGGTACCCATGTCGTTTCTTTGGAAAACAAAAGAAGAAAAAAAAGTTTTCTACCAGCTGCATCACTAATGTCTTTCATCTTTTAAATTTTCAGGTCATCACCAGTAAAGTATTTGTTCCACTCCTTTTCCGTATGTTGTTTGATGTGCAAGACGGAAAGGATGAGCATATCAGAAGTGCATGCATTGATGCCCTGGGGTCAGTTTCTGGTTGCATGAAGTGGAATCAGTACTATGCGTTGCTTATCCGATGCTTCCGAGATTTAGCACTGAAACCAGATAAACAAAAAATATTGATGCGGCTGATATGTTCTATCCTTGACCATTACCATTTCTCGGAGACATTTTTGATCCATGAAGCTAAAGGTTCTACTTGTACTGCTCCTGATCCTTACACCATTGACACGACTTCTTCGATAACATTGAGAAAATGCACAAATTCTGCTGAACTTCCAGAGATACAGATGTGCTTGCAGAAAAATTTACATCCCAAGATTCAAAAGTTGTTGTCCTCTGAATCGGATAATATAAATGTCAATATCAGCTTGTTCAAGGAGCAGAATCTTGTTCCTGATATTTTTTCTATGCTCACTTTGCCTTCAGCGTCTGAATCAAATTTGTCATGTGTTTTCAAGTTCAGTAAGAACTTACTGAAGCTTGATAGTGAACTGGGTAGCGAAGATGGTATTGTCAAAAGAAAATGGCTTCCTCACCTCAGTGTGCTTATCTGCAGCTTGCACAGTATTTTCACATATGACAATTCCACTAAAAGGTACTTCTCCCCTGTACTTATGACAATTTGCATGGGCTCTGCTATATCTTGTATGTATAGTATGCTTTTGCATGTTTACACTATTTCTGATGCTGAGATAGGGTGTGTTTAATTTTTCCTTTCCATTGAGGTAGGTTCTGCTTTTTGTGTTTTTTGCTTGAACTTTAGAAACACATGTGCTGTTTGTCTGTTAATTGCAAAGTTTTTCAAACAATTAGAAGCCTTCAGTGTTTCATTCTAATCTGGTCGATCTTAAAGTGTTTGTGATTCTTGCTAAATATCTTTATTTGTAGGATGGAGGACTAAAAAAATAATTTTGGTTATTAGATTTAAAGTTGTGTTGTGCTTCGTGGTAGTCATGTTTATTATGTTCTCGACAGGCGAACACATTAATATCATTCGAGTACTTTTGACAAATATTTTCCATCAGTTATTGGTGGTAATGGTCTTAGCTTTAGAGCCGTACTTGTTCTTGTCATTAGTTAGTCATAATTGACTTCAAATTTTTTTGGATGAAGTTTTGATTTTAGTAATATTAATCAAAGATCATATTGAGATTCCTAGATTATATTCGTGGCTAGGCTTCAGTGCACATCACAGTCTCTGTTGAAAAGTCAATTAGCAGAACTTAATGAAATTACCATGTTTAAGAATAAAGGTTGTATATGTTACTCAGCTTTATCACGTGTTTTCTTGCTAGCTGGTAAAATACCTTTATCTGTACAATTTGCTTACGAAAAACAACAGGCAACAATGTGTCCTTAAAATATAATAATTAATTTATGCCATTTTTTCCTGGTGCTTTATTTTGTTTTATACATGTTTAATACTACTCTAAGAACACCCATACAGTTGTCTTTGTATAATGATGAAAGTCGTCACCTTCACATGAAAGAATGAAGATACATAGTTATTTAGGCTATAAAGCAGAATGGGATAAATAGTTATGATGATCAATCTGAAAAGCAACAGTAGTTTCAACTGATGAGCCAAGCCTCCGAACTGTTTAGAAGGTGGAGTTTAGGAATGCACACAAGGGTGGTAAGCATGTGAAGGAAAAAGAACGTGGCTAATGTTGTATCAATACTGAAAAATGTAAGGTGGGTGAATGTCTTAGGGCATGTCGAAATGCCTAAGCATAGAGGAAATTCTATCCATTACAAAATCCTGCGAGTAAAATGGATAAGCAGATCGGTCCGTTTGACAAAGTAGACTAAGAGACGCAAGATTAATGCTGAGTAGTTCTCTATCACATGCCGAGTTTCGCAGTAAGGCAAGAGACAAATCAAAATAGAATCTATAAATTACAAATTTCTCATCGATTCTTCATTTACGTAGCCAGAAATTCCATCCGTGCAATTTAGGGGAGGCAATTGAGTTTATTCCAAACTCAGTTCAATTCTGAAATCTACTTTGTTTGTTCTTTTCTGAAGCCCGTTTTTCCTTGTGAATGCAATTTTTGGTTCTTGAATATTCTGATGATGGCATGTGATTTGTTCAGGGAAACAAAGACTTTACTTTCTAGGAAGCCGGTCAAGTTCCCAGGCAAGAGGGAATTCACTATCTTGAAATTGCTATCAAAGTACATAAAGGGGCCTTCAGAGGCTAAACTATTTATTGATATATTGCTCCCTCTTCTGACAAAGAGAAATAAGAATTTTGGTTAGGATCTCTGATCATTTTGGTCTATTAAGGATTAACTACTTTTGTTCATCTTTTACGAATTAATCACTTTGTTCACGACATCAAATTGTTGTTTTATAGATGCATGTGCTGAAGTGTTGCAAACCATTCAACATGTGGTAACGGTACTGGGGAGTGGCAGTAGTAAAAGAATTCTGAAGTCAGTTACTCCTCTTCTAATTTCAGCTGGTTCAGTTGTTCGTACCGCTATTTGTGATGTTCTTGATGCTGTATCTGCAACTGATTCTTCTGTGGCTGCTGTGGTAATGCGGTCTCTTTGAAATTTTTTTTTTTTTAATTTATCTGACATTGGTGTTTTTTCTTTTGAAATGGGAAACTGCAAGATTTTCTGATATGTTCGTTCATGCAGGCCAAAATTCTTCGCGAACTGAATGCAACTTCAGAAATGGAGGTGGAAGCACTCGACTATGACAAAGTAATCTGTGCATATGACAAGCTTAATGTGGAAAGCTTTTACCTTACTCCAGAAGAGCAGGCTTTGATAATCCTGGCGCACTCTGTACACGACATGTCATCACAAGAGTTGATCTTAAGGCAAAGCGCATTCAGACTATTGCTGTCCTTTGTCGAATTTTCTGGTCGGATTCTCGATGGATCGCTCAAGTCTGACCCACTTTGGTCTGTTTCCAGTATTCAGCACATAGTGAATAAGTTCCTGCTGAAGCATATGGGTAATGCAATGTGCAAGGCACCCCCTGTTCAAAAGGTATAATTTTTAGCCACAGCTTTTCTATTTCATCAGGCTCTAGATTTTTCCTTTTCTATTCTTTCTTGTTCCTGTGTGTGTGTGTGTGCATGTGTGGTGAGTGTCTCGAGTTATGCCTTCACCCCCAATACTCTTTTTCTTCTTTCTCTTGCCTTCGGCTTTTGGCTCTAATTATTAGTTTGGAAGAATATTGAGGGAAGAGGACACAAGTTTTGGTTCGAAGTTGTTCAGGTTATTTATTGTCTATCGCAATGGTAATTATGTTGTTTTCATTTTGATACATGGGGCAATTCTTAGGTTTTTTTCATTTTTATGTTCAAAATGAACACATTAAATGATCGAATTTACTGAAATATAAGAGTGGGTAAAATATGGTGATCTTGGTCTATGCTAGTGAGCAAGTTCCTTAATGTTTCCAGGAATACCTACTGAAATATAGGTTTTGTCTAATGCGAACTAGTTATTTGACTGATTATATTATTTCAGATATGAACATTCAACTGGAAGAGAAGCTGTACTGGAAATGCTCCATGCTATCATAATGAAATTTCCACGGAGTATTGTAGATGAGCAATCTCAGACAGTGTTTTTGCAGTTAGTTGTTTCTTTGGTGAATGATGATGACAGAAAAGTTCGTTCCATGACGGCCGCGGCAATTAAGTGTCTTATTGGTCATGTGAGCGCAAATCAGCTCTACTCTATTCTTGAGTATAGTCAGTCTTGGTATATTGGTGAAAAGCAAAATCTATGGAGCACTGCAGCGCAGGTAAAGTTTGAACTTTGAAGGGATTGTTTTGAAGTATATTTGTATAGATATTCATTTTCACAGGCCTTCTCTTTGTATGTTTGGAGTTTCGCTTTTCATGCCTTATCTTTTTGTGTTGGGAGTTATGCTTTCATCAACATTTAGTCCTTGCTTTTTTAATTTTGTAAATTATGGTCGTAAATAGAACATAAAATTCGTTGAAGTTGGTTTTCTTCCACAAAATATGGTTCTTGTTTCTGTGTTATTGTGTTTTGGATGGATTAAGAGTCCTGTTGGAGATAATGCCGATTTGCCTGTTGATTCAGGTACTTGGGTCCTTGACTGTTATATGAAGAACAGTTCTTCATCAGTTTGATACATGGGGCAATTCTTAGGTTTTTTTCATTTTTATGTTCAAAATGAAAACATTAAATGATCGAATTTACTGAAATATAAGAGTGGGTAAAATATGGTGATCTTGGTCTATGCTAGTGAGCAAGTTCCTTAATGTTTCCAGGAATACCTATATGACCACGAAGATGTCTTTGGTAATTGTCTGTAATGCATCAGCAGTTAACTCTTTATGGCACGACTTATATTGATGTATCAGGCAAATCTTTATGTTGGAAACTTACATTGGTCGGCTGGTGTATGATATTCTGTTTAATTATAACTAAAGTAATGTTTATTAATTGATAATTATTCTTATGCTGTAGGTTGATTGCCGCTTTATCTAGAGATCTCCTGGAGGACTTCATACCGTAAGTTTTATGATACAGTTTTTCTTCGATTCAGAATTTTCCATTGCTTGCTTGATATATGTGTCCGATTCTTATTGTCTTTGGCTCTGGTACAGTAGTTGGTGAAAAACTATGCTACTCTGTCATCTTATATGTTCCACTGAATATTGTGTTTTGAATTATTTTGTCTCTTTGAGAATGAGGATGCGTGTAAATAACACACAAGCCCGTGCATCTTGCTGTGCCTTATTTGGAGAAGGGGCACTGGCTTTAGGGTATGCCTAGTGCCCAATTAACAACAGTCATTGGAGCTTCTAAGATTAGTGTTTCACTGGGTTTTCATTTGAAGTTTTAAACCTTGTAGCACCAAATTTGGTCAATGGATCTTCTTTGTGCTAGGGGTGTCATCCTATATCTTTTAGCCGAACTGGGATAAGTTAACTGAAATATGCTTAACGAATTCTCCTACGTATCACCAATTTGGTTTGATAATTTACCCGGATGATTAGCTGAAATTGCTTCCAAAAGGAAGAAGTTTTGTTTTTTTTTTTGTCTTTTTGGACAAGGACAACTATTAACTTTGCATCAGAACATAACAACTTGAATTAGATTAAATTATTTATACTAATTCACCATATTAATATTAATATCAAAATAATAAGCTGTATCCATGCCGTATCATATCCACCATTTTCGAAAAATTTGTGTCGCCGTACCTGTATCTCATCGTACCCATATTGCCTTACTTGTATCCGCGCCAGCATAGGTTAAAACCAAAATTACATACTATTAGAAATGGTTAAACAAGCACCTCATCTTGCTATTCAAACTGAAGATAATACTGGGATTTTGAGAAAGCCTTTAGTTTTTCAATTTAAGAATTTATATCTTCAATTAAGTATGTGATGATTTACGTTGGTTTTAGTAATTGAGTCGAGTCAAAGATATTTTAGGAATTTCATAGTTAGAGGGCTGATTCTCATTTTTCTGATTTAATTACAATCTATATTATGTCCCTGCATCCTGATATAGGTTTCTCAGTACTCCCACGTATATGAAATATTTTTCTAATTTCATTTACAGTTTTCTCCAACCAATTGCTGGTACTTTGGGATGTCTTCTTGAGAGTGGTGCTGATAGGGATCCCGAGATAATTGAGCAGGTCTCGAAATTATTCTATATTGGAATATGCTCTGATTAATTTTCGTCTGGAGAACTTCCTGAAGTGGATGAGTTCTAAATATGAGCTTGTTTCTCTTGCAGATATTCACATCATGGTCATATATCTTGATGAGCCTGCAGAAATATCTCACAAAAGATGCTGGTTATGTCTTAAGGTAGTTGCTTTATCTATATTGGAAGGTGTGCAACAAAATGTACTGTATGTTATATTTTTCTTATATGATTTATTTCAACTGGGTTCAACTTAAACATAGTGTATTTACATTGATCTTCAGATATAATGTTCTTGCTTTGGTGAATCTCGAAGTTAAGGATGACTAGGGTTTCAATTGCAAAATTATCTGAATGCTTTTAGACTACTTCCACTCGTATAAGAGCTCTAGCTAGGGATCTGTAATTCCATAAAAACATCTTTTCCGTACTGCTCATATCGCTAATAGTTGCTATTAAGTCTATATGGTTTATTTAATATTTGGATGTTTTGGTCTGCTTGCTCATCATACTTGTGGTCTTTTCTCTGTTTTGTATTCTTTGTCTGAAGACTGAATGACTGTTTCAGTATTTGACATGCATGCATGTCTTAGTGTGCGGATTGTGGATAACTCACTCACTTTTTTGCCGTTCTTACTCACAGAATTACAGCAAAACTAAGATACTACTCCAGAGATTTTATGGCTGAATCAGTGTCGTTTTTGTTGAGGAAAACACCAATTCAGCAGCTAAAGAAAGGTAATCCATTCTATAACCATTCATTTGCCTGCCTTCTTTTGTTAATTTCAATTATCATCGACTGTTTTGTTTGAACATGAATTTTTGTTTCATTTCCAGTTAGATGGTGTACTCTCTGAATAAGAGGAAAATGAAGTGCCTGAATGGTTTTCACTAATGGATCTGTAGATATAATTAACTTCAGCTTGGTACCAATGAGGAAATCGAGAACTTTAGAAAGAAAAGACATTAGCTATGTTTAAGATATTGTCTTTGACAAAACTGAAGCAAAAAGTGTTGAATGAAATTTTCTGATCTCTGTGCATCGATGCATATTTTGAGTTCAAGCATATGCTTTAGGCTCCATTATTGTTTCTCCAGTTTCTCTTTTACATAATAATTCCGTATTCCCAACAGTATCCAATTTTAAATATTATAATCGTGTAGATGAGTCTCAAAAAGTCTATGTACTTTCTTCAAGCCCAGTGTTAATTTTTAACCTGATGCCCCATTCACATTATCCATATTGACTTTTGCATCATTTGTTAAGAATTCTTTTAGTATATGTTCTTAGTGAATCGAGTTTTACATAGCATTAGCTATCCTTATGTTTTTAATGTAATGCACCATAATTCTTATATTATTGTCATCTTTGTAGCTTAGACAGGTTTAATACTCTGGTTGAGAGAACGTCTTCTTACTTTGATACTTGAACAGATATTAGGAAGCTAATGATTGAAGTTGTTGAAGAACCATCAGAAATTAGAAAATCTGGTGCTGGTGCATTACTGTCTAATGTTGTGAGAATTACTTCGCCAAGATTACACTCGAATGCTGAAGTATTAATGCCACATCTGATGGATGTCTCCTTCTTTGATGTTAGCAATCAAAGTCTTGAAGGTATGCTTGTAATTACGTGCCCGAACATTTTATCGACGTGCTTAATTTTATTTTTTTTAGTCTTTGTTCTGGCAAGACATGCCTTGAGAATTTGATTAGGATGCTGACATATCCTTTTCTTTTTTAACTTTAAATCTCCCGTCATGCTTTTCTATGTTTAATGTAACACGTTTTCATTAAAAGTCTCTTTGCTGTTGGCATATGTGATGCTGATTAAAACCATTCGAGTTCGTTTTTATAATACAATCTCTATATAGACATGCTGTGTATAAACAATGTAATTGTTATTCATTGGCAACGAATCTCTTCCCTTTTATTATTTTCATAATACTGTCATTTTCAAGATATACGCATCTTGTCATCTGAAGTCTTAAACCGTAGCCTCATTTGTTCAGTAAAGCTCTCGTCTCCTATTACTTTAGAATCTTTGCATTCAATAAGACATGTGTCCTGAGGTCTTTAGACTTATTTTATTGTGAACTAAAAAATGATCATAATAATGCGGTGAATTAATATCATTCTGAACAAAATAACCCATATGATCACTTTCATTAAGGATCTTCTAATGAAGGACCCATGCATTTTCCAAGTCTTCGAAACAAATATTATATGGTAATGTTGACAAGTTAACTACTGTTACCAATCTCTTTTGTATTCTTTAGTTTTTGATCTATATTTTCTGATTTGGTTGCAGTGCCCTTGATAATTTAATTAAAATATCTAATGAAGAAGTTGTATATTTAACGACACGTGTCTGTGAGAAGTTGGAGGGGAAAACGTATAGCTTCTGGAATGAAAAATCCAAGGAGCTGTTGAGAATACATGGTTTCATTGAAGAGACTCTTCGGTATTGGATAAGGGAGATAAATGAGGCTGTGAAAGGAATTCATTTTCCACTCAATTTCAACAAAACAAATTGGCTGTCCTATGGGGTGTTATTTGGTGCTATTCTCAATTTGCAGATAGGCAAGTAAAACAATTATTATTGATGGATTTGATAGATGCACTTGACAAGCTGCTGAATGTGAACTCTAGTAAGACATAGCCTTTGATACTCTTTGGATGTACTATTACTTAGTTGTCTGTTTGCTCAAGATGCTGCTATGCGGGAAATAACTTTTTGCCGTTGACTTTCTTGTTAAGAACTTCTGGGGAGGGTTTGACACACTTACTGCTTGCGACACTTGTAAATTATTACTTGTTAGCAGTCAGTTTGCTGTACAAATCCTTCCTATTTCTATAATGCTATATAGGCTACATGCTCTCAGTACTTTGGTCAGAGTATCTTTGTGTGTTTTCTAATCATATTGTACCAATCCTTCAATGGATTTTGACAGAAATTTATTTGATACTCTCTTGAAGAGTTTGCAGGCTTTCCCGAGAGCACTTGGCACAGCTTGATTGGAGCTGCTTTGCTTTCATATCATAAGTTAGTTCTTAGTGGGAATACCAGTTTCGATGAGGCTTTAATGACCAGATTCTTGGATCTAGCAAAAAGATATAAATTATCACCTCAAATATTATCCGCGGTGGCTGATATTTTGGATTTGACATATGGGTAAGTAAATATTGTGTAGAAGTTTTTCTTTTGCTATGATGCCCTTTTCCGCCTTTTGCTTTCTCTGTGATGTATAACACTTCCATTATGTTTCATAATATATGCATTGAAGGTCTGAGATTCTAGAAGATACAACAAGCCAGTTTTATCTTCCAGAACGCATAGCAGGAAAGGTGTTGAATGCAATAGACATATTCGCAGAAAATCTCTGCAATGCCAACAAAGAGGTCCGTTTTTCTACTCTGTGGATACTGTGCCATTTCGGACCTCTAAATTATGATCATTCTGCAAATGAACATCCTGTTGAAAAGAAAATGAGAACAGATTTTTCCAAAACTAGTCAGGTGGATGACCCCAGTGATAATGTAAGCTATGAAAATTTGTGTTTTTTCTGTAATTCCATGTTTTGATTCATGAGTGTTCATCTATATTATTTTTTGAATGTAGGTTCTCAGCCTTCTCAGATCAATTGAAGCAACACCCCTCTCAATAGCTACAAGTCGCAGAGTCATTCTATTGATATCTAAAATTCAAATGAGTCTAACTGCTGATAGAGTTTCCAGTCAGTATATACATACTGTTTTATATGGAGTTATTGGCATATTTCATAACCGATTTAGCTATTTATCGGGTCCAGTCTCTGAGTGCCTCGCCATCCTTGTTGGCCAATTTTATGGGATGATTTGGGATAGCTATATCCAGTATACTGACCATTTTCAATCTGTTTTTCTAGCATCTCATGATCAACTTGGTGGAAGGGCTAATGATTATAACGACACTGGTATTACTATTATATCATTGATTGATTCCCTTTTATCTTTTTTTTCAAACAAAAACATTTCTGAGGTTTATCTTTGCTAGAAGTATCTATTTCATTCTCTCTTGGCAAACATATATTATGATTAGGAATTTCCTGAGAAATTACCCCCCCCCCCCCCCCCCCCCAATTGATGTTGAGTGCCCATATTGACTTCCTAACATGATCACAACACTGGAATTATATCACTGCCTTGTTGATTTGGCAGGTTTGATTGGATGCTTTAATTCGGATATTTCTGGATCCTTTGATAGTACTCCAAGTGCAGCAGTTCTGTCCCTTTTGATTCAGACTTTACAAAAAGTTCCATCTGTATCAGAATCTCGTTCCAGGCAATTAGTACCTTTGTTTCTAAAGTTTTTGGGCTACAATGTCGATGAGCTTACAAGGTGACTTAATATGGTGTTGTGCCTTCAATAATATTATCTTTTCCTGCTTACGTGGAGTTACTCTGATTATTGTTGTTTTCTTTTGTTTGATGTAACCCTTCATGTAATGAATTTGCAGTGTTGAATTACAACTGCATGATCACAAAGGGAAAGATTGGAAGGGCATTCTTAAAGAGTGGTTGAACTTGTTCAGATTGTTACGGAATCCAAAGGCTTTTTATCAAAGTCGTTTTGTCAAAAACGTTCTTCACTATAGGTTGGTGAGAGCAGTGCCTGCCATTTCTAAATCAATGACTATTTTAATTAAGTTTTTTCTTTATCCGGTGTGGTTTTATGTGAACAAGCATTAAAGTTATGTTGATTATGCATTTGTTGTTCTCTTCCAAGTTTATCATCATCGTGTATCGGGTGGTTTCATACAGGCTTCTTGATGAAACTGATGCTGATACACAAATGAAAGTTCTTGATTGGATCTTGAACTGGAGAGATGACTTTCTACTTCCGTATAGTGAGAATCTGAAAAATTTGATCAATGCAAAATATCTGAGGGAGGAGCTTAGAAGATGGAGCTTATCCAGGAGATCGATGAATCCGATTGATGTGCGGCACAGAAGTTATGTTGTGCCTATAGTGATACAATTACTAATACCAAAAGTTAGAAACCTGAAAATGCTCGCTTGCCAAAAGGTATCTTTATTTAACAATTTTTATTTACTTGTGTGGTGCTCTATTGTGCTATACTTCTTAAATTTTTGATATCTGCTTCAAAGTTTGATGAAATACAATCACCTTTTCAGAATGCAAGTGTACCTCATGTAGCTACTCTTGGTTGATGATTATATGAGAAACTCTGTGTACTCTTCTTCATGATCGAAAGTGCACCTTTTACTTCATAGAATCTTCCAAGAACCTCAAACTTTGACTAGAGTATTAAATTTAGGTTTTGTCTAATGCGAACTAGTTATTTGACTGATTATATTATTTCGGATATGAACATTCAACTGGAAGAGAAGCTGTACTGGAAATGCTCCATGCTATCATAATGAGATTTCCACGGAGTATTGTAGATGCGCAATCTCAGACAGTGTTTTTGCAGTTAGTTGTTTCTTTGGTGAATGATGATGAAAGCAAAGTTCGTTCCATGACGGCCGCGGCAATTAAATGTCTTATTGGTCATGTGAGCGCAAATCAGCTCTACTCTATTCTTGAGTCAGTCTTGGTATATTGGTGAAAAGCAAAATCTATGGAGCACCGCAGCGCAGGTAAAGTTTGAACTTTGAAGGGATTGTTTTGAAGTATATTTGTATAGATATTCATTTTCACGGGCCTTCTCTTTGTATGTTTGGAGTTTCGCTTTTCATGCCTTATCTTTTTGTGTTTGGAGTTATGCTTTCATCAACAGTAAGATATTCTCGGTGCTGAAATTCTTGGTTGAGTGCAGAAGTTCGGTGTTAACTTTTACTCTACATTATAGTAGACTAACCTAAAGAAATATGTAGTCTTCGGAAAAATGAATGAGTACAGCATATTCCACTTTTGTGGGAAAACGAATTTGCAATTATTGCAATTTGTATTCTCCATCATAGTGAAGCAATTTAACCTGGAGATCTCCTCTAGATTTGTTTTCTCTGGATGTTTAATGTGTGACATATTATAAAGTTTATGGTAGGTGGTACAATATCTTCATGTGGAACACTCGAGTTCTTCTGTTCTTGGTCAAAATATGATTATTTTGTACCCTATTCTTTATTAGTTACAGTTTCTTTGGGGATGTTGCAATTTGGATCATTATGTATCTCTTAGTAATGAGTTTCTTTTTCTTCCAAATGGGGTATAAGCTCGCAGACATTAATTCAATTTCGGTGCTTCTATCCCAAAGTTGTTTCTTTTCTCTGATCTTAGCTCTACTTTATACTGCAGGATAGTTTCTGATTATATTTTTTTTCTTTCCAATAACAGGTTCTGGGTTTACTAGTGGAAGTAATGGGAAACAGCTTCAAGAATCATCTCAACAATATTCTTCAAAAAATGAAAAAACGTTTTAGAGCCCGCTGCCAATGCTCTTACATGCACACAGCCAAAAATATCGGCTGAAGCAATTCACCATTCATCATGGAAGGAACCCTATTATTCTTTAGTTATGTTCGAGAAGATCCTGCATCAATTCAACTATTTGTTCTTTGATAAGGATGTTGAGGTACACCAGTTATATTGTCTGTAGGTTTCATTTTTCTTGCCGTCTTAGTTGTTATAAATTTGTCCTTGAAAGGCATATCCTAGCAAATATGATTTGGCACACTAAATTCATTGCGTGATGTCACGTGTTTCTTTCCAAATTCTATACAATAAGGTGAAGACATACTTGTTGGCACGGATCTTTTTGCTTTCGCTGGAACATGTCTTGACTTTAACAATGTAAATTTAAAATAACCATGTTGCAACCTTCTCTTCATTTTATTGTTGATTTCTTTCAATTTTGGAATTTTCGATCTTAGATATTTATCGGCAATATGTGTCTTGTATTTTTCTCTTTCATCAGCTATCTCAAATTTGATTTGGTGCCACCGTTTTACTGCAGGACGTATGGGGATATATTTGTCAGTTCTTATTGCATCAGCACTTGTGGTTGCGCAACATATCAAGCCGGATTATATCCTTGTACTATGCCGCAGTAACTGATGCTCGCAGGGAGAATTCAAAAGAAAATTTCTTTCTGATGAAGCCCAGCAGACTTTTCCTTGCTGCAGTTTCTTTTTGTTGCCAACTGAAGGTGCCAGTGAGTGATGACGCATTTGGGACCCTTATTACGCAAAACCTTGATTTTTCAATCTGTGGTCTCCATTCCATTTTAGAAAATAATGAAGGCATGGATCCTTCCAAGTTTTGGTCCAGCCTCGAACATTCCGAGCCAAACATTTTTCTTGAAGCTTTTGGCATTCTTGATCCTAGAAAAGGAAGGAGGATGCTTGAATATTTTACATCTGAATTCACAGGTCAAAATAATCAGAGTAAACATCCATTTATTTCGTATTTACTTCAGAGGATGGTAAAGATTTCATTTCAGATGGAGGCCTCCTGGAGGACTTCATACCGTAAGTTTTATGATACAGTTTTTCTTCGATTCAGAATTTTCCATTGCTTGCTTGATATATATGTCCGATTCTTATTGTCTTTGGCTCTGGTACAGTAGTTGGTGAAAAACTATGCTACTCTGTCATCTTATATGTTCCACTGAATATTGTGTTTTGAATTTTTTTGTCTCTTTGAGAATGAGGATGCGTGTAAATAACACACAAGCCCGTGCATCTTGCTGTGCCTTATTTGGAGAAGGGGCACTGGCTTTAGGGTATGCCTAGTGCCCAATTAACAACAGTCAGTGGAGCTTCTAAGATTAGTGTTTCACTGGGTTTTCATTTGAAGTTTTAAACCTTGTAGCACCAAATTTGGTCAATGGATCTTCTTTGTGCTAGGGGTGTCATCCTATATCTTTTAGCCGAACTGGGATAAGTTAACTGAAATATGCTTAACGAATTCTCCTACGTATCACCAATTTGGTTTGATAATTTACCCGGATGATTAGCTGAAATTGCTTCCAAAAGGAAGAAGTTTTGTTTTTTTTTTGTCTTTTTGGACAAGGACAACTATTAACTTTGCATCAGAACATAACAACTTGAATTAGATTAAATTATTTATACTAATGCACCATATTAATATTAATATCAAAATAATAAGCTGTATCCATGCCGTATCATATCCACCATTTTC
The DNA here is from genome assembly GCA_946800315.1 of Misopates orontium. Lineage (NCBI taxonomy): Eukaryota > Viridiplantae > Streptophyta > Magnoliopsida > Lamiales > Plantaginaceae > Misopates > Misopates orontium. The sequence continues at coordinate 32,990,562 of OX326953.1, read as the reverse complement.
GAAAAATTTGTGTCGCCGTACCTGTATCTCATCGTACCCATATTGCCTTACTTGTATCCGCGCCAACATAGGTTAAAACCCAAATTACATACTATTAGAAATGGTTAAACAAGCACCTCATCTTGCTATTCAAACTGAAGATAATACTGGGATTTTGAGAAAGCCTTTAGTTTTTCCATTTAAGAATTTATATCTTCAATTAAGTATGTGATGATTTACGTTGGTTTTAGTAATTGAGTCGAGTCAAAGATATTTTAGGAATTTCATAGTTAGAGGGCTGATTCTCATTTTTCTGATTTAATTACAATCTATATTATGTCCCTGAATCCTGATATAGGTGTCTCAGTACTCCCACGTATATGAAATATTTTTCTAATTTCATTTACAGTTTTCTCCAACCAATTGCTGATACTTTGGGATGTCTTCTTGAGAGTGGTGCTGATAAGGATCCCGAGATAATTGAGCAGGTCTCGAAATTATTCTATATTGGAATATGCTCTGATTAATTTTCGTCTGGAGAACTTCTTGAAGTAGATGAGTTCTAAATATGAGCTTGTTTCTCTTGCAGATATTCACATCATGGTCATATATCTTGATGAGCCTGCAGAAATATCTCACAAAAGATGCTGGTTATGTCTTAAGGTAGTTGCTTTATCTATATTGGAAGGTGTGCAACAAACTGTACTGTATGTTATATTTTTCTTATATGATTTATTTCAACTGGGTTCAACTTAAACATAGTGTATTTACATTGATCTTCAGATATAATGTTCTTGCTTTGGTGAATCTCGAAGTTAAGGATGACTAGGGTTTCAATTGCAAAATTATCTGAATGCTTTTAGACTACTTCCACTCGTATAAGAGCTCTAGCTAGGGATCTGTAATTCCATAAAAACATCTTTTCCGTACTGCTCATATCGCTAATAGTTGCTATTAAGTCTATATGGTTTATTTAATATTTGGATGTTTTGGTCTGCTTGCTCATCATACTTGTGGTCTTTTCTCTGTTTTGTATTCTTTGTCTGAAGACTGAATGACTGTTTCAGTATTTGACATTCATGCATGTCTTAGTGTGCGGATTGTGGATAACTCACTCACTTTTTTGCCGTTCTTACTCACAGAATTACAGCAAAACTAAGATACTACTCCAGAGAATTTATGGCTGAATCAGTGTCGTTTTTGTTGAGGAAAACACCAATTCAGCAGCTAAAGAAAGGTAATCCATTCTATAACCATTCATTTGCCTGCCTTCTTTTGTTAATTTCAATTATCATCGACTGTTTTGTTTGAACATGAATTTTTGTTTCATTTCCAGTTAGATGACGTACTCTCTGAATAAGAGGAAAATGAAGTGCCTGAATGGTTTTCACTAATGGATCTGTAGCTATGTTTAAGATATTGTCCATGACAAAAGTGAAGCAAAAAGTGTTGAATGAAATTTTCTGATCTCTGTGCATCGATGCATATTTTGAGTTCAAGCATATGCTTTAGGCTCCATTATTGTTTCTCCAGTTTCTCTTTTACATAATAATTCCGTATTCCCAACAGTATCCAATTTTAAATATTATAATCGTGTAGATGAGTCTCAAAAAGTCTATGTACTTTCTTCAAGCCCAGTGTTAATTTTTAACCTGATGCCCCATTCACATTATCCATATTGACTTTTGCATCATTTGTTAAGAATGCTTTTAGTATATGTTCTTAGTGAATCGAGTTTTACATAGCATTAGCTATCCTTATGTTTTTAATGTAATGCACCATAATTCTTATATTATTGTCCTCTTTGTAGCTTAGTCAGGTTTAATACTCTGGTTGAGAGAACGTCTTCTTACTTTGATACTTGAACAGAGATTAGGAAACTAATGATTGAAGTTGTTGAAGAACCATCAGAAATTAGAAAATCTGGTGCTGGTGCATTACTGTCTAATGTTGTGAGAATTACTTCGTCAAGATTACACTCGAATGCTGAAGTATTAATGCCACCAATTAATATTATTCTGAACAAAATAACCCAAATTATCAGCTAATAAAAAATGTATGTGTGTTTTTTTTTCTCTTATCTGAGTTTGTTGAAATAAGGGATAAGAAGTCTTGAAACTGAAAATGCTGCAAAAAATTGTAGAAAACATTGCAATCTTTGAATTTATGGCATGATTTTTGCCTGATCTTGGTGTTGATTCTTTATTGAGTGTCCAACTTGCTTAATATAACCACCTAGGCCCATTTTCTGCATTGTTTCTCTTGTGTTGGCCCTCAATATTTTTGGATCTGTCCAGGGCCAGGCATTGTTCTTGAAGTTCTTATGTTGGCCTTTGAGAGGCTATTTGAAGAGCTAGATCAGGTGGAGCTCACTTCCATATGGATCTGTGTATGCAAAAAAATAACGGATTGTGTAGGAAATGGAAACTTTTCACACCTGACTCGCCTTTTGACCCTGCTTATATCTTTGAATGGGTTTATAATAATTCCCTCGTTTAATTTCTGTGTGCATTTACTTGCTCTGATCTGTATGTTCTTTTTTTTTGGTTGTACAGATTATAAGCCTATGATTGAACTAGTTGGTTTGCTTGTTAAGACTTTTATTATTCCTCCCAACCAACAGTCTGAAGTTATTGATAGAGTCCTGCAATTAATGGTTTGCATTATTGATGGTCTCTCCAATTCCAGCAACATGCCTACTTTGCTAGGCGTTTCTTTGCAATGGAACCAGTATTTGATTTAAAGAGTCAAAGGTATTGCTCTCAGCTTGACTTGTTTATGCCATTAGACCTAATTTCCTTTTATTGTTGGGCCTCACTATTTCTTTGGGTTTGCAGTTTGCTCACTTTCATTAAGGATCTTCTAATGAAGGACCCATGCATTTTCCAAGTCTTCGAAACAAATATTATATGGTAATGTTGACAAGTTAACTACTGTTACCAATCTCTTTTGTATTCTTTAGTTTTTGATCTATATTTTCTGATTTGGTTGCAGTGCCCTTGATAATTTAATTAAAATATCTAATGAAGAAGTTTTCTATTTAATGACACGTGTCTGTGAGAAGTTGGAGGGGAAAACGTATAGCTTCTGGAATGAAAAATCCAAGGAGCTGTTGAGAATACATGGTTTCATTGAAGACTCTTCGGTATTGGATAAGGGAGATAAATGAGGCTGTGAAAGGGAATTCATTTTCCACTCAATTTCAAAAAAACAAATTGGCTGTCCTATGGGGTGTTATTGGGTGCTATTCTCAATTTGCAGATAGGCAAGTAAAACAATTGTTATTGATGGATTTGATAGATGCACTTGACAAGCTGCTGAATGTGAACTCTAGTAAGACATAGCCTTTGATACTCTTTGGATGTACTATTACTTAGTTGTCTGTTTGCTCAAGATGCTGCTATGCGGGAAATTACTTTTTGCCGTTGACTTTCTTGTTAAGAACTTCTGGGGAGGGTTTGACAGACTTATGCTTGCGACACTTGTAAATTATTACTTGTTAGCAGTCAGTTTGCTGTACAAATCCTTTCTAGGATTTTTCTATAATGCTATATAGGCTACATGCTCTCAGTACTTTGGTCAGAGTATCTTTGTGTGTTTTCTAATCATATTGTACCAATGCTTCAATGGATTTTGACAGAAATTTATTTGATACTCTCTTGAAGAGTTTGCAGGCTTTCCCGAGAGCACTTGGCACAGCTTGATTGGAGCTGCTTTGCGTTCATATCATAAGTTAGTTCTTAGTAGGAATACCAGTTTCGATGAGGCTTTAATGACCAGATTCTTGGATCTAGCAAAAAGATATAAATTATCACCTCAAATATTATCCGCGGTAGCTGATATTTTGGATTTGACATATGGGTAAGTAAATATTGTGTAGAAGTTTTTCTTTTGCTATGATGCCCTTTTCCGCCTTTTGCTTTCTCTGTGATGTATAACACTTCCATTATGTTTCATAATATACGCATTGAAGGTCTGAGATTCTAGAAGATACAACAAGCCAGTTTTATCTTCCAGAACGCATAGCAGGAAAGGTGTTGAATGCATTAGACATATTCGCAGAAAATCTCTGCAATGCCAACAAAGAGATCCGTCTTTCTACTCTGCGGATACTGTGCCATTTCGGACCTCTAAATTATGATCATTCTGCAAATGAACATCCTGTTGAAAAGAAAATGAGAACAGATTTTTCCAAAACTAGTCAGGTGGATGACCCCAGTGATAATGTAAGCTATGAAAATTTGTGCTTTTTCTGTAATTCCATGTTTTGATTCATGAGTGTTCATCTATATTATTTTTTGAATGTAGGTTCTCAGCCTTCTCAGATCAATTGAAGCAACACCCCTCTCAATAGCTACAAGTCGCAGAGTCATTCTATTGATTACTAAAAGTTCAAATGAGTCTAACTGCTGATAGAGTTTCCAGTCAGTATATACATACTGTTTTATATGGAGTTATTGGCATATTTCATAACCGATTTAGCTATTTATCGGGTCCAGTCTCTGAGTGCCTCGCCATCCTTGTTGGCCAATTTTATGGGATGATTTGGGATAGCTATATCCACTATATTGACCATTTTCAATCTGTTTTTCTAGCATCTCATGATCAACTTGGTGGAAGGGCTAATGATTATAACGACACTGGTATTACTATTATATCATTGATTGATTCCCTTTTATCTTTTTTTTCAAACAAAAACATTTCTGACGTTTATCTTTGCTAGAAGTATCTATTTCATTCTCTCTTGGCAAACATATATTATGATTAGGAATTTCCTGAGAAATTACCCCCCCACCCCCCCCAATTGATGTTGAGTGCCCATATTGACTTCCTAACATGATCACAACACTGGAATTATATCACTGCCTTGTTGATTTGGCAGGTTTGATTGGATGCTTTAATTCGGATATTTCTGGATCCTTTGATAGTACTCCAAGTGCAGCAGTTCTGTCCCTTTTGACTCAGACTTTACAAAAAGTTCCATCTGTATCAGAATCTCGTTCCAGGCAATTAGTACCTTTGTTTCTAAAGTTTTTGGGCTACAATGTCGATGAGCTTACAAGGTGACTTAATATGGTGATGTGCCTTCAATAATATTATCCTTTCCTGCTTACGTGGAGTTACTCTGATTATTGTTGTTTTCTTTTGTTTGATGTAACCCTTCATGTAATGAATTTGCAGTGTTGAATTACAACTGCATGATCATAAAGGGAAAGATTGGAAGGGCATTCTTAAAGAGTGGTTGAACTTGTTCAGATTGTTACGGAATCCAAAGGCTTTTTATCAAAGTCATTTTGTCAAAAACGTTCTTCACTATAGGTTGGTGACAGCAGTGCCTGCCATTTCTAAATCAATGACTATTTTAATTAAGTTTTTTCTTTTTCCGGTGTGGTTTTGTTTGAACAAGCATCAAAATTATGTTGATTATGCATTTGTTGTTCTCTTCCAAGTTTATCATCATCGTGTATCGGGTGGTTTCATACAGGCTTCTTGATGAAACTGATGCTGATATACAAATGAAAATTCTTGATTGCATCTTGAACTGGAGAGATGACTTTCTACTTCCGTATAGTGAGAATCTGAAAAATTTGATCAATGCAAAATATCTGAGGGAGGAGCTTACAAGATGGAGCTTATCCAGGAGATCGATGAATCCGACTCCTTTCTTCTGGCTGTTAATTAAGCCTCTCCTTTCTAGTCCTCAAGGGGATGGCAGGACTGTGCAACGTTTGTGGACCTCATCTGAAAGTGTTGAGAGTGAAAAATCTCATATCTTGAAGTATTTTACTGTACACTCAATAAACGCCCTGGCTTGGAAGAAGAGATATGGTTTCCTGCACGTTGTTGAAGTTATTTTGGCAGTTTTTGATGTATCTCATCTTAATCCTTTTCTCGATCTATTACTAAATTGCGTCGTCGGGATATTAGCTAGCTGCACGTCATCTCATGACTGTACAAGAACCGGTGGTTCATCTTCTGCAAAAAACTCCTGTGGTTTGAATGTAGCTGAGCGTGAGGCAGATGTGGAAGATGAAACCATGGTAATTTAAGACAGTGAACTATTTTTCTGGTTTTTTTTTTTTTTTTTGGGTGGAAACTTATTTGTTTAATATGATATGTATGTTTTTGATTAACAATGATAAGCATGTCATAAATCAAATATTTCAGTGATCTCCTGCCCAGTAAGGAACTTATTCTTTTATATTACTAATCCAAACATTTAATCTGTACAAATTATCTTTTGTGATTGCTCTACTGGTGGTAAGATGCACAGATGAACAAGAGTCTACTTCCAGTTTTGTGATGGCTAGAATTTTGTTAACTGTGTGTATGTTCTAAAGAATATGTTTTCCTGCACTTTACATCTATGGTACACACACCTTGAGCTATATAGTCCAGGATGCATGTGCGCCTTGGTGTCCCTTGAACTTTGTTCTTGAGCTTGTATTTCCTGTTAGAAGTCCAAAATTGTTGCTTCACTCCAATTAAGCCATTGGTTGTCAATAATACGAGTGGTAGGTTTGGTGCTGTGGTGGTGTTGAAAAGTTCTTTTGAAGAAGATCACGGGGCAACCGTTCTATTGGTGGAGTTATGATACACAAGAGATTATAGCCAGTTACAATAGAAATGTATAGTATTGTTGAATCTTTATGATAAATGGTAATTATAGGTTGTACCTCCAAGCTTTGAAGGGATTTTGGTTGGTGCCCTCTTTAATTGGCATATTTCCCGCTCCTTGTTTGATAAATTGGATCAGCATATAGCCTATTGTTTTTTGTTTAAGAGTCTAGTAGTCGTGGTCAAGAGAATTGAACAAGTGGAGAGGGATTTCGTTTGCGGAAGTAAAGAAAAAGGATGGGCACATTTGATGAATTGAACTATGATGTACTGTGTGAAGGTGCTCTGTGACTGGAGAACGATATCTGCAAATATAATTTGTTAATGCAATATTAACTTATTGACATTTTAATTGTGATGCACTCTGATTAAAGCATAATTTGTTAAGCTTATGGGCATCATAAGGTCTGGTTGGATGGTAGGAGGCTATGATGCAGCTGCTGCGTTAATCAAGCAAGCAACATTATTTATCTTTTGCTCGACATTCTTGGCATCAGTTGACTGGATTTCTTTTAGATGTTCATAGGCTAAACTCTTTTTCTGTTGAACTTTTTTTTCCCTTGATGTTGTAATCAAAATTGTTTCCATTAATATCTGAATTTATGAGCTAGTTTTATCTTCATGTTTTTTACTGTTCTTGGAGATCATCCAAAATTAGTATGATTGGACTTGGAGGATTCTAATTAGGCTTTATTCATGTGCAGGCGAGTACGGCTGTGAAACAATTTAAGGACCTGAGATCGTTATGCCTTAAAATCATCTATGTTGCCCTTAGTAAATATGAGGACCACGAGTTTGATGATGCATTCTGGGACTTGTTCTTTACGGCAATCAAACCGTTGATTGATTATTTTAAGCAAGAAGGTGCCAGTAGCAAGAACCCCAGTTCCCTATTTCATTGTTTCCTTGCCATGAGTAAAAGCCACAAACTTGTGGTACTATTGTTCAAGGAGCAGAATCTTGTTCCTGATATTTTTTCTATGCTCACTTTGCCTTCAGCGTCTGAATCAATTTTGTCATGTGTTTTCAAGTTCAGTAAGAACTTACTGAAGCTTGATAGTGAACTGGCTGGCGAAGATGGTATTGTCAAAAGAAAATTGCTTCCTCACCTCAGTGTGCTTATCTGCAGCTTGCACAGTATTTTCACATATGACAATTCCACTAAAAGGTACTTCTCCCCTGTACTTATGACAATTTGCATGGGCTCTGCTATATCTTGTATGTATAGTATGCTTTTGCATGTTTACACTATTTCTGATGCTGAGATAGGGTGTGTTTAATTTTTCTTTTCCATTGAGGTAGGTTCTGCTTTTTCTGTTTTTTGCTTGAACTTTAGAAACACATGTGCTGTGTGTCTGTTAATTGCAAAGTTTTTCAAACAATTAGAAGCCTTCAGTGTTTCATTCTAATCTGGTCAATCTTAAAGTGTTTGTGATTCTTGCTAAATATCTTTATTTGTAGGATGGAGGACTAAAAAAATAATTTTGGTTATTAGATTTAAAGTTGTGTTGTGCTTCGGTGGTAGTCATGTTTATTATGTTCTCGACAGGCGAACACATAAATATCATTTGAGTACTTTTGACAAATATTTTCCATCAGTTATTGGTGGTAATGGTCTTAGCTTTAGAGCCGTACTTGTTCTTGTCATTAGTTAGTCATAATTGACTTCAAATTTTTTTGGATGAAGTTTTGATTTTAGTAATATTAATCAAAGATCATACTGAGATTCCTAGATTATATTCGTGGCTAGGCTTCAGTGCACATCATAGTCTCTATTGAAAAGTTAATTAGCAGAACTTAATGAAATTACCATGTTTAAGAATAAAGGTTGTATATGTTACTCGGCTTTATCACGTGTTTTCTTGCTAGCTGGTAAAAAACCTTTATCTGTACAATTTGCTTACGAAAAACAACAGGCAACAATGTTTCCTTAAAATATAATAATTAATTTATGCCATTTTTTCCTGGTGCTTTATTTTGTTTTATACATGTTTAATACTACTCTAAGAACACCCATACAGTTGTCTTTGTATAATTATGAAAGTCGTCACCTTCACATGAAAGAATGAAGATACATAGTTATTTAGGCTATAAAGCAGAATGGGATAAATAGTTATGATGATCAATCTGAAAAGCAACTGTAGTTTCAACTGATGAGCCAAGCCTCCGAACTGTTTAGAAGGTGGAGTTTAGGAATGCACACAAGGGTGGTAAGCATGTGAAGGAAAAAGAACGTGGCTAATGTTGTATCAATACTGAAAAATGTAAGGTGGGTGAATGTCTTAGGGCATGTCGAAATGCCTAAGCATAAAGGAAATTCTATCCATTACAAAATCCTGCGAGTAAAATGGATAAGCAGATCGGTCCGTTTGACAAAGTAGACTAAGAGACGCAAGATTAATGCTGAGTAGTTCTCTATCACATCCCGAGTTTCGCAGTAAGGCAAGAGACAAATCAAAATAGAATCTATAAATTACAAATTTCTCATCGATTCTTCATTTACGTAGCCAGAAATTCCATCCGTGCAATTTAGGGGAGGCAATTGAGTTTATTCCAAACTCAGTTCAGTTCTAAAATCTACTTTGTTCTTTTTTGAAGCCCGTATTTCCTTGTGAATGCAATTTTTGGTTCTTGAATATTCTGATGATGGCATGTGATTTGTTCAGGGAAACAAATACTTTACTTTCTAGGAAGCCGGTCAAGTTCCCAGGCAAGAGGGAATTCACTATCTTGAAATTGCTATCAAAGTACATAAAGGGGCCTTCAGAGGCGAAACTATTTATTGATATATTGCTCCCTCTTCTGACAAAGAGAAATAAGAATTTTGGTTAGGATCTCTGATCATTTTTGTCTATTAAGGATTAACTACTTTTGTTCATCTTTTACGAATTAATCACTTTGTTCACAACTTCAGATTGTTGTTTTATAGATGCATGTGCTGAAGTGTTGCAAACCATTCAACATGTGGTAACGGTACTGGGGAGTGGCAGTAGTAAAGGGCACATTGAAGAGAGGATATGAACTGCATGTGCTTGGGTATACATTCAATTTCATGTTGTCAAAGTTTCTTATGAATCCAATATGCGGCAAGTTGGATTACTGTTTAGAGGATCTTCTCTCTGTGGTGGAGAATGATATACTTGGGGATGTGTCTGAGGAGAAAGAGGTGGAAAAGCTTGCATCGAAAATGAAGGAAACTAGAAAACAGAAGTCTTATGAAACTCTCAAATTGATAGCCCAGAGCATCACTTTCAAGACTTATGCTTTGAAACTGCTTTCACCTGTTACAAATCACCTGGGTAAACAGCCCTCTCAGAAAGTGAAGTCAAAATTGGAGAACATGTTAAAGTACATAGCTGCTGGTATTGAATGTAATCCATCAGTGGACCAGACTGAACTATTTATATTTACTTATGGCCTCATCGAAGATGGTATCGCTGATGAATCAAGTGAACATGGAAATAATTATTCATCTAAGGTCTTTAAACCAGATGGAGATGGTGAGGGTGCCCCTGCAACTCAGTCCAACAGGTTGATAACTGGTGATCGTCGGTTTTCTCATTTGATAACGTCATTTGCTCTTGGAGTAATGCACAATTACATGAAGAACCTGGTTCTTAACAAAGAGGACAGACAGCTACTTTCACTGCTAGACCCTTTTGTGAAGAAAATGGATCAATGTTTGAGTTCGAAGTATGATGACATCATAACTGCGGGCACTCAGATACTTGTCTCTGCTAGTGAGGTTGCCTTTGCCATCCCTTCAATCGCAAGCTGACAAGATATATGACGTCGTCCAGATTGTTGCAGAATTGATGGTACAAAGCCAACTGGAACCGATCCGTAAGAAGTGTAGTCAAATTTTAGTGCAGTTTTTGCTTGGCTACCATCTTTCTAGAAGCGCTTGCAACAACATCTTGATTTCTTACTCGCAAATCTAAGGTGAATATTTCACTTTCCGTGATTTCTTAACTCTTATTTTTGAGATGGGAGAGGAATTGTTTTCTGGAAATTGAGTGACTTGATTGATTACTTGGCAGTTCAAATATATATAATTGCACATCTAATGGCAACAGCTACATGCACATCTAATGGCAACAGCTACATGCACATCTAATGGCAACAGCTACATGTGTAGCTACTCTTGGTTGATGATTATATGAGAAACTCTGTGTACTCTTCTTCATGATCGAAAGTGCACCTTTTACTTCATAGAATCTTGCAAAGAACCTCAAACTTTGACTAGAGTATTAAATTTAGGTTTTGTCTAATGCGAACTAGTTATTTGACTGATTATATTATTTCAGATATGAACATTCAACTGGAAGAGAAGCTGTACTGGAAATGCTCCATGCTATCATAATGAAATTTCCTCGGAGTATTGTAGATGAGCAATCTCAGACAGTGTTTTTGCAGTTAGTTGTTTCTTTGGTGAATGATGATGACAGAAAAGTTCGTTCCATGACGGCCGCGGCAATTAAGTGTCTTATTGGTCATGTGAGCGCAAATCAGCTCTACTCTATTCTTGAGTATAGTCAAGTCTTGGTATATTGGTGAAAAGCAAAATCTATGGAGCACTGCAGCGCAGGTAAAGTTTGAACTTTGAGGGGATTGTTTTGAAGTATATTTGTATAGATATTCATTTTCACAGGCCTTCTCTTTGTATGTTTGGAGTTTCGCTTTTCATGCCTTATCTTTTTGTGTTGGGAGTTATGCTTTCATCAACATTCAGTCCTTGCATTTTTAATTTTGTAAATTATGGTCGTAAATAGAACATAAAATTCGTTGAAGTTGGTTTTCTTCCACAAAATATGGTTCTTGTATCTGTGTTATTGTGTTTTGGATGGATTAAGAGTCCAGTTGGAGATAATGCCGATTTGCCTGTTGATTCAGGTACTTGGGTCCTTGAATGTTATATGAAGAACAGTTCTTCACTTTTTTTGATACATGGGGCAATTCTTAGGTTTTTTTCATTTTTTATGTTAAAAATGAAAACATTAAATGATCGAATTTACTGAAATATAAGAGTAGGTAAAATATGGTGATCTTGGTCTATGCTAGTGAGCAAGTTCCTTAGTGTTTCCAGGAGTACCTATATGACCACGAAGATGTCTTTGGTAATTGTCTGTAATGCATCAGTAGTTAACTCTTTATGGCACGACTTATATTGATGTATCAGGCAAATCTTTATGTTGGAAACTTACAAATCTTTATGTTGGAAACTTACATTGGTCGGCTGGTGTATGATGTTCTGTTTAATTATAACTAAAGTAATGTTTATTAATTGATAATTATTCGTATGCTGTAGGTTGATTGCCGCTTTATCTAGAGATCTCCTGGAGGACTTCATACCGTAAGTTTTATGATACAGTTTTTCTTCGATTCAGAATTTTCCATTGCTTGCTTGATATATATGTCCGATTCTTATTGTCTTTGGCTCTGGTACAGTAGTTGGTGAAAAACTATGCCACTCTGTCATCTTATATGTTCCACTGAATTCCATGTTTTGATTCATGAGTGTTCATCTATATTATTTTTTCAATGTAGGTTCTCAGCCTTCTCAAATCAATTGAAGCAACACCCCTCTCAATAGCTACGCAATAAAATAGCCAACCAAAAATAAAAAAAAAAATATTAAAGTTTTATAATAAAAAAAGCAATCAAGGAGCGAGAAAACCGAGCTACGCGTAACAATTATCGAAATTAAAAGTCAACATGATATATATATATATATTCGGAAAAAATACATTTATTTATTAAATTTTAAATAAATAAATAATTTATATATTATATTCGGAGTTCTGATACGCAGTAAAATAGCCAACCAAAATAAAAAAATATTAAAATTTTATAATCAAAAAAGCAATCAAGGCGTGAGAAACAGAGCTACGCGTAACAATTATCAAAATTAAATGTTGATATATATATTCTGAAAATTATATTTAATTATTTATTTATAAATAAATAATAATTTGTATATTATAAATAATTTGTATATTATATTCAGAGTTCTGATGCGCAATAAAATAGCCAACAAAAATAAAAAATTATTAATATTTTATAATCAAAAAAGCAATCAAGCCGCGAGAAACCGAGCTACGCGTAACAATTATCGAAATTAAATGTCAACATGATATATATATATATTCGGAAAAAATACATTTATTTATTAAATTATAAATAAATAAATAATTTATATATTATATTCGGAGTTCTGATGCGCAATAAAATAGCCAACCAAAATAAAAAAATATTAATATTTTATAATCAAAAAAGCAATCAAGGCGTGAGAAACAGAGCTACGCGTAACAATTATCGAAATTAAATGTCAAAATGATATATATATATATATATATATTCGGAAAAAATACATTTATTTATTAAATTATAAATAAATAAATAATTTATATATTATATTCGGAGTTCTGATGCGCAGTAAAATAGCCAACCAAAATAAAAAAATATTAACATTTTATAATCAAAAAAGCAATCAAGGCGCGAGAAACCGAGCTATGCGTAACAATTATCGAAATTAAATGTCAACATGGTATATATATTCGAAAAAAATACATTTCTTTATTTATTTATAAATATAATATATATATCCAACAAAAATAAAAAAATATTAAAATTTTATAATCAAAAAAGCAATCAAGGCACGAGAAACCGAGCTACGCGTAACAATTATCGAAATTAAATGTCAACATGATATATATATTCTGAAAAAATATATTTAATTATTTATTTATAAATAAATAATAATTTGTATATGAGATTCGGAGTTCTGATGCGCAATAAAATAGCCAACCAAAATATTAATATTTTATAATCAAAAAAGCAATCAAGGCGCGAGAAACCGAGCTACGCGTAACAATTATCGAAATTAAATGTCAACATGATATATATATTCGGAAAAAATACATTTAATTATTTAATTATAAATAAATAAAAAATTTATATATTATATTCGGAGTTCTGATGCGCAATAAAATTGCCAACCAAAATAAAAAAGTATTAAAATTTTATAATCAAAAAAGCAATCAAGGCGTGAGAAACCGAGCTACGCGTAACAATTATCGAAATTAAATGTCAACATGATATATATATTCTGAAAAAATATATTTAATTATTTATTTATAAATAAATAATAATTTGTATATGAGATTCGGAGTTCTGATGCGCAATAAAATAGCCAACCAAAATAAAAAAAGTATTAAAATTTTATAATAAAAAAAGCAATCAAGGCGTGAGAAACAGAGCTACGCGTAACAATTATCGAAATTAAATGTCAACATGATATATATATTCTGAAAATTATATTAAATTATTTATTTATAAATAAATAATAATTTGTATATTATATTCGGATTTCTGATGCGCAATAAAATAGCCAACAAAAATAAAAAATTATTAATATTTTATAATCAAAAAAGAAATCAAGGCGCGAGAAACCGAGCTACGCGTAACAATTATCGAAATTAAATGTCATAATGATATATATATATTCGGAAAAAATACATTTATTTATTAAATTATAAATAAATAAATAATTTATATATTATATTCGGAGTTCTGATGCGCAAACGAATGAACTTGAATAAATACAACATAACTCTTGTAAGCTTATAAGAAAGATTGTGAATAACACAAAAAGGACAAAAATTTGTTGATGCACATAAAATTTCAAACACGCATGTTTGAGAGCCCAAACAAATGAACTTGCCAAAAAAAACGACACAATTCTTGAAGCTTATAAGAAAGATAGGGAATGACACAAAAAAGGACGAAAATTCGGTTATTCAGCAAAAACGTCAAAACAGGTGTTTTGGAGCACAAATGAATTAATTTGCCAGTAATACAATACAACTCTTGGAACTAATGAAGCTTGTGATTTGAAGACCTTTGATAGTTTTGGTAGTGATAGATGTAGTCGTAAAGTGATTGGTTTAGCTTTGCTTGATTGTCGAGGTGTTCCTTACTTAAGGTTCCCTCATTAGTTCCTTTTTTGAGCTTTTTTGATGTTTGCTTTGATTTTTTGTAACCGTCGAGAGTCCATTTTGGACTATCTCGACTAACTCTTGCTTTTGATTCTATGAAAGTTTCGGTTTCTTTTAAAAAAAAAACTCTTGGAAGCTTGGATTTGCCCAAAATACGACACAACTCTTGGAAGCTAAACAACTCGGGGCAGCTTAAAAAAAAACGCTCTTTTCTCTCTCCTCCTTGGTGATTTTTCTCTCTCCTATCTAGGGTTTTGTGCGCGACAATCAGCCGCCGTGCATGGATGCCGACTCCTCTAATCAGCATCGCCCGGTGGAGCAGCCACCGGGTACGTCCGTTATGTCGCCATGCGAGCCGGTGGCGCCGACTTTCGCCGTCAATATTCCGCCGGAAGTTGGCAATGCGCTTCTTCCTAGACGTGTTTTGATTTCTCAAGCGGTGCATCCATCGTCCGCTGCCGTTGAACAACCTAAAGATGGAATTTTGCAGGAGTTTCCATTGCCGAAGGAGTCTTTTCCTAATAGGATTCGTGAGAAGCCGATTGATGTAGGGGGAACGGGAAACTTGGACGGTAAGGAGACCAGGGAATCTTCTAAAAACGTGACTAATGATGCACCTAAGCCACAAAGTCGATCTTTCGTTCGTTTGTTTGATCATTCACTTGTGGGGAAACGTGATCTTTCTCCTAGGGCTGTTAGTAAATCTTTTGAAGATGATCCGATTTTTGCATTGGGGAATAGATTAACTGAACCAAAAAAGGCGTTTACGTATCAAGGGAAACCGGCGATTCGTTTCAACAAAACTGATTTTGATTGTTTTGCGCAACAATTTAAGTATGCTCTTGTTGGAAAATTTTCTCATGGACGTCCGTCACCGGAGGATTTACAGAATTGGTTTTTGAAGTTGGGATTACGCGGATCTTTTTCGCTTGGTGACATTGATGTTCGACATGTGTTTATTCAGATTACATTGGAGGATGATTCTACACGTTTGTGGTCGAGACAATCGTGGATGGTGCATGGTTTTCCTATGCGTGTTTTTAAGTGGTCTACAAGTTTTGATCCTAAGGCTGAATCTTCAGTGGTGCCGATTTGGGTTTCGTTGCCTCGGCTGCCAATCGTGATGCATCATAAGGAGGCGTTATTATTTCATTGATTTATGGGGATCGTCCAAAATATTGCACGGTGTGCCATCATGTGGGGCATAGTTTGGAGTCGTGCAATGTGGCCGGGAACAAAAAACCTCCCGGTAATCCACGTCGCCAGAGATCAAAATCGAGAGGTGGTGGGGGTCGAGTGATTGAGCGGAAAGGTGCAGTCCGCGGGCGAGAGGGGCTGGCGCGCGCGCCTGCGCATGCTGGTGCGCGCGAGACTGCGCAAGGGAGCGATGGCCCGGTGCTCGCGCCTGCAGGCCGCGATGGCCCGGCGAGCGCGCTACCAAGCGATAGCGCCCGCCAAGGGCAGCCTGCACTTGCGCGCAATTTGCGACCCGCGATGGGCGGGGCGATTGATGGCTCGGCAGCGGGGCCTTCATCTGTTGGTGGAGAGGTGGAGTTTTTGGGGGTTCAAGAGCAGGCACGTCTGGAGCATCTGGGGGCCGACGGGTCTGTCATAGGTCCGGTGTCGGTGGATGGGAATTTGGCACGTCTGGAGCATCCCCGGGCCGACGGGTCTGTCTTGGGTCCGGTGCCTTTGGATGGAGTTCAAGTTGGGATGGGTGATTCTAGAGCCGTCAATCAAGCTAAGGATTTGGCGCAAAGTGGTGGATTGGAGGATTTTGAAACTCCGGGGGTTGCTTCGGAGTTGGGTTCTTTAGAGTTTCAAAGAAAGGGTGCAAGGATTCGTCGAACTTATGAAAGGGCGAGGGATTCAGTTTTGTTTTCAAGTGGAGGTGGAGAACCTCAAGATACTCCTTCTGGAGAATTTGAGAATTCTGTGTTGCGGATTAGGCATGCAATTCAGGATTCAGATTCGGTATATATTAATGATGAACCTGAGTTGGATGACCAAGAACTTATGGCGCTTGATGTTGCGACAAGGATATATGAGCGTCATCAGTTGGCGAAAAGGCGATCTAGAATGATGTCTTCTGATAAAGAATCGGATCAATTGGAGGATGAGGAAGTGGAGAACATGGAAAGAGTGGACAAACAATCTTCTCGAATGACTGTGAGAAGAGGTAAGACCCCTATTTTTGGTTCTCAATGATTAAGACAATAATTTGGAATGTTAGAGGTGTTGGGAATGTATCCGCACAACATAAGATTTTGGCTTTGAGGCGTGATACAGCCGAAAGTTTTGGTACTTCTTGAACCGCTTATAGCGCCTGATTGGCGGTTCCCTCGTTTGTTTAATTTTTAGTCGATGTTGGTGAATGTTTCTAGAAAAATTTGGGTTCTGTTTGATGAGACGGTTAATATTGTGGTGTTGGAGGATCATCCTCAATTTTTGCATTGTTTAGTTTCGTGTGCTGATGTTGAGTTTCCTGTTCATATGACGTTTGTGTATGCTTCCACTACTCGTCGGGGGAGGGTGGAATTGTGGGAGGGTTTACGTGCTATTTGCACTCCGGATGCGTGGGCTGTTGGTGGTGATTTCAATACAGTGACTTCAGTGACGGAAAGGCGGGGACCGGGTCCTGTTCGTCTTCCGGAAATTGAGGATTTTTGTAATGTTTTAAATGAGACGGGGCTGTTTGACTTAGGTTTTTCGGGAGGTCCTTTCACATGGACTAATAAACGTGCATGGGGCAGGCTTGATCGTGTGGTGGTCAATAGTGGTTGGGTTGAGGCGTTTGAGATATCTTCGGTGACTCATCTTGCTAGGAAGCAATCTGACCATTGTCCTTTACTGTTTGAGTTTAATGTTCAAAATAGAAGGAGGAAATCTGGTTTTCAGTTTCAAAATATGTGGCTACGGCATTCTAACTTTATGACGATGTTAATGGGGAGTTGGAATCAGCCTACTAGGGCGTCGGGAATGAGAGGTTTATGGGAGAAATTGAAACGTTTGCAACCAAAGCTTAAATGGTGGAATTGGAACGTTTTTGGGGATGTTAAACTCAAAATTAAAGACATGGAAAAGAGGGTGAAATTAGCGGAGATGGCTTTTGATTCTGATCCCTTGGATGCGAACTTGGAGTCGTTGAATAGGTGTAATGCTGAATATACTCTTCGTGTTTCAATGGAAGAGGATATGTGGAAACAAAGGGCTGCTTGTAATTAGATGAAAGATGGTGAAAGAAATACTAAATTTTACCAATCTTGTGTGAAAAAAAGGAGGGCTAGGGGGCGCATACATAAAATCTTGGATGGTGATAGATTGTTATCCGATCAAGATGAGCTTATGGGGTCGGCTGCTCATTACTTTAAGAATTTTTTGGGGGGTGATGGTTCTCTTCTTCAACCGCATGATTTGGATTTTATACCTTCTTTGGTGATGGATGAAGAGAACAATATGCTTGCTTGCTGTCCTTCAATGGTAGAGGTTAAAGTAACTCTTGATGTTATGTCGCCGGATAGGTGGCGGGACCGGATGGTTTTACGGCGCGGTTCTTCCAAGTTTGCTAGGATGTCGTTAAGGGAGATGTTTATGGGGCTGTTCAAAGCTTTTTTGCTGGTCATGTTTTGCCAAAAAGCTTCTCGAATATTACCATTGTCCTTATTCCAAAAAAGGACAACCCGGAGAGATGGAGTGATTTTCGCCCTATTAGTCTTTGCACAACGTTCTATAAGCTTTGCTCAAAGATCCTCAATGATCGGTTGGCTGAGGTTTTGCCAAAGCTTATTTCCCCGAATCAAAGTGGATTCATCCGGAATAGAGCTATTGCGGATAATATTTTGTTGGCACAAGAGATGGTGCACTCTCTTAATGCTAAAACTTTGGGGCATAATTTGATGGTTAAATTAGATATGGAGAAAGCATATGATAAGGTCCGATGGGATTTTTTGCTGAATATGCTTACTAAATTTGGCTTTAGTGAGAGGTGGAGAAATTTGATCAAAACTTGCATATCCTCTAGTCATTTTTCGGTGCTTGTCAATGGGGAAACGACTGGTTATTTTCCTTCATTGCAAGGTTTGAGATAAGGGGATCCGATCTCGCCGGCACTTTTTGTTCTTGCGGCGGAATTTCTTTCCAGGGGTTTGGAGAGACTTATGGAGCAGCATCCCGAGATGGTTTTTGACACTAAGAAGAGGTTTAAGCTCTCACATTTGGCTTATGCTGATGATTGTATGGTTTTCTTGAAGGGGAATAAACGAAGTATGAAGCGGCTTTGCAATTTTTCGGAATTGTACTCGGCTGTTTTGGGGCAGAAAGTTAACCAACAAAAGAGTAAATTTGTGTTGAGTCGGAGGGCCTCCTCTTCGAGGAAGAGAATGATAAGTCGGGTGTCGGGTTTTACTTCAACTCAACTCCCGCTTACTTATTTAGGGGTACCTTTGCATGTTGGGCGTCGTTTGGCGTTGCATGTTGAGATCATCATTGAGAAGATTAGGGGTCATTTGAATGCATGGAACCATAGGTTTCTTTCTTCAAGGGGGCGTATCACCTTGATTAAATCGGTCCTTTGTTCAATACCGGTTTATTTTTTCTAAGTGATGGAGCCAACGAAATCTGTTGTTCAAAAGATTCATGGCATTTTGGCGAGGTTTCTATGGGGAGATTATGCAACGAGAAAGAGTTTTTATTGGGCGTCGTGGAAAAAGGTTTGTCGTCCTTTATGTGAAGGAGGATCGGGTTTTAGGTGGCTTGAGGATGTGGTGAGCTCTTTCTCAATCAAACTTTGGTGGTGGTTTCGGCAGCAAGATAGCCTTTGGGCGAGGTGTTTATTTGAATAATTGTAGAAGGGCATCTCCTTGGTTGGCTCGGCCTCTTCTCATAGTTCTTCTATTTGGAAGAGGCTTGTGAGAGGTAGGGAGATGGCGCACGGCCAAATTTTCTGGAATATTGGGCGCGGGAATGTTTCTTTTTGGTATGATCATTGGATTGGGAATGGTACTTTAGGATCTTTTGTGCAAGTCTCGGGGCCGGTAGACATTAAGGTATCTAATTTCTTGGTTGAGGGACAGTGGAATGTTTCGTTATTGAAAGAACGAGTGCCCCAGGGGCTTGTGAATGAAATCCTTCAAATTGTGCCGTGTGTGGAGGATGCGGATTGTGCAATTTGGAAACCCGCTGCTGATGGTGATTTTAGTACTAAATCAGGACCAACATTTGTTGATTCAAAGAAACCACCGAAAACGTGCAATGCATGTGTTAGAGACTAAACAAATGAATTTGCCCCAAATACGACACAAATCTTTGAAGCTTATAGGAAAGATTATGAATAACACAAAAAGGACCAACATTCGTTGATTCACCAAAAACCCCAAAAACGTACAATGCATGTTTTATAGTCTAGACGCATGGAATTGCCGAAAATACGACACAAATCTTGGAAGCTTATAGGAAAGATTGTGAATAACACAAAAAGGACTAACATTCGTTGATTCACCCAAAACACCATAAATGTGCAATGCATGTTTTAGAGCGTAAACCAATCAATTTTCCCAAAATACGACACAAATCTTTGAAGCATATAGGAAAGATTGTGAATAACAAAAAAAGGAACAACATTTGTTGATTCACCAAAAACCCCAAAAACGTACAATGCATGTTTATGAGCATAAACGAATGGATTTGCCCAAAATACGACACAACTCTTGGAAGCTAAAATAAGAAAAAACTCTTGGAAGCTAAAAAAAACGCTCTCTTCTCTCTCCTCCTTGGCGATTTTTCTCTCTCCTATCTAGGGTTTTGTGCGCGGCAATCAGCCGCCGTGCATGGAGGCCGACGCCTCCGATCAGCATCGCCCGGTGGAGCAGCCACCGGGCACGTCCATTATGCCGCCATGCGAGCCGGTGGCGCAGACTTCCGCCGTCAATATTCCGCCGGAAGTTGGCAATGCGCTTCTTCCTAGACGCTTTTTGATTTCTCAAGTGGTGCAGCCGTCGTCCGCTGCCGTTGAACAACCTAAAGATGGAATTTTGCCGGAGTTTCCATCTCTGAAGGAGTCTTTTCCTAGTAGGATTCGTGAGAAACCTATTGATGTTGGGGGATCGGGAGACTTGGACGGTAAGGACACTGGGGAATCCTCTAAAAACGTGAGTAAGGATGCATCTAAGCCACAAAGTCGATCTTTCGTTCGTTTGTTTGATCATTCTCTTGTCGGGAAACGTGATCTTTCTCCTAGGGCTGTTAGTAAATCTTTTGAAGATGATCCGATTTTTGCATTGGGGAATAGATTAACTGAACCAAAAAAGGCGTTTACGTATCAAGGGAAACCGGCGATTCGGTTCAACAAAAATGATTTTGATTGTTTTTCACAACAATAAGTATGCTCTTGTTGGAAAATTTTCACATGGACGGCCGTCACCGGAGAATTTACAGAATTGGTTTTTAAAGTTGGGACTACGGGGATCTTTTTCGCTTGGTGACATTGATGTCCGACATGTGTTTATTCAGATTACATTGGAGGATGATTCTACACGTTTGTGGTCGAGACAATCGTGGATGGTGCATGGTTTTCCTATGCGTGTTTTTAAATGGTCTACAAGTTTTGATCCTAAGGCTGAATCTTCAGTGGTGCCGATTTGGGTTTCGTTGCCTCGGCTGCCAATTGTGATGCATCATAAGGAGGCGTTATTTGATATTGTCTCATTGATTGGTAAACCATTAAGGATTGATGAATCGACGACCAAAGTTGTTCGTCCAAGTTGTGCTAGGGCTTGTGTTGAGATTGATCTTCTTGAATCTGAAGTTAAGGAAATTTACATTGATGGTCCGGAAGGGAGTTTTTGGCAAAAGGTGATTTATGGGGATCGTCCAAAATATTGCACGGTGTGCCATCATGTGGGGCATAGTTTGGAGTCATGCTATGTTGCCGGGAACAAAAAACCTCCGGGAAATCCACGTCGACGGAGATCAAAATCCATAGGTGGTGGGGGTCGAGTGGTTGAGCGGCAAGGTGGAGTACGTGGGCGAGAGGGGCTGGCGCAAGCTGGGCGCGGGGGCCCGGCGCGCGAGACTGTGCAAGGGAACGATGGCCCGGCGCGCGCGATAGCGCCCGGCATGGGCAGCCTGCGCTTGCGCGCAATTTGCGACCCGCGATGGGCGGGGCGTTAGATGGTTCGGCAGCGGGGCAGTCAACTGTTGGTGGTCAGGTGGAGGTTTTGGGAGTTCAAGAGCCGGCACGTCTGGAGCATCCCGGGGCCGAAGGGTCTGTCATGGGTCCGGTGCCGGTGGATGGGAATTTGGTACGTCTGGAGCATCCCGGGGCCGACGGGTCTGTCTTGGGTCCGGTGCCGTTGGATAAAGTACAAGTTGGGATGGGTGATTCTGGAGCCGTCAATCAAGCTAAGGATTTGGCGCAAAGTGGTGGGGATTTTGAAACTCCGGGGGCTGATTCGGAGTTGGGTTCATTAGAGTTTCAAAGAAAGGGGGAAAGGATTCGTCGAACTTATGAAAGGGCGAGGGATTCAGTTTTGTTTTCGAGTGGAGTTGTAGAAACTCAAGAGACTCCTTCTGGAGAATTTGAGAATTCAGTGTTGCGGATTAGGCATGCAATTCGGGATTCTGATTCGGATTATATTGATGATGAACCTGAGTTGGATGATCAAGAACTTATGGCGCTTGATGTTGCGGCAAGGATCTATGAGCGACATCAATTGGCTAAAAGGCGATCAAGAGTGATGTCTTCTGATAAAGAATCGGATCAATTTGAGGATGAGGATGTGGAGAACATGGACAAACGATCAAGAGTGGACAAACGATCTTCTCGAATGGCTGTGAGAAGAGGTAAGACCCCTGTTGTTCGTTCTCAATGATTAAGACAATAATTTAGAATGTTAGAGGTGTTGGAAATGTACCCGCACAACATAAGATTTTGGATTTGAGGCGTGAATTACAGCCGAAAGTTTTGGTTCTTCTTGAACCGCTTATAGCGCCTGATTGGCGGTTCCCTCGTTTGTTTAACTATCAATCGATGTTAGTGAATGTTTCTGGAAAAATTTGGGTTTTGTTCGATGAGACGGTTAATATTGTGGTGTTGGAGGATCATCCTCAATTTTTGCATTGTTTAGTTTTGTGTGCTGATGTTGAGTTTCTTGTTTATATGACGTTTGTGTATGCCTCCACTTCTCGTCGGGGGAGGGTGGAATTGTGGGAGGGTTTACGTGCTATTTGCACTCCGGATGCATGGGCTGTTGGTGGTGACTTTAATACAGTGACTTCAGTGACGGAGAGGCGGGGACGGGGTCCTGTTCGTCTTCCGGAAATTGAGGATTTTTGTAATGTTCTGAATGAGACGGGGCTGTTTGATTTAGGTTTTTCGGGAGGTCCTTTCACATGGACTAATAAACGTGCATGGGGCAGGCTTGATCGTGTGGTGGTCAATAGTGGTTGGGTTGAGGCGTTTGAGATATCTTCGGTGACTCATCTTGCTAGGAAGCAATCTGACCATTGCCCTTTACTTTTTGAGTTTAATGTTCAAAACAGAAGGAGGAAATCTGGCTTTAGGTTTCAAAATATGTGGCTACGACATGCTAACTTTATGACGATGTTAATGGAGAGTTGGAATCAGCCTACTAGGGCGTCGGGGATGAGAGGTTTATGGGAGAAATTGAAACGTTTGCAACAGAAGCTTAAATGGTGGAATTGGAACGTTTTTGGGGATGTTAAACTCAAAATTAAAGACATGGAAAGGAGGGTGAAATTAGCGGAGATGGCTTTTGATTCTGATCCTTCAGATGCGAATTTGGAATCGTTGAATAGGTGTAATGCTGAATATACTCTTCGTGTTTCAATGGAAGAGGATATGTGGAAACAAAGGGCTGCGTGTAATTGGATGAAAGATGGTGAAAGAAATACTAAATTTTACCAATCTTGTGTGAAAAAAAGGAGGGCTAGGGGGGGCGCACACATAAAATCATGGATGGTGATAGATTGTTATCTGATCAAGATGAGCTTATGGGGTCGGCTGCTCATTACTTTCAGAACTTTTTGGGGGGTGATGGTTCTCTTCTTCAACCGCATGATTTGGATTTTATACCTTCTTTGGTGACGGATGAAGAAAACAATATGCTTTCTTGTTGTCCTTCAATGGAAGAGGTTAAAACAACTCTTGATGCTATGTCGCCGGATAGTGTGGCGGGGCCGGATGGTTTTACGGCGCGGTTCTTCCAAGTTTGCTGGAATGTCGTTAAGGGAGATGTTTATGGGACTGTTCAAAGCTTTTTTGCTGGTCATGTTTTGCCAAAAAGCTTCTCAAATACTACCATTGTCCTTATTCAAAAAAAGGACAACCCCGAGAGATGGAGTGATTTCGACCCATTAGTCTATGCACGACGTTCTATAAGCTTTGCTCAAAAATCCTCAATGATCGGTTGGCTGAGGTTTTTCCAAAGCTTATTTCTCCGAATCAAAGTGGATTCATTCGGAATAGAGCTATTGCGGATAATATTTTGTTGGCACAAGAGATGGTGCACTCTCTTAATGCTAAAACTTTGGGGCATAATTTGATGGTTAAATTAGATATGGAGAAAGCATATGATAAGGTTCGAGGGGAATTTTTGCTGAATATGCTTACTAAATTTGGCTTTAGTGAGAGGTGGAGAAATTTGATCAAAACTTGCATATCCTCTAGTCATTTTTCGGTGCTTGTAAATGGGGAAACGGCTGGTTATTTTCCTTCATTGCAAGGTTTGAGACAAGGGGATCCTATCTCGCCGGCCCTATTTGTTCTTGCGGTAGAATTTCTTTCCAGGGGATTGGAGAGACTTATGGAGCAACATCCCGAGATGATTTTTGATACTAAGAAAAGGTTTAAGCTATCACATTTGGCTTATGCTGATGATTGTATGGTTTTCTTGAAGGGGAATAAACGAAGTGTGAAGCGGCTTTGCAATTTTTTGGAATTGTATTCGGCTGTTTCGGGGCAGAAAGTTAACCAGCAAAAGAGTAAGTTTGTTTTGAGTCGGAGGGCCTCTTCTTCGAGGAAGAGAATGATAAGTCGGGTTTCGGGTTTTACTTCAACTCAACTCCCGCTTATTTATTTAGGGGTACCTTTGCATGTTGGGCGTCGTTTGGCGATGCATTTTGAGATCATCATTGAGAAGATTAGGGGTCATTTGAATGCATGGAACCATAGGTTTCTTTCTTCAGGGGGGCGTATAACTTTGATTAAATCGGTCCTTTGTTCAATACCGGTTTATTTTTTCCAAGTGATAGAGCCTCCGAAATCTGTTGTTAAAAAGATTTATGGCATTTTGGCGAGGTTTCTATGGGGAGATTATGCAACGAGAAGGAGTTTTTATTGGGCGTCGTGGAAAAAGGTTTGCCGTCCTTTATGTGAAGGAGGATTGGGTTTTAGGTGGCTTGAGGATGTGGTGAGCTCTTTCTCAATCAAGCTTTGGTGGCGGTTTCGGCAGCAAGAAAGCCTTTGGGCGAGGTGTTTATTTGAATATTATTGTAGAAGAGCATCTCCTTGGTTGGCTCGGGCCTCTTCTCATAGTTCATCTATTTGGAAGAGGCTTGTGAGGGGTAGGGAGTTGGCGCAAGCCCAAATTTTCTGGATTATTGGGCGCGGGAATGTTTCTTTTTGGAATGATCATTGGATTGGGAATGGTACTTTAGGTTCTACTGTGCGAGTCTCGGGGCCGGTAGACATTAAGGTATCCAATTTCTTGGTTGAGGGACAATGGAATATTTCGTTATTGAAAGAACGAGTGCCTGAGGTGTTCGTGAATGAAATCCTTCAAATTGTGCCGTGTGTGGAGAATGCGGATTGTGCAATTTGGAAACCGGCTGCTGATGGTGCATTTAGTACTAAATCAGCGTGGGAGTTGGTGTCTGTGAAGCATGAAGAGATGGTGGGTGCTAGTTGGTTTTGGAACTCATTGGTGATGCCGCACATCTCTTTCTTTTGGTGGAAACTTGTTAATGGCTGGATTCCTACGGATCAGCTTATGCAAGTTAAGGGGGTGGAGCTCGCTTCTAAATGTCAATGTTGTAGGAGTGTGGAGACTTTAGAACATATGGTGTGGTCTGGGGAGATTGCAAAACAGGTTTGGAACTATTTCTTTAACCTTTTTAAGGTTAATAGCGGAGTGGTGGGTTCGTTGAATGAGGCACGGGTTTTGTGGATTGATGGGGTGAAGCCGGGGCATGTTCGTGGCCTTATTCCAATTCTGATCGGTTGGTTTCTTTGGGCTGCTCGGAATGACTCTAAGTATCGTGACATCCAAATGGTGCCGGGAAGGATTATTTTCAGAATCTTTCGGTACTTGGAGACGTGTAGGTTGGCTGGGATTCGGCTGAATTGGGTTGGAGCTTGGGAGGTTGGTCGAAGGTTTCATTTTCAGAATTTGGGGCCGTAGGGCCGAGACGTTCGTGTTGTGCATTGGTGTCCTCCACCTTTGCATGGTTTCAAGTTGAACACGGACGGCTGTTCCAGGGGTAATCCGGGTGAATCGGCTTGTGGAGGCGTCTTAAGGGATGATCAAGGGAACATTATTTCGGGCTTCATTTTTTTGTTGGGACTGCAACAAATATGGAAGCGGAATTACGGGGGCTTCTACGTGGATTAGAGCTTTGTTGGGAGCATGGAATTCACACTCTTTTAGTGGAATTGGATGCTCAATCGGTGATTGCATTGGTGAAGTCCAGGAGAGCGGGTTTTTGGAAATATGCAAGGTTTATTCAAAGGATTCGTCAATTGATTTCAGCTATGGATGTTTCGTTAACTCATATTTTTCGTGAAGGTAATGCCGTGGCAAACTGGCAAACGAGGCGTGTGATTTGAAGACAAATTCGTTTTTTACTATTTGTAGTCGTAAAGCTAGAGGTCTTGCATTATTAGATAGTCGTGGAGTTCCTTATATTAGATTTCCTAAGTAGCATTGTTGTTTTTTTTTTAGCTTGTAGTTTGCTTTAGTAGCTTAGTTGGCTTTTTGGTTTGATGAGCTAAGAGTGCATCCGTTTTTGGCACTCTTAAACATTGTATTTTTTTCGAGGTTTTATATGAAGGGTTCCTTTTTGAAAGAAAAAAAAAAAAAAAAAAACTCTTGGAAGCTTATAGAAAAGATTGTGAATAAGCCAAAAAGGACCAACATTCGTTGATTCACCAAAAACACAAAAAACATACATTGCATGTTTCAGAGCATAAACGAATGAATTTCCCCAAAACACGATTGTGAATAACACGAAAAGGACCAACATTCGTTGATTGACAAAAAACACCAAAAACGTAATCGCCCAAAATACGACACAACTCTTGGAAGCTTATAGGAAAGATAGTGAATAACACAAAAAGAAACAACATTCGTTAATTTACCAAAAAAAACCAAAAACGTACAATGCATGTTTTAGAGCCTAAACGAATGGATTTGTCCAAAATACGACACAACTGTTGGAAGCTTATAGGAAAGATTGTGAATAACACAAAAAGTACCAACATTGGTTGATTCACCAAAAACGTAGAATGCATGTTTTAGAGCCTAAACGAATCGATTTGCCCAAAATAAGACACAACTCTTAATAGTTTATAGGAAAGATTGTGAATAACACAAAAATGACCAACATCCGTTGATTCACCAAAAACACCAAAAACGTGCAATGCATGTTTTAGAGCCTAAACGAATGAATTTTCCCAAAGTAAGACACAACTTTTTGAAGCTTATTAGAAAGATTGTGAATAACACAAAACGGACCAACATTCGTTGATTTACCAAAAACCCCAAAAACGTACAATGCATGTTTTAGAGCCTAAACGAATGGATTTGCCCAAAATACGACACAACTCTTAAAGCTTATAGGAAAGATTGTGAATAACACATGATGTGAGGTATTTTCGTCTGGATACGTGTCCGCTCTCCAACACTCCACGTCAGACTGCTTTAGTTCCTGCTGGATGCTTAAGCAGCTTTTGAGTTCAGAACCTGCACTCAACACCACACGTAAACTAAGTCGGTGCCTCCTTCGGTGAAGGCACTCCGACGCTCAAGTCAGATATGTCGGAAGGTGTATTGTCGTCGGAGACAATAGCTCGAACAAATAGCTCGAAATATGCCCAAATAGGTCGAATTTAGGCTCAATAGGTCGAATTAGCACACCTCGAAATGGTATTGAGAACCGTGATGAGAAAACCCGAATAGATCGAATTACTCTCAAATAGCTCGAAATACACTCTATATAGATCGAACAAGAGCTATTGCAATATAGCTCGAATTATTGCTCTATAGCTCGAATTCGATGTATATAGCTCGAAATTAGATGCTAGAAAATAAAAACGTCCCTTAGAATGAGGCATGGGACCCCCTTATATAGTAATAAGAGTCCTTATTCAGCTAGAAGTGCAATCCAAGTAGAACTATGACTCAAAATAGGTCGAATTAGAGCTATTTTGTTATAGCTCGAATTGGGCTTCAAATAGGTCGAATTGGGCCAAATAGGTCGAATTTGGCCAAATAGGCCGAAATAGGCCAAATAGGTCGAATTCCGACCTATTCTTCAGCTTTGCGCAGTCTCACCGTTTTTGTTATATCTCCTTCTATGGACCTCGGAATCTAGATCCTCTTTTTGATTTGGAAACTAGACTCAAGAGGTTTTCTAGGAATATACAATTCATCAAATTCGGAGTTGAATTGATAGCTCGAATGTACTAGTCGAAATACAGCTCCAGGCTCTTGACTTTCGACTTATTCTCCAGCTTTGCGCAACCTCACCGTTTTTGCTATATCCCCTTCTCTGGACCTCGGAATCTTGATCCGCTTGTTGATCTAAAAACTAGACTTGAGAGGCTTTCCAGGCATATACAATTCATCGAATTCGGACGTGAATTGATAGCTCGAATTCACTAGTCGAAATCCAGCTCGGGATTGACTCTCCAAAACCTCTCCCCCTGTGAATGATGAATATGACTCATTTATATACTACTTAGAGTCCTTCATTAGCTAGAAGTACATTCCAAGTAGGATTATAAGTTCTCCTCCCTTTTATATACCACTTAGAGTCCTTCCTTAACTAGAAGTCCATTCCAAGTAGAATTATAAGTTGACTTGGGCCCTGAATAACTCTAAATTGGGCCTGCACAGGCCTAATTTTGAGTTTTGCTTTGAATTGTAATTTTGCATTAAAAAATAATGGTGCTGACGTGGCATAATAATCTCGAAATATGCTCAGATATTATATCGAATATTATGACGTGGCAGTACCAAAATATGGTACATCAGTATGTTTTCAAAATATATATATCATGTTGACATTTTATTTCGATAATTGTTACGCGTAGCTCGGTTTCTTGCTCCTTTATAGCTTTTTTGATAATAAAATTTTAATACTTTTTTTTATTTTGGTTGGCTATTTTATTGCGCATCAGACCTCTGAAGTTAATCGTGCTTGGGCGAGAGTAGTACAAAGATGGGTGATCCCTTGGGAAGTCCTCGTGGTGCACCCCTTTTTGCCTTCTCGTTATTATTTTTGTCCAAAAAATTATGAATTCCTCTTGAATATTGCATTTTCTTTCTTAATTTTGAGAATATAATATATAAATTTAAATAAATATATTTTTTCGGAATATATATATATACATATATATATATATATATATATCATATTGACATTTAATTTCGATAATTGTTACGCGTAGCTCAGTTTCTCGCGCCTTGATTGCTTTTTTTATTATAAAATTTTAATTTTTTTTATTTTGGTTGGCTATTTTATTGCGCATCAGAACTCCGAATATAATATATAAATTATTTACATATTTATAAATAAATAAATAAATGTATTTTTTCCGAATATATATATCATGTTGACATTTAATTTCGATAATTGTTAGGCGTAGCTCGGTTTCTCGCGCCTTTATAGCTTTTTTGATAATAAAATTTTAATATTTTTTTATTTTGGTTGGCTATTTTATTGCGCATCAGAACTCTGAAGTTAAACGTGCTTGGGCGAGAGTAGTACTAAGATGGGTGACCCCTTGGGAAGTCCTCGTGTTGCACCACTTTTTGCCTTCTCGTTCTTATTTTTGTCAAAAAAAATTATGAATTCCTCTTGAATATAGCATTTTTGTTCTTAATTTTGAGAATATAATATATAAATTATTTATTTATTTATAAATAAATAAATAAGTGTATTTTTTCCGAATATATATATCATGTTGAAATTTAATTTTGATAATTGTTACGCGTAGCTCGGTTTCTTGGGCCTCGATTGCTTTTTTTATTATAAAATTTTAATATTTTATTATTTTGGTTGGCTATTTTATTGCTCATCAGAACTTCGAATATAATATATAAATTATTTATTTATTTATAAATAAATAAATAAATGTACTTTTTCTTACGCGTAGCTCGTTTCTCGCGCCTTGACTTCTTTTTTGATTATAAATTTTAATATTTTTTTATTTTGGTTGGCTATTTTATTGCGTATCAGAACTCCGAATATAATATATAAATTATTTATTTATATATAAATACATAAATAAATGTATTTTTTTCGATTATATATATCATGTTGACATTTAATTTCGATAATTGTTACGCGTAGCTCGGTTTTCTCGCTCCTTGGTTGCTTTTTTTATTATAAAATTTTAATTTTTTTTTATTTCTGGTTGGCTATTTCATTGCGCATCAGAACTCCGAAGTTAAGCGTGCTTGGGCGAGAGTAATACTAAGATGGGTGACCTCTTGGGAAGTCCTCGTGTTGCACCCCTTTTTGCCTTCTCGTTCTTATTTCTGTCAAAAACAATTATGAATTCCTTTTGAATGTTGCATTTTTGTTCTTAATTTTGACAATATAATATATAAATTATTTATTTATTTATAAATAAATAAATGAGTGTATTTTTTCCGAATATATATATCATGTTGAAATTTAATTTCGATAATTGTTACGCGTAGCTCGGTTTCTCGCGCCTTGATTGCTTTTTTTATTATAAAATTTTCATATTCTTTTCTTTTGGTTGGCTATTTTATTGCTCATTAGAACTTCGAATATAATATATACATTATTTATTTATATATAAATAAATAATTAAATGTATTTTTTCTTATGCGTAGCTCGTTTGACGCGCCTTGATTTCTTTTTTGATTATAAATTTTAATATTTTTTTATTTTGGTTGGCTATTTTATTTCGTATCAGAACTCCGAATATAATATATAAATTATTTATTTATTTATAAATACATAAATAAATGTATTTTTTTTATTATACATATCATGTTGACATTTAATTTCGATAATTGTTACGCGTAGCTCGGTTTTCACGCTCCTTGATTGCTTTTTTATTATAAAATTTTAATATTTTTTTTTATTCTTGGTTAGCTATTTTATTGCGCATCAGAACTCCGAAGGTAAGCGTGCTTGGCGAGAGTAGTACTAAGATGGGTGACCCCTTGGGAAGTCCTCGTGTTGCACCCCTTTTTGCCTTCTCGTACTTATTTTTGTCAAAAACAATTATGAATTCCTCTTGAATATTGCATTTTCATTCTTAATTTTGAGAATATAATATATAAATTATTTATTTATTTATAAATAAATAAATAAATGTAAATTTTCTGAATATATATATCATGTTGATATTTAATTTCGATAATTGTTACGCGTAGCTCGGTTTCTCGCGCCTTGATTTGATAATGAAATTTTAATATTATTTTTATTTTGGTTGGCTATTTTATTGCGCATCAGAACCCCGAATATAACATATAAATTATTGATTTATTTATTTAGAAATAAATAAATAAATAAATGTATTTTTTCCGAATATATATATCATGTTGACATTTAATTTTGATAATTATTACGCGTAGCTCGGTTTCTCGCGCCTTGATTGTTTTTTTAATTATAAAATTTTAATATTTTTTTATTTTGGTTGGCTATTTTATTGCACATCAAAACTCCGAATATAATATATAAATTATTAATATATTTATAAATAAATAAAGAAATGTATTTTTTCCGAATATATATACCATGTTGACATTTAATTTCGATAATTGTTACGCGTAGCTCGGTTTCTCGCGCCTTGATTGCTTTTTTGATTATAAAATTTTAATATTTTTTTATTTTGGTTGGCTATTTTATTGCGCATCAGAGCTCTGAATATAATATATAAATTATTTATTTATTGATAATTTAATAAATAAATGTATTTTTTCCGAATATATATATATATATAGCATGTTGACATTTAATTTCGATAATTGTTACGCGTAGCTCGGTTTCTCGCGCCTTGATTGCTTTTTTGATTATAAAATATTAATAATTTTTTATTTTTGTTGGCTATTTTATTGCGCATCAGAACTCCGAATATAATATACAAATTATTATTTATTTATAAATAAATAATTAAATATAATTTCAGAATATATATATCATGTTGACATTTAATTTCGATAGTTGTTACGCGTAGCTCTGTTTCTCACGCCTTGATTGCTTTTTTTATTATAAAATTTTAATATTTTTTTATTTTGGTTGGCTATTTTATTGCGCATCAGAACTCCGAATATAATATATAAATTATTTATTAATTTATAACTTAATAAATAAATGTATTTTTTCCGAATATATATATATATATATATATATATCATGTTGACATTTAATTTCGATAATTGTTACGCGTAGCTCGGTTTCTCGCGCCTTGATTGCTTTTTTGATTATAAAATATTAATAATTTTTTTTTTGTTGGCTATTTTATTGCGCATCAGAACTCCGAATATAATATACAAATTATTATTTATTTATAAATAAATAATTTAATATAATTTTCAGAATATATATATCATGTTGACATTTAATTTCGATAATTGTTACGCGTAGCTCTGTTTCTCACGCCTTGATTGCTTTTTTGATTATAAAATTTTAATATTTTTTTATTTTGGTTGGCTATTTTATTGCGCATCAGAACTCCGAATATAAATATAAATTTTTTATTTATTTATAATTAAATAATTAAATGTATTTTTTCTGAATATATATATCATGTTGACATTTAATTTCGATAATTGTTACGCGTAGCTCGGTTTCTCGCGCCTTGATTGCTTTTTTGATTATAAAATTTTAATATTTTTTTATTTTGGTTGGCTGTTTTACTGCGCATCAAGAATATAATATATAAATTATATTTATAAATAAATAAAGAAATGTATTTTTTCCGAATATATATACCATGTAGATATTTAATTTCGATAATTGTTACGCGTAGCTCGGTTTCTCGCGCCTTGATTGCTTTTTAGATTATAAAATTTTAATATTTTTTTATTTTGGTTGGCTATTTTACTGCGCCTCAAGAATATAATATATAAATTATATTTATAAATAAATAAAGAAATGTATTTTTTCCGAATACATATACCATGTTGACATTTAATTTCGATAATTGTTACGCGTAGCTCGGATTCTCGCGCCTTGATTGCTTTTTTGATTATAAAATTTTAATATTTTTTTATTTTGGTTGGCTATTTTATTGCGCATCAGAACTACGAATATAATATATAAATTATTTATTTATTTATAATTTAATAATTAAATGTATTTTTTCCGAATATATATATCATTTTGACATTTAATTTCGATAATTGTTCCGCGTAGCTCGGTTTCTCGCGCCTTGATTGCTTTTTTGATTATAAAATATTAATAATTTTTTATTTTTGTTTGCTATTTTATTGCGCATCAGAACTCCGAATATAATATATAAATTATTTATTAATTTATAACTTAATAAATAAATGTATTTTTTCCGAATATATATATATATATCATGTTGACATTTAATTTCGATAATTGTTACGCGTAGCTCGGTTTCTCGGGCCTTGATTGCTTTTTTGATTATAAAATATTAATAATTTTTTTTTTGTTGGCTATTTTGTTGCGCATCAGAACTCCGAATATAATATACAAATTATTATTTATTTATAAATAAATAATTTAATATAATTTTCAGAATATAATATATAAATTATATAAATTATATAATTTACTGCGCATCAAAAATATAATATATAAATTATATTTATAAATAAATAAAGAAATGTATTTTTTCCGAATATATATACCATGTAGATATTTAATTTCGATAATTGTTACGCGTAGCTCGGTTTCTCGCGCCTTGATTGCTTTTTTGATTATAAAATTTTAATATTTTTTTATTTTTGTTGGCTATTTTACTGCGCCTCAAGAATATAATATATAAATTATATTTATAAATAAATAAAGAAATGTATTTTTTCCGAATATATATACCATGTTGACATTTAATTTCGATAATTGTTACGCGTAGCTCGGATTCTCGCGCCTTGATTGCTTTTTTGATTATAAAATTTTAATATTTTTTTATTTTGGTTGGATATTTTATTGCGCATCAGAACTACGAATATAATATATAAATTATTTATTTATTTATAATTTAATAATTAAATGTATTTTTTCCGAATATATATATCATTTTGACATTTAATTTCGATAATTGTTACGCGTAGCTCGGTTTCTCGCGCCTTGATTGCTTTTTTGATTATAAAATATTAATAATTTTTTATTTTTGTTGGCTATTTTATTGCGCATCAGAACTCCGAATATAATATACAAATTATTATTTATTTATAAATAAATAATTAAATATAGTTTTCAGAATATATATATCATGTTGACATTTAATTTCGATAATTGTTATGCGTAGCTCTGTTTCTCACGCCTTGATTACTTTTTTGATTATAAAATTTTAATACTTTTTTATTTTGGTTGGCTATTTTATTGTGCATCAGAACTCCGAATATAATATATAAATTTTTTATTTATTTATAATTAAATAATTAAATGTATTTTTTCCGAATATATATCAAGTTGACATTTAATTTCGATAATTGTTACGCGTAGCTCGGTTTCTCGCGCCTTGATTGCTTTTTTGATTATAAAATTTTAATATTTTTTTATTTTTGTTGGCTATTTTACTGCGCCTCAAGAATATAATATATAAATTATATTTATAAATAAATAAAGAAATGTATTTTTTCCGAATATATATACCATGTTGACATTTAATTTCGATAATTGTTACGCGTAGCTCGGATTCTCGCGCCTTGATTGCTTTTTTGATTATAAAATTTTAATATTTTTTTATTTTGGTTGGATATTTTATTGCGCATCAGAACTACGAATATAATATATAAATTATTTATTTATTTATAATTTAATAATTAAATGTATTTTTTCCGAATATATATATCATTTTGACATTTAATTTCGATAATTGTTACGCGTAGCTCGGTTTCTCGCGCCTTGATTGCTTTTTTGATTATAAAATATTAATAATTTTTTATTTTTGTTGGCTATTTTATTGCGCATCAGAACTCCGAATATAATATACAAATTATTATTTATTTATAAATAAATAATTAAATATAGTTTTCAGAATATATATATCATGTTGACATTTAATTTCGATAATTGTTACGCGTAGCTCTGTTTCTCACGCCTTGATTACTTTTTTGATTATAAAATTTTAATACTTTTTTATTTTGGTTGGCTATTTTATTGTGCATCAGAACTCCGAATATAATATATAAATTTTTTATTTATTTATAATTAAATAATTAAATGTATTTTTTCCGAATATATATCAAGTTGACATTTAATTTCGATAATTGTTACGCGTAGCTCGGTTTCTCGCGCCTTGATTGCTTTTTTGATTATAAAATTTTAATATTTTTTTATTTTGGTTGGCTATTTTATTGCGCATCAGAACTCCGAATCTAATATACAAATTATTATTTATTTATAAATAAAAATTAAATATATTTTTCAGAATATATATAACATGTTGACATTTATTTCGAGAATTGTTACGCGTAGCTCGGTTTCTCGTGCCTTGATTGCTTTTTTGATTATAAAATTTTAATATTTTTTTATTTTGGTTGGCTATTTTACTGCGCATCAAGAATATAATATATAAATTATATTTATAAATAAATAAAGAAATGTATTTTTTCCGAATATATATACCATGTTGACATTTAATTTCGATAATTGTTACGCGTAGCTCGGTTTCTCGCGCCTTGATTGCTTTTTTGATTATAAAATTTTAATATTTTTTTTATTTTGGTTGGCTATTTTATTGCCCATCAGAGCTCCGAATATAATATATAAATTATTTATTTATTTATAATTTAATACATAAATGTATTTTTTCCAAATATATATATATATATATATATATGTATATATATATATAATATATATATATATCATGTTGACATTTAATTTCGATAATTGTTACGCGTAGCTCGGTTTCTCGCGCCTTGATTGCTTTTTTGATTATAAAATATTAATAATTTTTTATTTTTGTTGGCTATTTTATTGCGCATCAGAACTCCGAATATAATATACAAATTATTATTTATTTATAAATAAATAATTAAATATACTTTTCAGAATATATATATATCATTTGACATTTAATTTCGATAATTGTTACGCGTAGCTCTGTTTCTCACGCCTTGATTGCTTTTTTGATTATAAAATTTTAATATTTTTTTATTTTGGTTGGCTATTTTATTGCGCATCAGAACTCCGAATATAATATATAATTTTTTTTATTTATAAATAAATAAAGAAATGTATTTTTTCCGAATATATATACCATGTTGACATTTAATTTCGATAATTGTTACGCGTAGCTCGGATTCTCGCGCCTTGATTGCTTTTTTGATTATAAAATTTTAATATTTTTTTAATTTGGTTGGCTATTTTATTGCGCATCAGAACTACGAATATAATATATAAATTATTTATTTGTTTATAATTTAATAATTAAATGTATTTTTTCCGAATATATATACCATGTTGACATTTAATTTCGATAATTGTTACGCGTAGCTCGGTTTCTCGCGCCTTGATTGCTTTTTTGATTATAAAATATTAATAATTTTTTATTTTTGTTGGCTATTTTATTGCGCAATAGAACTCCGAATATAATATACAAATTATTATTTATTTATAAATAAATAATTAAATATAATTTTCAGAATATATATATCATGTTGACATTTAATTTCGATAATTGTTACGCGTAGCTCTGTTTCTGACGCCTTGATTGCTTTTTTGATTATAAAATTTTAATACTTTTTTATTTTGGTCGGCTATTTTATTGCGCATCAGAACTCCGAATATAATATATAAATTTTTTATTTATTTATAACTAAATAATTAAATGTACTTTTTCCGAATATATATATCATGTTGACATTTAATTTTGATAATTGTTACGCGTAGCTCGGTTTCTCGCGCCTTGATTGCTTTTTTGATTATAAAATTTTAATATTTTTTTATTTTGGTTGGCTATTTTATTGAGCATCAGAACTCCGAATCTAATATACAAATTATTATTTATTTATAAATAAATAATTAATTATATTTTTTCAGAATATATATATCATGTTGACATTTAATTTCGAAAATTGTTACGCGTAGCTCGGTTTCTCGTGCCTTGATTGCTTTTTTGATTATAAAATTTTAATATTTTTTCATTTTGGTTGGCTATTTTACTGCGCATCAAGTATATAATATATAAATTATATTTATAAATAAATAAAGAAATGTATTTTTTTCCGAATATATATACCATGTTGACATTTAATTTCGATAATTGTTACGCGTAGCTCTGTTTCTCACGCCTTGATTGCTTTTTTGATTATAAAATTTTAATATTTTTTTATTTTGGTTGGCCATTTTATTGCGCATCAGAACTCCGAATATAATATATAAATTTTTTTTTATTGATAAATAAATAAAGAAATGTATTTTTTCCGAATATATATACCATGTTGACATTTAATTTCGATAATTGTTACGCGTAGCTCGGATTCTCGCGCCTTGATTGCTTTTCTGATTATAAAGTTTTAATATTTCTTTTTATTTTGGTTGGCTATTTTATTGCGCATCAGAACTCTGAATATAATATATAAATTATTTATTTATTTTCAATTTAATAAATAAATGTATTTTTTCCGAATATATATATATATATATATATATATATATATATATATATATATATATATATATATATCATGTTGACATTTAATTTCGATAATTGTTACGCGTAGCTCGGTTTCTCGCGCCTTGATTGTTTTTTTAATTATAAAATATTAATATTTTTTTTATTTTTGTTGGCTATTTTATTGCGCATCTGAACTCCGAATATAATATACAAATTATATTTATTTATAAATAAATAATTAAATATAATTTTCAGAATATATATAACATGTTGACATTTAATTTCGATAATTGTTACGCGTAGCTCGGTTTCTCACGCCTTGATTGCTTTTTTTATTATAAATATTTAATATTTTTTTATTTTGGTTGGCTATTTTATTGCGCATCAGAACTCCGAATATAATATATAAATTTTTTATTTATTTATAATTATATAAATAAATATATTTTTTCCGAATATATATATATCATGTTGACATTTAATTTCGATAATTGTTACGCGTGGCTCTGTTTTCTCACTTCTTGATTGCTTTTTTGATTATAAAATATTAATATTTTTTTTCTTTTGGTTGGCTATTTTATTGCGCATGAGAACTCCGAATATAATATACAAATTATTATTTATTTATAAATAAATAATTAAATATATTTTTTCAGAATATATATATCATGTTAACATTTAATTTCAATAATTGTTACGCGTAGCTCGGTTTCTCGCGCCTTGATTGCTTTTTTGATTATAAAGTTTTAATATATTTTTTTTTATTTTGGTTTGCTATTTTTTTGCGCATCAGAACTCTGAATATAATATATAAATTATTTATTTATTTATAATTTAATAAATAAATGTATTTTTTCCGAATATATATATATATATATATATATATATATATATATATATATCATGTTGACATTTAATTTCGATAATTGTTACGCGTAGCTTGGTTTCTCGCGCAATGATTGCTTTTTTGATTATAAGATTTTAATATTTTTTTTATTTTGGTTGGCTATTTTATTGCGCATCAAAACTTCGAATATAATATACAAATTATTATTTATTTATAAATAAATAATTAAATATATTTTTCAGAATATATATATCATGTTGACATTTAATTTCGATAATAAATAAATGTATTTTTTCCGAATATATATATCATGTTGACATTTAATTTTGATAATTGTTACGCGTAACTCGGTTTCTCGCGCCTTGATTGCTTTTTTTATTATAAAATTTTCATATTCTTTTCTTTTGGTTGGCTATTTTATTGCTCATCAGAACTCCGAATCTAATATACAAATTATTATTTATTTATAAATAAATAATTAAATATATTTTTTCAGAACATATATATCATGTTGATATTTAATTTCTATAATTGTTACACGTAGCTCGGTTTCTCGTGCCTTGATTGCTTTTTTGATTATAAAATTTTAATACTTTTTTATTTTGGTTAGCTATTTTACTGCGCATCAAGAATATAATATATAAATTATATTTATAAATAAATAAAGAAATATATTTTTTCCGAATTTATATACCATGTTGACATTTAATTTCGATAATTGTTACGCGTAGCTCGGTTTCTCGCTCCCTGATTGCTTTTTTGATTATAAAATTTTAATATTTTTTTATTTTGGTTGGCTATTTTATTGCGCATCAGAACTACGAATATAATATAAAAATTATTTATTTAACAAATTATTATTTATTTATAAATAAATAATTTACTATAATTTTCAGAATATATATATCATGTTGACATTTAATTTCGATAATTGTTACGCGTAGCTCTGTTTCTCACGCCTTGATTACTTTTTTGATTATAAAATTTTAATACTTTTTTATGTTGGTTGGCTATTTTATTGCGCATCAGAACTCCGAATATAATATATAAATTTTTTATTTATTTTTAATTAAATAATTAAATGTATTTTTTCCGAATATATATATCATGTTGACATTTAATTTCGATAATTGTTACGCGTAGCTCAGTTTCACCCGTCTTGGTTGCTTTTTTTATTATAAAACTTTAATATTTTTTTATTTTGGTTGGCTATTTTATTGCGCATCAGAAATCCGAATATAATTTACAAATTATTATTTATTTATAAATAAATAATTAAATATATTTTTTCAGAATATATATATCATGTTAACATTTAATTTCGATAATTGTTACGCGTAGCTCGGATTCTCGCGCCTTGATTGCTTTTCTGATTATAAAGTTTTAATATTTCTTTTTATTTTGGTTGGCTATTTTATTGCGCATCAGAACTCTGAATATAATATATAAATTATTTATTTATTTACAATTTAATAAATAAATGTATTTTTTCCGAATATATATATATATATATATATATATATATATATATATATATATATATATATATATATATATATATATATATCATGTTGACATTTAATTTCGATAATTGTTACGCGTAGCTCGGTTTCTCGCGCCTTGATTGTTTTTTTTATTATAAAATATTAATATTTTTTTATTTTTGTTGGCTATTTTATTGCGCATCTGAACTCCGAATATAATATACAAATTATATTTATTTATAAATAAATAATTAAATATAATTTTCAGAATATATATAACATGTTGACATTTAATTTCGATAATTGTTACGCGTAGCTCGGTTTCTCACGCCTTGATTGCTTTTTTGATTATAAATATTTAATATTTTTTTATTTTGGTTGGCTATTTTATTGCGCATCAGAACTCCGAATATAATATATAAATTTTTTATTTATTTATAATTATATAAATAAATATATTTTTTCCGAATATATATATATCATGTTGACATTTAATTTCGATAATTGTTACGCGTGGCTCTGTTTTCTCACTTCTTGATTGCTTTTTTGATTATAAAATATTAATATTTTTTTTCTTTTGGTTGGCTCTTTTATTGCGCATGAGAACTCCGAATATAATATACAAATTATTATTTATTTATAAATAAATAATTAAATATATTTTTTCAGAATATATATATCATGTTAACATTTAATTTCGATAATTGTTACGCGTAGCTCGGTTTCTCGCGCCTTGATTGCTTTTTTGATTATAAAGTTTTAATATATTTTTTTTTATTTTGGTTTGCTATTTTTTTGCGCATCAGAACTCTGAATATAATATATAAATTATTTATTTATTTATAATTTAATAAATAAATGTATTTTTTCCGAATATATATATATATATATCATGTTGACATTTAATTTCGATAATTGTTACGCGTAGCTTGGTTTCTCGCGCAATGATTGCTTTTTTGATTATAAGATTTTAATATTTTTTTTTATTTTTGTTGGCTATTTTATT
The DNA here is from genome assembly GCA_946800315.1 of Misopates orontium. Classification (NCBI taxonomy): domain Eukaryota; kingdom Viridiplantae; phylum Streptophyta; class Magnoliopsida; order Lamiales; family Plantaginaceae; genus Misopates; species Misopates orontium. The sequence goes on along the minus strand of OX326953.1, from coordinate 32,949,593 downwards.
GCGCATCAAAACTCCGAATATAATATACAAATTATTATTTATTTATAAATAAATAATTAAATATATTTTTCAGAATATATATATCATGTTGACATTTAATTTCGATAATAAATAAATGTATTTTTTCCGAATATATATATCATGTTGACATTTAATTTTGATAATTGTTACGCGTAGCTCGGTTTCTCGCGCCTTGATTGCTTTTTTTTATTATAAAATTTTAATATTCTTTTCTTTTGGTTGGCTATTTTATTGCTCATCAGAACTCCGAATCTAATATACAAATTATTATTTATTTATAAATAAATAATTAAATATATTTTTTCAGAATATATATATCATGTTGATATTTAATTTCGATAATTGTTACGCGTAGCTCGGTTTCTCGTGCCTTGATTGCTTTTTTGATTATAAAATTTTAATACTTTTTTATTTTGGTTAGCTATTTTACTGCGCATCAAGAATATAATATATAAATTATATTTATAAATAAATAAAGAAATATATTTTTTCCGAATATATATACCATGTTGACATTTAATTTCGATAATTGTTACGCGTAGCTCGGTTTCTCGCTCCTTGATTGCTTTTTTGATTATAAAATTTTAATATTTTTTTATTTTGGTTGGTTATTTTATTGCGCATGAGAACTACGAATATAATATAAAAATTATTTATTTAACAAATTATTATTTATTTATAAATAAATAATTTAATATAATTTTTAGAATATATATATCATGTTGACATTTAATTTCGATAATTGTTACGCGTAGCTCTGTTTCTCACGCCTTGATTGCTTTTTTGATTATAAAATTTTAATACTTTTTTATTTTGGTTGGCTATTTTATTGCGCATCAGAACTCCGAATATAATATATAAATTTTTTATTTATTTATAATTAAATAATTAAATGTATTTTTTCCGAATATATATATCATGTTGACATTTAATTTCGATAATTGTTTCGCGTAGCTCAGTTTCACCCGTCTTGGTTGCTTTTTTTATTATAAAACTTTAATATTTTTTTATTTTGGTTGGCTATTTTATTGCGCATCAGAACTCCGAATATAATTTACAAATTATTATTTATTTATAAATAAATAATTAAATATATTTTTTCAGAATATATATATCATGTTGACAATTAATTTCGATAATTGTTACGCGTAGCTCTGTTTCTCACGCCTTGATTACTTTTTTGATTATAAAATTTTAATACTTTTTTATGTTGGTTGGCTATTTTATTGCGCATCAGAACTCCGAATATAATATATAAATTTTTTATTTATTTATAATTAAATAATTAAATGTATTTTTTCCGAATATATATATATCATGTTGACATTTAATTTCGATAATTGTTACGCGTAGCTCAGTTTCACCCGTCTTGGTTGCTTTTTTTATTATAAAACTTTAATATTTTTTTATTTTGGTTGGCTATTTTATTGCGCATCAGAACTCCGAATATAATTTACAAATTATTATTTATTTATAAATAAATAATTAAATATATTTTTTCAGAATATATATATCATGTTAACATTTAATTTCGATAATTGTTACGCGTAGCTCGGATTCTCGCGCCTTGATTGCTTTTCTGATTATAAAGTTTTAATATTTCTTTTTATTTTGGTTGGCTATTTTATTGCGCATCAGAACTCTGAATATAATATATAAATTATTTATTTATTTACAATTTAATAAATAAATGTATTTTTTCCGAATATATATATATATATCATGTTGACATTTAATTTCGATAATTGTTACGCGTAGCTCGGTTTCTCGCGCCTTGATTGTTTTTTTTATTATAAAATATTAATATTTTTTTATTTTTGTTGGCTATTTTATTGCGCATCTGAACTCCGAATATAATATACAAATTATATTTATTTATAAATAAATAATTAAATATAATTTTCAGAATATATATAACATGTTGACATTTAATTTCGATAATTGTTACGCGTAGCTCGGTTTCTCACGCCTTGATTGCTTTTTTGATTATAAATATTTAATATTTTTTTTTATTTTGGTTGGCTATTTTATTGCGCATCAGAACTCTGAATATAATATATAAATTATTTATTTATTTATAATTTAATAAATAAATGTATTTTTTCCGAATATATATATCATGTTGACATTTAATTTCGATAATTGTTACGCGTAGCTTGGTTTCTCGCGCAATGATTGCTTTTTTGATTATAAGATTTTAATATTTTTTTTATTTTGGTTGGCTATTTTATTGCGCATCAAAACTCCGAATATAATATACAAATTATTATTTATTTATAAATAAATAATTAAATATATTTTTCAGAATATATATATCATGTTGACATTTAATTTCGATAATAAATAAATGTATTTTTTCCGAATATATATATCATGTTGACATTTAATTTTGATAATTGTTACGCGTAGCTCGGTTTCTCGCGCCTGGATTGCTTTTTTTATTATAAAATTTTCATATTCTTTTCTTTTGGTTGGCTATTTTATTGCTCATCAGAACTCCGAATCTAATATACAAATTATTATTTATTTATAAATAAATAATTAAATATATTTTTTCAGAATATATATATCATGTTGATATTTAATTTCGATAATTGTTACGCGTAGCTCGGTTTCTCGTGCCTTGATTGCTTTTTTGATTATAAAATTTTAATACCTTTTTATTTTGGTTAGCTATTTTACTGCGCATCAAGAATATAATATATAAATTATATTTATAAATAAATAAAGAAATGTATTTTTTCCGAATATATATACCATGTTGACATTTAATTTCGATAATTGTTACGCGTAGGTCGGTTTCTCGCTCCTTGATTGCTTTTTTGATTATAAAATTTTTATATTTTTTTATTTTGGTTGGCTATTTTATTGCGCATCAGAACTACGAATATAATATAAAAATTATTTATTTAACAAATTATTATTTATTTATAAATAAATAATTTAGTATAATTTTCAGAATATATATATCATGTTGACATTTAATTTCGATAATTGTTACGCGTAGCTCTGTTTCTCACGCCTTGATTGCTTTTTTGATTATAAAATTTTAATACTTTTTTATTTTGGTTGGCTATTTTATTGCGTATCAGAACTCCGAATATAATATATAAATTTTTTATTTATTTATAATTAAATAATTAAATGTATTTTTTCCGAATATATATATCATGTTGACATTTAATTTCGATAATTGTTTCGCGTAGCTCAGTTTCACCCGTCTTGGTTGCTTTTTTTACTATAAAACTTTAATATTTTTTTATTTTGGTTGGCTATTTTATTGTGCATCAGAACTCCGAATATAATTTACAAATTATTATTTATTTATAAATAAATAATTAAATATATTTTTTTCAGAATATATATATCATGTTGACATTTAATTTCGATAATTGTTACGCGTCGCTCTGTTTCTCACGCCTTGATTACTTTTTTGATTATAAAATTTTAATACTTTTTTATGTTGGTTGGCTATTTTATTGCGCATCAGAACTCCGAATATAATATATAAATTTTTTATTTATTTTTAATTAAATAATTAAATGTATTTTTTCCGAATATATATATCATGTTGACATTTAATTTCGATAATTGTTACGCGTAGCTCAGTTTCACCCGTCTTGGTTGCTTTTTTTATTATAAAACTTTAATATTTTTTTATTTTGGTTGGCTATTTTATTGCGCATCAGAACTCCGAATATAATTTACAAATTATTATTTATTTATAAATAAATAATTAAATATATTTTTTCAGAATATATATATCATGTTAACATTTAATTTCGATAATTGTTACGCGTAGCTCGGATTCTCGCGCCTTGATTGCTTTTCTGATTATAAAGTTTTAATATTTCTTTTTATTTTGGTTGGCTATTTTATTGCGCATCAGAACTCTGAATATAATATATAAATTATTTATTTATTTTCAATTTAATAAATAAATGTATTTTTTCCGAATATATATATATATATATATATATATATATATATATATCATGTTGACATTTAATTTCGATAATTGTTACGCGTAGCTCGGTTTCTCGCGCCTTGATTGTTTTTTTTATTATAAAATATTAATATTTTTTTTTATTTTTGTTGGCTATTTTATTGCGCATCTGAACTCCGAATATAATATACAAATTATATTTATTTATAAATAAATAATTAAATATAATTTTCAGAATATATATAACATGTTGACATTTAATTTCGATAATTGTTACGCGTAGCTCGGTTTCTCACGCCTTGATTGCTTTTTTTATTATAAATATTTAATATTTTTTTATTTTGGTTGGCTATTTTATTGCGCATCAGAACTCCGAATATAATATATAAATTTTTTATTTATTTATAATTATATAAATAAATATATTTTTTCCGAATATATATATATCATGTTGACATTTAATTTCGATAATTGTTACGCGTGGCTCTGTTTTCTCACTTCTTGATTGCTTTTTTGATTATAAAATATTAATATTTTTTTTCTTTTGGTTGGCTATTTTATTGCGCATGAGAACTCCGAATATAATATACAAATTATTATTTATTTATAAATAAATAATTAAATATATTTTTTCAGAATATATATATCATGTTAACATTTAATTTCGATAATTGTTACGCGTAGCTCGGTTTCTCGCGCCTTGATTGCTTTTTTGATTATAAAGTTTTAATATATTTTTTTTTATTTTGGTTTGCTATTTTTTTGCGCATCAGAACTCTGAATATAATATATAAATTATTTATTTATTTATAATTTAATAAATAAATGTATTTTTTCCGAATATATATATATATATATATATATATATATATATATATATATATCATGTTGACATTTAATTTCGATAATTGTTACGCGTAGCTTGGTTTCTCGCGCAATGATTGCTTTTTTGATTATAAGATTTTAATATTTTTTTTATTTTGGTTGGCTATTTTATTGCGCATCAAAACTTCGAATATAATATACAAATTATTATTTATTTATAAATAAATAATTAAATATATTTTTCAGAATATATATATCATGTTGACATTTAATTTCGATAATAAATAAATGTATTTTTTCCGAATATATATATCATGTTGACATTTAATTTTGATAATTGTTACGCGTAACTCGGTTTCTCGCGCCTTGATTGCTTTTTTTATTATAAAATTTTCATATTCTTTTCTTTTGGTTGGCTATTTTATTGCTCATCAGAACTCCGAATCTAATATACAAATTATTATTTATTTATAAATAAATAATTAAATATATTTTTTCAGAACATATATATCATGTTGATATTTAATTTCTATAATTGTTACACGTAGCTCGGTTTCTCGTGCCTTGATTGCTTTTTTGATTATAAAATTTTAATACTTTTTTATTTTGGTTAGCTATTTTACTGCGCATCAAGAATATAATATATAAATTATATTTATAAATAAATAAAGAAATATATTTTTTCCGAATTTATATACCATGTTGACATTTAATTTCGATAATTGTTACGCGTAGCTCGGTTTCTCGCTCCCTGATTGCTTTTTTGATTATAAAATTTTAATATTTTTTTATTTTGGTTGGCTATTTTATTGCGCATCAGAACTACGAATATAATATAAAAATTATTTATTTAACAAATTATTATTTATTTATAAATAAATAATTTACTATAATTTTCAGAATATATATATCATGTTGACATTTAATTTCGATAATTGTTACGCGTAGCTCTGTTTCTCACGCCTTGATTACTTTTTTGATTATAAAATTTTAATACTTTTTTATGTTGGTTGGCTATTTTATTGCGCATCAGAACTCCGAATATAATATATAAATTTTTTATTTATTTTTAATTAAATAATTAAATGTATTTTTTCCGAATATATATATCATGTTGACATTTAATTTCGATAATTGTTACGCGTAGCTCAGTTTCACCCGTCTTGGTTGCTTTTTTTACTATAAAACTTTAATATTTTTTTATTTTGGTTGGCTATTTTATTGTGCATCAGAACTCCGAATATAATTTACAAATTATTATTTATTTATAAATAAATAATTAAATATATTTTTTTCAGAATATATATATCATGTTGACATTTAATTTCGATAATTGTTACGCGTAGCTCAGTTTCACCCGTCTTGGTTGCTTTTTTAATTATAAAACTTTAATATTTTTTTATTTTGGTTGGCTATTTTATTGCGCATCAGAACTCCGAATATAATTTACAAATTATTATTTATTTATAAATAAATAATTAAATATATTTTTTCAGAATATATATATCATGTTAACATTTACTTTCGATAATTGTTACGCGTAGCTCGGTTTCTCGCGCCTTGATTGCTTTTCTGATTATAAAGTTTTAATATTTCTTTTTATTTTGGTTGGCTATTTTATTGCGCATCAGAACTCTGAATATAATATATAAATTATTTATTTATTTACAATTTAATAAATAAATGTATTTTTTCCAAATATATATATATATATCATGTTGACATTTAATTTCGATAATTGTTACGCGTAGCTCGGTTTCTCGCGCCTTGATTGTTTTTTTTATTATAAAATATTAATATTTTTTTAATTTTGTTGGCTATTTTATTGCGCATCTGAACTCCGAATATAATATACAAATTATTATTTATTTATAAATAAATAATTAAATATAATTTTCAGAATATATATAACATGTTGACATTTAATTTCGATAATTGTTACGCGTAGCTCGGTTTCTCACGCCTTGATTGCTTTTTTGATTATAAATATTGATGTACCATATTTCGGTACCGCCACGTCATAATATCCGATACAGTACACGAACGTATTTCGGGACATATTATGCCACGTCAGCACCATTATTTTTTAATGCAAAATTGCAATTCAAGGCAAAACACGGAAATCGGCCCAAGTAGGCCCAAATTGAGCCCAAGCGAGATCTATTTGGGCCCGAAAAGGCCCGATTCGAGCTATATCAAGCCCAATCCGAGCTATATGGGCTCAAATTCGATCTATTTAAGGCCCAAAAGCCCAATTCGAGCTATATGGGCTCAAATTCGATCTATTTGAGGCCCTAAAGCCAAATTCGAGCTATATGGGCTCAAATCCGATCTATTTGAGGCCCAGGAGTCAAGTAAGAGCTATATGGGCCCAAATTTGACATATTTGAGGCCCAATTCGACCTATTTGAAGGCCCAATTCGAGCTATTTCAAAATAGCTCTAATTCGACCTATTTTGAGTCATAGTTCTACTTGGATTGCACTTTTAGACGAATAAGGACTCTTATTACTATATAAGGGGGTCCCATGCCTCATTCTAAGGTACGTTTTTTATTTTCTAGCATTTAATTTCGAGCTATATACATCGAATTCGAGCTATAGAGCAATAATTCGAGCTATATTGCAATAGCTCTTGTTCGATCTATATAGAGTGTATTTTGAGCTATTTGAGAGTAATTCGATCTATTCGGGTTTTCTCATCACGGTTCTCAATACCATTTCGAGGTGTGCTAATTCGACCTATAGAGCCTAAATTCGACCTATTTGGGCATAATTCGACCTATAAATTCGACCTATTTCGAGCTATAAATTCGAGCTATTGTCTCTGACGACAATACCTCAAATTCCGACCTATCTGACTTGAGCGTCGGAATGCCTTCGCCGGAGAAGGCACCGGCTTAGTTTACGTGTGGTGTTGAGTGCAGGTTCCGAACTCAAAAGCTGCTTAAGCATCCAGCAGGAACTAAAGCAGTCTGGCGTGGAGTGTTGGAGAGCGGACACGTATCCAGACGAAAATACCCCACATCAGTGGCGCCGTCTGTGGGAACCTTCTACACGCACTTAGTAACAAACACTGACACTCAATGGCTCAACGGAGAGCAACGGAGAAGAATGGAATGGCAGGAAGGACTAGATCACAAAGGGAGGATGATAATCGGGCACCTGATGCTTCTGAGCGAACATCGGTGGCAGCGCCCAGCACTCCCCTTGATCCTCCAACTCACACAGCGAATCAACCTGAAGTTCCTCCCACGGAACAACAGCTATTGAATTCCGCTCAGTTGGATCAAATCATGGCGGCATTCCAAAGGACTATGGTCCCAATGATTGTGCAGCAATTGGCTAACACTTCTGTTTTACAGAATGTTCAAGCTCCAATAGCACAACAACCAGCAACACAGCCTGCGGCACCGCAGCAAGGAAGGACTCATCCGACCCAGCGTCATGATTCGAGGCAGTATACGCAAACTAGGATGACAAGGCCAAGGGATCCATCTCCCTCGCCTGAAAGGAGGAATCCTCGTTCAGTGAGGACCAATGCTAACCGAGCTCCCAGTCGGGCAACTGGTCGAGATAGAGAAGGAAGGGATGGAGAGGTGAATTCTAGGCAAAGAGTTCCTGATCATCGACCTGCAGCAAGTCGAACTGCCGGAAGAGATAGGGACTTGCCTGAGAGAGTCGCACCAAGATTGGAACCTGTTGTAGCAGAACATATTCCACTAAGGGAGAGGTCAAACCCCTTTTGTGAGGCGATCAGTAAATTGATGTTGAAGGAAGGAACTAATCTTCCTGTTCTGAAGAAGTATGATGGAAATACTGATCCAGTTGCACATTATGATGAATTAGATGGAGATTTGCAGGTTTTGGGGTATGCAGAGAATATGAGGGCGAAACTTATTTCGCTCAGTCTGAGAGGTCCAGCAAAGGAATGGTTCAAAAACTTACGTTCGGGATCAATTGAATCATCTGAACAGTTTAGGACCATGTTCGTAAAGAAGTTTGCTACTTATCGCGTAAAGAAGAAATCTCCAAGCACGCTGTTTAATATCTATAGAGGACCTGATGAACCTTTGGGGAGGTATATCGAGCGTTTGAATATGGAGATTGGTAGAGTGAATGCTCCCAATGTCGACCTGGTCATATCTGTATTGGAGCATCGTTGCCGGAGTAAAAAGCTTATAGAAGTGATAACATGGAACACACCTGATTCCATTGAGCAAGTAATGGACCTAGCTAGTAAGGTCATTGAAGTAGAGGAGGCAACCATGAATCAAGGGTTGATGGACTCGCCGAGAATTCATGGGGGCAAAGAGAATAAAGATAGAGATTGGAGGAAGGAGCAAAGGGGAAAAGATCGAGATCGCAATCGACAACCCTTTAAGAAATTTGACAATTATACTCCGCTGAGGAAACAAATTGGTGAAATCTACGCCATAGAGAAAGATAGCGGGTTGCTGAGATCCTAAACCGTTCCGAGAGACTGAGGAGACTAAGGGATCGAAAAAATATTGTAAGTTCCACAGGCAGAATGGGCATTTTACTAACGAATGCAAGGCTCTAAAGAACGAGATCGAACGACTCATTCAAGGGGGGAAACTCATCGAGTACATCCTTGAGAATAGAGAGTCACGTGAAGAGAAGGCGTCATCTGGACGCAAGCGATATAGATCCCCACACGAGAAGAAGGAAGAACCAAAGCGTAAACGGGGAAATGGGAATGATGATATCGAGAATGGAATCAATGTGATTGCTGGCGGACCTACTGGCGCAGACTCAGCCAAAAGTAGAAAACGCATCTCACGAGACATATACAATGAACGACTGAAGCGTCCTGAGATAGATCTTGTCTTTGCGGTGGACAATTTGGATACAAGAATCACATTCGATGATAGCGATTTCGACAGCTTGTCTCCACAAGCTAAGGAAGCGCAATACTTGAATTGCCCTATGGTGGTTTCCGCGGTGATTGCAAATCACGGGGTAAAGAGGATAATGATTGATAATGGATGTTCGTCCAACATAATCTTCATGGATGCTTTACAACAAATGAAACTTGGACAATACGAGATCACGGATGTTAACTCACCACTAGTGGGATTTGGTGGAAGTGAAGTAAAACCCATTGGAAGGATCTTGTTGCCAACGTCCTTTGGCGTGAATCCGAAGAGGAGAACACTGAACGTGGAATATCTTATCGTTGACATACCATTTGCATTCAACGTACTGATTGGAAGGCCAGGAATAACGACATTTGCTATGATCATCTCTACGGTGCATCAGAAGGTCAAATTTCCAACGCCTGGTGGAATTGCTGAACTCACTACAAACTATCGTGATTCGTGGAGTTGTTATGTTACATCAACTAAACCTATCAAGGCAAAAACGGATCCAAATGTCGCGATAGTTGACATACATCCAGGGGAGACGCCTGAAATAGGGAAACAAGTTGATACAGAGATGGTGCTTGCTGCGCAAGTGGACCAAGAGATGATGCAGGAGGATCATACCCCTTCCAGTATTGAGGACTCCTTGAAGAAATTGGAAGAAGAAAAAGAAGACAAAACGGCATTGCGCTATAAAAAGAAGATGGAAATGGAGCGTCTGAAACCTTCGGGAGAGTTTAAGGAGGTGATTTTGTCAAAAGATGAGCTTGACAAGATAATTAAAATTGGTAGCGAGTTGACTTCGGAGGTTGAGAAGGCATTGTTGGAATGCTTGCGAAGAAACTTTGATGTATTCGCATGGACGGACTCGGACTTGAAGGGGATAGATCCTCGAGTTGCGGTACATCACCTGAATGTTAACCCAAATGCTAAACCCATCCGACAAAAGAAGAGACACTTTAGCGATGAAAAGAACAAGGCTGCGGAGTTGGAAGTACAAACAAAGCTTGCTGCAGGCCATATATTTGAAGCTCGATACTCTGAATGGTTAAGCAACGTTGTACTTGTCCCAAAGAAGCCGACCGTATGGAGGATGTGCGTGGACTACACCGACCTGAACAAACATTGCCCACGAGATCCTTTCCCGTTGCCCAGGATCGATCTCGTAGTTGACTCTACAGCAGGGTGTGCGTTGCTGAGTCTTTGTGATGCACAGAGCGGTTTCCACCAAATACTAATGGCAGTAAAGGATCAACATAAAACGGCCTTTATCACTGACAGAGGGATATACTGTTACAAAGTGATGCCGTTTGGTCTAAAGAATGCAGGAGCAACCTTTCAGAGGTTAGTTGCCAAGATGTTTTATCATCAAATCGGCAAGACAATGGAAGTTTACATTGACGACATGCTCATCAAGAGCCTGAAGGCGGAAGATCACGTGAAACATTTGGAAGAGGCTTTTGGTATCATGAAACAATATGGGATGAAGCTAAATCCTAAGAAGTGCACTTTTGGTGTTAAGGCTGGAAAATTTCTGGGGTTCATGGTCAATGAGAGAGGAATCGAAGCTAACCCTGACAAAATTAAAGCTATAATGGATTTACCATCCCCCAAATCCGTTCGAGAGGTGCAACGATTGGTGGGGAGGATAACGGCACTTAGTCGATTCATATCGCATTCTGCCGAAAAGAGTTTACCTTTTTTCAAGAAGTTACGCAAGACACCTAAGTTCGTCTGGACTGATGATTGTGAAGAGGCTTTTCGCCAATTGAAGGTGTACCTTACGACACCACCATTACTATCTAAGCCCAAGGACAATGAGATGCTATATCTTTACTTCGCCATAACGAAGAATTCATTAAGCACAGTATTGGTGCGCGAGGAAGACAAGAAACATTTACCTATCTACTATGTTAGCAAAGTGCTGAATGGGGCAGAGGTGAATTACCTAGAGATCGAAAAGTTAGCATACGCACTTGTAATAACTACACGAAAGTTAAGACCATACTTTCAATCACATCCGGTTACTATCTTAACTAGCCAACCACTGAAACAAGTCATGGCAAAACCGGAGACGTCTGGGAGATTAGTGAAGTGGGCAATAGAGTTAGGAGAATATGGCTTGGAGTATATGCCAAAAACAGCGATCAAAGCACAAAGATTAGCGGACTTCGTGGCTGAAACTATCTCAGAGGCAGAGCAAGCGCTTGATGTAGCAATGGTGACGGAAGAGGACAAAAGGGACAAACCTATAGTTGCAAGGGGAACTTGGACTCTGCATGTGGATGGATCGTCCACAAACGACGCTGGAGGTGCAGGAATTTACCTAAAATCGGCGGATGGTAGAGAATTTGACTATGCAATAAGGCTAAATTTTCAAGTGACCAACAATCAAGCGGAGTATGAGGCTATGCTTGCTGGCATACAAATGGCAAAATCGTTGGGTATAACGAACCTTGTAGCATTCATGGATTCACAGTTGATCGCTAATCAATTTGAAGGAAGATATGAGGCGAAAGAGGCTGCAATAGTAAAGTATCTCGAAAAACTGAAGGAAGTGACATCAAATTTCGATACTTTCTCTATCTCGCAAATCCCTCGATCAGAGAATGAACGCGCTGACTCCTTGTCACGATTTGCTAGTACCGCCAAAGTGTTTGTTGAAAGGCGGGTAACTCTTTTGGCTTCAGAACAGCCCTCTATCGGCAAGGTAGTTGAGTCAAAACCAACGCAAGCATTGGACTACGTTCTGCCAGTAGAAATAGAGGCATGTTGGAAGGATGATATTATCGATTATCTTCAGAACGGGAACTTACCTAATGATCCTCAAGCGATCAGAAGGCTCAAGTATAAATCTGCAAGATTTACTATGTTCAATGGCGAACTTTATAAACGGTCATTCGAGGGACCACTCCTGAGATGCCTATCTCCCACGCAGGCAAAACAAGTCTTACGAGAAATTCATGAAGGGAGTTGCGGAAATCATTCAGGAGGACGGTCTTTGGCCCAGAAAATACTCCGACAAGGATATTTCTGGCCAACTGTTATGAGAGATGCTATGGATTACTCAAGGAAGTGTAGAAGTTGTCAACTGCATGCGAAGATCATTCATACACCTGCACAACCTATGACAACTGTGAGTTATGGATGTCCATTTGATCAATGGGGAATAGATATAGTTGGACCAATGCCTAAGGCTACGGGAGGTAGAAAATGGTTATTGGTGGCAGTCGAGTACTATACGAAGTGGGTTGAAGCTGAAGCACTTGTAAACATTACGGAGGCTAATGTGAAACAATTCATTTGGAAGAACATCGTTTGTCGATTTGGAATACCAAGAGTCTTAATTTCCGACAATGGAAGGCAATTCCAAGGTTTTAAGATTAAAAACTGTCTACAAACTTTAAGTTTAAAAACTTAATCAAAACGAACATTAGCTTCGTATAACGAGCACTAGCCTCGTGGAGTCAAGCACAAGTCCTTGCACTCCCGCGAACATAGCTTTGCACAACGAGCACAAGCCTCGTGGAGTTGAGCACAAGTCCTCGTACTCCCGCGAACATAGCTTCGCAAGCGCAAACATAGCTTTGCACAACGAGCACAAGCCTCGTGGAATCGAGCACAAGTTCTCGTATTCCCGCAAACATAGCTTCGCAAGCGCGGACATTAGCTTCGCACAACGAGCACAAGCCTCGTAGAGTCGAGCACAAGTTCTCGTACTCTCATAGACACTTGTTTATAAAACTTAAGTGTTTTAACAAGTACCAAATTTAAACTTAAAAAGTAGACACATATGAGTGAAGATGTAACGAGACAAAACAAAGACATTCAAAAGATTTTTCAAGTCAAAACTGTACTAGCAATTGTTAAAGCGCTAAAATCGCGCGAATGTTAGCAACATAAACTGTACGGAAAGAATGTACTAGGACTAATGTTATATACGGAAAGTAAAGATGTTCAAGAATATTAAAAACAAGGCACAAATGCCAAAGATAAAGGCACGCAGGCCACTCTAGAAGATCAAGGCAGCAGATTCAACCCAAGAGCCTTCACCGCACCCTCGCTCTGCTCTTGGATATCGGCAAAAGACTCGTTCAGAGGCCCAGTGTCATCAAGAGGGGAAATCTGACGAGGAGCAGCAGCGGCAACAGGAGCATCAGGCATAGGCTGATCGCCATCAGCAGGCTGATCCAAGATCTGTGGATCGAAATCCATCTCACCCTCCTCCGGAAGTTCATCTGGAGCAGCACTAGAAGCAGCAGCGGCAGTGGACGTAGATGGAAGCTCGTCGGCAAAGTCGGAGAGCCATACCTGCCGAAGAGGATAAAAGGAGGTGAAGGGGTCATGCTTTGGCTCTTCGTCGACCACAGTCGCAATAGGTTTGCCAGAAGGAGGATCGGCAAGAGTAGGACCCGCAGCAGCGGCACTAGAGGATTCGCCGACTTCCGTGTCATCCTCATTCAAGCAATTGAGGACATTGAAGTCCTCCCTCTTGAACCCAGGAGCAAGAGCACCGCGGGCAACGATGTCGTCAAGAGCCATGTTGTAGCCCTTGGCCGTATCGAAACCGCCCCGCTCCATAGCAATCTGCTCCCAGGTGGCTGAGCGGAAGAACTCGATGGCCACCATCACCTTATCTTCATTAGGGAGCTCCTACGAAACAAGTGGAGAACAAGTAAGTATGCAACACACAAATTTCAAGGAAAAAGAAATAAAGTCAAGTATCATAGGAATACCTCAGTCATGGCCCTGTTGTAGCCATCCTCCTCAGCAGTCGCAAGGCGAGCTTGTGCATCAGCCAGCTCAGCCTCAAGCCTCAAACGTTCGGCCTCAGCAGCAGAAGCAGCATCCTTCATCGTCCGGATGGTGTCAACATGATCGTCAACAAGGGCGGTGGCATGCTGGCAGTCGGTGGTGAGCTGGCTGGATAGGCGTCTTTCCTCGGCAAGCTCCCTGTCAACGGTAGCTTTCGCTGTCTTCAAGGCTTCCAGCTCCGCCTGTACTGCCTTCAGCTCATCAACAGCAGCGACAAGATGCTTCTCCACTTCAGCCTTCGCCTCCTTGGCTTGTTTCTCCAGCCGTTGAGCCTGCAAGACCGAAGAGTGGTGCCTATCCATTAGAGCCCTCTGCTGATCATGAGTCGTCATCACCATGTTGAAGTTCTCAGCCATGGTTTGGACATAGACGAAGAACTACAAGAGAGAAAAAACGTTAATGATATTCAAGTATCTACATAAAGCAAAGATAAGGGAAAGCTCTAAATCCACAAACCTCACACAGAGACAAGGCAGTGCGACTGACTAGCTTCTCGTGGCCCATCGCCTGGTAATAGAGCTGACGATCGAAGTCCGGCATGAATCCTTTGACAAGTCGAAGGGCAGTAGTGTCTTTCAGAGCGAACTGCCCCGATTCGACTGAAGCTCGGACGATCTCCTCCACGTCAATGTCGAGATCGTCACCATCATACGCTCGGTCTTGCGCGACGCGCTTACCCAGTCGGATCTCCTCAGCAGTAGCAGCAGACCTCTTCCTCGTTGCTGCCTCAGGGTTGGCCTCATTGAAGCGACGAGCCGCTTCAGCAACGGAGGGAAGATGCACTCTTCCAGACGAAGGTGCTGATGAAGGAGAAAGATCCGGAAGGATCGGCTCAGAACCGCCAGGTGGTGATCCCGGAGCAGTATCAGCGGTCGACTGAGAAGGAACAGTCTCAGGCATTGGAGCTGGAGCAGGAACAGGGGCAGGAGCTGCACCTCTACCACGACCCGACCCTCGAGTCGAGACGGTAGCAGGAGCATTACCGCTTCTCGAACTGGTACCAGCCGTCTTCGCACCACGACGACTGGTCTTCTCAGGAATGGGCACTGAGGACTGAGGAGCGTTTGCGCCACGCTTCATAGCGGCCAGCCTCTTCTTCGTCTTGTCCATCACAATTCGTTCTGAAAATCGTAAACAATGCAAAGGTTAGAAGACAACAAAGGAAGATAAAAATCAATGAGTAAAAAGAACGAAAACATGCATAATATTATACCAAAGACAGAAGGCTCAACGCCTGCATGATAAGTATAACCGCCGGCCCGCAACACTGGGGTGGTGGTCAACTCAAAGGCATCAAATTCATGTTCTTTCAAGTTTTTTACGACCGTCAAGGTGTAGACAGGAGGATCGGGGCGTCTCGGTGACGGACGGGCATCTGTCCAAAGCCGCTTGAATCGAAATTCCTGCGGCTTGGATTCTTTGATATAAAACCACTGTTTCTTCTAGTGAGCCCCGAAGCTCGTCTGCAAATCAGATAGGAAGCATTGCTTCTTTCGCGAGCTCAAATAATAGAACCCGGCGTCTACACCTCTGTTGCGGAATTTCACTATGAATAGTTGCCAAAAACCGGCCACAGAGCAAGGAAGGTCAAAGATGCGGGTTAGCATCGCATAAGCATACATCTGAGTGTATGCATTGGGGGTAAAATGTGAAGGAGAAGAATTGAGAGAGGACATGATTTCTGAGACAATTGGGAAAATAGGAAAACGTAAACCACAATGCAGGTAGCCACTAAATATAGTAAGACACCCTTCTGGTGGGTTGTTTATCCTATCATCTGGCCCAGGCACGATAATTTCATAAGTGTCGGGAATGTTATACGTATCACGGTAATAAGCTATGTCGTGAGGCAAAGAAGAAGGGAACTGATCAAAATTGATCAAATTAGGCGGAGCAAGTTGTTCGGGAGAGTTAGAGGCAGGTATGGGAACATTCTCAGCAGGAGGTAAATAAGGCACTATGGGGAGAGGGTTCGATTCAGCCTCATCATCTCCTAGGATGTCTACGTCTACCTCCATATCAGACACCCTATCATTGCTGTTTCTCTCATTACTAGATGAGCTCTCGTCACTTGAGTCGTTACTACTACCGCTAGTTGACGCATTCTCTCTAGCTTTAGATGCCATAGACGACTCACTACTATTTTCTCTACTACTACTACTGGAAGATTCAAGATCAATAACTCGCGTCATAAAGAGGGTTAGGTGGAGAGTTTACCGGCACGAGGATCTAGATCTACTGAAACTTCTTCGTTTGGGTGAATTTGCTCGTAGAACCTCTGCGCAGGTGCAAAGAGTTTTGGAGCGCCCGGTAATCGGATTCGTGCAGGTTCTGGCTGACGAGGACGATTTGGGGATGATGGACGTCGTGTGTTTGATTCACGAGGATGCCGATATGACGAATCTCGTGATGGATTGCGTGGGTTATAATAGGCTCGTTGGTGCGATCGTGGTGGTGATGGACGACGTGGAGACCGGTTACGTCGAAGTCGCGCCGTCGTGAATAAATCTGCGTAAAAGATTTGAGTATTAGCATTTTTCAAAATTTTTCAGAATTTTTCAAAAAATTCAAAATTTTTCTAAGTGCTATAGCTCGAATTTCCCCATGAAATTCGAGCTATATTTTCGAGTTATCCGAAACTCACCCAAGGATATAATTAGCAGGAGAGTTTTTCGAGCTATTCCGGTCAATTTCGATCTATTTGCGGTCAATTTCGAGCTATAAGAAGTATTTTCGAGCTATTTTGCTACACTTGCTAAATTTGGACGATTTTCGAGCTATTCACGTGAAATTACTAAAAATAGTAATTTCGAGCTATTATTTCGAGCTATTTCTCCGGAGCTCTGGAGCAATTCTTAGGTGCGAAATGAGGAAATGAAGCTGGGAGTGGGGTATTTATAGGCGAAATGATGCGGGAATTACCAAAATGCCCCTAAATTCGACCTATTTCTAATTTCGACCTATTTTCAGAAAATTTTTCCGGCCAATTCGATGTATCTTTTTGGAGGGTAATTTCGACCAATATGAAATTCGAGCTATTTTCTGACAAATTCGAGCTATTTTACGGAAAAATTTTTATGGACTTCGAGTTGTCTTTTACAAAGATACATTCGACCTATACCAATTCGAGTTACCAAAAATAGTAAATTCGACCTATTTTCGAATTTTGATATTTTTGGTCACATTTTTGGTTTTTTATGACGACGCCGATCTCGTTGCACGATTCTCGGTTATGTGACTTCTTTATAGTTCGTATGACCAATGTTAGTACACATTACTCTTACGAACTGGGGGACTCCATGATGTACCATATTTCGGTACCGCCACGTCATAATATCCGATACAGTACACGAACGTATTTCGGGACATATTATGCCACGTAAGCACCATTATTTTTTAATGCAAAATTGCAATTCAAGGCAAAACACGGAAATCGGCCCAAGTAGGCCCAAATTGAGCCCAAGCGAGATCTATTTGGGCCCGAAAAGGCCCGATTCGAGCTATATCAAGCCCAATCCGAGCTATATGGGCTCAAATTCGATCTATTTGAGGCCCAAAAGCCCAATTCGAGCTATATGGGCTCAAATTCGATCTATTTGAGGCCCAAAAGCCAAATTCGAGCTATATGGGCTCAAATCCGATCTATTTGAGGCCCATGAGTCAAGTAAGACCTAATATGGGCCCAAATTCGACCTATTTGAGGCCCAATTCGACCTATTTGAAGGCCCAATTCGAGCTATTTCAAAATAGCTCTAATTCGACCTATTTTGAGTCATAGTTCTACTTGGATTGCACTTTTAGACGAATAAGAACTCTTATTACTATATAAGGGGGTCCCATGCCTCATTAAGGTACATTTTTTATTTTCTAGCATTTAATTTCGAGCTATATACATCGAATTCGAGCTATAGAGCAATAATTCGAGCTATATTGCAATAGCTCTTGTTCGATCTATATAGAGTGTATTTCGAGCTATTTGAGAGTAATTCGATCTATTCGGGTTTTCTCATCACGGTTATCAATACCATTTCGAGGTGTGCTAATTCGACCTATAGAGCCTAAATTCGACCTATTTGGGCATAATTCGACCTATAAATTCGACCTATTTCGAGCTATAAATTCGAGCTATTGTCTCTGACAACAATACCTCAAATTCCGACCTATCTGACTTGAGCGTCGGAGTGGCTTCGCCGGAGGAGGTACCGGCTTAGTTTACGTGTGGTGTTGAGTGCAGGTTCCGAACTCAAAAGCTGCTTAAGCATCCAGCAGGAACTAAAGCAGTCTGACGTGGAGTGTTGGAGAGCGGACACGTATCCAGACGAAAATACCCCACATCAAATATTTAATATTTTTTTTATTTTGGTTGGCTATTTTATTGCGCATCAGAACTCCGAATATAATATATAAATTTTTTAATTATTTATAATTATATAAATAAATATATTTTTTCCGAATATTGCGCATCAGAACTACGAATCTCATATACAAATTATTATTTATTTATAAATAAATAACTAAATATATTTTTTCAGAATATATGTATCATGTTGACATTTAATTTCGATAATTGTTACGCGTAGCTCGGTTTCTCGTGCCTTGATTGCTTTTTTGATTATAAAATTTTAATATTTTTTTATTTTGGTTGGATATATAAATTATATTTATAAATAAATAAAGAAATGTATTTTTCCGAATATATATACCATGCTGACATTTAATTTCGATAATTGTTACGCATAGCTCGGTTTCTCGCGCCTTGATTGCTTTTTTGATTATAAAATTTTAATTTTTTTTATTTTGGTTGGCTATTTTATTGCGCATCAGAACTCCGAATATAATATATAAATTATTTATTTATATATAATTTAATAAATAAATGTAGTTTTTCCGAATAATTATATATATATATATCATGTTGACATTTAATTTCGATAATTGTTACGCGTAGCTCGGTTTCTCGCGCCTTGATTGCTTTTTTGATTATAAAATATTAATAATTTTTTATTTTTGTTGGCTATTTTATTGCGCATCAGAACTCCGAATATAATATACAAATTATTGTTTATTTATAAATAAATAATTAAATATAATTTTCAGAATATATATATATCATGTTGACATTTAATTTCGATAATTGTTACGCGTAGCTCTGTTTCTCACGCCTTGATTGCTTTTTTGATTATAAAATTTTAATACTTTTTTATTTTGGTTGGCTATTTTATTGCGCATCAGAACTCCGAATATAATATATAAATTTTTTATTTATTTATAATAAAATAATTAAATGTATTTTTTCCGAATATATATATCATGTTGACATTTAATTTCGATAATTGTTACGCGTAGCTCGGTTTCTCGCGCCATGATTGCTTTTTTGATTATAAAATTTTAATATTTTTTTATTTTGGTTGGCTATTTTATTGCGCATCAGAACTCCGAATCTAATATACAAATTATTATTTATTTATAAATAAATAATTAAATATATTTTTTCAGAATATATATATCATGTTGACATTTAATTTCGATAATTGTTACGCGTAGCTAGGTTTCTCGTGCCTTGATTGCTTTTTTGATTATAAAATTTTAATATTTTTTTATTTTAGTTGGCTATTTTACTGCTCATCAAGAATTTATTTATAAATTATATTTATAAATAAATAAAGAATTGTATTTTTTCCGAATATATATACCATGTTGACATTTAATTTTGATTATTGTTACGCGTAGCTCGATTTCTCGCGCATTGATTGCTTTTTTGATTATAAAATTTTAATATTTTTTTATTTTGGTTGGCTATTTTATTGCGCATCAGAGCTCCGAATATAATATATAAATTATTTATTTATTTATAATTTAATAAATAAATGTATTTTTTCCGAATATATATATATATATATATATATATATATATATATATATATATATATATATATCATGTTGACATTTAATTTCGATAATTGTTACGCGTAGCTCAGTTTCACCCGTCTTGGTTGCTTTTTTTATTATAAAACTTTAATATTTTTTTTATTTTGGTTGGCTATTTTATTGCGCATCAGAACTCCGAATATAATTTACAAATTATTATTTATTTATAAATAAATAATTAAATATATTTTTTCAGAATATATATATCATGTTAACATTTAATTTCGATAATTGTTACGCGTAGCTCGGTTTCTCGCGCCTTGATTGCTTTTCTGATTATAAAGTTTTAATATTTCTTTTTATTTTGGTTGGCTATTTTATTGCGCATCAGAACTCTGAATATAATATATAAATTATTTATTTATTTACAATTTAATAAATAAATGTATTTTTTCCGAATATATATATATATATATATATATATATATATATATATATCATGTTGACATTTAATTTCGATAATTGTTACGCGTAGCTCGGTTTCTCGCGCCTTGATTGTTTTTTTATTATAAAATATTAATATTTTTTTATTTTTGTTGGCTATTTTATTGCGCATCTGAACTCCGAATATAATATACAAATTATATTTATTTATAAATAAATAATTAAATATAATTTTCAGAATATATATAACATGTTGACATTTAATTTCGATAATTGTTACGCGTAGCTCGGTTTCTCACGCCTTGATTGCTTTTTTGATTATAAATATTTAATATTTTTTTTATTTTGGTTGCTATTTTATTGCGCATCAGAACTCCTAATATAATATATAAATTTTTTATTTATTTATAATTATATAAATAAATATATTTTTTCCGAATATATATATATCATGTTGACATTTAATTTCGATAATTGTTACGCGTAGCTCTGTTTTCTCACTTCTTGATTGCTTTTTTGATTATAAAATATTAATATTTTTTTTCTTTTGGTTGGCTATTTTATTGCGCATGAGAACTCCGAATATAATATACAAATTATTATTTATTTATAAATAAATAATTAAATATATTTTTTCAGAATATATATATCATGTTAACATTTAATTTCGATAATTGTTACGCGTAGCTCGGTTTCTCACGCCTTGATTGCTTTTTTGATTATAAAGTTTTAATATTTTTTTTTTGGTTGGCTATTTTATTGCGCATCAGAACTCTGAATATAATATATAAATTATTTATTTATTTATAATTTAATAAATAAATGTATTTTTTCCGAATATATATATATATATATCATGTTGACATTTAATTTCGATAATTGTTACGCGTAGCTTGGTTTCTCGCGCAATGATTGCTTTTTTGATTATAAGATTTTAATATTTTTTTTATTTTGGTTGGCTATTTTATTGCGCATCAAAACTCCGAATATAATATACAAATTATTATTTATTTATAAATAAATAATTAAATATATTTTTCAGAATATATATATCATGTTGACATTTAATTTTGATAATTGTTACGCGTAGCTAGGTTTCTCGCGCCTTGATTGCTTTTTTGGTTATAAAATTTTAATATTTTTTAATTTTTGTTGGCTATTTTATTGCTCTTCAGAACTCCGAATATAATATATAAATTATTTATAATTAAATAAATAAATGTATTTTTTCCGAATATATATATCATGTTGACATTTAATTTTGATAATTGTTACGCGTAGCTCGGTTTCTCGCGCCTTGATTGCTTTTTTTATTATAAAATTTTCATATTCTTTTCTTTTGGTTGGCTATTTTATTGCTCATCAGAACTCCGAATCTAATATACAAATTATTATTTATTTATAAATAAATAATTAAATATATTTTTTCAGAATATATATATCATGTTGATATTTAATTTCGATAATTGTTACCCGTAGCTCGGTTTCTCGTGCCTTGATTGCTTTTTTGATTATAAAATTTTAATACTTTTTTATTTTGGTTAGCTATTTTACTGCGCATCAAGAATATAATATATAAATTATATTTATAAATAAATAAAGAAATATATTTTTTCCGAATATATATACCATGTTGACATTTAATTTCGATAATTGTTACGCGCAGCTCGGTTTCTCGCGCCTTGATTGGTTTTTTGGATTGTAAAATTTTAATATTTTTTTTATTTTGGTTGGCTATTTTATTGCGCAACAGAACTACGAATATAATATATAAATTATTTATTTATTTATAATTTAATAAATAAATGTATTTTTTCCGAATATATATATATATATATATATATATATCATGTTGACATTTAATTTCGATAATTGTTACGCGTAGCTCTGTTTCTCGCGCCTTGATTGCTTTTTTGATTATAAAATATTAATAATTTTTTATTTTTGTTGGCTATTTTATTGCGCATCAGAACTCCGAATATAATATACAAATTATTATTTATTTATAAATAAATAATTTAATATAATTTTCAGAATATATATATCATGTTGACATTTAATTTCGATAATTGTTACGCGTAGCTCTGTTTCTCACGCCTGGATTGCTTTTTTGATTATAAAATATTAATAATTTTTTATTTTTGTTGGCTATTTTATTGCGCATCAGAACTCCGAATATAATATACAAATTATTATTTATTTATAAATAAATAATTTAATATAATTTTCAGAATATATATATCATGTTGACATTTAATTTCGATAATTGTTACGCGTAGCTCTGTTTCTCACGCCTTGATTGCTTTTTTGATTATAAAATTTTAATACTTTTTTATTTTGGTTGGCTATTTTATTGCGCATCAGAACTCCGAATATAATATATAAATTTTTATATATTTATAATTAAATAATTAAATGTATTTTTTCCGAATATATATATCATGTTGACATTTAATTTCGATAATTGTTACGCGTAGCTCAGTTTCAGCCGTCTTGGTTGCTTTTTTTACTATAAAACTTTAATATTTTTTTATTTTGGTTGGCTATTTTATTGCGCATCAGAACTCCGAATATAATTTACAAATTATTATTTATTTATAAATAAATAATTAAATATATTTTTTCAGAATATATATATCATGTTAACATTTAATTTCGATAATTGTTACGCGTAGCTCGGTTTCTCGCGCCTTGATTGCTTTTCTGATTATAAAGTTTTAATATTTCTTTTTATTTTGGTTGGCTATTTTATTGCGCATCAGAACTCTGAATATAATATATAAATTATTTATTTATTTACAATTTAATAATTAAATTTATTTTTTCCGAATATATATATATATATATATATATATATATATATATATATATATATATATATATATATATATATATCATGTTGACATTTAATTTCGATAATTGTTACGCGTAGCTCGGTTTCTCGCGCCTTGATTGTTTTTTTTATTATAAAATATTAATATTTTTTTAATTTTGTTGGCTATTTTATTGCGCATCTGAACTCCGAATATAATATACAAATTATATTTATTTATAAATAAATAATTAAATATAATTTTCAGAATATATATAACATGTTGACTTTTAATTTCGATAATTGTTACGCGTAGCTCGGTTTCTCACGCCTTGATTGCTTTTTTGATTATAAATATTTAATATTTTTTTTTATTTTGGTTGGCTATTTTATTGCGCATCAGAACTCCGAATATAATATATAAATTTTTTATTTATTTATAATTATATAAATAAATATATTTTTTCCGAATATTGCGCATCAGAACTCCGAATCTCATATACAAATTATTATTTATTTATAAATAAATAATTAAATATATTTTTTCAGAATATATATATCATGTTGACATTTAATGTCGATAATTGTTACGCGTAGCTCGGTTTCTCGTGCCTTGATTGCTTTTTTGATTATAAAATTTTAATATTTTTTTATTTTGGTTGGATATATAAATTATATTTATAAATAAATAAAGAAATGTATTTTTTCCGAATATATATACCATGTTGACATTTAATTTCGATAATTGTTACGCATAGCTCGGTTTGTCGCGCCTTGATTGCTTTTTTGATTACAAAATTTTAATATTTTTTTATTTTGGTTGGCTATTTTATTGCGCATCAGAACTCCGAATATAATATATAAATTATTTATTTATTTATAATTTAATAAATAAATGTATTTTTTCCGAATATATATATATCATGTTGACATTTAATTTCGATAATTGTTACGCGTAGCTCGGTTTCTCGCGCCTTGATTGCTTTTTTGATTATAAAATATTAATAATTTTTTATTTTTGTTGGCTATTTTATTGCGCATCAGAACTCCGAATATAATATAACAAATTATTATTTATTTATACATAAATAATTTAATATAATTTTCAGAATATATATATCATGTTGAAATTTAATTTCGATAATTGTTACGCGTAGCTCTGTTTCTCACGCCTTGATTGCTTTTTTGATTATAAAATTTTAATACTTTTTTATTTTGGTTGGCTATTTTATTGCGCATCAGAACTCCGAATATAATATATAAATTTTTTATTTATTTATAATTAAATAATTAAATGTATTTTTTCCGAATATATATATATCATGTTGACATTTAATTTCGATAATTGTTACGCGTAGCTCGGTTTCTCGCGCCTTGATTGCTTTTTTGATTATAAAATTTTAATATTTTTTTATTTTGGTTGGCTATTTTATTGCGCATCAGAACTCCAAATATAATATATAAATTATTTATTTATTTATAATTCAATAAATAAATGTATTTTTTCCGAATATATATATATATCATGTTGACATTTAATTTCGATAATTGTTACGCGTAGCTCGGTTTCTCGCGCCTTGATTTCTTTTTTGATTATAAAATATTAATAATTTTTTATTTTTGTTGGCTATTTTATTGCGCATCAGAACTCCGAATATAATATAGAAATTATTATTTATTTATAAATAAATAATTTAATATAATTTTTAGAATATATATATCATGTTGACATTTAATTTCGATAATTGTTACGCGTAGCTCTATTTCTCACGCCTTGATTGCTTTTTTGATTATAAAATTTTAATACTTTTTTATTTTGGTTGGCTATTTTATTGCGCATCAGAACTCCGAATATAATATATAAATTTTTTATTTATTTATAATTAAATAATTAAATGTATTTTTTCTGAATATATATATCATGTTGACATTTCCTTTCCGAAAGATATGCGACAACTTCACTTCCATTTGACAAAGAAGCACCCGAATCCTTTGCAGCAAAGCGGCGATCTTCCAATTCCCACAACCGCCCGAAGCCACCAACGTCACCAACACTTGTGCATCCAATTCAACATGAACCCTCCAAAAACCCTTTTCAAAACACAACTTCAAACCACGCAACAGCACCCAAGCTTCCGCCTCCATATTGGTACCAATACCAAAATAGTGATGAAAAGCAAAAAGAATATTGCCCTCATGATCCCAAACAACACCGCCACCAGCAGCCTCCCCAGGATTCCCCCTAGAACAACCATCCGTGTTTAACTTTACCCAAGGAAACCTCGGACAATGCCAAACCACCACCTTAATCTCCTTACCACTTGGCCCCACTCTCTAAAACTTCCACAACTTCCCAACCGCAAAATGGCCCGACCAGCCAATCTTAACCTCAATAAGACGAATCGTATCAACGTATCTCAACACCTTTCCAATGATCTTAGACGGCACAATGCGAATCATCCTATGCTTCGAGTCATTACGAGCAGCCCATAAAAACCAAATGATCAAAACCGGAATCAGGCCTCGAACATGACCCGGCTTGACCCCCACTCAACCATCCAACCTTTGCCTCATTCAATGTACAAAGCACATTGACATTGAAGAGGCCCCCAAAAAAATTCCAAACATGCCGAGCCGCCGCCCCTGACCAAATAATATGATCAATCGACTCCACCTCTCGACAACATTGGCACTTAGAAGCCAAACAAACACCATTAGCCTGAAGATTAGTATCAGAAGGAATCCACCCAAAATGCAACTTCCAACAAAAAAACGAAATATGAGGCATAATCGATTTATGCCAAAACCACTTAGCCTCATCCACCGTATCATTTGGAGTTCTCACCAACTCCCAAGCAGATTTTGCCGAGAAGCATCCATTAGAAGAAGGTTTCCACATCGGAACATCCTTCTTCTCCACACTCGGCCTAATCTCTAAAATAGCCTCAACCAAATCCTCGGCGAGCCTCTCCCTTAAGAGCGCCACATTCCAACGGCCATCAACAAAAAAATCAGCAACTCGAGCATCCACTGGGCCCCCAACACTTTGACGTGAAGCAAATGTCTCCGGGCCACACCAATGGTCATGCCAAAACGAGATATGACCTTCTCCAACAAGCCAAAAAATCTGCTTTTCAGCAGCCTCCCTCGCCTCCACAAGCCGTTTCCGAACCAAAGAACTACGAGACGTCGCCCGAGCCAGCCAAGGAGACGCCCTTTTACAATAATACCCATGCAAACAAGACGCCCAAAGGCTGTCCATTTTCCAAAACCTCCACCAAAGCTTAATCGAGAACGAATCCACCACATCCCAAAGAGACCGAAAGCCCAAGCCACCCTCCAAAACCGGCTTGCACACCTTCTTCCAAGATGCCCAATGCATCCGCTTTCTTGTCTCAAAATCACCCCATAAAAACCTCGCAAAAATTCCATGCATTTTCTTGATCACCCCCTTAGTAGGACGCATCACCTGGAAAAAATAGACAGGAATAGTGCTCAATGTTGATTTAATAAGTGTAATCCTACCTCCAGGAGACAACAAATTCAGATTCCACCCATTCAAATGACCCCTAATCTTATCAACAATCCCCTCAAAATGGACAGCCCTACTACGTCCCACAAAAAGAGGCACTCCAAGATAAGTTAAAGGCAAACTCGTTGGTGAAAAACCGGACAGCCTTTGTATCATCCGACGTCGAGAAGACGAAGCACGCCGTCCCAAAATAAACATACTTTTTTGCACGTTCACCTTTTGACCCGAAACAGCCCCATAAAGCTCAAGGAATCTACACATCCTCCAAACACTCCTTTTAGATCCCTTCAAAAACAACATACAATCATCAGCATAAGCTAAATGAGAAAGCTTATACCTTTTCTTCGTGTCAAAACACATATCCGGATGTTGCGCCATAAGTTGCTCCACGCCCCGTGAGAGGAACTCCGCTTCAATAACAAACAAAGCCGGAGAAATAGGGTCACCTTGTCTCAACCCCTGAGACGAAGCAAAGTACCCTGCATTCTCACCATTAACTAAAACCGAGAAGTGACTTGACGAGATACATGTGTAAATCAACTTCCGCCATCGCTCTCCAAAACCAAACTTTTCTAACATAGCTGATGTGTCAAATCTCGGTATCGTCATAAATACGGTATCATATCTACGGGATTATTTCGGAACATTACGCCACGATAACACCATTAATTTTTAATGCAAAATTGCAGTTTAAGGCAAAACTCAAAATTAGGCCATGCAGGCCCAATTTTGAGTAATTTGGGGCCAAATTCGAATTTCACAAGCCCAATTCGAGTTGTTCTAGGCCCAACTCGAGCTGTTTTTAGTTCATTCGAGTTATTTCTTTGCAGGTAATTCGAGTTATTCCTTTGCAGGTCATTCGAGTTATTTCTTTAAAGGTCATTCGAGTTATTTAGCAAAGGTCATTCGAGCTATTCTATAAGAGTCCTAGTTTGACTTATTCAACTCATAGTCCTACTTGGAGTGCACTTCTAGCTGAATAAGGACTCTTATGCCTATATAAAGGGATCCATTCTTCATTCTAAGGTATGTTTTACATTATTCCAAGCTCTAAGTTCGAGTTATATAAGTCGACCTCGACCTATTCCTCAAGCTCATTCGAGTTGTTCGTCAATAGCTCGAGTTCGACCTATTATGGCTTGCATTCGAGTTGTTTTGTTCTGTGTTATTCGACTTGTTTGACACAGTTCATTCGACTTGTTTGGCCATTCACATTCAACTTATTGCTTTCTGCTTATTCGACTTATAGCTCTCAGTTCATTCGACCTATTTTACTCAGTTCATTCGACTTGTTTCCTAGCTGAACAAGATCTCATATTCCGATCCGTCTGACTTGAGCGTCGGAGTGCCTTCGCTGGAGAAGGCACCGGCTTAGTTCACGTTTGGTGTTGAGTGCAGGTTCCGAACTCAAAAACTGCTTGAGCATCCAGCAGGAACTGAAGCAGTCTGACGTGGAGTGTTGGAGGGAGGACACATATCCAGACGAAATACCCCACATCAGTGGCGCCGTCTGTGGGAACCATCAAACGCACTTAGGAGCAAACACCATTACTAATTCAATGGCTCACCGCAAAGCCGCGGAGAAGAACAGAATGGCTGGAAGAACAAGATCACAGAGGGAGGATGAGAATCGAGTGGCTGACGCATCTGAGCACACCTCGGTAGCTGCTCCCAATGCCCCTCTGGATCAAACCCGCACTATGACAGATCAACCAGTAGTGCCTCCAGTCGAACAACCATTGTTGAATCCCGCACAACTGACGCAGATTATGACAGCATTGCAGCAGACCATGGTACCAATAATCATGCAACAACTGGCTAACTCTGGATTGCAGCAAAACGTTCCAACACAAGAAGCACGACGGACACCAACACAGCAAGAAAGGTCTCATCACACACAGCGTCGAGCTGATTCAGGACAACAACAATCAAGGATGACGAGACCAACACGGAAGGATCAATCACCTTCCCAAGAACGCAGAAAACCGCGTTCAGTAAAAGCTGCAGGGAACAAGGCTCCAAGCCGAGCGAATGACAAGGGAGGAGAAGTCAATTCTAAGCGGAGAGATTCTGAAGATCAACCTGTAGCTAGTCACACGACGTCCAGGAGTAGAAACCATCATGAAAAAATGAAACCAAGGCCGGAACCAGTAGTCGCTGAAAATATTCCATCAACTGAGCCACCAACTCCCTTTTCTGAAGCAATTGGCAAGTTAACACTCAAGGAGGGAATCAGACTTCCTGACATGAAGAAATATGATGGAACGACTGACCCTGCAACACAGTATGATGACTTGGATCTCGAGCTGCAGATTCTGGGGTACCATGAGAATTTAAGGGCAAAGCTAATTTCACTAAGCTTAAGGGGAACTGCTAAAGAATGGTTCAAGAACTTGAAGTCTCATTCGATTGAATCAGCTGAACAATTCAAAAGCATGTTCGTTAAGAAGTTTGCCATTTATCGCTTAAAGAAGAAGTCTCCAAGTACTTTGTTCAATATCTACAGGAAGCCAGGGGAGACGCTGGGAAAATATATAGAGCGTCTAAATTTGGAAATTGGAAAAGTGAATGCTCCCACCGTGGACTTGGTAATCTCGGTGTTGCAAAACCGTTGCCAGAGCGCAAAGCTGATTGAAGTACTAACTTGGGACGCTCCTGATTCGATAGAGCAAGTAATGGATCTCGCCAATAAAGTGGTTGAGGTGGAGGAGATCACCATAAATCAAGGATTAACAGACCTGCCAGAAATTCCTAGAGGAAAGGAGAATAAAGACTGGAGGAGAGATCCTAGGGGGAAAGATCGTGAGCACAACCGACAACCTTTCAAGAGGTTTGATAATTGGACTCCTTTGAAGAAACCAATTGGCGAAATTTATGCGATAGTTGGGGATAAGGAGAGGTTCAGATCTCCAAGACCCATGACGCAAACTGAAGAGATGAAGCAATCCAAAAAATATTGTAAGTTTCACCGACAAAATGGACATACCACTAACGATTGCATGGCTTTGAGAATGGAGATTGAACGGCTTATTCTCGAGGGCAAGCTTATTGAATATGTATTGGAAAATAGACAACCGAGGGATGAGAAATTAGCGGTTGGACGAAAGCGAAGTCGTTCCCCAAAAGAAGAGAAGGACGAACCAAGAAGAAGGAGGGGTAACGGTAACGATGATATCAAAAACGGAGTAAATGTGATCGCCGGAGGACCTACAGGTGCGGATTCGACCAAAAGTAGGAAACAGATTTCACGTGATATACAATATGAGCGTTTGAAACGTCCAGAGATAGACTTAGTCTTTGCAGTAGACAAGATGGATACAAAGATTACATTCGATGATAGCGACTTCGATAGCTTATCGTCACAAGCTAAGGAGGCTCAATACTTAAATTGCCCAATGGTGGTTACCGCGGTAATTGCAAATCACGCTGTAAAAAGAATAATGATAGATAATGGATGCTCATCTAACATTATTTTCATGGATGCCTTACAACAAATGAAGCTCGGACAATACGAGATCTCGGAGGTGAATTCACCTCTATTAGGATTTGGCGGAAGTGAAGTCAAGCCTGTTGGAAGAATAATGCTACCAACATCTTTTGGTGTCAATCCAAAGAGGAGAACATTGAATGTGGAATATCTCATTGTTGATATGCCATTCGCATACAATGTATTAATTGGAAGGCCAGGAATAACCGCATTTGCTATGATTATTTCAACAGTTCATCAGAAGATAAAATTTCCAACTCCTGGGGGAGTCGCAGAACTGACAACAAACTATCGCGATTCATGGAGCTGTTATGTTACATCAACAAAACCTGCCAAGGCAAAAAATGCACCTGACATAGCTCTGATTGAAGCTTGAGACGCGGGGACTCCACAAGCAACAGGGAGTAAAGACATTGAGATGGTGCTAGCAACACAAGAAGATCAGCAGGAAATCCCTGAAGATTTTGATGTTCCCATGAAGGGAGTTGAACTGAAACTAGCAAAAGAAGAAAGAGAGGATAAAACCACTTTGCGTTACATGAAACAATTGGAGATCGAACGTATGAAGCCTTCTGGAGAATTCAAGGAAGTTACTTTAATGGATAATGAGCCGGAGAAAATCATCAAAATCGGAAGTGAACTGCCAATGGAGATGGAGAAAGCATTGATAGCATGTTTGCAGAGAAATTTTGATGTATTTGCATGGACTGATTCGGATTTAAAAGACATAGATCCACGGGTTGCAGTGCACCACCTGAATGTCAATCCAAATGCAAGACCAGTTCGGCAGAAGAAGAGACACTTCAGTGATGAGAAGAATAAAGCGGCAGAATTGGAAGTACAAACAAAGTTAGCAGCAGGTCACATATTTGAAGTTCAATATTCAGAATGGTTGAGCAATGTCGTGCTAGTACCAAAGAAACCAACCATATGGCGTATGTGCGTGGACTACACGGATTTAAATAAACATTGTCCACGAGATCCTTTCCCATTGCCTAGGATTGATCTTGTGGTTGATTCAACAGCAGGATGTGCACTACTTAGCCTTTGTAATGCACAGAGTGGATTTCATCAAATCTTGATGGCGGTCAAAGATCAGCACAAAACCGCATTCATAACAGACAGGGGGATATTCTGTTACAGAGTAATGCCATTTGGATTAAAGAATGCAGGAGCAACATTTCAGAGGCTGGTTGCGAAGATGTTTTACCATCAGATAGGTAAGACAATGGAGGTCTACATAGATGACATGCTTATTAAAAGTTTAAGGGCGGAAGACCATGTTAAGCATCTTGAAGAAGCTTTTGGGATCATGAGGCAGTACGGGATGAAGTTAAATCCAAAAAAGTGTACATTCGGAGTCAAAGCGGGGAAATTTCTAGGCTTCATGGTAAATGAAAGGGGCATAGAAGTAAACCCGGATAAGATCAAAGCTATAGTGGATTTGCCATCTCCCAAGTCGGTTCGCGAAGTCCAACGATTGGTGGGGAGAATAACGGCACTCAGTCGTTTTATATCACATTCCGCGGAGAAAAGTTTGCCTTTCTTCAAAAAGTTAAGAAAAACGCCAAAGTTTACGTGGACGGAGGATTGTGAGGAGGCATTTCGTCAACTGAAGACTTACCTGACAACGCCACCACTATTGTCAAAACCCAAGGATAACGAAATATTATATCTCTATTTAGCTGTAACGAAGAATTCACTCAGCACAGTCTTGGTCCGAGAAGAGGATAGGAAACATCTACCAATTTATTACGTGAGCAAAGTTTTGAATGGAGCAGAACTCAATTGTTTGGAGATTGAGAAGTTGGCATACGCATTGGTGATAACTGCAAGGAAACTAATACCATACTTTCAGTCACACCCAGTCATAGTACTTACAAATCAACCATTGAAGCAGGTTATGGCAAAGCCAGAAACGTCAGGCAGGTTGGTCAAGTGGGCAATCGAGCTAGGAGAATATGGTTTGGAGTACTTACCAAAAACTGCAATCAAAGCACAAAGACTGGCGGATTTTGTCGCAGAAACTATCTCCGAAGCAGATCCATCAATTGATGTGGCTACGGTGACGGAAAGCAGTCAAAAGGATGAGACCGGGGCAGCAAAAGAAATATGGACTCTACACGTGGACGGATCCTCCACAGTTGATGCAGGAGGTGCAGGAATTTACATAAGGTCGGCAAATGGAAGAGAATTCGATTATGCCATTAGATTGAATTTTCAAGTCACAAATAATCAAGCAGAGTATGAAGCCATGCTAGCCGGTATACACATGGCAAAATCGCTTGGGATAACTAAACTTATGGCATTCACAGACTCTCAATTAATTGCAAATCAATTTGAGGGAAGATACGAAGCTAAGGAGGCGGCAATAGTGAAGTACCTTGAAAAGCTGAAGGAGGCGACATCTAGCTTTGAGACGTTCATTATATCACAGATTCCTCGATTGGAGAATGAACGGGCCGACTCATTATCAAGATTTGCAAGCACTGCAGAAGTCTTTGTGGAGAGACGAGTGACATTGTTGGCCGCAGACCAACCCTCAATTAGCAAAGGCCTGGAGTCAACGACAACACAAGCCCTAGATTACGTTTTGCCAGTAGAAGTAGAAGCGTGTTGGAAGGATGAAATAATAGACTATCTACAAAACGGGAAATTACCAACTGATTCACAAGCTGTGAGAAGACTCAAATATAAATCAGCGAGATTCACCATGTTTAATGGAGAACTTTACAAAAGATCTTTTGAGGGACCACTCTTAAGATGTTTGTCACCCACCCAGGCGAAGCAAGTCTTGAGGGAAATTCACGAAGGAAGCTGTGGAAATCATTCCGGAGGGCGGTCCTTGGCGCAGAAGATACTCCGACAAGGATACTTTTGGCCAACAATTATGAGAGATTCAATGGATTATACTAGGAGGTGTAGAAGTTGTCAACTACACGCAAAAATCATTCATACACCTGCACAACCAATGACAATCGTGAGCTATGGATGTCCCTTTGATCAATGGGGAATAGACATTGTAGGACCAATGCCAGTGGCGTCCGGCGGAAGAAAATGGCTGTTGGTAGCAGTTGAATACTACACCAAGTGGGTTGAGGCTGAAGCACTTGTGACAATAACAGAAACCAATGTGAAGAAGTTCATCTGGAAGAACATTGTGTGCAGGTTCGGAATCCCAAGGGTACTAATATCAGACAATAGAAGACAATTCCAGGGATTCAAGATTCAAGATTGGTGCAAGGATATGAAGATTGAGCAGAGATTCACATCTGTCACGCACCCAGAAGCTAATGGGCAAGTTGAGGCCACAAACAACACACTCGTAAAGAGTTTGGAGAAAAGGTTGCAAGGTGAAGGAGGAAATTGGGCAGACGAGTTGCCAGGAATATTATGGGCATATCGCACGACACCACGAACTTCTACGGGCGAAACTCCGTATTTGTTAACGTATGGTTCAGAAGCAGTAATACCCGCGGAGATCGGAATGCCAACTTATCGAATCGTCACATATAATGAGGAACAAGCACTAAGAACTAGACAAATGGACCTCGAGCTAATAGGAGCAACAAGAGAAGAAGCCTACCAACGCACTCAAGCTTACAAATCCATGATGGCAAAAGCATATGACAACAAAGTTCGTTTCAGAAACTTTCAAGTGGGGGACTTGGTCCTAAGGAAAGTAGAAGCCACCAAGCATGTGGGGAAATTAAAGCCAAATTGGGAAGGACCATACAGAGTGGAAAAAGCAAGCGCAAAAGGATACTATTATTTACAAGAATTGGGAGGAAGGACATTGTCACGCCCTTGGAACGTCAAGAATTTGAGAAGGTTTTACAGTTAGAAGAGCTAGCAGAACAACAGGCTGAGTGGCAAGTTAGGACCGTAGTTTCAATGCTTTATTTACTTATTCTTCTACAAATTACGAGTCTCAACGCAAGAACTCCAATTGTAATACTTAGCAGTGAACTACGGGGACTTGATTCCTAGCCACCTATACATGGCGGGATACGTAGGCAACTCGGAAGTTCATCGAGCTCAGTCCCAAAACTTATAAAATTTCATATTTTATTTAAGTTTGGTTGTTTGTCTACGTTATATTAACATACTTATCGACACAAGTACTAACACACAATTCGTAAGACGAGCATTGTGCCTCGCAGACGTTCAGTAGGTTGAGCATGGTGCCTCACCGCCTATCCGTAAGACGAGCATTGTGCCTCGCAACCTATTTCGTAAGACGAGCATTGCGCCTCGCAATTTGTCCGTAAGCCGAGCGTTATGCCTCGCAGACAGTCCGTAAGTCGAGCACTGTGCCTCGCAGACAATTCGTAAGACGAGCATTGTGCCTCGCAGACATTCAGTAGGTTGAGCATGGTGCCTCACCGCCTATCCGTAAGACGAGCATTGTGCCTCGCAACCTATTTCGTAAGACGAGCATTGCGCCTCGCAATTTGTCCGTAAGCTGAGCGTTATGCCTCGCAGACAGTTCGTAAGTCGAGCACTGTGCCTCGCAGACAATTCGTAAGACGAGCATTGTGCCTCGCAGACATTCAGTAGGTTGAGCATGGTGCCTCACCGCCTATCCGTAAGACGAGCATTGTGCCTCGCAACCTATTTCATAAGACGAGCATTGCGCCTCGCAATTTGTCCGTAAGCCGAGCGTTATGCCTCGCAGACAGTCCGTAAGTCGAGCACTGTGCCTCGCAGACAATTCGTAAGACGAGCATCGTGCCTCGCAGACATTCAGTAGGTTGAGCATGATGCCTCACCGCCTATCCGTAAGACGAGCACTGTGTCTCGCAGACTATTCATAAGACGAGCATTGTGTCTCGCGGAATCAAAGTAAGACGAGCATTGCGTCTCGCAGTCTCCTCAAAAGATGATCACTTAACAAGATGTATGATCAAAATCATAACAAAGACACAATTTTATCACCAAAAGGATGACTACAAAATGCGACAAAACTTGGCACATAAAATAAAGGAACACAAAGACATTTCCAAAAATTAAACATCTATTAAAGCAAAGGGTAAGCACAGCAATGGCGCAATGTCAACAGGAATATACTAAACAAATATAAAAACCACAAGGACAAAATGTTAGAATCTGCAGAAAAAAGATAGTGGCACGCAGGCCCAAAAAATCACAGCACTAGCCTAACAACTACTCAGCTATTTCTTCAAACGGAGGCCAACCGACTTCAATGCACCTCGACTCTGCCGGGCAATATCCTCCAACGACTCATTCAGCGAGGACGTATCATCCTCAGGACGCACCCGGACCGGAGCAGGAGCAGGCTCAGAAACAGCAACGGCACTAGGATCAGCTCCGGGGTCAGGAGATGGCACTGAGATAGTCACAAGGCCAGCAGAAGCAAGAGGAACCCCAAGGGCACGTCGACAGGAACAGAGGAAGCCAGAAGCTCTCCCTCCTCGGGAACCTCACTCGAAGAAACCTGCGCACGAGGAACTCTAGAAGTAGAAGCAACAGTAGCACCACGCCAAGCAGCTTCCTTCTTAGCTCTGGCTCTCGCCTGCGCTCGTAGGTGATCGCGGAGCCAGACAGATCTCATTCGTAGGACGCGCTGGAAAGTCTCAGAGGCATCAACACTCTCAGTCTCTGAACCATCCTCGTCATCTGAGTCTTGCACTCCCTCGGCAAGTCGATCAAGGATATCAAAATCTTCCTTCTAGGCATAGTCGTATCCCTTAGATAAATCAAACCCTCCGCGTACAGTACAGATGGTTCCCCAGGCGGCAGAGCGAAAGAATTCAGCAACCGCGACAACTTTATCATCTGCTGATAAACCCTGCACCACGACAAAGAACAAGAAAGCCTGAATAAGACAATTACGTACTAAAATTATGATAAAAGGAAATAGGCGAAAGAGAACCTCAGACTTAGCCCGATCATAGCCAATCTGCTCGGAGGTAGCTGCTCGCGCCAGTGCC
Source organism: Misopates orontium (assembly GCA_946800315.1). Classification (NCBI taxonomy): domain Eukaryota; kingdom Viridiplantae; phylum Streptophyta; class Magnoliopsida; order Lamiales; family Plantaginaceae; genus Misopates; species Misopates orontium. The sequence continues at coordinate 32,913,005 of OX326953.1, read as the reverse complement.
GCATCACGCTCCTCTTCCACAACCTTCAAACGAGCAGCTAAAGCAGTGAGCTCCCCCTTGGTGCGGATTTCTTTCATTCCTAAGTCATCCTTGGCACGCTGAAGCTTGTCAAAATCCTTGGATAACGCCTTCAGTTTGGCTTCACTTGCAGCATGAGCCTCCTTGGATTTCTTCAATTCTGCCTGTGCCAACCGAAGCTCCTCCACGACACACTTCATAGAAGCTTCTACCTCACGAGTCTTCTTCTTGGCCTGCTCTTCCAAAATCTGAGCCTGTGATGCGGTAGACTTGTAATGGTCCAATCGAGAGTTGTACTCGGCTCGGGCATCGTTAAAGATGTCAAAATTCTCCAGCATGGTCTGCATATTTATCATCGCCTAAAAATCAAAGGTGGGAAAGGGTCAAGACAAGTATTTCAAAGAGTACAGGAAGTTATTAAAAGTAAAATACCAAAATCACTTACTGTGGAGAAAGATAGAGCGGTGCGGCTACACAAGCCTTCTGGACCAACCTCTTCGAAGTACCTCTTCCTGTCAAAAGAAGAAAGGAAGCCCTTGCAAGCACGCATGGCAGCAGTGTCAGTCAGCTTATAGGAGCCGACATTCATAGAAGCGTGAGGTATTTCTTCGACATTAATGTCCAGGTCATCAGAAGTATATCTATTAGAATCATCATGAGCAGGGCGCTTCTCGCGGCGGCGATCATCTGAAGGTGCAGGGTGTTTGCGTGCATTTGGATCTGGGCCAGCAAGATTGCCCTCACACACCACTCTAATAACTGCAGGGTTGCGTTCTCGACCGCTAGCAGTAGTCAAAGGTGTAGGAGCCGGCTGTGAGGATCCGCCAGTCGTGTTACTTCTAGAGCTCCGAGGAGGAACCGCGGATGTAGGAGCACTAGGTATTGAGGTACCCGCAGGAGAAGTAGCAGTACCAGGACCAGTCGCTCCAGAAGAAGAAGGGACAACAGCAGGAGCAGGCTCTGGAACTCCAGTCTCGGCAGGGGCACTACCGGATGCTAGATCCTCAAAAACCTCCCGCATAGCAGCGAGCTTACGCTTGGATTTGCTGATAACCATCTTTTCTGCAAGAAGCAAATAACAAAGGTAAGTATAATATTACAAAGAATAAGAATGACTTGGTAAAAAAGACAAGCAGGAATAAAAAACAAATATACCAAAATCAACTGTTCCCTTATACGGAACGACGGAGTACCCCCCAGCACGAAGAATGGTGTTCTTTGTCAGGGACGATGCATCAAACTTATGACTCCTCAACATGAGTATGTCATCAGAAGATAAAGAGGCAGGGCAGGAGGACACCGGGGAGCTTGAGCTCCATCAGTCCAGTCTCGCCTAAAGTTGAACTCTCCAGGCGTGGACTCTTTAATATAGAACCACTGATTCTTCCACTCTTTTCCGAAACTAGACTGAAGACCAGTTAGAAAACTATTGTTTTTCCTAGCAGTCACGAAATAAAAACCCGCATCCTCACCAGTCGTTCTAAATTTGCTAAGGAACAATTGGAAGAAAGAATCAGCAGTGCATGGTAACTTGTATACCCTCATCAAAATAATAAAGGCATGAATGATACAGTAGGTATTGGGAGTGAAATGGGATGGACAAGAAGGCAAACGAAGCAGAATTTGTCGAACTACATCATGGAGTGGAAATCTAAGCCCACAAGACAGGAAATTGTGAAAGATGGTCAAACAGCCAGGAGGAGGAGTGTCTAATCGATCTTCAGGGCCAGGAAAGATAATCTCATACGTTTCAGGTACATCAAACATAGACCTATAGTATGAGGCTCCATGGGTGTTCATGGGACGAATACCAGCAAAGTTTAAAAGGTTATTCATAGGAGAGGGAGCGTCAAGATTTATACCCTCTTCAGCTAATTCCTGCATAGTTTCATCTACAATACTATTATTCACCTCTAAGGGAACAGGAACGTTTGATATAACGTCTATGGTGGTCGGTTCAGAAATGTTAGTCAGAAACTCATCGTCAGAATGATCTACAATGTACACTTCCTTATCAGAACCTTGGGCATTCGAAGATGAAGCGTCACTATCAGACTCCCCACTACCCGATGATGACTCAGACTCAGAGCCCGATGACTCGACAACATCAGGAACACCTAAAGAGCTATTGGTTTCCATATCTGACTCAGAAGTCATTATAATACTAAGTAGGAAGAAGTTAGTGATTACCGGTTCTAGGGTTTAAATCAATGACTCTTTCAAATTCAGGATCACGCCTCTCGTAGGACCTTTCTGCTGGAACAAATATTCTGGGGGCACCCGGAACTGGGATTCTAGCAGGATGCGAAGGTCGGGTTGAACGTGTTGGGCTGGTCCTGTGAGTTGGGAAACGTTCACGATCGGCAGTGGCACGTGTGGATTGTGAATGGCGTTCGGAGTATGAAGGTGGTTCGCGGTGAGAGCGATGTTGATTTGAACGAGCCGTTGTGAGAAATCTGCATGAAAATTCGTTGCACGAATTAGCTTGTAAAACTTTGACAAAATTTTCAGAAAAATTTTCTAAGTTATATAGCTCGAATACAAGGTATTCGACCTAAGCCATTAAGTCGAAAATAAACATCATGGTGGGTGATTCGACTTATCGAGTTATTGGTTATAGCTCGATTACAAACACTTTCAGCAATAAGTCGAAAGTAAATCTTGACGAGCATAGTTCGACTTATTGAAGTATTATCGGGTTATCTCACTTTAATCAAAATTTTAGAAGTTATTCATGCATTTTCGAGTTATCGTCCTTTGTAATCGAGTTATATGCCTAGTTAGAGCTATACCTTTGCGGAATCGAGTTATTTTATGGTATTTTCGAGTTATTTGGACCTTCTCAGTGTATTCGAGCTATTTCTCTTCGAGTTATTTGCGAGAGCTCGAGTTATTTTCGAAAAATCTGATGATGAGATGACTCGGTGTCGCGGGTATTTATAGAAGCGATCGGCGATGCAATTACCGATATACCCTTGACTCGAGCTATAGCTCATTCGAGCTATAGTTCACTCGACTTATTTTTTCAGACGAGAATTTTTCGAGCTATAGTTCATTCGACTTATTTTTTCAGACGAGAATTTTTCGAGCTATAGCTCATTCGATTTATTATTTTTCAGACGACAATTTTTCGAAGTTTTGCTCAAGATTGGGGTTTTGCAGTTTCACGGGCCCGACTCGTTGCACGATTACCGGGATTATTACACTATTTTAGTTTGAATGACCAATGTTTTCACACATTACTCTTCCAAACTGGGGGACTCCATGATGTGTCAAATCTCGGTATCGTCATAAATACGGTATCATATCTACGGGATTATTTCGGAACATTACGCCACGATAACACCATTAATTTTTAATGCAAAATTGCAGTTTAAGGCAAAACTCAAAATTAGGCAATGCAGGCCCAATTTTGAGTAATTTGGGGCCAAATTCGAATTTCACAAGCCCAATTCGAGTTGTTCCAGGCCCAACTCGAGCTGTTTTTAGTTCATTCGAGTTATTTCTTTGCAGGTAATTCGAGTTATTCCTTTGCAGGTCATTCGAGTTATTTCTTTAAAGGTCATTCGAGTTATTTAGTAAAGGTCATTCGAGCTATTCTATAAGAGTCCTAGTTTGACTTATTCAACTCATAGTCCTACTTGGAGTGCACTTCTAGCTGAATAAGGACTCTTATGCCTATATAAAGGGATCCATTCTTCATTCTAAGGTACGTTTTACATTATTCCAAGCTCTAAGTTCGAGTTATAGAAGTCGACTTCGACCTATTCCTCAAGCTCATTCGAGTTGTTCGTCAATAGCTCGAGTTCGACCTATTTTGGCTTGCATTCGAGTTGTTTTGTTCTGTGTTATTCGACTTGTTTGACACAGTTCATTCGACTTGTTTGGCCATTCACATTCGACTTATTGCTTTCTGCTTATTCGACTTATAGCTCTCAGTTCATTCGACCTATTTTACTCAGTTCATTCGACTTGTTGCCTAGCTGAACAAGATCTCATATTCCGATCCGTCTGACTTGAGCGTCGGAGTGCCTTCGCCGGAGAAGGCACCGGCTTAGTTCACGTTTGGTGTTGAGTGCAGGTTCCGAACTCAAAAACTGCTTGAGCATCCAGCAGGAACTGAAGCAGTCTGACGTGGAGTGTTGGAGGGAGGACACATATCCAGACGAAAATACCCCACATCAATGGCCATCAAGAACCTCCATTGAACTTTATCATACGCTTTCTCCATGTCCAACTTGATGATCAAATTATGCCCTTTCGTCTTAGCATTTAGAGAGTGCACCATCTCCTGGCCCAGCAAAACATTATCCGCAATCGCCCTCACCTTAATAAAACCACTTTGATTAGGAGAGATAATCCTAGGCAACACCGCAGCAAGCCTATCATTCAGAATCTTTGAACAAAGCTTATAAAAAGTTGTACAAAGACTAATAGGCCGAAAATCACTCCACCTTTCCGGATTTGCCTTTTTAGGAATCAACACAATAGTGGTGTTAGAGAATCCTAAAGGCAAAACGTTACCCGCAAAAAACCCTTGCACTGCCATGTAAACATCATCCTTAATAATCTCCCAACAATCATGAAAACACTTTGTCGTGTAGCCATCAGGACCCGCCACACTATCCATTGGCATCCGACAAAGAGTTTCAAAGACCTCTTCCATAGAAGGGCACTCCACCAACATCCGATTCTCCACCTCTGAAACCAACGAAGGAATAAAATCCAAAGAATGCTGCTCTAATTCCTCATTCCCACCCCAAGAAAATTTTGAAAGTAAGACACCGCCGAAGACATCAACTCATCTTGGCCCTCAACCAATTGATCCCCCACCAAGATTTTATTGATTCTTCCCCGAGCCCTCCTTTTCTTCACACAAGCTTGATAAAACTTTGTGTTTCTCTCACCATCCTTCATCCAATTACAAGCAGCCCTTTGTTTCCACATATCCTCTTACATGGGCAAACTCATTCGTTCTGGCTCTGAAAAGCGCGTTTTTGCTGTTATTGGTGCATCAACGAATTTTGGTCCTTTTGTGTTATTCACAATCTTTCCTATAAACTTCCAGGAGTTTTTTTTTTTTTTTTTTGTCGGTCCTTTTTATGTTATTCACAATCTTTCCAATAGGCTTCCAAAAGTTAACATCAAAAAAGCTCAAAAAAGGAACTAATGAGGGAACCTTAAGTAAGGAACACCTCGACAATCAAGCAAAGCTAAACCAATCACTTTACGACTACATCTATCACTACCAAAACTATCAAAGGTCTTCAAATCACAAGCTTCATTAGCCAATAGATCAGCTACTGAATTTCCTTCCCGAAAGATATGCGACACCTTCACTTCCATTTGACAAAGAAGCACCCGAATCCTTTGCAGCAAAGCGGCGATCTTCCAATTCCCACAACCGCCCGAAGCCACCAACGTCACCAACACTTGTGCATCCAATTCAACATGAACCCTTAAAAAACCCTTTTCAAAACACAACTCCAGACCACGCAACAGCCCCCAAGCTTCCGCTACCATATTGGTACCAATACCAAAATAGTGATGAAAAGCAAAAAGAATATTGCCCTCATGATCCCGAACAACACCACCACCAGCAGCCTCCCCCGGATTCCCCCTAGAACAACCATCCGTGTTTAACTTTACCCAAGGAAACCTCGGACAACGCCAAACCACCACCTTAATCTCCTTACCACTCGGCCCCACTCTTTGAAACTTCCACAACTTCCCAACCTCAAAATGGCCCGACCAGCCAATCTTAACCCCAATAAGACGAATCGTATCAACGTATCTCAACACCTTTCCAATGATCTTAGACGGCACAATGCGAATCATTCTATGCTTCGAGTCATTACGAGCAGCCCATAAAAACCAAATGATCAAAACCGGAATCAGGCCCCGAACATGACCCGGCTTTACCCCACTCAACCATCCAACCTTTGCCTCATTCAATGTACAAAGCACATTGACATTGAAGAGGCCCCCAAAAAAACTCCAAACATGCCGAGCCGCCGCCCCTGACCAAATAATATGATCAATTGACTCCACCTCTCGACAACATTGGCACTTAGAAGCCAAACAAACACCATTAGCCTGAAGATTACTATCAGAAGGAATCCACCCAAAGTGCAACTTCCAACAAAAAAACGAAATATGAGGCATAATCGATTTATGCCAAAACCACTTAGCCTCATTCACCGGCTCATTTGGAGTTCTCACCAACTCCCACGCAGATTTTGCCGAGAAACATCCATTAGAAGAAGGTTTCCACACCGGAACATCCTTCTTCTCCACACTCGGCCGAATCTCCAAAATAGACTCAACCAAATCCTCGGTGAGCCTCTCCCTTAAGAGCGCCACATTCCAACGGCCATCAACCAAAAAATCAGCAACTCGAGCATCCACTGGACCCCTAACCCTTTGACGTGAAGCTAATGTCTCCGGGCCACACCAATGGTCATGCCAAAACGAGATATGACCTTCTCCAACAAGCCAAAAAATTTGCTTTTGAGCAGCCTCCCTCGCCTCCACAAGCCGTTTCCAAACCAAAGAACTATGGGACGTCGCCCGAGCCAGCCAAGGAGACGCCCTTTTACAATAATACCCATGCAAACAAGACGCCCAAAGGCTGTCCATTTTCCGAAACCTCCACCAAAGCTTAATCGAGAAAGAATCCACCACATCCCAAAGAGACCGAAAGCCCAAGCCACCCTCCAAAACCGGCTTGCACACCTTCTTCCAAGATGCCCAATGCATCCGCTTTCTTGTCTCAAAATCACCCCATAAAAACCTCGCAAAAATTCCATGCATTTTCTTGATCACCCCCTTAGTAGGACGCATCACCTGGAAAAAATAGACAGGAATAGTGCTCAATGTTGATTTAATGAGTGTAATCCTACCTCCAGGAGACAACAAATTTAGATTCCAGCCATTCAAATGACCCCTAATCTTATCAATAATCCCCTCAAAATGGACAGCCCTACTATGTCCCACAAAAAGAGGCACTCCAAGATATGTTAAAGGCAAACTCGTTGGTGAAAAACCGGACAGCCTTTGTATCATCCGACGTCGAGAAGACGAAGCACGCCGTCCCAAAATAAACATACTTTTTTGCACGTTCACCTTTTGACCCGAAACAGCCCCATAAAGCTCAAGGAACCTACACATCCTCCGAACACTCCTTTTAGATCCCTTCAAAAATAACATACAATCATCAGCATAAGCTAAATGAGAAAGCTTAAACCTTTTCTTTGTGTCAAAACACATATCCGGATGTTGCGCCATAAGTTGCTCCACGCCCCGTGAGAGGAACTCCGCTGCAATAACAAACAAAGCCGGAGAAATAGGGTCACCTTGTCTCAACCCCTGAGACGATGCAAAGTACCCTGCATTCTCACCATTCACTAAAACCGAGAAGTGACTTGACGAGATGCATGTGTAAATCAACTTCCGCCATCGCTCTCCAAAACCAAACTTTTCTAACATGGCCATCAAGAACCTCCATTGAACTTTATCATACGCTTTCTCCATGTCCAACTTGATGATCAAATTATGCCCTTTCGTCTTAGCATTTAGAGAGTGCACCATCTCCTGGCCCAGTAAAACATTATCCGCAATCGCCCTCCCTTTAATAAAACCACTTTGATTCGGAGAGATAATCCTAGGCAACACCGCAGCAAGCCTATCATTCAGAATCTTTGAACAAAGCTTATAAAAAGTTGTACAAAGACTAATAAGCCGAAAATCACTCCACCTTTCTGGATTTGCCTTTTTAGGAATCAACACAATAGTGGTGTTAGAGAATCCTAAAGGCAAAACGTTACCCGCAAAAAACCCTTGCACCGCCATGTAAACATCATCCTTAATAATCTCCCAACAATCATGAAAAAACTTTGTCGTGTAGCCATCAGGACCCGCCACACTATCCATTGGCATCCGACAAAGAGTTTCAAAAACCTCTTCCATAGAAGGGCACTCTACCAACATCCGATTCTCCACCTCTGAAACCAACGAAGGAATAAAATCCAAAGAATGCTGCTCTAAGTCCTCATTCCCACCCCCAAGAAAATTTTGAAAGTGAGACACCGCCGAAGACATCAACTCATCTTGGCCCTCAACCAATTGATCCCCCACCAAGATTTTATTGATTCTTCCCCGAGCCCTCCTTTTCTTCACACAAGCTTGATAAAACTTTGTGTTTCTCTCACCATCCCTCATCCAATTACAAGCAGCCCTTTGTTTCCACATATCCTCTTGCATAGAAACCCGCAACGTCAATTCAGCATTCCACCTATTGAGATCAATCAAATTAACCTCAGAAGGGTCACGGTCAAATGCAAGCTCCGCCTTTTTCACCCTTTCCTCCATCTCTTTCACCTTCACATTGACATCCCCAAACTCATTCCAATTCCACGACTTTAGCCTAAACTGCAACCGTTTCAATTTCTCCCAAAGCCCTCTCAAACCCGAAGTCCGACAAGGAAGCCTCCAATTCTCCTCCACCATCCTTTTGAACTCTCCATGCCGCAACCACATATTCTGAAACCTAAAAGAAGATTTCCTCCTCCTTTGCTGCCTCATAAATTCGAACAACAATGGACAATGATCTGATTGCCTTCTCGCAAGGTGAGTCACCGAAGAAACCTCAAATAAATCAGTCCAACCGCTATTCACCATAACACGATCCAATCTGCCCCACGCTCCCCTTTTGTTCGTCCAAGTGAATTGGCCCCCTGTAAACCCCACGTCAAACAGCCCCGTTTCAGCAAGCACCGTGTTGAAGTCATTGATCTCACCCAACTTAGGCCGACCCTTTCCCCATCTTTCCGTCACCGAAGTAATCGTGTTAAAGTCACCCCCAACACACCACGGCTCATTGGTACAAACAGCCCTCAAACCATCCCAAAGCTCAACTCTCCCATGCCGAGTAGTAGATGCATACACAAAAGTCATAAAAACAGAAATCTGCAAAACCGAATCCTCCACCTTACAATGTACAAATTGAGGATGGTCTTCAACCACCTCAATTTGAACAGAATCCTCAAACATAATCCAAATTTTCCTCGAAGAATTAACAATCAAAGAAGGAAAATTAAATCTCCTAGGAAACCTCCAATCAGCATCAATTAAAGGTTCTAACAATACTAAAATTTTAGGCTTCAAGTCACGCCTCAAAGCCATAAGTTTATCTTGTGCGGGTTCATTCCCAACACCTCTAATATTCCAAATTAGTGTTTTAAACATTGGAACGAATAACAACACCCTTACCTCTCCTCGAAGTCATTCGAGAAAGCTGATCCTCAACCTCTTTAGACGCCGTCTCATCTCCTGACGGATCTGAAAGGCCACCCTCACTTATTGTTCCACGCCTTGACCTCCTTTTCGCCAATCTGTGTTTCTCATAAATCCGAGCAGCAACATCCAAAGCCCTCAGTTCCTGATCGTCTAAGTCCGGACTCTCAAAAGAACCATCCGACTCATCCCCTGATTCATTAATTTGGTGTTGAATTCGTTGCACCGAATTCTCAAAAAAAGGTGATTTATACGATGTGATCGCCATCGACGAACCAGCCTCATCTCCATCCAAAACCATATTTCGAACCCTTTCATAGTTTGTAATTTGGGCAAATTCATTCGTTTAGGTTTTGAAACCTTCGTTTATGCCATTTTTTGTGAACCAATGAGTTTTGGTTATTTTTGTGTTGTTCCCAATCTTTCCTATAAACTTCAAAGGGTTTTGTCGTATTTTTGGCAAATTCATTCATTTAGGCCATGAAACGCGCGTTTTGCCATATTCGTTGATCCAACGATTTTTGGTACTTCTTTTGTTGTTCTCAATCTTTCCAAAAAGATTCCAAGAGTTGTGTCGTAATTTTGGAAAATACATTAGTTTAGGCTCTAAACGAGGGTTTTATCGGTTTTGGTGAATCAATGAATTTTGGCCTTTTTTGTGTTATTCACAATCTTTCTTATAACCTTCCAAGAGTTTTTTTTTTCTTTTTTTTTTTAAAAGAAACCGAAACTTCCATAGAACCAAAAGCAAAAGTTAGTTGAGATAGTCAAAAGTGGACGCTCGACATTTACAAGAAATCAAAACAAACATAAAAAAAGCTCAAAAAAGGGAACTAATGAGGGAACCTTAAGTAAGGAACACCTCTACAATCAAGAAAAGCTAAACCAATCACTTTACGACTACATCTATCACTACCAAAACTATCAAAAGTCTTCAAATCACAAGCTTCATTAGCCAAAAGATCAGCTACTGAATTTCCTTCCCGAAAGATATGCGACAACTTCACTTCCATTTGACAAAGAAGCACCCGAATCCTTTGCAGCAAAGCGGTGATCTTCCAATTTCCACAACCACCCGAAGCCACCAACGTCACCAACACTTGTGCATCCAATTCAACATGAACCCTCCTAAAGCCCTTTTCAAAACACAACTCCAGGACACGCAACAGCCCCCAAGCTTCCGCCTCCATATTGGTACCAATACCAAAATAGTGATGAAAAGCAAAAAGAATATTGCCCTCATGATCCCGAACAACACCGCCACCAACAGCCTCCCCCGGATTGCCCCTAGAACAACCATCCGTGTTTATTTTTACCCAAGGAAACCTCGGACAACGCCAAACCACCACCTTAATCTCCTTACCACTCGGCCCCACTCTTTGAAACTTCCACAACTTCCCAACCTCAAAATGGCCCGACCAGCCAATCTTAACCCCAATAAGACGAATCGTATCAATGTATCTCAACACCTTTCCAATGATCTTAGAAGGCACAATCCGAATCATTCTATGCTTCGAGTCATAACGAGCAGCCCATAAAAACCATATGATCAAAATTGGAATCAGGCCCCGAAAATGACCCAGCTTGACCCCACTCAATCATCCAACCTTTGCCTCATTCAATGTACAAAGCACATTGACATTGAAGAGGCCCCCAAACAAGTTCCAAACATGCCGAGCCGCCGCCCCCGACCAAATAATATGATCAATCGACTCCACCTCTCGACAACATTGGCACTTAGAAGCCAAACAAACACCATTAGCCTGAAGATTACTATCAGAAGGAATCCACCCAAAGTGCAACTTCCAACAAAAAAACGAAATATGAGGCATAATCGATTTATGCCAAAACCAATTAGCCTCATCCACCGGTTCATTTGGGGTTCTCACCAACTCCGACGCAGATTTTGCCGAGAAGCATCCATTAGAAGAAGGTTTCCACACCGGAACATCCTTCTTCTCCACACTCGGCCTAATCTCTAAAATAGCCTCAACCAACTCCTCGGTGAGCCTTTCCCTTAAGAGCGCCACATTCCAACGGCCATCAACCAAAAAATCAGCAACTCGAGCATCCACTGGACCCCTAACCCTTTGACGTGAAGCTAATGTCTCCGGGCCACACCAATGGTCATGCCAGAACGAGATATGACCTTCTCCAACAAGCCAAAAAATCTGCTTTTGAGCAGCCTCCCTCGCCTCCACAAGCCGTTTCCAAACCAAAGAACTATGAGACGTCGCCCGAGCAAGCCAAGGAGACGCCCTTTTACAATAATACCCATGCAAACAAGACGCCCAAAGGCTGTCCATTTTCCGAAACCTCCACCAAAGCTTAATCGAGAAAGAATCCACCACATCCCAAAGAGACCGAAAGCCCAAGCCACCCTCCAAAACCGGCTTGCACACCTTCTTCCAAGATGCCCAATGCATCCGCTTTCTTGTCTCAAAATCACCCCATAAAAACCTCGCAAAAATTGCATGGATTTTCTTGATCACCCCCTTAGTAGGACGCATCACCTGGAAAAAATATACAGGAATAGTGCTCAAAGTTGATTTAATAAGTGTAATCCTACCTCCAGGAGACAACAAATTCAGATTCCACCCATTCAAATGACTCCTAATCTTATCAATAATACCCTCAAAATGGACAGCCCTACTACGTCCCACAAAAAGAGGCACTCCAAGATAAGTTAAAGGCAAACTCGTTGGTGAAAAACCGGACAGCCTTTAAATCATCCGACGTCGAGAAGACGAAGCACGCCTTCCCAAAATGAACATACTTTTTTGCACGTTAACCTTCTGTCCCGAAACAGCCCCATAAAGCTCAAGGAACCTACACATCCTCCGAACACTCCTTTTAGATCCCTTAAAAAACAACATACAATCATCAGCATAAGCTAAATGAGAAAGCTTAAACCTTTTCTTAGTGTCAAAACACATATCCGGATGTTGCGCCATAAGTTGCTCCACACCCCGTGAGAGGAACTCCGCTGCTATTACAAACAAAGCCGGAGAAATAGGGTAACCTTGTCTCAACCCCTGAGACGAAGCAAAGTACCCTGCATTCTCACCATTCACTAAAACCGAAAAGTGACTAGACGAGATGCATGTGTAAATCAACTTCCGCCATCGCTCTCCAAAACCAAACTTTTCTAACATGGCCATCAAGAACCTCCATTGAACTTTATCATACGCTTTCTCCATGTCCAACTTAATGATCAAATTATGCCCTTTCGTCTTAGCATTTAAAGAGTGCACCATCTCCTGGCCCAACAAAACATTATCCGCAATCGCCCTCCCCTTAATAAATCCACTTTGATTAGGAGAGATAATCCTAGGCAACACCGCAGCAAGCCTATCATTCAAAATCTTTGAACAAAGCTTATAAAAAGTTGTACAAACACTAATAGGCCGAAAATCACTCCACCTTTCCAGATTTGCCTTTTTAGGAATCAACACAATAGTGGTGTTAGAGAATCCTAAAGGAAAAACATTACCCGCAAAAAACCCTTGCACCGCCATGTAAACATCATCCTTAATAATCTCCCAACAATCATGAAAGAACTTTGTCGTGTAGCCATCAGGACCCGCCACACTATCCATCGGCATCCGACAAAGAGTTTCAAAAACCTCCTCCATAGAAGGGCACTCCACCAACGTCCGATTCTCCTCCTCTGAAACCAATGAAGGAATAAAATCCAAAGAATGCTGCTCTAAATCATCATTCCCACCCCCAAGAAAATTTTGAAAGTGTGACATCGCCGAAGACATCAACTCATCTTGGCCCTCAACCAATTGATCCCCCACCAAGATTTTATTGATTCTTCCCCGAGCCCTCCTTTTCTTCACACAAGCTTGATAAAACTTTGTGTTTCTCTCACCATCCTTCATCCAATTGCAAGCAGCCCTTTGTTTCCACATATCCTCTTGCATAGAAACCAGCAACGTCAATTTAGCATTCCACCTATTAAGATCAATCAAATTAACCTCAGATGGTTCACGGTCAAAAGCAAGCTCCGCCTTTTTCACCCTTTCCTCCATCTCTTTCACCTTTACATTAACATCCCCAAACGCATTCGAATTCCACGAGTTAAGCCTAAACTGCAGCCGTTTCAATTTCTCCCAAAGCCGTCTCAAACCCGAACTCCGACAAGGCAGCTGCCAATTCTCCTCCATTATCCTTTTGAACTCTCCATGCCGCAACCACATATTCTGAAACTAAAAGAAGATTTTCTCCTCCTTTGCTCCCTCATAAATTCGAACAACAATGGACAATGATCAGATTGCCTTCTCGCAAGGTGAGTCACCGAAGAAACCTCAAACAAATTAGTCCAACCGCTATTCACCATAACACGATCCAATCTGCCCCAAGCTCCCCTTTTGTTCATCCAAGTGAATTGGCCCCCTGTGAACCCCACGTCAAACAACCCCGTTTCAGCAAGCACCGTGTCGAAATCATTTATCTCACCCAACTTAGGCCGACCCTTTCCTCGTCTCTCCGTCATCGAAGTAACCGTGTTGAAGTCATCCCCAACACACCACGGCTCATTGGTACAAACAGCCCTCAAACCATCCTTAAGCTCAACTCTCCCATGCCGAGTAGTAGACGCATACACAAAAGTCATAAAAACAGAAATCTGCAAAACCTTATCCTCCACCTTACAATGTACAAATAGGATGGTCTTCAATCACCTCAATTTGAACAGAATCCTCAAACATAATCCAAATTTTCCGCGAAGAATTAACAATCAAAGAAGGATAATTAAATCTCCTAGGAAACCTCCAATCAGCATCAATAAATGGTTCTAACAAAACAAAAATTTTAGGCTTCAAGTCACGCCTCAAAGCCATAAGTTTATCTTGTGCGGGTTCATTCTCAACACCTCTAATATTCCAAATAAGTGTTTTAAACATTAGAACGGATAACAACACCCTTACCTCTCCTCGAAGTCATTCGAGAAAGCTGATCCTCAACCTCTTTAGACGCCGTCTCATCTCCTGACGGATCTGAACGGCCACCCTCACTTAAGGCCCCACGCCTTGACCTCCTTTTCGCCAATCTGTGTTTCTCATAAATCTGAGCAGCAACATCCAAAGCCCTTAATTCCTGATCATCTAAGTCCGGACTCTCAAAAGAACCATCCGACTCTTCCCTTGATTCATTAATTTGGTGTTGAATTCGTTGCACCGAATTCTCAGAAAAAGGTTTATACGGTGTGATCGCCATAGACGAACCAGCCTCATCTCCAGTCAAAACCATATTTCGAACCCTTTCATAGTTTCTCCTAATTTGTTCTCCACGTTCCTGAGTGCCAAATGAATTTCCAGACCCCTCAAAACGTTCACCATCACTCAAATTCAAGCCGGAAGAATTTTGCAAATTTTCAGAATCGGACGCCCCAATATGCGCGCCGGTCGCACCACCCGCGCGCGCGTCAGCCGTCCCTGCGCGCGCGTCAAGATCTTTGCGCGCCAATCCTTCTCCCACACCCGGTAGGACTCCTAAATCAGCCCCCAATGTTCCCTTCGCCAACAAGGAGTCCCCCTCAGGCTGGCGGTCAACCTCCAACCCAAAACCAGCCTCACCACCTTGTTGCACCACCGGGGGCCGTTTCAAAATCCTAATCGAGCCGGACAGCGCCCCTTGCGCACCCCGCGCGCCCTGCGCTATGCGCGCGGACCATCATTGGCACATCGCGATGGCACCTCCATTCTATTCACGGTACGACCCGATCCCCTCCTCAACGAACGTCCTCTACCACCACGTGATTTTGACCGGCGTCCTTGCTGTTCATGAACAGCCTTATTCACCACCTTTCCATTAACAAAACATCTCTCCTTACTATGCCCAACATGATTACACACCGTGCAATAATGGGGACGATCTCCAACTTTCTGCCAAAAACTTCCTTCCGGGCCATCAATGAAAATCTCCTTAATCTCCTCCGCAAGCAAATCAATTTCAACACAAGCCCTCGCACAACTTGGCCTAATCACCTTGGCTGTAGATTCATCAATACGTAACGGTGTTCCTATCAAAGACATAATGTCATGCAGCGCCTCCTTGTGATGCATGACAATTGGTAGCCGTGGCAATGAGACCCAAACCGGCACCACCGAAGATTCCGTCTTCGGATCAAAACTCGGTGACCACTTAAAGATCCGCATCGGAAATCCCTGAACCATCCACGATTGTCTAGACCACAACCTCGTGGAATCATCCTCCGAAGTAATCTGAATGAACACATGCCTCGCATCAATGTCTCCCAACGAAAAAGAACCCCTTAACCCAACTTCAAAAACCAAGTTTGCAAATCCTCCGGGGACGGACGTCCATGAGAGAATTTTCCAACCAATGCATATTTGAATTGCAACGCAAAGCAATCAAAATCAGATTTGTTAAATCGAATTGCGGGTTTCCCTTGATATGTGAAAGCCTTCTTCGGTTCCATTGCACGGGTGCCAAGTGCAAAAATAGGATCATCAGCAAACGATTTGCTAATCGCCCTCGGTGACAAATCCCTTTTGCCCACCAAAGAGTGATCAAACACTCTAACAAACGAACGGCTTTGAGGCTTCACGTTAGTTTTAGGATCCGAGTTTCCTCCCTCAACTTGATCACGAATCCTATTTGGAAAAGACTCCTTGAGCGATGGGAACTCCGGCAAAATCCCATCCTTCGGCTGCTCAACGACGGTAGGTGGTGGCTGCACCTCGGAAGAAACTAAGACGCGTCGTGGAAGTAACGCGTTGTCAACAACCGACGGAAGATTGACGTCTGAAGTTGACGCCGCCGGCTTTTATGGGGGCGGAAAGGACAGACCCGGTGGCTGATCGAAGGCGTCGGCCTCCATGCACGGCGGCAAAAGACCGCGACGCGAAACCCTAGGAGAGAGAAATTAAAATCACCCTAGAGGAGAGAGAAGAGAGCGTTTTTTTTTTCTTCTTTGAGCTTCAAAAGCACCTTCCAAGAGTTGTGTCGTGTTTTGGGAAAATTCATTTTTTTAGGGTCTAAAAGATGCATTTTTACCATTTTTTGAGCATCAACGAATTTTGATCCTTTTGGTGTTATTTAGAAACTTTCTTATAAGCTTGCAAGAGTTGTGTCGTATTTTGGGAAAATTCATTCAGGCTCTGAAACGTGCATTTTTGCCGTTTTTGGTGAATCCACAAAATTTGGTCCTTTTTGTGTTATTCACAATTTTTGTTATACGCTTCCAAGAGTTTTGTTTTTAAAAAAAGAAACCGAACCTTCATTCATAATAAGAAAGAGTCAATCTATCATCCAATGAGGACTCTCGACACTTACAAGGAATCAAAGTAAAACTCAAAACAGCTCAAAAAGGAAACTAATGAGGGAACCTTAAATAAGGAACTCCTCTACAATCAAGCAAAGCTAAACCAAGCACTTTACGACTACATCTATCACTACCAAAATGAACAAAAGTCTTCAAATCACAAGCTTAATTAGCCAAAAAGTCAGCTACTGAATTGCCTTCACGAAAGATATGCGAAAACTCCACTTCCAAATGACAAAGAAGCGCCTGAATCCACCGCAGCACGGCTGAAATCTTCCAATTTCCACAACCACCCGAAGTCACCAACTTCACCAACACTTGTGCATCCAATTCGACCTGAACCCTCCTAAAACCCTTCTCGCAACACAACTCCAAACCACGCAACAGCCCCCTAGCTTCCGCCTCCATATTGGTACCAATACCAAAATAGTGATGAAAAGCCAAAAGGATATGGCCCTCATGATCCCGAACAACACCGCCACCGGCAGCCTCCCCCGGATTCCCCCTTGAGTAGCCATCCGTGTTTAGCTTAACCCAAGGAATCCTCGGACAACGCCAAAAAACCACCTTCACATCCTTACCACTTGGCCCCACTCTTTGAAAACTTGCCAACCCTCAAATGGCCCGACCACCCAATCTTGACTCCAATAAGACGGATCGTATCAATGTATCTCAACACCTTCCCAATAATCTTTGAAGGCACAATCCGAATCATCCTATGCTTCGCATCATTTCGAGCAGCCCATAAAAACCACACAATCAAGACCGGAATCAAGCCCCTAATATGACCCGGCTTGACCCCACTCAACCATCCATCCTTTGCCTCATTCAATGTACACATCACATTGACATTGAAGAGGCCTCCAAAGAACGCCCACACCTGCCGAGCAGCCTCCCCCGACCAAATAATATGATCAATCGTCTCCACCTCTCGACAACATTGGCACTTAGAAGACAAACACACACCATTCGCTTGTAAATTACTATCCGAAGGAATCCAACCAAAGTGCAACTTCCAACAGAAAAACGAGATATGAGGCATGAGATAGATCTATGCCAAAACCAATTAACCCCAACCACCGGATCATTAGGGGTCCTAACCAACTCCCATGCCGATTTTGCCGAGAAGCAGCCATTAGAAGAAGGTTTCCACACCGGAACATCCTTCTCACCAACTCTCGGCATCACCTCTAAAATAGACTCCACCAACTCCTCTGAAACCCTTTCTCTCAAAAGAGCCACATTCCACTGCCCTTGAATCAAAAAATCAGCAACTTGCGCATCCACCGCACCCGTGACCCTTTGACGTGAAGCCAATGTCTCCATGCCACACCAATGATCATGCCAAAAGGAGATACATCCATTCCCAACAAGCCAAAAAATCTGCTTTTGGGCAGCTTCCCTAGCCTCTCCAAGCCGCTTCCAAACCGAGGAGCTATGAGACGTCGCCCGAGCAAGCCATGGAGACGCCCTTTTGCAATAATATCCGTGCAAACATGTCGCCCAAAGGCTGTCCATTTTACGAAACCTCCACCACAGTTTTATAGAAAATGAATCCACAACATCCCAAAGAGAACGAAAGCCCAAACCGCCCTCCAAGACCGGCTTGCACACCTTCTTCCAAGAGGCCCAATGGATCCGCTTCCTTGTCTCAAAATCCCCCCACAAGAACCTTGCAAAAATTCCATGCATTTTCTTGATCACCCCCTTAGTGGGACGCATCACCTGGAAAAAATACACAGGAATAGTACTCAAAGTCGATTTGATAAGTGTAATCCTACCTCCAGGAGTCAACAAACTCAGATTCCACCCATTCAAATGGCTCCTAATCTTATCAATAATCTCTTCAAAGTGGACGGCCCTACTACGTCCCACAATAAGAGGCACTCCAAGATAAGTTAGAGGCAAACTCGTTGGAGAAAAGCCGGACAGCCTTTGGATCATCCTACGACGAGACGATGAGGCACGCCTTCCCAAAATGAACATACTCTTATGCACATTCACCTTCTGCCCCGAAACAGCCCCATAAAGCTCAAGGAACCGACACATCCTTCTCACACTCCCTTTAGATCCCTTCAAAAACAACATACAATCATCAGCATAAGCTAAGTGCGAAAGCTTAAACCTCTTCTTCGTGTCAAAACACATGTCAGGATCTTGCGCCATCAATTGCTCCACGCCCCTTGAAAGGAACTCCGCCGCAATCACAAACAAAGCTGGAGAAATAGGATCACCTTGCCTCAACCCCTGAGTCGATGCAAAATACCCTGCATTCTCCCCATTCACCAAAACCGAAAAGTGACTAGACGAGATACATGTATAAATCAACTTCCTCCATCGCTCTCCAAACCCAAACCTCTCTAACATGGCCATCAAAAACCGCCACTGGACTTTATCATAAGCCTTCTCCATGTCCAGCTTAATGATCAAATTATGCCCTTTCGTCTTTGCATTTAAAGAATGCACCATCTCCTGACCTAACAACACATTATCCGCAATCGCCCTCCCCTTAATAAAACCACTCTGATTAGGAGAAATAATCCTTGGCAGCACCGCAGCAAGCACCGGTCATTCAAAATCTTTGAACAAAGCTTATAAAAAGTTGTACAAAGACTAAAGGGTCGAAAATAACTCCACCTTTCCGGGTTGGCCTTCTTAGGGATCAACACTATAGTAGTGTTTGAAAATCCCAGAGGCAGCACATTCCCCGCAAAAAACCCTTGCACCGCCATATAAACATCATGCTTGATAATCTCCCAACATTCACTTTGTCGTGAAGCCATCAGGACCCGCCACACTATCCACCGGCATACGACAAAGAGTTTCGAACACCTCCTCCATAGAGGGATACTCCACCAACATCCGGTTATCCTCATCAGAAACTAACGAGGGAATAAAATCCAACGAGTGCTGCTGTAAATCGCCATTCCCACCACCAAGAAAGTTTTGGAAGTGTGACACCGCCGAATCCATCAACTCATCTTGGCCCTCAATCGTGTTATCCCCAACCAAAATTTTATTGATGCGGCCACGGACCCTCTTTTTCTTCACACAAGCTTGGTAAAACTTTGTGTTTCTCTCACCATCCTTCATCCAATTACAAGCAGCCCTTTGTTTCCACATATCCTCTTGCATAGACACCCTCAACGTCAATTCAGCATTCCACCTATTAAGATCAATCAAATTAGCCTCAGAAGGATCACGGTCAAAAGCAAGTTCCGCCTGATTCACCCTCTCCTCCATCTCCTTCACTTTCACATTAACGTCCCCAAACTAATTCCAATTCCACGACTTAAGCCTGAACTGAAGCTGTTTCAATTTCTCCCACAGCCCTCTCAAACCCGAAGTCCGACAAGGCAACCTCCAATTCTCCTCCACCATTCTTTTGAAATCACCATGCCTTAACCACATATTCTGAAAGCGAAATGAAGATTTCCGCCTTCTTTGCTGCCTCGTGGATTCAAACAACAAAGGACAATGATCCGATTGCTTTCTCGCCAAATGAGTCACCGTAGAGACCTCAAACAAATCTGTCCAACCGCTATTCACAATAAGAAGGTCCAATCTGCCCCAAGCACCCCTTTTATTCGTCCAAGTAAATTGGCCCCCGGAAAACCCCAAGTCAAACAGCCCCGTTTCAGCAAGCACCGTATTTAAGTCATTAATCTCACCTAATTTAGGTCGTCCCCTACCTCGTCTCTCCGTCACCGAAGCCACTGTGTTGAAGTCACCCCCAACACACCACGGCTCATTAGTACAAACAACCCTCAAACCATCCCAAAGTTCAACTCTCCCATGCCGAGTAGAAGAGGCATACACAAAAGTCATAAAAACCGAATTCTGCAAATCCATATCCACCACCTTACAATGCACAAATTGAGGATGATCTTCAATCACCTCAATCTGAATAGAATCATCAAACATAATCCAAATTTTCCAGGAAATATTAACAATCAAAGAACGATAATTAAATCTCCGTGGAAACCTCCAATCAACATCAATAAACGGTTCTAACAAAACTAAAATTTTTGGCTTCAAGTCACGCCTCAAAGCCATAAGTTTATCTTGTGCGGGTTCATTCCCAACACCTCTAATATTCCAAATAAGTGTTTTAAACATTGGAACGAAAAACAACACCCGTACCTCTCCTCGAAGTCATTCGAGAAAGCTGATCCTCCACCTCTTTAGACGCCATCTCATCCCCTGAAGGATCTGATCGGGCACCCTCACTTAATGCCCCACGTCTTGACCTCCTCTTAGCCAACCTATGTTTCTCATAGATTCGGGCAGCAACATCCAATGCCCGCAATTCTTGATCATCTAAGTCCGGACTCTCAAAAGATCCATCCGACTCATCCCCTGATTCATTAATTTGATGCTGAATTCGTTGCACCGAATTCTCAAAAAAAGGCGATTTATACGGCGTCATCGCCATGGACGAACCAGCCTCATCTCCAGCCAGCACCATATTCCAAACCCTTTCATAGTTTCTCCTAATTTGGTCACCTCGTTCATGACTATCAAGTGAATTTCCAGACCCCTCAACACGTTCCCCATCATTCAAATTAGCCCCTGAAGAATCGAGTAAATTTCCACTATCGGCAGCCCCACTCGACGTGCCAATCGCACCCCCTGCGTGCACGACGGTCGCCCCACTCGGCGTGCCAATCGCACCCGCTACGCGTGCGCCTGTCGCCCCAGCGCGCGCGCGCGCCGAGCCGTCGCCCGTTTTGGTCAAATTTCCGACCTCGGCCCCAAGCAGCCCCTTCTCCATCAAAGAATCCCCCTCATGCTGGCGGTCAACCCCCGACCCCAAAACAGCCTCACCAACATGCTGCACCACCGGCCCCCGTTTCAAAATTTGAACCGTGTCGTGCGATGCCAAATCACCTTGCGCACCATGTGCGCCCTGCGTGCCGCGCGACGGGCCACCCTACGCCGATGCTTGCGTGCCCTCCTGCCCACGCACATCATTGGCGCGGCCCGATGGTACCTCCTTCCGATTCACCTTACGAGCAGGTCCCCTCCTCAACGAACGTCCTTTACCACCTCGTGACTTTGAACGCCTCCCTTGCTGTTCGTGAACAGCCTTATTCACCACCTTACCATTGACAAAACATCTCTCCTTACTATGTCCAACATGATTACA
This sequence comes from Misopates orontium, assembly GCA_946800315.1. Lineage (NCBI taxonomy): Eukaryota > Viridiplantae > Streptophyta > Magnoliopsida > Lamiales > Plantaginaceae > Misopates > Misopates orontium. The sequence goes on along the minus strand of OX326953.1, from coordinate 32,891,250 downwards.
CACCGTGCAATAATGGGGACGATCACCATAAACCACTTTTTGCCAAAAACTCCCTTTCGGACCATCAATGAAAATCTCCTTAATCTCTTCAGCAAGCAAATCAATTTCAACACAAGCCCTCGCACAACTTGGTCGAATCACCTTTGCTGTAGATTCATCAATACGCAGCGGTGTCCCAATCAACGACATAATGTCATGCAACGCCTCCTTGTGATGCATGATAATTGGCAACCGTGGTAAGGAAACCCAAACCGACACCACTGAAGATTCAGCCTTCGGATCAAAACTCGGTGTCCACTTGAAAATCCTCATCGGAAATCCTTGCACCATCCAAGATTGTCGCGACCACAACCTCGTGGAATCATCCTCCAAAGAAATCTGAATGAAAACATGTCGAGCATCAATATCCCCCAACGAAAACGAACCCCTTAAACCAAGCTTCAAAAACCAAGTTTGCAAATCCTCCGGTGAAGGGCGACCATGAGAGAATCTTCCGACCAAGGCGTATTTGAATTGCAATGCAAAGCAATCAAAGTCAGATTTGTTAAAGCGAATCGCCGGTTTCCCTTGGTATGTGAATGGCTTCTTTGGTTCCGTTGCACGGGTGCCCAATGCAAAGATAGGATCATCAGCAAACGATTTGCTAATCGCCCTTGGTGACAAATCCCGCTTGCCCACCAATGAATGATCAAATAATCGAACAAAAGAACGACTTTGAGGCTTCATGTGAGGTTTTGGATCCGAATTCCCTATTAGGAAAAGACTCCTTAAGCGATGGAAACTCCTGCAAAATCCCATCCTTAGGCTGTTCAACGGCGGTGGAGGACGGCTGCACCACGTGAGAGATCAAAACGCGGCGTGGAAGTAACGCGTTGTCAACTTCCGGCGGAAGATAGACGTCGGAAGTCGACGCCACCGGCTTGCATGGCGGCGGAACGAACGGACCCGGTGGCTGCTCCACAAGAGTTATGCTGTATTTATTCAAGTTCATTCGTTTAGACACCGGAACGTGTGTTTTGCCATTTTTGGTGAACCAACGAATATTCCAAGAGTTGCGTCGTATTTTGGGTGATTAAGTTTTTGGTGTTTTTGGTGAATCGACGAATGTTGGTCCTTTTCGTGTTATTCACAATCTTTCCTATAGGCTACAAAGAGTTATGTCGTGTTTTCGGCAAATTCATTCGTTTATGCTATAAAACATGCAATGTACGTTTTTGGCGCTTTTGGTGATTCAACCAATGTTGGTCCTTTTTGGGTTATTCATAATCTTTCCTATAAGCTTACAAGAGTTGTGTCATATTTTGGGCGATTACGTTTTTTGTGTTTTTGGTGAATCAATGAATGTTTGTTCTTTTTGTGTTATTCACAATCTTTCCAATAAGCTTCCAAGAGTTTTTTTTTTTTTTTTTTTTAAAGAAACCGAAACTTTCATAGAATCAAAAGCAAGAGTTAGTCGAGATAGTCCAAAATGGGCTCTCGACGCTTACAAAAAATCAAAGCAAACATCAAAAAGGCTCAAAAAAGGAACTAATGAGGGAACCTTAAGTAAGGAACACCTCGACAGTCAAGCAAAGATAAACCAATCACTTTACGACTACATCTATCACTACCAAAACTATCAAAGGTCTTCAAATCACAAGCTTCATTAGCCAATAGATCAGCTACTGAATTTCCTTCCCGAAAGATATGCGACACCTTCACTTCCATTTGACAAAGAAGCACCCGAATCCTTTGCAGCAAAGCGGCGATCTTCCAATTCCCACAACCGCCCGAAGCCACCAACGTCACCAACACTTGTGCATCCAATTCAACATGAACCCTTAAAAAACCCTTTTCAAAACACAACTCTAGACCACGCAACAGCCCCCAAGCTTCCGCCTCCATATTGGTACCAATACCAAAATAGTGATGAAAAGCAAAAATAATATTGCCCTCATGATCCCGAACAACACCACCACCAGCAGCCTCCTCCGGATTCCCCCTAGAACAACCATCCGTGTTTAACTTTACCCAAGGAAACCTCGGACAACGCCAAACCACCACCTTAATCCCCTTACCACTCGGCCCCACTCTTTGAAACTTCCACAACTTCCCAACCTCAAAATGGCCCGACCAGCCAATCTTAACCCCAATAAGACGAATCGTATCAACGTATCTCAACACCTTTCCAATGATCTTAGACGGCACAATGCGAATCATCCTATGCTTCGAGTCATTACGAGCAGCCCATAAAAACCAAATGATCAAAACCGGAATCAGGCCCCGAACATGACCCGGCTTGACCCCACTCAACCATCCAACCTTTGCCCCTCATTCAATGTACAAAGCACATTGACATTGAAGAGACCCCCAAAAAAACTCCAAACATGCCGAGCCGCCGCCCCTGACCAAATAATATGATCAATCGACTCCACCTCTCGACAACATTGGCACTTAGAAGCCAAAGAAACACCATTAGCCTGAAGATTACTATCAGAAGGAATCCACCCAAAGTGCAACTTCCAACAAAAAAATGAAATATGAGGCATAATCGATTTATGCCAAAACCAATTAGCCTCATCCACCGGTTCATTTGGGGTTCTCAACAACTCCGACGCAGATTTTGCCGAGAAGCATCCATTAGAAGAAGGTTTCCACACCGGAACATCCTTCTTCTCCACACTCGGCCGAATCTCCAAAATAGACTCAACCAAATCCTCGGCGAGCCTCTCCCTTAAGAGCGCCACATTCCAACGGCCATCAACCAAAAAATCAGCAACTCGAGCATCCACTGGACCCCTAACCCTTTGACGTAAAGCTAATGTCTCCGGGCCACACCAATGGTCATGCCAAAACGAGATATGACCTTCTCCAACAAGCCAAAAAATCTGCTTTTGAGCAGCCTCCCTCGCCTCCACAAGCCGTTTCCAAACCAAAGAACTATGGGACGTCGCCCGAGCCAGCCAAGGAGACGCCCTTTTACAATAATACCCATGCAAACAAGACGCCCAAAGGCTGTCCATTTTCGGAAACCTCCACCAAAGCTTAATCGAGAAAGAATCCACCACATCCCAAAGAGACCGAAAGCCCAAGCCACCCTCCAAAACCGGCTTGCACACCTTCTTCCAAGATGCACAATGCATCCGCTTTCTTGTCTCAAAATCACCCCATAAAAACCTCGCAAAAATTCCATGCATTTTCTTGATCACCCCCTTAGTAGGACGCATCACCCCCTTAGTAGGACGCATCAGCCTTTGTATCATCCGATGTCGAGAATACGAAGCACGCTGTCCCAAAATAAACATACTTTTTTGCACGTTCACCTTTTGACCCGAAACAGCCCCATAAAGCTCAAGGAACCTACACATCCTCCGAACACTCCTTTTAGATCCCTTCAAAAATAACATACAATCATCAGCATAAGCTAAATGAGAAAGCTTAAACCTTTTCTTTGTGTCAAAACACATATTCGGATGTTGCGCCATAAGTTGCTCCACGCCCCGTGAGAGGAACTCCGCTGCAATAACAAACAAAGCCGGAGAAATAGGGTCACCTTGTCTCAACCCCTGAGACGAAGCAAAGTACCCTGCATTCTCACCATTCACTAAAACCGAGAAGTGACTTGACGAGATGCATGTGTAAATCAACTTCCGCCATCGCTCTCCAAAACCAAACTTTTCTAACATGGCCATCAAGAACCTCCATTGAACTTTATCATACGCTTTCTCCATGTCCAACTTGATGATCAAATTATGCCCTTTCGTCTTAGCATTTAGAGAGTGCACCATCTCCTGGCCCAGCAAAACATTATCCGCAATCGCCCTCCCTTTAATAAAACCACTTTGATTCGGAGAGATAATCCTAGGCAACACCGCAGCAAGCCTATCATTCAGAATCTTTGAACAAAGCTTATAAAAAGTTGTACAAAGACTAATAGGCCGAAAATCACTCCACCTTTCCGGATTTGCCTTTTTAGGAATCAACACAATAGTGGTGTTAGAGAATCCTAAAGGCAAAACGTTACCCGCAAAAAACCCTTGCACCGCCATGTAAACATCATCCTTAATAATCTCCCAACAATCATGAAAAAACTTTGTCGTGTAGCCATCAGGACCCGCCACACTATCCATTGGCATCCGACAAAGAGTTTCAAAAACCTCTTCCATAGAAGGGCACTCCACCAACATCCGATTCCCCACCTCTGAAACCAACGAAGGAATAAAATCCAAAGAATGCTGCTCTAAGTCCTCATTCCCACCCCCAAGAAAATATTGAAAGTGAGACACCGCCGAAGACATCAACTCATCTTGGCCCTCAACCAATTGATCCCCCACCAAGATTTTATTGATTCTTCCCCGAGCCCTCCTTTTCTTCACACAAGCTTGATAAAACTTTGTGTTTCTCTCACCATCCCTCATCCAATTACAAGCAGCCCTTTGTTTCCACATATCCTCTTGCATAGAAACCCGCAACGTCAATTCAGCATTCCACCTATTGAGATCAATCAAATTAACCTCAGAAGGGTCACGGTCAAATGCAAGCTCCGCCTTTTTCACCCTTTCCTCCATCTCTTTCACCTTCACATTGACATCCCCAAACTCATTCCAATTCCACGACTTTAGCCTAAACTGCAGCCGTTTCAATTTCTCCCAAAGCCCTCTCAAACCCGAAGTCCGACAATGCAGCCTCCAATTCTCCTCCACCATCCTTTTGAACTCTCCATGCCGCAACCACATATTCTGAAACCTAAAAGAAGATTTCCTCCTCCTTTGCTGCCTCATAAATTCGAACAACAATGGACAATGATCAGATTGCCTTCTCGCAAGGTGAGTCACCGAAGAAACCTCAAATAAATCAGCCAACCGCTATTCACCATAACACGATCCAATCTGCCCCACGCTCCCCTTTTGTTCGTCCAAGTGAATTGGCCCCCTGTAAACCCCACATCAAACAGCCCCGTTTCAGCAAGCACCATGTTGAAGTCATTGATCTCACCCAACTTAGGCCGAACCTTTCCCCGTCTTTCCGTCACCGAAGTAACCGTGTTAAAGTCACCCCCAACACACCACGGCTCATTGGTACAAACAGCCCTCAAACCATCCCAAAGCTCAACTCTCCCATGCCGAGTAGTAGATGCATACAAAAAAGTCATAAAAACAGAAATCTGCAAAATCGAATCCTCCACCTTACAATGTACAAATTGAGGATGGTCTTCAACCACCTCAATTTGAACAGAATCCTCAAACATAATCCAAATTTTCCTCGAAGAATTAACAATCAAAGAAGGAAAATTAAATCTCCTAGGAAACCTCCAATCAGCATCAATTAAAGGTTCTAACAATAGTAAAATTTTAGGCTTCAAGTCACGCCTCAAAGCCATAAGTTTATCTTGTGCGGGTTCATTCCCAACACCTCTAATATTCCAAATTAGTGTTTTAAACATTGGAACGGATAACAACACCCTTACCTCTCCTCGAAGTCATTCGAGAAAGCTGATCCTCAACCTCTTTAGACGCCGTCTCATCTCCTGACGGATCTGAAAGGCCACCCTCACTTATTGTTCCACGCCTTGACTTCCTTTTCGCCAATCTGTGTTTCTCATAAATCCGAGCAGCAACATCCAAAGCCCTCAGTTCCTGACCGTCTAAGTCCGGACTCTCAAAAGAACCATCCGACTCATCCCCTGATTCATTAATTTTGTGTTGAATTCGTTGCACCGAATTCTCAAAAAAAGGTGATTTATACGATGTGATCGCCATCGACGAACCAGCCTCATCTCCATCCAAAACCATATTTCGAACCCTTTCATAGTTTCTCCTGATTTGTTCTCCACGTTCCTGAGTGTCTAATGAATTTCCAGAGCCCTCAATACGTTCACCATCACTCAAATTCAAATCAGGAGAAATTTGCAAATTTTCAGAATCAGACACCCCTGCGCGCGCGCCAAGTTCCTTGTGCCCCACTCCTAGTCCCACACCCGGTAGAACTCCTAATTCCACCCCCAAGGTTTCCTTCACCAACAAGGAGTCCTGCCCCACTCCTAGTCCCACACCCGGTAGGACTCCTAATTCCACCCCCAAGGTTTCCTTCACCAACAAGGAGTCCTCCTTAGGCTGTGGGTCAACCAAAACAGCCTCACCACCTTGTTGCACCACGGGGGCCGTTTCAAAATCGTAACCGGTCCGGGCATCTCCCCTTGCACACCCCTCGTGCCATGCGTGCCCGGTGTTGCGCGCGACGGGCCATTATTGGCACGGCGCGAGGGCACCTCCGTTCTCCTCACGGTACGACCCGATCCCTCCTCAACGAACGTCCTCGACCACCACGCGACTTAGATCGACGTCCTTGCTGTTCATGAACAGCCTTATTCACCACCTTTCCATTAACAAAACACCTCTCTTTACTATGTCCGACATGAATACACACCGTGCAATAATGGGGACGATCTCCATAAACAACTTTTTGCCAAAAACTTCCTTCCGGGCGATCAATGAAAATCTCCTTAATCTCCTCCGCAAGCAAATCAATTTCAACACAAGCCCTAGCACAACTTGGCCTAATTACCTTGGCTGTAGATTCATCAATACGTAACGGTGTCCCAATCAAAGACATAATATCATGCAACGCCTCCTTGTGATGCATGACAATGGGCAGCCGTGGCAATGATACCCAAACCGGCACTACCGAAGATTCTGACTTTGGATCAAAACTCGGGGACCACTTAAAAATCCGCATCGGAAAACCTGAACCATCCACGATTGTCTCGACCACAACCTCGTGGAATCATCCTCCAAAGTAATCTGAATGAAAAACATGCCTCGCATCAATGTCTCCCAACGAGAAAGAACCCCTTAACCCCAACTTGCAAATCCTCCGGGGACGGACGTCCATGAGAAAATTTTCCAACCAATGCATATTTTTTTTTTTTTTAAAAAAGAAACCGAAACTTTCATAGAATCAAAAGCAAGAGTTAGTCGAGATAGTCCAAAATGGACTCTCGACGCTTACAAAAAATCAAAGCAAACATCAAAAAATCTGAAAAAAGGAACTAATGAGGGAACCTTAAGTAAGGAACACCTCGACAATCAAGCAAAGCTAAACCAATCACTTTACGACTACATCTATCACTACCAAAACTATCAAAGGTCTTCAAATCACAAGCTTCATTAGCCAATAGATCAGCTACTGAATTTCCTTCCCGAAAGATATGCGACACCTTCACTTCCATTTGACAAAGAAGCACCCGAATCCTTTGCAGCAAAGCGGCGATCTTCCAATTCCCACAACCGCCCGAAGCCACCAACGTCACCAACACTTGTGCATCCAATTCAACATGAACCCTTAAAAAACCCTTTTCAAAACACAGCTCCAGACCACGCAACAGCCCCCAAGCTTCCGCCTCCATATTGGTACCAATACCAAAATAGTGATGAAAAGCAAAAAGAATATTGCCCTCATGATCCCGAACAACACCACCACCAGCAGCCTCCCCCGGATTCCCCCTAGAACAACCATCCGTGTTTAACTTTACCCAAGGAAACCTCGGACAACGCCAAACCACCACCTTAATCTCCTTACCACTCGGCCCCACTCTTTGAAACTTCCACAACTTCCCAACCTCAAAATGGCCCGACCAGCCAATCTTAACCCCAATAAGACGAATCGTATCAATGTATCTCAACACCTTTCCAATGATCTTAGACGGCACAATGCGAATCATCCTATGCTTCGAGTCATTACGAGCAGCCCATAAAAACCAAATGATCAAAACCGGAATCAGGCCCGAACATGACCCGGCTTGACCCCACTCAACCATCCAACCTTTGCCTCATTCAATGTACAAAGCACATTGACATTGAAGAGGCCCCCAAAAAAACTCCAAACATGCCGAGCCGCCGCCCCTGACCAAATAATATGATCAATCGACTCCACCTCTCGACAACATTGGCACTGAGAAGCCAAACAAACACCATTAGCCTGAAGATTACTGTCAGAAGGAATCCACCCAAAGTGCAACTTCCAACAAAAAAACGAAATATGAGGCATAATCGATTTATGCCAAAACCACTTAGCCTCATCCACCGGTTCATTTGGAGTTCTCACCAACGCTTTTGGTGAATCAAAGAATCTTGGCCCTTTTTGTGTTATTCACAATCTTTCCTATAAGCTTTCAAGAGTTGTGTCGTATTTTAGTCAAATCCATTCGTTTAAACATGCATTGTACGTTTTTTGTGTTTTTTGGTGAATCAAAGAATGTTGGTCCTTTTTGGGTTATTCACAATCTTTCCAATAGGATTCCAAGAGTTGTGTCCTATTTTAGTCAAATCTATTCCTTTAGGCTTTAAAACATGCATTGTACGTTTTTGTTGTTTTTGGGGAATCAACAAATGTTTGTCCTTTATGTGTTATTCACAATCTTTCCTATAAGCTTCCAAGAGTTGTGTCGCATATTGGGCGATTACATTTTGGGTGTTTTTGGTGAATCAACAAAAGTTCGTCCTTTTGTTATTCATAATCTTTCCTCTAATCTTCCAAAAGTTGTGTCGTAGTTTGGGCGATTACGTTTTTTGTGGTTTTGGTAAATCAAGGAATGTTGGTCCTTTTTGTGTTATTCACCATCTTTCCAATAAGCTTCCAAGAGTTTTTTTTTTTTTTTAAAGAAACCGAAACTTTCATAGAATCAAAAGCAAGAGTTAGTCGAGATAGTCCAAAATGGACTCTCGACGCTTACAAAAAATCAAAGCAAACATCAAAAAAGCTCAAAAAAGGAACTAATGAGGGAACCTTAAGTAAGGAACACCTCGACAATCAAGCAAAGCTAAACCAATCACTTTACGACTACATCTATCACTACCAAAACTATCAAAGGTCTTCAAATCACAAGCTTCATTAGCCAATAGATCAGCTACTGAATTTCCTTCCCGAAAGATATGCGACACCTTCACTTCCATTTGACAAAGAAGCACCCGAATCCTTTGCAACAAAGCGGCGATCTTCCAATTCCCACAACCGCCCGAAGCCACCAACGTCACCAACACTTGTGCATCCAATTCAACATGAACCCTTAAAAAACCCTTTTCAAAACACAACTCCAGACCACGCAACAGCCCCCAAGCTTCCGCCTCCATATTGGTACCAATACCAAAATAGTGATGAAAAGCAAAAAGAATATTGCCCTCATGATCCCGAACAACACCACCACCAGCAGCCTCCCCCGGATTCCCCCTAGAACAACCATCCATGTTTAACTTTACCCAAGGAAACCTCGGACAACGCCAAACCACCACCTTAATCTCCTTACCACTCGGTCCCACTCTTTGAAACTTCCACAACTTCCCAACCTCAAAATGGCCCGACCAGCCAATCTTAACCCCAATAAGACGAATCGTATCAACGTATCTCAACACCTTTCCAATGATCTTAGACGGCACAATGCGAATCATCCTATGCTTCGAGTCATTACGAGCAGCCCATAAAAACCAAATGATCAAAACCGGAATCAGGCCCCGAACATGACCCGACTTGACCCCACTCAACCATCCAACCTTTGCCTCATTCAATGTACAAAGCACATTGACATTGAAGAGGCCCCCAAAAAAACTCCAAACATGCCGAGCCGCCGCCCCTGACCAAATAATATGATCAATCGACTCCACCTCTCGACAATATTGGCACTTAGAAGCCAAACAAACACCATTAGCCTGAAGATTACTATCAGAAGGAATCCACCCAAAGTGCAACTTCCAACAAAAAAACGAAATATGAGGCATAATCGATTTATGCCAAAACCACTTAGCCTCATTCACCGGTTCATTTGGAATTCTCACCAACTCCCACGCAGATTTTGCCGAGAAACATCCATTAGAAGAAGGTTTCCACACCGGAACATCCTTCTTCTCCACACTCGGCCGAATCTCCAAAATAGACTCAACCAAATCCTCGGTGAGCCTCTCCCTTAAGAGCGCCACATTCCAACGGCCATCAACCAAAAAATCAGCAACTCGAGCATCCACTGGACCCCTAACCCTTTGACGTGAAGCTAATGTCTCCGGGCCACACCAATGGTCATGCCAAAACGAGATATGACCTTCTCCAACAAGCCAAAAAATGTGCTTTTGAGCAGCCTCCCTCGCCTCCACAAGCCGTTTCCAAACCAAAGAACTATGGGACGTCGCCCGAGCCAGCCAAGGAGACGCCCTTTTACAATAATACCCATGCAAACAAGATGCCCAAAGGCTGTCCATTTTCCGAAACCTCCACCAAAGCTTAATCGAGAAAGAATCCACCACATCCCAAAGAGACCGAAAGCCCAAGCCACCCTCCAAAACCGGCTTGCACACCTTCTTCCAAGATGCCCAATGCATCCGCTTTCTTGTCTCAAAATCACCCCATAAAAATCTCGCAAAAATTCCATGCATTTTCTTGATCACCCCCTTAGTAGGACGCATCACCTGGAAAAAATAGACAGGAATAGTGCTCAATGTTGATTTAATGAGTGTAATCCTACCTCCAGGAGACAACAAATTTAGATTCCAGCCATTCAAATGACCCCTAATCTTATCAATAATCCCCTCAAAATGGACAGCCCTACTACGTCCCACAAAAAGAGGCACTCCAAGATAAGTTAAAGGCAAACTCGTTGGTGAAAAACCGGACAGCCTTTGTATCATCCGACGTCGAGAAGACGAAGCACGCCGTCCCAAAATAAACATACTTTTTTGCACGTTCACCTTTTGACCCGAAACAGCCCCATAAAGCTCAAGGAACCTACACATCCTCCGAACACTCCTTTTAGATCCCTTCAAAAATAACATACAATCATCAGCATAAGCTAAATGAGAAAGCTTAAACCTTTTCTTTGTGTCAAAACACATATCCGGATGTTGCGCCATAAGTTGCTCCACGCCCCGTGAGAGGAACTCCGCTGTAATAACAAACTAAGCCGGAGAAATAGGGTCACCTTGTCTCAACCCCTGAGACGATGCAAAGTACCCTGCATTCTCACCATTCACTAAAACCGAGAAGTGACTTGACGAGATGCATGTGTAAATCAACTTCCGCCATCGCTCTCCAAAACCAAACTTTTCTAACATGGCCATCAAGAACCTCCATTGAACTTTATCATACGCTTTCTCCATGTCCAACTTGATGATCAAATTATGCCCTTTCGTCTTAGCATTTAGAGAGTGCACCATCTCCTGGCCCAGTAAAACATTATCCGCAATCGCCCTCCCTTTAATAAAACCACTTTGATTCGGAGAGATAATCCTAGGCAACACCGCAGCAAGCCTATCATTCAGAATCTTTGAACAAAGCTTATAAAAAGTTGTACAAAGACTAATAGGCCGAAAATCACTCCACCTTTCCGGATTTGCCTTTGTACAACTTTTTATAAGCTTTGTTCAAAGATTCTGAATGATAGGCTTGCTGCGGTGTTGCCTAGGATTATCTCTCCGAATCAAAGTGGTTTTATTAAAGGGAGGGCGATTGCGGATAATGTTTTGCTGGGCCAGGAGATGGTGCACTCTCTAAATGCTAAGACGAAAGGGCATAATTTGATCATCAAGTTGGACATGGAGAAAGCGTATGATAAAGTTCAATGGAGGTTTTTGATGGCCATGTTAGAAAAGTTTGGTTTTGGAGAGCGATGGCGGAAGTTGATTTACACATGCATCTCGTCAAGTCACTTCTCGGTTTTAGTGAATGGTGAGAATGCAGGGTACTTTGCTTCGTCTCAGGGGTTGACACAAGGTGACCCTATTTCTCCGGCTTTGTTTGTTATTGCAGCGGAGTTTCTCTCACGGGGCGTGGAGCAACTTATGGCGCAACATCCGGATATGTGTTTTGACACAAAGAAAAGGTTTAAGCTTTCTCATTTAGCTTATGCTGATGATTGTATGTTATTTTTGAAAGGATCTAAAAGGAGTGTTCGGAGGATGTGTAGGTTCCTTGAGCTTTATGGGGCTGTTTCGGGTCAAAAGGTGAACGTGCAAAAAAGTATGTTTATTTTGGGACGGCGTGCTTCGTCTTCTCGACGTCGGATGATACAAAGGCTGTCCGGTTTTTCACCAACGAGTTTGCCTTTAACTTATCTTGGAGTGCCTCTTTTTGTGGGACGTAGTAGGGCTGTCCATTTTGAGGGGATTATTGATAAGATTAGGGGTCATTTGAATGGCTGGAATCTGAATTTGTTGTCTCCTGGAGGTCGGATTACACTCATTAAATCAACATTGAGCACTATTCCTGTCTATTTTTTCCAGGTGATGCGTCCTACTAAAGTGGTGATCAAGAAAATGCATGGAATTTTTGCGAGGTTTTTATGGGGTGATTTTGAGACAAGAAAGCGGATGCATTGGGCATCTTGGAAGAAGGTGTGCAAGCCGGTTTTGGAGGGTGGCTTGGGCTTTCGGTCTCTTTGGGATGTGGTCGATTCTTTCTCGATTAAGCTTTGGTGGAGGTTTCGGAAAATGGACAGCCTTTGGGCGTCTTGTTTGCATGGGTATTACTGTAAAAGGGCGTCTCCTTGGCTGGCTCGGGCGACTTCCCATAGTTCTTTGGTTTGGAAACGGCTTGTGGAGGCGAGGGAGGCTGCTCAAAAGCACATTTTTTGGCTTGTTGGAGAAGGTCATATCTCGTTTTGGCATGACCATTGGTGTGGCCCGGAGACATTAGCTTCACGTCAAAGGGTTAGGGGTCCAGTGGATGCTCGAGTTGCTGATTTTTTCGTTGATGGCCGTTGGAATGTGGCGCTCTTAAGGGAGAGGCTCGCCGAGGATTTGGTTGAGTCTATTTTGGAGATTCGGCCGAGTGTGGAGAAGAAGGATGTTCCGGTGTGGAAACCTTCTTCTAATGGGTGTTTCTCGGCAAAATCTGCTTGGGAGATGGTGCACTCTCTAAATGCTAAGACGAAAGGGCATAATTTGATCATCAAGTTGGACATGGAGAAAGCGTATGATAAAGTTCAATGGAGGTTCTTGATGGCCATGTTAGAAAAGTTTGGTTTTGGAGAGCGATGGCGGAAGTTGATTTACACATGCATCTCGTCAAGTCACTTCTCGGTTTTAGTGAATGGTGAGAATGCAGGGTACTTTGCTTCGTCTCAGGGGTTGAGACAAGGTGACCCTATTTCTCCGGCTTTGTTTGTTATTGCAGCGGAGTTCCTCTCACGGGGCGTGGAGCAACTTATGGCGCAACATCCGGATATGTGTTTTGACACAAAGAAAAGGTTTAAGCTTTCTCATTTAGCTTATGCTGATGATTGTATGTTATTTTTGAAGGGATCTAAAAGGAGTGTTCGGAGGATGTGTAGGTTCCTTGAGCTTTATGGGGCTGTTTCGGGTCAAAAGATGAACGTGCAAAAAAGTATGTTTATTTTGGGACGGCGTGCTTCGTCTTCTCGACGTCGGATGATACAAAGGCTGTCCGGTTTTTCACCAACGAGTTTGCCTTTAACTTATCTTGGAGTGCCTCTTTTTGTGGGACGTAGTAGGGCTGTCCATTTTGAGGGGATTATTGATAAGATTAGGGGTCATTTGAATGGCTGGAATCTGAATTTGTTGTCTCCTGGAGGTAGGATTACACTCATTAAATCAACATTGAGCACTATTCCTGTCTATTTTTTCCAGGTGATGCGTCCTACTAAGGGGGTGATCAAGAAAATGCATGGAATTTTTGCGAGGTTTTTATGGGGTGATTTTGAGACAAGAAAGCGGATGCATTGGGCATCTTGGAAGAAGGTGTGCAAGCCGGTTTTGGAGGGTGGCTTGGGCTTTGGGTCTCTTTGGGATGTGGTGGATTCTTTCTCGATTAAGCTTTGGTGGAGGTTTCGGAAAATGGACAGCCTTTGGGCGTCTTGTTTGCATGGGTATTATTGTAAAAAGGCGTCTCCTTGGCTGGCTCGGGCGACGTCCCATAGTTCTTTGGTTTGCAAACGGCTTGTGGAGGCGAGGGAGGCTGCTCAAAAGCAGATTTTTTGGCTTGTTGGAGAAGGTCATATCTCGTTTTGGCATGACCATTGGTGTGGCCCGGAGACATTAGCTTCACGTCAAAGGGTTAGGGGTCCAGTGGATGCTCGAGTTGCTGATTTTTTGGTTGATGGCCGTTGGAATGTGGCGCTCTTAAGGGAGAGGCTCGCCGAGGATTTGGTTGAGTCTATTTTAGAGATTCGGCCGAGTGTGGAGAAGAAGGATGTTCCGGTGTGGAAACCTTCTTCTAATGGATGTTTCTCGGCAAAATCTGCGTGGGAGTTGGTGAGAACTTCAAATGAACCGGTGGATGAGGCTAAGTGGTTTTGGCATAAATCGATTATGCCTCATATTTCATTTTTTTGTTGGAAGTTGCACTTTGGGTGGATTCCTTCTGATAGTAATCTTCAGGCTAATGGTGTTTGTTTGGCTTCTAAGTGCCAATGTTGTCGAGAGGTGGAGTCAATTGATCATATTATTTGGTCAGGGGCGGCGGCTCGGCATGTTTGGAGTTTTTTTGGGGGCCTCTTCAATGTCAATGTGCTTTGTACATTGAATGAGGCAAAGGTTGGATGGTTGAGTGGGGTCAAGCCGGGTCATGTTCGGGGCCTGATTCCGGTTTTGATCATTTGGTTTTTATGGGCTGCTCGTAATGACTCGAAGCATAGGATGATTCGCATTGTGCCGTCTAAGATCATTGGAAAGGTGTTGAGATACGTTGATACGATTCGTCTTATTGGGGTTAAGATTGGCTGGTCGGGCCATTTTGAGGTTGGGAAGTTGTGGAAGTTTCAAAGAGTGGGGCCGAGTGGTAAGGAGATTAAGGTGGTGGTTTGGCGTTGTCCGAGGTTTCCTTGGGTAAAGTTAAACACGGATGGTTGTTCTAGGGGGAATCCGGGGGAGGCTGCTGGTGGTGGTGTTGTTCGGGATCATGAGGGCAATATTCTTTTTGCTTTTCATCACTATTTTGGTATTGGTACCAATATGGAGGCGGAAGCTTGGGGGCTGTTGCGTGGTCTGGAGTTGTGTTTTGAAAAGGGTTTTTTAAGGGTTCATGTTGAATTGGATGCACAAGTGTTGGTGACGTTGGTGGCTTCGGGCGGTTGTGGGAATTGGAAGATCGCCGCTTTGCTGCAAAGGATTCGGGTGCTTCTTTGTCAAATGGAAGTGAAGGTGTCGCATATCTTTCGGGAAGGAAATTCAGTAGCTGATCTATTGGCTAATGAAGCTTGTGATTTGAAGACCTTTGATAGTTTTGGTAGTGATAGATGTAGTCGTAAAGTGATTGGTTTAGCTTTGCTTGATTGTCGAGGTGTTCCTTACTTAAGGTTCCCTCATTAGTTCCTTTTTTGAGCTTTTTTGATGTTTGCTTTGATTTTTTGTAAGCGTCGAGAGTCCATTTTGGACTATCTCGACTAACTCTTGCTTTTGATTCTATGAAATTTTCGGTTTCTTTTTAAAAAAAAAAAAAAAAAAAAAAAGAACTCCAAATGAACCGGTGGATGAGGCTAAGTGGTTTTGGCATAAATCGATTATGCCTCATATTTCGTTTTTTTGTTGGAATTTGCACTTTGGGTTGATTCCTTCTGATAGTAATCTTCAGGCTAATGGTGTTTCTTTGGCTTCTAAGTGCCAATGTTGTCGAGAGGTGGAGTCGATTGATCATATTATTTGGTCAGGGGCGGCGGCTCGGCATGTTTGGAGTTTTTTTGGGGGCCTCTTCAATGTCAATGTGCTTTGTACATTGAATGAGGCAAAGGTTGGATGGTTGAGTGGGGTCAAGCCGGGTCATGTTCGGGGCCTGATTCCGATTTTGATCATTTGGTTTTTATGGGCTGCTCGTAATGACTCGAAGCATAGGATGATTCGCATTGTGCCGTCTAAGATCATTGGAAAGGTGTTGAGATACGTTGATACGATTCGTCTTATTGGGGTTAAGATTGGCTGGTCGGGCCATTTTGAGGTTGGGAAGTTGTGGAAGTTTCAAAGAGTGGGGCCGAGTGGTAAGGAGATTAAGGTGGTGGTTTGGCGTTGTCCGAGGTTTCCTTGGGTAAAGTTAAACACGGATGGTTGTTCTAGGGGGAATCCGGGGGAGGCTGCTGGTGGTGGTGTTGTTCGGGATCATGAGGGCAATATTCTTTTTGCTTTTCATCACTATTTTGGTATTGGTACCAATATGGAGGCGGAAGCTTGGGGGCTGTTGCGTGGTCTGGAGTTGTGTTTTGAAAAGGGTTTTTTAAGGGTTCATGTTGAATTGGATGCACAAGTGTTGGTGACGTTGGTGGCTTCGGGCGGTTGTGGGAATTGGAAGATCGCCGCTTTGCTGCAAAGGATTCGGGTGCTTCTTTGTCAAATGGAAGTGAAGGTGTCGCATATCTTTCGGGAAGGAAATTCAGTAGCTGATCTATTGGCTAATGAAGCTTGTGATTTGAAGACCTTTGATAGTTTTGGTAGTGATAGATGTAGTCGTAAAGTGATTGGTTTAGCTTTGCTTGATTGTCGAGGTGTTCCTTACTTAAGGTTCCCTCATTAGTTCCTTTTTTGAGCTTTTTTGATGTTTGCTTTGATTTTTTGTAAGCGTCGAGAGTCCATTTTGGACTATCTCGACTAACTCTTGCTTTTGATTCTATGAAATTTTCGGTTTCTTTTAAAAAAAAAAAAAAAAAAAAAAAAGAACTCCAAATGAACCGGTGGATGAGGCTAAGTGGTTTTGGCATAAATCGATTATGCCTCATATTTCGTTTTTTTGTTGGAATTTGCACTTTGGGTTGATTCCTTCTGATAGTAATCTTCAGGCTAATGGTGTTTCTTTGGCTTCTAAGTGCCAATGTTGTCGAGAGGTGGAGTCGATTGATCATATTATTTGGTCAGGGGCGGCGGCTCGGCATGTTTGGAGTTTTTTTGGGGGCCTCTTCAATGTCAATGTGCTTTGTACATTGAATGAGGCAAAGGTTGGATGGTTGAGTGGGGTCAAGCCGGGTCATGTTCGGGGCCTGATTCCGATTTTGATCATTTGGTTTTTATGGGCTGCTCGTAATGACTCGAAGCATAGGATGATTCGCATTGTGCCGTCTAAGATCATTGGAAAGGTGTTGAGATACGTTGATACGATTCGTCTTATTGGGGTTAAGATTGGCTGGTCGGGCCATTTTGAGGTTGGGAAGTTGTGGAAGTTTCAAAGAGTGGGGCCGAGTGGTAAGGAGATTAAGTTGGTGGTTTGGCGTTGTCCGAGGTTTCCTTGGGTAAAGTTAAACTTAGATGGTTGTTCTAGGGGGAATCCGGGGGAGGCTGCTGGTGGTGGTGTTGTTCGGGATCATGAGGGCAATATTCTTTTTGCTTTTCATCACTATTTTGGTATTGGTACCAATATGGAGGCGGAAGCTTGGGGGCTGTTGCGTGGTCTGGAGTTGTGTTTTGAAAAGGGTTTTTTAAGGGTTCATGTTGAATTGGATGCACAAGTGTTGGTGACGTTGGTGGCTTGGGGCGGTTGTGGGAATTGGAAGATCTCCGCTTTGCTGCAAAGGATTCGGGTGCTTCTTTGTCAAATGGAAGTGAAGGTGTCGCATATCTTTCGGGAAGGAAATTCAGTAGCTGATCTATTGGCTAATGAAGCTTGTGATTGGAAGACCTTTGATAGTTTTGGTAGTGATAGATGTAGTCGTAAAGTGATTGGTTTAGCTTTGCTTGATTGTCGAGGTGTTCCTTACTTAAGGTTCCCTCATTAGTTCCTTTTTTGAGCTTTTTTGATGTTTGCTTTGATTTTTTGTAAGCGTTGAGAGTCCATTTTGGACTATCTCGACTAACTCTTGCTTTTGATTCTATGAAAGTTTCGGTTTCTTTTTTAAAAAAAAAAAAACTCTTGGAAGCTTATTGGAAAGATTGTGACGAACACAAAAAGGACCAACATAAGTTGATTCACCAAAAACACCAAAAACGTAATCACCGAAAATAGGACACAACTCTTAGAAGATTAAAGGAACAATTGTGAATAACCCAAAAGGACCAACATTCGTTGATTCACAAAAAACACCAAAAACGTACAATGCATGTTTTAGAGCCTAAACGAATGGATTTGCCTAAAACACGACACAACTCTTTGAAGCTTATAGGAAAGATTGTGAATAACACAAAACGGACCAACATTCGTTGATTCACCAAATACCCCAAAAACGTACATTGCATGTTTTAGAGCCTAAACAAATGGATTTGCCCAAATACGACACAACTCTTGGAAGCTTGTGATTTGAAGACCTTTGATAGTTTTGGTAGTGATAGATGTAGTCGTAAAGTGATTGGGTTAGCTTTGCTTAATTGTCAAGGTGTTCCTTACTTAAGGTTCCCTCATTAGTTCCTTTTTTGAGCTTTTTTGATGTTTGCTTTGATTTTTTGTAAGCGTCGAGAGTCCATTTTGGACTATCTCGACTAACTCTTGCTTTTGATTCTATGAAAGTTTCGGTTTCTTTTAAAAAAAAAAATGGTCTACAAGTTTTGATCCTAAGGCTGAATCTTCAGTGGTGTCGATTTGGGTTTCGTTGCTCGGCTGCCAATTGTGATGCATCATAAGGAGGCGTTATTTGATATTGTTTCATTGATTGGTAAAGCATTAAGGATTGATGAATCGACGGCCAAAGTTGTTCGTCCAAGTTGTGCTAGGGCTTGTGTTGAGATTGATCTTCTTGAATCTGAAGTTAAGGAAATTTACATTGATGGTCCGGAAGGGAGTTTTTGGCAAAAGGTGATTTATGGGGATCGTCCAAAATATTGCACGGTGTGCCATCATGTGGGCCATAGTTTGGAGTCATGCTATGTTGCCGGGAACAAAAAACCTCCGGGAAATCCACGTCGACGGAGATCAAAATCCAGTGGTGGTGGGGGTCGAGTGGTTGAGCGGCAAGGTGGAGTACGTGGGCGAAAGGGGCCGGCGCAAGCTGGGCGCAGGGGCCCGGCGCGCGAGACTGCGCAAGGGAACGATGGCGCGCCCGATAGCGTCCGGCAAGGGCAGCCTGCGCTTATGCGCAATTTGCGACCCGCGATGGGCGGGGCGTTAGATGGTTCGGCAGCGGGGCAGTCAACTGTTGGTGGTCAGGTGGAGGTTTTGGGAGTTCAAGAGCCGGCACGTCTGGAGCATCCCGGGGCCGACGGGTCTGTCATGTGTCCGGTGCCGGTGGATGGGAATTTGGTACGTCTGGAGCATCCCGGGGCCGACGGGTCTGTCTTGGGTCCGGTGCCTTTGGATGAAGTACAAGTTGGGGCCGTCGGGCCGAGACGTTCGTGTTGTGCATTGGTGTCCTCCACCTTTGCACGGTTTCAAGTTGAACACGGACGGCTGTTCCAGGGGTAATCCGGGTGAGTCGGCTTCTGGAGGTGTCTTAAGGGATGATCAAGGGAATATTATTTGGGGCTTTCATTTTTTTGTTGGGACTGCAACAAATATGGAAGCGGTATTACGGGGGCTTTTACGTGGATTAGAGCTTTGTTGGGAGCATGGAATTCACACTCTTTTAGTGGAATTGGATGGACAATCAGTGATTGCGTTGGTGAAGT
The DNA here is from genome assembly GCA_946800315.1 of Misopates orontium. NCBI lineage: Eukaryota > Viridiplantae > Streptophyta > Magnoliopsida > Lamiales > Plantaginaceae > Misopates > Misopates orontium. The sequence goes on along the minus strand of OX326953.1, from coordinate 32,871,763 downwards.
CCAGGAGAGCGGGATTTTGGAAATATGCAAGGTTTATTCAAAGGATTCGTCAATTGATTTCAGCTATGGATGTTTCGTTTAATCATATTTTTCGTGAAGGTAATGCCGTGGCAGACTTATTGGCAAACGAGGCGTGTGATTTGAAGACAAATTCGTTTTTTACTATTTGTAGTCGTAAAGCTAGGGGTCTTGCATTATTAGATAGTCGTGGAGTTCCTTATATTAGATTTCCTAAGTAGCGTTGTTGCTTTTTTGAGCTTGAAGTTTGCTTTAGTAGCTTAGTTGGCTTTTTGATTTGATGAGCTAAGAGTGCATCCGTTTTTGGCACTCTTAAACATTGTATTTTTTCGAGGTTTTTCTATGAAAGGTCCTTTTTGATTAAAAAAAAAAAAACTCTTTGAAGCTTATAGGAAAGATTGTGAATAACACAAAAAGGACCAACATCCGTTGATTCACTAAAAACACCAAAAACGTGGAATGCTTGTTTTAGAGACTCAACCATTGAATTTGCCACAAATACGACACAAATCTTTGAAAGTTATAGGAAAGATTGTGAATAACACAAAAACGACCAACATTCGTTGATTCACCAAATACCCCAAAAAGATACATTGCATGTTTTAGAGCCTAAACAAATGGATTTGCCCAAAATACAACACAACTCGTGGAAGCTTATAGTTAATATTGTGAATAACACAAAAGGGACCAACATTCGTTGATTCACCAAAAACACCAAAAACGTACACTGCATGTTTTAGGGCCTAAACGAATGTTGGTCCCTTTTGGAGAAATTTGATCAAAACTTGCATATCCTCTAGTCATTTTTCGGTGCTTGTCAATCGGGAAACGGCTGGTTATTTTCCTTCATTGCAAGGTTTGAGACAAGGGGATCCTATCTCGCCGGCCCTATTTGTTCTTGCGGCAGAATTTCTTTCCAGGGGATTGGAGAGACTTATGGAGCAGCATCCCGAGATGATTTTTGATACTAAGAAGAGGTTTAAGCTTTCACATTTGGCTTATGCTGATGATTGTATGGTTTTCTTGAAGGGGAATAAACGAAGTGTGAAGCGGCTTTGCAATTTTTTGGAATTGTATTCGGCTATTTCGGGGCAGAAAGTTAACCAGCAAAAGAGTAAGTTTGTTTTGAGTCGGAGGGCCTCTTCTTCGAGGAAGAGAATGATAAGTCGGGTTTTGGGTTTTACTTCAACTCAACTCCCACTGATTTATTTAGGGGTACCTTTGCATGTTGGGCGTCGCTTGGCGGTGCATTTTGAGATCATCATTGAGAAGATTAGGGGTCATTTGAATGCATGGAACCATAGGTTTCTTTCTTCAGGGGGGCGTATAGCTTTGATTAAATCGGTCCTTTGTTCAATACCGGTTTATTTTTTCCAAGTGATGGAGCCTCCGAAATCTGTTGTTAAAAAGATTCATGGCATTTTGGCGAGGTTTCTATGGGGAGATTATGCAACTAGAAGGAGTTTTTATTGGGCGTCGTGGAAACAGGTTTGCCGTCCTTTATGTGAAGGAGGATTGGGTTTTAGGTGGCTTGAGGATGTGGTGAGCTCTTTCTCAATCAAGCTTTGGTGGCGGTTTCAGCAGCAAGAAAGCCTTTGGGCGAGGTGTTTATTTGAATATTATTGTAGAAGGGCATCTCCTTGGTTGGCTCGGGCCTCTTCTCATAGTTCATCTATTTGGAAGAGGCTTGTGAGGGGTAGGGAGTTGGCGCAAGCCCAAATTTTCTGGATTATTGGGTGCGGGAATGTTTCTTTTTGGAATGATCATTGGATGGGGAATGGTACCTTAGGTTCTACTGTACGAGTCTCGGGGCCGGTAGACATTAAGGTATCCAATTTCTTGGTTGAGGGACAATGGAATGTTTCGTTATTGAAAGAACGAGTGCCTGAGGTGTTTGTGAATGAAATCCTTCAAATTGTGCCGTGTGTGGAGAATGCTGATTGTGCAATTTGGAAGCCGGCTGCTGATGGTGCTTTTAGTACTAAATCAGCGTGGGAGTTGGTGCGTGTGAAGCATGAAGAGATGGTGGGTGCTAGTTGGTTTTGGAACTCATTGGTGATGCCGCACATCTCTTTCTTTTGGTGGAAACTTGTTAATGGCTGGATTCCTACGGATCAGCTTATGCAAGTTAAGGGGGTGGAGCTCGCTTCTAAATGTCAATGTTGTAGGAGTGTGGAGACTTTAGAACATATGTTGTGGTCTGGGGAGATTGCAAAACAGGTTTGGAACTATTTCTTTAACCTTTTTAAGGTTAATAGGGGAGTGGTGGGTTCGTTGAATGAGGCACGGGTTTTGTGGATTGATGGGGTGAAGCCGGGACATGTTCGTGGCCTTATTCCAATTCTGATCGGTTGGTTCTTTGGGCTGCTCGGAATGACTCAAAGTATCGTGACATCCAAATGGTGCCGGGAAGGATTATTTTCAGAATCTTTCGGTACTTGGAGACGTGTAGGTTGGCTGGGATTCGGCTGAATTGGGTTGGAGCTTGGGAGGTTGGTCGAAGGTTTCATTTTCAGCATTTGGGGCCGTCGGGCCGAGACGTTCGTGTTGTGCAGTGGTGTCCTCCACCTTTGCATGGTTTCAAGTTGAACACGGACGGCTGTTCCAGGGGTAATCCGGGTGAGTCGGCTTGTGGAGGCGTCTTAAGGGATGATCAAGGGAACATTATTTGGGGCTTTCATTTTTTTGTTGGGATTGCAACAAATATGGAAGAGGAATTACGGGGGCTTCTACGTGGATTAGAGCTTTGTTGGGAGCATGGAATTCACACTCTTCTAGTGGAATTGGATGCTCAATCAGTGATTGCATTGGTGAAGTCCAGGAGAGCGGGATTTTGGAAATACGCAAGGTTTATTCGAAGGATTCGTCAATTGATTTCAGTCATGGATGTTTCGTTTACTCATATTTTTCGTGAAGGTAATGCCGTGGCAGATTTATTGGCAAACGAGGTGTGTGATTTGAAGACAAATTCGTTTTTTACTATTTGTAGTCGTAAAGCTAGGGGTCTTGGATTATTAGATAGTCGTGGAGTTCCTTATCTTAGATTTCCTAAGTAGCATTGTTGCTTTTTTGAGCTTGAAGTTTGCTTTAGTAGCTTAGTTGGTTTTTTGGTTTGATGAGCTAAGAGTGCATCCGTTTTTGGCACTCTTTTCGAGGTTTCTATATGAAGGGTTCCTTTTTGAAAAAAAAAAAAAAACTTTTGGAAGCCTATTGGAAAGATTGTGACTAACATAAAAAGGACCGACATTCGCTGATTCACCAAGAACACCAAAAACATACAATACATGTTTTAGGGCCTAAATGAATGGATTCGCCTAAAGTACGACACAACTCGTTGAAGCTTATAGGAAATATTGTGAATAACACAAAAAGGACCAACAATCGTCGATTCACAAAAAACACCAAAAACGTACAATGCATGTTTTAGAGCCTAAACGAATGGATTTGCCTAAAACACGACACAACTCTTTGAAACTTATAGGAAAGATTGTGAATAACAAAAAAAGGACCAACATCCGTTGATTCACCAAAAACACCAAAAACGTGGAATGCTTGTTTTAGAGACTAAACCATTGAATTTGCCACAAATACGACACAAATCTTTGAAAGTTATAGAAAAGATTGTGAATAACACAAAAACGACCAACATTCGTTGATTCACCAAATACCCCAAAAACATACATTGCATGTTTTAGAGCCTAAACAAATGGATTTGCCCAAAAATATGACACAACTCGTGGAAGCTTACAGGAAAGATTGTGAATAACACAGAAAGGACCAACATTCGTTGATTCAAAGAAAACACCAAAAACGTACAATGCATGTTTTAGAGCCTAAATGAATGGGTTTGCCCAAAACACGACCCACTCTTGGAATCTTATAAGGAAGATTGTTAATAACACGAAAAGGACCAACATCCGTTGATTCACAAAAAACACCAAAAACGTGCAATGCATGTTTTAGAGCCTAAACGAATGAATTTGCCTAAAATATGACAACTTTTTGAAGCTTAAAGAAAAGATTGTGAATAACTCAAAGACGACCAACATTCGTTGATTTAAAGAAAACACCAAAAACGTGGAATGCATGTTTTAGAGACTAAACCATTGAATTTGCCAAAAATACGACACAAATCTTTGAAGGTTATGGGAAAGATTGTGAATTACACAAAACGGACCAACATTCCTCGACTCACCAAAAACACCAAAAATGTGCAATGCATGTTTTAGAGCCTAAACGAATTAATTTGCCCAAAATACGACAACTTTTTGAAGTTTATGGGAAAGATTTTGAATAACTAAAAATGGACCAACGTTCGTTGATTCAAAGAAAACACCAAAAACGTACATTGCATGTTTTAGAGCCTAAACAAATGGATTTGCCCAAAATACGACACAACTCTTGGAAGCTTATAGGAAAGATTGTGACGAACACAAAAAGGACCAACATAAGTTGATTCACCAAAAACACCAAAAACGTAATCACCGAAAATAGGACACAACTCTTGGAAGATTAAAGGAACAATTGTGAATAACCCAAAAGGACAAACATTCGTTGATTCACGAAAAACACCAAAAACGTACATTGCGGGGTTTAGAGCCTAAACGAATGAATTTGCCCAAAACACGACACAACTACTACTCGGCATGGGAGAGTTGAGCTTTGGGATGGTTTGAGGGCTGTTTGTACCAATGAGCCGTGGTGTGTTGGGGGTGACTTTAACACGGTTACTTCGGTGACGGAAAGACGGGGAAAGGGTCGGCCTAAGTTGGGTGAGATCAATGACTTCAACACGGTGCTTACTGAAACGGGGCTGTTTGACGTGGGGTTTACAGGGGGCCAATTCACTTGGATGAACAAAAGGGGAGCGTGGGGCAGATTGGATCGTGTTATGGTGAATAGCGGTTGGACTGATTTATTTGAGGTTTCTTCGGTGACTCACCTTGCGAGAAGGCAATCAGATCATTGTCCATTGTTGTTCGAATTTATGAGGCAGCAAAGGAGGAGGAAATCTTCTTTTAGGTTTCAAAATATGTGGTTGCGGCATGGAGAGTTCAAAAGGATGGTGGAGGAGAATTGGAGGCTTCCTTGTCGGACTTCGGGTTTGAGAGGGCTTTGGGAGAAATTGAAACGGCTGCAGTTTAGGCTAAAGTCGTGGAATTGGAATGAGTTTGGGGATGTCAATGTGAAGGTGAAAGAGATGGAGGAAAGGGTGAAAAAGGCGGAGCTTGCATTTGACCGTGACCCTTCTGAGGTTAATTTGATTGATCTCAATAGGTGGAATGCTGAATTGACGTTGCGGGTTTCTATGCAAGAGGATATGTGGAAACAAAGGGCTGCTTGTAATTGGATGAGGGATGGTGAGAGAAACACAAAGTTTTATCAAGCTTGTGTGAAGAAAAGGAGGGCTCGGGGAAGAATCAATAAAATCTTGGTGGGGGATCAATTGGTTGAGGGCCAAGATGAGTTGATGTCTTCGGCGGTGTCTCACTTTCAAAATTTTCTTGGGGGTGGGAATGAGGACTTAGAGCAGCATTCTTTGGATTTTATTCCTTCGTTGGTTTCAGAGGTGGAGAATCGGATGTTGGTAGAGTGCCCTTCTATGGAAGAGGTTTTTGAAACTCTTTGTCGGATGCCAATGGATAGTGTGGCGGGTCCTGATGGCTACACGACAAAGTTTTTTCATGATTGTTGGGAGATTATTAAGGATGATGTTTACATGGCGGTGCAAGGGTTTTTTGCGGGTAACGTTTTGCCTTTTGGACCAACGTTCGTTGATTCAAAGAAAACACCAAAAACGTACATTGCATGTTTTAGAGCCTAAACAAATGGATTTGCCCAAAATACGACACAACTCTTGGAAGCTTATAGGAAAGATTGTGACGAACACAAAAAGGACCAACATAAGTTGATTCACCAAAAACACCAAAAACGTAATCACCGAAAATAGGACACAACTCTTGGAAGATTAAAGGAACAATTGTGAATAACCCAAAAGGACAAACATTCGTTGATTCACGAAAAACACCAAAAACGTACATTGCGGGGTTTAGAGCCTAAACGAATGAATTTGCCCAAAACACGACACAACTACTACTCGGCATGGGAGAGTTGAGCTTTGGGATGGTTTGAGGGCTGTTTGTACCAATGAGCCGTGGTGTGTTGGGGGTGACTTTAACACGGTTACTTCGGTGACGGAAAGACGGGGAAAGGGTCGGCCTAAGTTGGGTGAGATCAATGACTTCAACACGGTGCTTGCTGAAACGGGGCTGTTTGACGTGGGGTTTACAGGGGGCCAATTCACTTGGACGAACAAAAGGGGAGCGTGGGGCAGATTGGATCGTGTTATGGTGAATAGCGGTTGGACTGATTTATTTGAGGTTTCTTCGGTGACTCACCTTGCGAGAAGGCAATCAGATCATTGTCCATTGTTGTTCGAATTTATGAGGCAGCAAAGGAGGAGGAAATCTTCTTTTAGGTTTCAGAATATGTGGTTGCGGCATGGAGAGTTCAAAAGGATGGTGGAGGAGAATTGGAGGCTTCCTTGTCGGACTTCGGGTTTGAGAGGGCTTTGGGAGAAATTGAAACGGCTGCAGTTTAGGCTAAAGTCGTGGAATTGGAATGAGTTTGGGGATGTCAATGTGAAGGTGAAAGAGATGGAGGAAAGGGTGAAAAAGGCGGAGCTTGCATTTGACCGTGACCCTTCTGAGGTTAATTTGATTGATCTCAATAGGTGGAATGCTGAATTGACGTTGCGGGTTTCTATGCAAGAGGATATGTGGAAACAAAGGGCTGCTTGTAATTGGATGAGGGATGGTGAGAGAAACACAAAGTTTTATCAAGCTTGTGTGAAGAAAAGGAGGGCTCGGGGAAGAATCAATAAAATCTTGTTGGGGGATCAATTGGTTGAGGGCCAAGATGAGTTGATGTCTTCGGCGGTGTCTCACTTTCAAAATTTTCTTGGGGGTGGGAATGAGGACTTAGAGCAGCATTCTTTGGATTTTATTCCTTCGTTGGTTTCAGAGGTGGAGAATCGGATGTTGGTAGAGTGCCCTTCTATGGAAGAGGTTTTTGAAACTCTTTGTCGGATGCCAATGGATAGTGTGGCGGGTCCTGATGGCTACACGACAAAGTTTTTTCATGATTGTTGGGAGATTATTAAGGATGATGTTTACATGGCGGTGCAAGGGTTTTTTGCGGGTAACGTTTTGCCTTTAGGATTCTCTAACACCACTATTGTGTTGATTCCTAAAAAGGCAAATCCGGAAAGGTGGAGTGATTTTCGGCCTATTAGTCTTTGTACAACTTTTTATAAGCTTTGTTCAAAGATTCTGAATGATAGGCTTGCTGCGTTGTTGCCTAGGATTATCTCTCCGAATCAAAGTGGTTTTATTAAAGGGAGGGCGATTGCGGATAATGTTTTACTGGGCCAGGAGATGGTGCACTCTCTAAATGCTAAGACGAAAGGGCATAATTTGATCATCAAGTTGGACATGGAGAAAGCGTATGATAAAGTTCAATGGAGGTTCTTGATGGCCATGTTAGAAAAGTTTGGTTTTGGAGAGCGATGGCGGAAGTTGATTTACACATGCATCTCGTCAAGTCACTTCTCGGTTTTAGTGAATGGTGAGAATGCAGGGTACTTTGCATCGTCTCAGGGGTTGAGACAAGGTGACCCTATTTCTCCGGCTTTGTTTGTTATTACAGCGGAGTTCCTCTCACGGGGCGTGGAGCAACTTATGGCGCAACATCCGGATATGTGTTTTGACACAAAGAAAAGGTTTAAGCTTTCTCATTTAGCTTATGCTGATGATTGTATGTTATTTTTGAAGGGATCTAAAAGGAGTGTTCGGAGGATGTGTAGGTTCCTTGAGCTTTATGGGGCTGTTTCGGGTCAAAAGGTGAACGTGCAAAAAAGTATGTTTATTTTGGGACGGCGTGCTTCGTCTTCTCGACGTCGGATGATACAAAGGCTGTCCGGTTTTTCACCAACGAGTTTGCCTTTAACTTATCTTGGAGTGCCTCTTTTTGTGGGACGTAGTAGGGCTGTCCATTTTGAGGGGATTATTGATAAGATTAGGGGTCATTTGAATGGCTGGAATCTAAATTTGTTGTCTCCTGGAGGTAGGATTACACTCATTAAATCAACATTGAGCACTATTCCTGTCTATTTTTTCCAGGTGATGCGTCCTACTAAGGGGGTGATCAAGAAAATGCATGGAATTTTTGCGAGGTTTTTATGGGGTGATTTTGAGACAAGAAAGCGGATGCATTGGGCATCTTGGAAGAAGGTGTGCAAGCCGGTTTTGGAGGGTGGATTGGGCTTTCGGTCTCTTTGGGATGTGGTGGATTCTTTCTCGATTAAGCTTTGGTGGAGGTTTCGAAAAATGGACAGCCTTTGGGCGTCTTGTTTGCATGGGTATTATTGTAAAAGGGCGTCTCCTTGGCTGGCTCGGGCGACGTCCCATAGTTCTTTGGTTTGGAAACGGCTTGTGGAGGCGAGGGAGGCTGCTCAAAAGCAGATTTTTTGGCTTGTTGGAGAAAGTCATATCTCGTTTTGGCATGACCATTGGTGTGGCCCGGAGACATTAGCTTCACGTCAAAGGGTTAGGGGTCCAGTGGATGCTCGAGTTGCTGATTTTTTGGTTGATGGCCGTTGGAATGTGGCGCTCTTAAGGGAGAGGCTCGCCGAGGATTTGGTTGAGTCTATTTTGGAGATTCGGCCGAGTGTGGAGAAGAAGGATGTTCCGGTGTGGAAACCTTCTTCTAATGGATGTTTCTCGGCAAAATCTGCGTGGGAGTTGGTGAGAACTCCAAATGAACCGGTGGATGAGGCTAAGTGGTTTTGGCATAAATCGATTATGCCTCATATTTCGTTTTTTCGTTGGAAGTTGCACTTTGGGTGGATTCCTTCTGATAGTAATCTTCAGGCTAATGGTGTTTGTTTGGCTTCTAAGTGCCAATGTTGTCGAGAGGTGGAGTCGATTGATCATATTATTTGGTCAGGGGCGGCGGCTCGGCATGTTTGGAGTTTTTTTGGGGGCCTCTTCAATGTCAATGTGCTTTGTACATTGAATGAGGCAAAGGTTGGATGGTTGAGTGGGGTCAAGCCGGGTCATGTTCGGGGCCTGATTCCGGTTTTGATCATTTGGTTTTTATGGGCTGCTCGTAATGACTCGAAGCATAGGATGATTCGCATTGTGCCGTCTAAGATCATTGGAAAGGTGTTGAGATACGTTGATACGATTCGTCTTATTGGGGTTAAGATTGGCTGGTCGGGCCATTTTGAGGTTGGGAAGTTGTGGAAGTTTCAAAGAGTGGGGCCGAGTGGTAAGGAGATTAAGGTGGTGGTTTGGCGTTGTCCGAGGTTTCCTTGGGTAAAGTTAAACACGGATGGTTGTTCTAGGGGGAATCCGGGGGAGGCTGCTGGTGGTGGTGTTGTTCGGGATCATGAGGGCAATATTCTTTTTGCTTTTCATCACTATTTTGGTATTGGTACCAATATGGAGGCGGAAGCTTGGGGGCTGTTGCGTGGTCTGGAGTTGTGTTTTGAAAAGGGTTTTTTAAGGGTTCATGTTGAATTGGATGCACAAGTGTTGGTGACGTTGGTGGCTTCGGGCGGTTGTGGGAATTGGAAGATCGCCGCTTTGCTGCAAAGGATTCGGGTGCTTCTTTTTCAAATGGAAGTGAAGGTGTCGCATATCTTTCGGGAAGGAAATTCAGTAGCTGATCTATTGGCTAATGAAGCTTGTGATTTGATGACCTTTGATAGTTTTGGTAGTGATAGATGTAGTCGTAAAGTGATTGGTTTAGCTTTGCTTGATTGTCGAGGTGTTCCTTACTTAAGGTTCCCTCATTAGTTCCTTTTTTGAGCTTTTTTGATGTTTGCTTTGATTTTTTGTAAGCGTCGAGAGTCCATTTTGGACTATCTCGGCTAACTCTTGCTTTTGATTCTATGAAAGTTTCGGTTTCTTTAAAAAAAAAAAAAAAAAAAAACTCTTTGAAGCTTATAGGAAAGATTGTGAATAACACAAAAAGGACCAACATCCGTTGATTCACCAAAAACACTAAAAACGTGGAATGCTTGTTTTAGAGACTGAACCATTGAATTTGCCACAAATACGACACAAATCTTTGAAAGTTATAGGAAAGATTGTGAATAACACAAAAACGACCAACATTCGTTGATTCACCAAATACCCCAAAAACATACATTGCATGTTTTAGAGCCTAAACAAATGGATTTGCCCAAAATACGACACAACTCGTGGAAGCTTATAGCAAATATTGTGAATAACACAAAAAGGACCAACATTCGGTTATTGACCAAAAACAACAAAAATGTACACTGCATGTTTTAGAGCCTAAACGAATGGATTTTCCCAAAATACGACACAACTCGTGGAAGTTTACAGGAAAGATTGTGAATAACACAAAAAGGACCAACAATCGTCGATTCACAATAAACACCAAAAACGTACAATGCATGTTTTAGAGCCTAAACGAATGGATTTGTCCAAAACACGACACAACTCTTTGAAGCTTATAGGAAAGATTGTGAATGACACAAAAAGGACCAACATCCGTTGATTTACCAAAAACACCAAAAACGTGGAATGCTTGTTTTAGAGACTAAACCATTGAATTTGCCACAAATACGACACAAATCTTTGAAAGTTATAGGGAAGATTGTGAATAACACAAAAAGGACCAACATTCGTTGATTCACCAAAAACACCAAAAACGTACACTGCATGTATTAGAGCCTAAACGAACGGATTTTCCCAAAATACGACACAACTCGTGGAAGCTTACAGGAAAGATTGTGAATAACACAAAAAGGACCAACATTCGTTGATTCAACACCAAAAACGTACAATGCATGTTTTAGAGCCTTAATGAATGGATTTGCCCAAAATACGACACAACTCTTTGAAGCTTATAGGAAAGATTGTGAATAATACAAAAAGGACCAACATCCGTTGATTCACCAAAAACACCAAAAAACGTGGAATGCTTGTTTTAGAGACTAAACCATTGCATTTGCCACAAATACGACACAAATCTTTGAAAGTTATAGGAAAGATTGTGAATTACACAAAACGGACCAACATTCGTTGATTCACCAAATACCCCAAAAACATACATTGCATGTTTTAGAGCCTAAACAAATGGATTTGCCCAAAATATGACACAACTCGTGGAAGCTTATGTTGTGTTTTGAAAAGGGTTTTTTAAGGGTTCATGTTGAATTGGATGCACAAGTGTTGGTGACGTTGGTGGCTTCGGGCGGTTGTGGGAATTGGAAGATCGCCGCTTTGCTGCAAAGGATTCGGGTGCTTCTTTGTCAAATGGAAGTGAAGGTGTCGCATATCTTTTGGGAAGGAAATTCAGTAGCTGATCTATTGGCTAATGAAGCTTGTGATTTGAAGACCTTTGATAGTTTTGGTAGTGATAGATGTAGTCGTAAAGTGATTGGTTTAGCTTTGCTTGATTGTCGAGGTGTTCCTTACTTAAGGTTCCCTCATTAGTTCCTTTTTTGAGCTTTTTTGATGTTTGCTTTGATTTTTTGTAAGCGTCGAGAGTCCATTTTGGACTATCTCGACTAACTCTTGCTTTTGATTCTATGAAAGTTTCGGTTTCTTTAAAAAAAAAAAAGAAAAAAAAAAAAAAACTCCAAATGAACCGGTGGATGAGGCTAAGTGGTTTTGGCATAAATCGATTATGCCTCATATTTCGTTTTTTTGTTGGAATTTGCACTTTGGGTTGATTCCTTCTGATAGTAATCTTCAGGCTAATGGTGTTTCTTTGGCTTCTAAGTGCCAATGTTGTCGAGAGGTGGAGTCGATTGATCATATTATTTGGTCAGGGGCGGCGGCTCGGCATGTTTGGAGTTTTTTTGGGGGCCTCTTCAATGTCAATGTGCTTTGTACATTGAATGAGGCAAAGGTTGGATGGTTGAGTGGGGTCAAGCCGGGTCATGTTCGGGGCCTGATTCCGATTTTGATCATTTGGTTTTTATGGGCTGCTCGTAATGACTCGAAGCATAGGATGATTCGCATTGTGCCGTCTAAGATCATTGGAAAGGTGTTGAGATACGTTGATACGATTCGTCTTATTGGGGTTAAGATTGGCTGGTCGGGCCATTTTGAGGTTGGGAAGTTGTGGAAGTTTCAAAGAGTGGGGCCGAGTGGTAAGGAGATTAAGTTGGTGGTTTGGCGTTGTCCGAGGTTTCCTTGGGTAAAGTTAAACTTAGATGGTTGTTCTAGGGGGAATCCGGGGGAGGCTGCTGGTGGTGGTGTTGTTCGGGATCATGAGGGCAATATTCTTTTTGCTTTTCATCACTATTTTGGTATTGGTACCAATATGGAGGCGGAAGCTTGGGGGCTGTTGCGTGGTCTGGAGTTGTGTTTTGAAAAGGGTTTTTTAAGGGTTCATGTTGAATTGGATGCACAAGTGTTGGTGACGTTGGTGGCTTGGGGCGGTTGTGGGAATTGGAAGATCTCCGCTTTGCTGCAAAGGATTCGGGTGCTTCTTTGTCAAATGGAAGTGAAGGTGTCGCATATCTTTCGGGAAGGAAATTCAGTAGCTGATCTATTGGCTAATGAAGCTTGTGATTGGAAGACCTTTGATAGTTTTGGTAGTGATAGATGTAGTCGTAAAGTGATTGGTTTAGCTTTGCTTGATTGTCGAGGTGTTCCTTACTTAAGGTTCCCTCATTAGTTCCTTTTTTGAGCTTTTTTGATGTTTGCTTTGATTTTTTGTAAGCGTTGAGAGTCCATTTTGGACTATCTCGACTAACTCTTGCTTTTGATTCTATGAAAGTTTCGGTTTCTTATTTAAAAAAAAAAAAACTCTTGGAAGCTTATTGGAAAGATTGTGACGAACACAAAAAGGACCAACATAAGTTGATTCACCAAAAACACCAAAAACGTAATCACCGAAAATAGGACACAACTCTTAGAAGATTAAAGGAACAATTGTGAATAACCCAAAAGGACCAACATTCGTTGATTCACGAAAAACACCAAAAACGTACAATGCATGTTTTAGAGCCTAAACGAATGGATTTGCCTAAAACACGACACAACTCTTTGAAGCTTATAGGAAAGATTGTGAATAACACAAAACGGACCAACATTCGTTGATTCACCAAATACCCCAAAAACGTACATTGCATGTTTTAGAGCCTAAACAAATGGATTTGCCCAAATACGACACAACTCTTGGAAGCTTGTGATTTGAAGACCTTTGATAGTTTTGGTAGTGATAGATGTAGTCGTAAAGTGATTGGGTTAGCTTTGCTTAATTGTCAAGGTGTTCCTTACTTAAGGTTCCCTCATTAGTTCCTTTTTTGAGCTTTTTTGATGTTTGCTTTGATTTTTTGTAAGCGTCGAGAGTCCATTTTGGACTATCTCGACTAACTCTTGCTTTTGATTCTATGAAAGTTTCGGTTTCTTTTAAAAAAAAAAATGGTCTACAAGTTTTGATCCTAAGGCTGAATCTTCAGTGGTGTCGATTTGGGTTTCGTTGCTCGGCTGCCAATTGTGATGCATCATAAGGAGGCGTTATTTGATATTGTTTCATTGATTGGTAAAGCATTAAGGATTGATGAATCGACGGCCAAAGTTGTTCGTCCAAGTTGTGCTAGGGCTTGTGTTGAGATTGATCTTCTTGAATCTGAAGTTAAGGAAATTTACATTGATGGTCCGGAAGGGAGTTTTTGGCAAAAGGTGATTTATGGGGATCGTCCAAAATATTGCACGGTGTGCCATCATGTGGGCCATAGTTTGGAGTCATGCTATGTTGCCGGGAACAAAAAACCTCCGGGAAATCCACGTCGACGGAGATCAAAATCCAGTGGTGGTGGGGGTCGAGTGGTTGAGCGGCAAGGTGGAGTACGTGGGCGAAAGGGGCCGGCGCAAGCTGGGCGCAGGGGCCCGGCGCGCGAGACTGCGCAAGGGAACGATGGCGCGCCCGATAGCGTCCGGCAAGGGCAGCCTGCGCTTATGCGCAATTTGCGACCCGCGATGGGCGGGGCGTTAGATGGTTCGGCAGCGGGGCAGTCAACTGTTGGTGGTCAGGTGGAGGTTTTGGGAGTTCAAGAGCCGGCACGTCTGGAGCATCCCGGGGCCGACGGGTCTGTCATGTGTCCGGTGCCGGTGGATGGGAATTTGGTACGTCTGGAGCATCCCGGGGCCGACGGGTCTGTCTTGGGTCCGGTGCCTTTGGATGAAGTACAAGTTGGGGCCGTCGGGCCGAGACGTTCGTGTTGTGCATTGGTGTCCTCCACCTTTGCACGGTTTCAAGTTGAACACGGACGGCTGTTCCAGGGGTAATCCGGGTGAGTCGGCTTCTGGAGGTGTCTTAAGGGATGATCAAGGGAATATTATTTGGGGCTTTCATTTTTTTGTTGGGACTGCAACAAATATGGAAGCGGTATTACGGGGGCTTTTACGTGGATTAGAGCTTTGTTGGGAGCATGGAATTCACACTCTTTTAGTGGAATTGGATGCACAATCAGTGATTGCGTTGGTGAAGTCCAGGAGAGCGGGATTTTGGAAATATGCAAGGTTTATTCAAAGGATTCGTCAATTGATTTCAGCTATGGATGTTTCGTTTAATCATATTTTTCGTGAAGGTAATGCCGTGGCAGACTTATTGGCAAACGAGGCGTGTGATTTGAAGACAAATTCGTTTTTTACTATTTGTAGTCGTAAAGCTAGGGGTCTTGCATTATTAGATAGTCGTGGAGTTCCTTATATTAGATTTCCTAAGTAGCGTTGTTGCTTTTTTGAGCTTGAAGTTTGCTTTAGTAGCTTAGTTGGCTTTTTGATTTGATGAGCTAAGAGTGCATCCGTTTTTGGCACTCTTAAACATTGTATTTTTTCGAGGTTTTTCTATGAAAGGTCCTTTTTGATTAAAAAAAAAAAAACTCTTTGAAGCTTATAGGAAAGATTGTGAATAACACAAAAAGGACCAACATCCGTTGATTCACTAAAAACACCAAAAACGTGGAATGCTTGTTTTAGAGACTCAACCATTGAATTTGCCACAAATACGACACAAATCTTTGAAAGTTATAGGAAAGATTGTGAATAACACAAAAACGACCAACATTCGTTGATTCACCAAATACCCCAAAAAGATACATTGCATGTTTTAGAGCCTAAACAAATGGATTTGCCCAAAATACAACACAACTCGTGGAAGCTTATAGTTAATATTGTGAATAACACAAAAGGGACCAACATTCGTTGATTCACCAAAAACACCAAAAACGTACACTGCATGTTTTAGGGCCTAAACGAATGTTGGTCCCTTTTGGAGAAATTTGATCAAAACTTGCATATCCTCTAGTCATTTTTCGGTGCTTGTCAATCGGGAAACGGCTGGTTATTTTCCTTCATTGCAAGGTTTGAGACAAGGGGATCCTATCTCGCCGGCCCTATTTGTTCTTGCGGCAGAATTTCTTTCCAGGGGATTGGAGAGACTTATGGAGCAGCATCCCGAGATGATTTTTGATACTAAGAAGAGGTTTAAGCTTTCACATTTGGCTTATGCTGATGATTGTATGGTTTTCTTGAAGGGGAATAAACGAAGTGTGAAGCGGCTTTGCAATTTTTTGGAATTGTATTCGGCTATTTCGGGGCAGAAAGTTAACCAGCAAAAGAGTAAGTTTGTTTTGAGTCGGAGGGCCTCTTCTTCGAGGAAGAGAATGATAAGTCGGGTTTTGGGTTTTACTTCAACTCAACTCCCACTGATTTATTTAGGGGTACCTTTGCATGTTGGGCGTCGCTTGGCGGTGCATTTTGAGATCATCATTGAGAAGATTAGGGGTCATTTGAATGCATGGAACCATAGGTTTCTTTCTTCAGGGGGGCGTATAGCTTTGATTAAATCGGTCCTTTGTTCAATACCGGTTTATTTTTTCCAAGTGATGGAGCCTCCGAAATCTGTTGTTAAAAAGATTCATGGCATTTTGGCGAGGTTTCTATGGGGAGATTATGCAACTAGAAGGAGTTTTTATTGGGCGTCGTGGAAACAGGTTTGCCGTCCTTTATGTGAAGGAGGATTGGGTTTTAGGTGGCTTGAGGATGTGGTGAGCTCTTTCTCAATCAAGCTTTGGTGGCGGTTTCAGCAGCAAGAAAGCCTTTGGGCGAGGTGTTTATTTGAATATTATTGTAGAAGGGCATCTCCTTGGTTGGCTCGGGCCTCTTCTCATAGTTCATCTATTTGGAAGAGGCTTGTGAGGGGTAGGGAGTTGGCGCAAGCCCAAATTTTCTGGATTATTGGGTGCGGGAATGTTTCTTTTTGGAATGATCATTGGATGGGGAATGGTACCTTAGGTTCTACTGTACGAGTCTCGGGGCCGGTAGACATTAAGGTATCCAATTTCTTGGTTGAGGGACAATGGAATGTTTCGTTATTGAAAGAACGAGTGCCTGAGGTGTTTGTGAATGAAATCCTTCAAATTGTGCCGTGTGTGGAGAATGCTGATTGTGCAATTTGGAAGCCGGCTGCTGATGGTGCTTTTAGTACTAAATCAGCGTGGGAGTTGGTGCGTGTGAAGCATGAAGAGATGGTGGGTGCTAGTTGGTTTTGGAACTCATTGGTGATGCCGCACATCTCTTTCTTTTGGTGGAAACTTGTTAATGGCTGGATTCCTACGGATCAGCTTATGCAAGTTAAGGGGGTGGAGCTCGCTTCTAAATGTCAATGTTGTAGGAGTGTGGAGACTTTAGAACATATGTTGTGGTCTGGGGAGATTGCAAAACAGGTTTGGAACTATTTCTTTAACCTTTTTAAGGTTAATAGGGGAGTGGTGGGTTCGTTGAATGAGGCACGGGTTTTGTGGATTGATGGGGTGAAGCCGGGACATGTTCGTGGCCTTATTCCAATTCTGATCGGTTGGTTCTTTGGGCTGCTCGGAATGACTCAAAGTATCGTGACATCCAAATGGTGCCGGGAAGGATTATTTTCAGAATCTTTCGGTACTTGGAGACGTGTAGGTTGGCTGGGATTCGGCTGAATTGGGTTGGAGCTTGGGAGGTTGGTCGAAGGTTTCATTTTCAGCATTTGGGGCCGTCGGGCCGAGACGTTCGTGTTGTGCAGTGGTGTCCTCCACCTTTGCATGGTTTCAAGTTGAACACGGACGGCTGTTCCAGGGGTAATCCGGGTGAGTCGGCTTGTGGAGGCGTCTTAAGGGATGATCAAGGGAACATTATTTGGGGCTTTCATTTTTTTGTTGGGATTGCAACAAATATGGAAGAGGAATTACGGGGGCTTCTACGTGGATTAGAGCTTTGTTGGGAGCATGGAATTCACACTCTTCTAGTGGAATTGGATGCTCAATCAGTGATTGCATTGGTGAAGTCCAGGAGAGCGGGATTTTGGAAATACGCAAGGTTTATTCGAAGGATTCGTCAATTGATTTCAGTCATGGATGTTTCGTTTACTCATATTTTTCGTGAAGGTAATGCCGTGGCAGATTTATTGGCAAACGAGGTGTGTGATTTGAAGACAAATTCGTTTTTTACTATTTGTAGTCGTAAAGCTAGGGGTCTTGGATTATTAGATAGTCGTGGAGTTCCTTATCTTAGATTTCCTAAGTAGCATTGTTGCTTTTTTGAGCTTGAAGTTTGCTTTAGTAGCTTAGTTGGTTTTTTGGTTTGATGAGCTAAGAGTGCATCCGTTTTTGGCACTCTTTTCGAGGTTTCTATATGAAGGGTTCCTTTTTGAAAAAAAAAAAAAACTTTTGGAAGCCTATTGGAAAGATTGTGACTAACATAAAAAGGACCGACATTCGCTGATTCACCAAGAACACCAAAAACATACAATACATGTTTTAGGGCCTAAATGAATGGATTCGCCTAAAGTACGACACAACTCGTTGAAGCTTATAGGAAATATTGTGAATAACACAAAAAGGACCAACAATCGTCGATTCACAAAAAACACCAAAAACGTACAATGCATGTTTTAGAGCCTAAACGAATGGATTTGCCTAAAACACGACACAACTCTTTGAAACTTATAGGAAAGATTGTGAATAACAAAAAAAGGACCAACATCCGTTGATTCACCAAAAACACCAAAAACGTGGAATGCTTGTTTTAGAGACTAAACCATTGAATTTGCCACAAATACGACACAAATCTTTGAAAGTTATAGAAAAGATTGTGAATAACACAAAAACGACCAACATTCGTTGATTCACCAAATACCCCAAAAACATACATTGCATGTTTTAGAGCCTAAACAAATGGATTTGCCCAAAAATATGACACAACTCGTGGAAGCTTACAGGAAAGATTGTGAATAACACAGAAAGGACCAACATTCGTTGATTCAAAGAAAACACCAAAAACGTACAATGCATGTTTTAGAGCCTAAATGAATGGGTTTGCCCAAAACACGACCCACTCTTGGAATCTTATAAGGAAGATTGTTAATAACACGAAAAGGACCAACATCCGTTGATTCACAAAAAACACCAAAAACGTGCAATGCATGTTTTAGAGCCTAAACGAATGAATTTGCCTAAAATATGACAACTTTTTGAAGCTTAAAGAAAAGATTGTGAATAACTCAAAGACGACCAACATTCGTTGATTTAAAGAAAACACCAAAAACGTGGAATGCATGTTTTAGAGACTAAACCATTGAATTTGCCAAAAATACGACACAAATCTTTGAAGGTTATGGGAAAGATTGTGAATTACACAAAACGGACCAACATTCCTCGACTCACCAAAAACACCAAAAATGTGCAATGCATGTTTTAGAGCCTAAACGAATTAATTTGCCCAAAATACGACAACTTTTTGAAGTTTATGGGAAAGATTTTGAATAACTAAAAATGGACCAACGTTCGTTGATTCAAAGAAAACACCAAAAACGTACATTGCATGTTTTAGAGCCTAAACAAATGGATTTGCCCAAAATACGACACAACTCTTGGAAGCTTATAGGAAAGATTGTGACGAACACAAAAAGGACCAACATAAGTTGATTCACCAAAAACACCAAAAACGTAATCACCGAAAATAGGACACAACTCTTGGAAGATTAAAGGAACAATTGTGAATAACCCAAAAGGACAAACATTCGTTGATTCACGAAAAACACCAAAAACGTACATTGCGGGGTTTAGAGCCTAAACGAATGAATTTGCCCAAAACACGACACAACTACTACTCGGCATGGGAGAGTTGAGCTTTGGGATGGTTTGAGGGCTGTTTGTACCAATGAGCCGTGGTGTGTTGGGGGTGACTTTAACACGGTTACTTCGGTGACGGAAAGACGGGGAAAGGGTCGGCCTAAGTTGGGTGAGATCAATGACTTCAACACGGTGCTTACTGAAACGGGGCTGTTTGACGTGGGGTTTACAGGGGGCCAATTCACTTGGACGAACAAAAGGGGAGCGTGGGGCAGATTGGATCGTGTTATGGTGAATAGCGGTTGGACTGATTTATTTGAGGTTTCTTCGGTGACTCACCTTGCGAGAAGGCAATCAGATCATTGTCCATTGTTGTTCGAATTTATGAGGCAGCAAAGGAGGAGGAAATCTTCTTTTAGGTTTCAGAATATGTGGTTGCGGCATGGAGAGTTCAAAAGGATGGTGGAGGAGAATTGGAGGCTTCCTTGTCGGACTTCGGGTTTGAGAGGGCTTTGGGAGAAATTGAAACGGCTGCAGTTTAGGCTAAAGTCGTGGAATTGGAATGAGTTTGGGGATGTCAATGTGAAGGTGAAAGAGATGGAGGAAAGGGTGAAAAAGGCGGAGCTTGCATTTGACCGTGACCCTTCTGAGGTTAATTTGATTGATCTCAATAGGTGGAATGCTGAATTGACGTTGCGGGTTTCTATGCAAGAGGATATGTGGAAACAAAGGGCTGCTTGTAATTGGATGAGGGATGGTGAGAGAAACACAAAGTTTTATCAAGCTTGTGTGAAGAAAAGGAGGGCTCGGGGAAGAATCAATAAAATCTTGGTGGGGGATCAATTGGTTGAGGGCCAAGATGAGTTGATGTCTTCGGCGGTGTCTCACTTTCAAAATTTTCTTGGGGGTGGGAATGAGGACTTAGAGCAGCATTCTTTGGATTTTATTCCTTCGTTGGTTTCAGAGGTGGAGAATCGGATGTTGGTAGAGTGCCCTTCTATGGAAGAGGTTTTTGAAACTCTTTGTCGGATGCCAATGGATAGTGTGGCGGGTCCTGATGGCTACACGACAAAGTTTTTTCATGATTGTTGGGAGATTATTAAGGATGATGTTTACATGGCGGTGCAAGGGTTTTTTGCGGGTAACGTTTTGCCTTTTGGACCAACGTTCGTTGATTCAAAGAAAACACCAAAAACGTACATTGCATGTTTTAGAGCCTAAACAAATGGATTTGCCCAAAATACGACACAACTCTTGGAAGCTTATAGGAAAGATTGTGACGAACACAAAAAGGACCAACATAAGTTGATTCACCAAAAACACCAAAAACGTAATCACCGAAAATAGGACACAACTCTTGGAAGATTAAAGGAACAATTGTGAATAACCCAAAAGGACAAACATTCGTTGATTCACGAAAAACACCAAAAACGTACATTGCGGGGTTTAGAGCCTAAACGAATGAATTTGCCCAAAACACGACACAACTACTACTCGGCATGGGAGAGTTGAGCTTTGGGATGGTTTGAGGGCTGTTTGTACCAATGAGCCGTGGTGTGTTGGGGGTGACTTTAACACGGTTACTTCGGTGACGGAAAGACGGGGAAAGGGTCGGCCTAAGTTGGGTGAGATCAATGACTTCAACACGGTGCTTGCTGAAACGGGGCTGTTTGACGTGGGGTTTACAGGGGGCCAATTCACTTGGACGAACAAAAGGGGAGCGTGGGGCAGATTGGATCGTGTTATGGTGAATAGCGGTTGGACTGATTTATTTGAGGTTTCTTCGGTGACTCACCTTGCGAGAAGGCAATCAGATCATTGTCCATTGTTGTTCGAATTTATGAGGCAGCAAAGGAGGAGGAAATCTTCTTTTAGGTTTCAGAATATGTGGTTGCGGCATGGAGAGTTCAAAAGGATGGTGGAGGAGAATTGGAGGCTTCCTTGTCGGACTTCGGGTTTGAGAGGGCTTTGGGAGAAATTGAAACGGCTGCAGTTTAGGCTAAAGTCGTGGAATTGGAATGAGTTTGGGGATGTCAATGTGAAGGTGAAAGAGATGGAGGAAAGGGTGAAAAAGGCGGAGCTTGCATTTGACCGTGACCCTTCTGAGGTTAATTTGATTGATCTCAATAGGTGGAATGCTGAATTGACGTTGCGGGTTTCTATGCAAGAGGATATGTGGAAACAAAGGGCTGCTTGTAATTGGATGAGGGATGGTGAGAGAAACACAAAGTTTTATCAAGCTTGTGTGAAGAAAAGGAGGGCTCGGGGAAGAATCAATAAAATCTTGTTGGGGGATCAATTGGTTGAGGGCCAAGATGAGTTGATGTCTTCGGCGGTGTCTCACTTTCAAAATTTTCTTGGGGGTGGGAATGAGGACTTAGAGCAGCATTCTTTGGATTTTATTCCTTCGTTGGTTTCAGAGGTGGAGAATCGGATGTTGGTAGAGTGCCCTTCTATGGAAGAGGTTTTTGAAACTCTTTGTCGGATGCCAATGGATAGTGTGGCGGGTCCTGATGGCTACACGACAAAGTTTTTTCATGATTGTTGGGAGATTATTAAGGATGATGTTTACATGGCGGTGCAAGGGTTTTTTGCGGGTAACGTTTTGCCTTTAGGATTCTCTAACACCACTATTGTGTTGATTCCTAAAAAGGCAAATCCGGAAAGGTGGAGTGATTTTCGGCCTATTAGTCTTTGTACAACTTTTTATAAGCTTTGTTCAAAGATTCTGAATGATAGGCTTGCTGCGTTGTTGCCTAGGATTATCTCTCCGAATCAAAGTGGTTTTATTAAAGGGAGGGCGATTGCGGATAATGTTTTACTGGGCCAGGAGATGGTGCACTCTCTAAATGCTAAGACGAAAGGGCATAATTTGATCATCAAGTTGGACATGGAGAAAGCGTATGATAAAGTTCAATGGAGGTTCTTGATGGCCATGTTAGAAAAGTTTGGTTTTGGAGAGCGATGGCGGAAGTTGATTTACACATGCATCTCGTCAAGTCACTTCTCGGTTTTAGTGAATGGTGAGAATGCAGGGTACTTTGCATCGTCTCAGGGGTTGAGACAAGGTGACCCTATTTCTCCGGCTTTGTTTGTTATTACAGCGGAGTTCCTCTCACGGGGCGTGGAGCAACTTATGGCGCAACATCCGGATCTGTGTTTTGACACAAAGAAAAGGTTTAAGCTTTCTCATTTAGCTTATGCTGATGATTGTATGTTATTTTTGAAGGGATCTAAAAGGAGTGTTCGGAGGATGTGTAGGTTCCTTGAGCTTTATGGGGCTGTTTCGGGTCAAAAGGTGAACGTGCAAAAAAGTATGTTTATTTTGGGACGGCGTGCTTCGTCTTCTCGACGTCGGATGATACAAAGGCTGTCCGGTTTTTCACCAACGAGTTTGCCTTTAACTTATCTTGGAGTGCCTCTTTTTGTGGGACGTAGTAGGGCTGTCCATTTTGAGGGGATTATTGATAAGATTAGGGGTCATTTGAATGGCTGGAATCTAAATTTGTTGTCTCCTGGAGGTAGGATTACACTCATTAAATCAACATTGAGCACTATTCCTGTCTATTTTTTCCAGGTGATGCGTCCTACTAAGGGGGTGATCAAGAAAATGCATGGAATTTTTGCGAGGTTTTTATGGGGTGATTTTGAGACAAGAAAGCGGATGCATTGGGCATCTTGGAAGAAGGTGTGCAAGCCGGTTTTGGAGGGTGGATTGGGCTTTCGGTCTCTTTGGGATGTGGTGGATTCTTTCTCGATTAAGCTTTGGTGGAGGTTTCGAAAAATGGACAGCCTTTGGGCGTCTTGTTTGCATGGGTATTATTGTAAAAGGGCGTCTCCTTGGCTGGCTCGGGCGACGTCCCATAGTTCTTTGGTTTGGAAACGGCTTGTGGAGGCGAGGGAGGCTGCTCAAAAGCAGATTTTTTGGCTTGTTGGAGAAAGTCATATCTCGTTTTGGCATGACCATTGGTGTGGCCCGGAGACATTAGCTTCACGTCAAAGGGTTAGGGGTCCAGTGGATGCTCGAGTTGCTGATTTTTTGGTTGATGGCCGTTGGAATGTGGCGCTCTTAAGGGAGAGGCTCGCCGAGGATTTGGTTGAGTCTATTTTGGAGATTCGGCCGAGTGTGGAGAAGAAGGATGTTCCGGTGTGGAAACCTTCTTCTAATGGATGTTTCTCGGCAAAATCTGCGTGGGAGTTGGTGAGAACTCCAAATGAACCGGTGGATGAGGCTAAGTGGTTTTGGCATAAATCGATTATGCCTCATATTTCGTTTTTTCGTTGGAAGTTGCACTTTGGGTGGATTCCTTCTGATAGTAATCTTCAGGCTAATGGTGTTTGTTTGGCTTCTAAGTGCCAATGTTGTCGAGAGGTGGAGTCGATTGATCATATTATTTGGTCAGGGGCGGCGGCTCGGCATGTTTGGAGTTTTTTTGGGGGCCTCTTCAATGTCAATGTGCTTTGTACATTGAATGAGGCAAAGGTTGGATGGTTGAGTGGGGTCAAGCCGGGTCATGTTCGGGGCCTGATTCCGGTTTTGATCATTTGGTTTTTATGGGCTGCTCGTAATGACTCGAAGCATAGGATGATTCGCATTGTGCCGTCTAAGATCATTGGAAAGGTGTTGAGATACGTTGATACGATTCGTCTTATTGGGGTTAAGATTGGCTGGTCGGGCCATTTTGAGGTTGGGAAGTTGTGGAAGTTTCAAAGAGTGGGGCCGAGTGGTAAGGAGATTAAGGTGGTGGTTTGGCGTTGTCCGAGGTTTCCTTGGGTAAAGTTAAACACGGATGGTTGTTCTAGGGGGAATCCGGGGGAGGCTGCTGGTGGTGGTGTTGTTCGGGATCATGAGGGCAATATTCTTTTTGCTTTTCATCACTATTTTGGTATTGGTACCAATATGGAGGCGGAAGCTTGGGGGCTGTTGCGTGGTCTGGAGTTGTGTTTTGAAAAGGGTTTTTTAAGGGTTCATGTTGAATTGGATGCACAAGTGTTGGTGACGTTGGTGGCTTCGGGCGGTTGTGGGAATTGGAAGATCGCCGCTTTGCTGCAAAGGATTCGGGTGCTTCTTTTTCAAATGGAAGTGAAGGTGTCGCATATCTTTCGGGAAGGAAATTCAGTAGCTGATCTATTGGCTAATGAAGCTTGTGATTTGATGACCTTTGATAGTTTTGGTAGTGATAGATGTAGTCGTAAAGTGATTGGTTTAGCTTTGCTTGATTGTCGAGGTGTTCCTTACTTAAGGTTCACTCATTAGTTCCTTTTTTGAGCTTTTTTGATGTTTGCTTTGATTTTTTGTAAGCGTCGAGAGTCCATTTTGGACTATCTCGGCTAACTCTTGCTTTTGATTCTATGAAAGTTTCGGTTTCTTTAAAAAAAAAAAAAAAAAAAAACTCTTTGAAGCTTATAGGAAAGATTGTGAATAACACAAAAAGGACCAACATCCGTTGATTCACCAAAAACACTAAAAACGTGGAATGCTTGTTTTAGAGACTGAACCATTGAATTTGCCACAAATACGACACAAATCTTTGAAAGTTATAGGAAAGATTGTGAATAACACAAAAACGACCAACATTCGTTGATTCACCAAATACCCCAAAAACATACATTGCATGTTTTAGAGCCTAAACAAATGGATTTGCCCAAAATACGACACAACTCGTGGAAGCTTATAGCAAATATTGTGAATAACACAAAAAGGACCAACATTCGGTTATTGACCAAAAACAACAAAAATGTACACTGCATGTTTTAGAGCCTAAACGAATGGATTTTCCCAAAATACGACACAACTCGTGGAAGTTTACAGGAAAGATTGTGAATAACACAAAAAGGACCAACAATCGTCGATTCACAATAAACACCAAAAACGTACAATGCATGTTTTAGAGCCTAAACGAATGGATTTGTCCAAAACACGACACAACTCTTTGAAGCTTATAGGAAAGATTGTGAATGACACAAAAAGGACCAACATCCGTTGATTTACCAAAAACACCAAAAACGTGGAATGCTTGTTTTAGAGACTAAACCATTGAATTTGCCACAAATACGACACAAATCTTTGAAAGTTATAGGGAAGATTGTGAATAACACAAAAAGGACCAACATTCGTTGATTCACCAAAAACACCAAAAACGTACACTGCATGTATTAGAGCCTAAACGAACGGATTTTCCCAAAATACGACACAACTCGTGGAAGCTTACAGGAAAGATTGTGAATAACACAAAAAGGACCAACATTCGTTGATTCAACACCAAAAACGTACAATGCATGTTTTAGAGCCTTAATGAATGGATTTGCCCAAAATACGACACAACTCTTTGAAGCTTATAGGAAAGATTGTGAATAATACAAAAAGGACCAACATCCGTTGATTCACCAAAAACACCAAAAAACGTGGAATGCTTGTTTTAGAGACTAAACCATTGCATTTGCCACAAATACGACACAAATCTTTGAAAGTTATAGGAAAGATTGTGAATTACACAAAACGGACCAACATTCGTTGATTCACCAAATACCCCAAAAACATACATTGCATGTTTTAGAGCCTAAACAAATGGATTTGCCCAAAATATGACACAACTCGTGGAAGCTTATGTTGTGTTTTGAAAAGGGTTTTTTAAGGGTTCATGTTGAATTGGATGCACAAGTGTTGGTGACGTTGGTGGCTTCGGGCGGTTGTGGGAATTGGAAGATCGCCGCTTTGCTGCAAAGGATTCGGGTGCTTCTTTGTCAAATGGAAGTGAAGGTGTCGCATATCTTTTGGGAAGGAAATTCAGTAGCTGATCTATTGGCTAATGAAGCTTGTGATTTGAAGACCTTTGATAGTTTTGGTAGTGATAGATGTAGTCGTAAAGTGATTGGTTTAGCTTTGCTTGATTGTCGAGGTGTTCCTTACTTAAGGTTCCCTCATTAGTTCCTTTTTTGAGCTTTTTTGATGTTTGCTTTGATTTTTTGTAAGCGTCGAGAGTCCATTTTGGACTATCTCGACTAACTCTTGCTTTTGATTCTATGAAAGTTTCGGTTTCTTTAAAAAAAAAAAAGAAAAAAAAAAAAAAACTCGTGGAAGCTTATGGAAACTCCTTGGCTGGCTCGGGCGACGTCCCATAGTTCTTTAATTTGGAAACGGCTTGTGGAGGCGAGGGAGGCTGCTCAAAAGCAGATTTTTTGGCTTGTTGGAGAAGGTCATATCTCGTTTTGGCATGACCATTGGTGTGGCCCGGAGACATTAGCTTCACGTCAAAGGGTTAGGGGTCCAGTGGATGCTCGAGTTGCTGATTTTTTGGTTGATGGCCGTTGGAATGTGGCGCTCTTAAGGGAGAGGCTCGCCGAGGATTTGGTTGAGTCTATTTTGGAGATTCGGCCGAGTGTGGAGAAGAAGGATGTTCCGGTGTGGAAACCTTCTTCTAATGGATGTTTCTCGGCAAAATCTGCGTGGGAGTTGGTGAGAACTCCAAATGAACCGGTGGATGAGGCTAAGTGGTTTTGGCATAAATCGATTATGCCTCATATTTCGTTTTTTCGTTGGAAGTTGCACTTTGGGTGGATTCCTTCTGATAGTAATCTTCAGGCTAATGGTGTTTGTTTGGCTTCTAAGTGCCAATGTTATCGAGAGGTGGAGTCGATTGATCATATTATTTGGTCAGGGGCGGCGCCTCAGCATGTTTGGAGTTTTTTTAGGGGCCTCTTCAATGTTAATGTGCTTTGTACATTGAATGAGGCAAAGGTTGGATGGTTGAGTGGGGTCAAGCCGGGTCATGTTCGGGGCCTGATTCCGGTTTTGATCATTTGGTTTTTATGGGCTGCTCGTAATGACTCGAAGCATAGGATGATTCGCATTGTGCCGTCTAAGATCATTGGAAAGGTGTTGAGATACGTTGAGACGATTCGTCTTATTGGGGTTAAGATTGGCTGGTCGGGCCATTTTGAGGTTGGGAAGTTGTGGAAGTTTCAAAGAGTGGGGCCGAGTGGTAAGGAGATTAAGGTGGTGGTTTGGCGTTGTCCGAGGTTTCCTTGGGTAAAGTTAAACACGGATGGTTGTTCTAGGGGGAATCCGGGGGAGGCTGCTGGTGGTGGTGTTGTTCGGGATCATGAGGGCAATATTCTTTTTGCTTTTCATCACTATTTTGGTATTGGTACCAATATGGAGGCGGAAGCTTGGGGGCTGTTGCGTGGTCTGGAGTTGTGTTTTGAAAAGGGTTTTTTAAGGGTTCATGTTGAATTGGATGCACAAGTGTTGGTGACGTTGGTGGCTTCGGGCGGTTGTGGGAATTGGAAGATCGCCGCTTTGTTGCAAAGGATTAGGGTGCTTCTTTGTCAAATGGAAGTGAAGGTGTCGCATATCTTTCGGGAAGGAAATTCAGTAGCTGATCTATTGGCTAATGAAGCTTGTGATTTGAAGACCTTTGATAGTTTTGGTAGTGATAGATGTAGTCGTAAAGTGATTGGTTTAGCTTTGCTTGATTGTCGAGGTGTTCCTTACTTAAGGTTCCCTCATTAGTTCCTTTTTTGAGCTTTTTTGATGTTTGCTTTGATTTTTTGTAAGCGTCGAGAGTCCATTTTGGACTATCTCGACTAACTCTTGCTTTTGATTCTATGAAAGTTTCGGTTTCTTTCAAAAAAAAAAAACTCTTGGAAGCTTATAGGAAAGATTGTGACGAACACAAAAAGGACCAACATAAGTTGATTCACCAAAAACACCAAAAACGTAATCACCGAAAATAGGACACAACTCTTGGAAGATTAAAGGAACAATTGTGAATAAACCCAAAAGGACCAACATTCGTTGATTCACGAAAAACAACAAAAACGTACATTGCGTGTTTTTGAGCCTAAACGAATGAATTTGCCCAAAACACGACACAACTTTTGGAAGCCTATTGGAAAGATTGTGACTAACATAAAAAGGACCGACATTCGCTGATTCACCAAGAACACCAAAAACATACAATGCATGTTTTAGGGCCTAAATGAATGGATTCGCCCAAAGTACGACACAACTCGTTGAAGCTTATAGGAAATATTGTGAATAACACAAAAATGACCAACAATCGTCGATTCACAAAAAACACCAAAAACGTACAATTCATGTTTTAGAGCCTAAACGAATGGATTTGCCCAAAACACGACACAACGCTTTGAAGCTTATAGGAAAGATTGTGAATAACACAAAAAGGACCAACATCCGTTGATTCACCAAAACACCAAAAACGTGGAATGCTTGTTTTAGAGACTAAACCATTGAATTTGCCACAAATACGACACAAATCTTTGAAAGTTATAGGAAAGATTGTGAATAACACAAAAACGACCAACATTCGTTGATTCACCAAATACCCCAAAAACATACATTGCATGTTTTAGAGCCTAAACAAATGGATTTGCCCAAAATACGACACAACTCGTGGAAGCTGGGAAGTCTTAAAAATACTCTCTCCTCTTTGGGCGAATTTTTCTTTTTTCTCCTAGGGTTTCGCGCCGCGGCCTTTAGCCGCCGTGCATGGAGGCCGACGCCTCCGATCAGCCTTGCCCGGTGGATCAGCCACCGGGCCCGTCCGTTCCACCGCCATGCAAGCCGGCGGCATCAACTTCCGACGTCAATCTTCCGTCGGTTGTTGACAACGCGTTACTTCCACGACGCGTCTTGATTTCTTCCGAGGTGCAGCCACCACCTACCGCCGTTGACCAGCCGAAGGATGGGATTTTACCGGAGTTCCCATCGCTCAAGGAGTCTTTTCCGAATAGGATTCGTGATCAAGTTGGGGGAGGAAACTTGGATCCTAAAACTAACGTGAAGCCTCAAAGCCGTTCGTTTGTTAGATTGTTTGATCACTCTTTGGTGGGCAAGAGGGATTTGTCACCGAGGGCGATTACCAAATCGTTTGCTGATGATCCTATTTTTGCACTTGGCACCCGTGTAACGGAACCGAAGAAGGCGTTTACATATCAAGGGAAACCCGCAATTAGATTTAACAAATCTGATTTTGATTGCTTTGCGTTGCAATTCAAATATGCATTGGTTGGAAAATTTTCTCATGGACGTCCGTCCCCGGAGGATTTGCAAACTTGGTTTTTGAAGTTGGGGTTAAGGGGTTCTTTCTCGTTGGGAGACATTGATGCGAGGCATGTTTTCATTCAGATTACTTTGGAGGATGATTCCACGAGGTTGTGGTCGAGACAATCGTGGATGGTTCAGGGTTTTCCGATGCGGATTTTTAAGTGGTCCCCGAGTTTTGATCCAAAGTCAGAATCTTCGGTAGTGCCGGTTTGGGTATCATTGCCACGGCTGCCCATTGTCATGCATCACAAGGAGGCGTTGCATGATATTATGTCTTTGATTGGGACACCGTTACGTATTGATGAATCTACAGCCAAGGTAATTAGGCCAAGTTGTGCTAGGGCTTGTGTTGAAATTGATTTGCTTGCGGAGGAGATTAAGGAGATTTTCATTGATGACCCGGAAGGAAGTTTTTGGCAAAAAGTTATTTATGGAGATCGTCCCCATTATTGCACGGTGTGTAATCATGTCGGACATAGTAAAGAGAGGTGTTTTGTTAATGGAAAGGTGGTGAATAAGGCTGTTCATGAACAGCAAGGACGTCGATCTAAGTCGCCTGGTGGCCGAGGACGTTCGTTGAGGAGGGGATCGGGTCGTACCGTGAGGAGAACGGAGGTGCCCTCGCGCCGTGCCAATGATGGCCCGTCGCGCGCAACACCGGGCACGCATGGCACGCGGGGTGTGCAAGGGGTGATGCCCGGACCGGTTACGATTTTGAAACGGCCCCCGGTGGTGCAACAAGGTGGTGAGGCTGTTTTGGTTAACCCACAGCCTAAGGAGGACTCCTTGTTGGTGAAGGAAACCTTGGGGGTGGAATTAGGAGTCCTACCGGGTGTGGGACTAGGAGTGGGGCAAGACTCCTTGTTGGTGAAGGAAACCTTGGGGGTGGAATTAGGAGTCCTACCGGGTGTGGGACTAGGAGTGGGGCACAAGGAACTTGGCGCGCGCGCACGGGTGTCCGATTATGAGAATTTACAAATTTCTCCTGGTTTGAATTTGAGTGATGGTGAACGTATTGAGGGCTTTGGAAATTCATTAGACACTCAGGAACGTGGAGAACAAATCAGGAGAAACTATGAAAGGGTTCGAAATATGGTTTTGGATGGAGATGAGGCTGGTTCGTCGATGGCGATCACATCGTATAAATCACCTTTTTTTGAGAATTCGGTGCAACGAATTCAACACCAAATTAATGAATCAGGGGATGAGTCGGATGGTTCTTTTGAGAGTCCGGACTTAGACGATCAGGAATTGAGGGCTTTGGATGTTGCTGCTCGGATTTATGAGAAACACAGATTGGCGAAAAGGAGATCAAGGCGTGGAACAATAAGTGAGGGTGGCCTTTCAGATCCGTCTGGAGATGAGACGGCGTCTAAAGAGGTTGACGATCAGCTTTCTCGAATGACTTCGAGGAGAGGTAAGGGTGTTGTTATCCGTTCCAATGTTTAAAACACTAATTTGGAATATTAGAGGTGTTGGGAATGAACCCGCACAAGATAAACTTATGGCTTTGAGGCGTGACTTGAAGCCTAAAATTTTAGTATTGTTAGAACCTTTAATTGATGCTGATTGGAGGTTTCCTAGGAGATTTAATTTTCCTTCTTTGATTGTTAATTCTTCGAGGAAAATTTGGATTATGTTTGAGGATTCTGTTCAAATTGAGGTGGTTGAAGACCATCCTCAATTTGTACATTGTAAGGTGGAGGATTCGGTTTTGCAGATTTCTGTTTTTATGACTTTTGTGTATGCATCTACTACTCGGCATGGGAGAGTTGAGCTTTGGGATGGTTTGAGGGCTGTTTGTACCAATGAGCCGTGGTGTGTTGGGGGTGACTTTAACACGGTTACTTCGGTGATGGAAAGACGGGGAAAGGGTCGGCCTAAGTTGGGTGAGATCAATGACTTCAACACGGTGCTTGCTGAAACGGGGCTGTTTGACGTGGGGTTTACAGGGGGCCAATTCACTTGGACGAACAAAAGGGGAGCGTGGGGCAGATTGGATCGTGTTATGGTGAATAGCGGTTGGACTGATTTATTTGAGGTTTCTTCGGTGACTCACCTTGCGAGAAGGCAATCTGATCATTGTCCATTGTTGTTCGAATTTATGAGGCAGCAAAGGAGGAGGAAATCTTCTTTTAGGTTTCAGAATATGTGGTTGCGGCATGGAGAGTTCAAAAGGATGGTGGAGGAGAATTGGAGGCTGCGTTGTCGGACTTCGGGTTTGAGAGGGCTTTGGGAGAAATTGAAACGGCTGCAGTTTAGGCTAAAGTCGTGGAATTGGATGAGTTTGGGGATGTCAATGTGAAGGTGAAAGAGATGGAGGAAAGGGTGAAAAAGGCGGAGCTTGCATTTGACCGTGACCCTTCTGAGGTTAATTTGATTGATCTCAATAGGTGGAATGCTGAATTGACGTTGCGGGTTTCTATGCAAGAGGATATGTGGAAACAAAGGGCTGCTTGTAATTGGATGAGGGATGGTGAGAGAAACACAAAGTTTTATCAAGCTTGTGTGAAGAAAAGGAGGGCTCGGGGAAGAATCAATAAAATCTTGGTGGGGGATCAATTGGTTGAGGGCCAAGATGAGTTGATGTCTTCGGCGGTGTCTCACTTTCAAAATTTTCTTGGGGGTGGGAATGAGGACTTAGAGCAGCATTCTTTGGATTTTATTCCTTCGTTGGTTTCAGAGGTGGAGAATCGGATGTTGGTGGAGTGCCCTTCTATGGAAGAGGTTTTTGAAACTCTTTGTCGGATGCCAATGGATAGTGTGGCAGGTCCTGATGGCTACACGACAAAGTTTTTTCATGATTGTTGGGAGATTATTAAGGATGATGTTTACATGGCGGTGCAAGGGTTTTTTGCGGGCAACGTTTTGCCTTTAGGATTCTCTAACACCACTATTTTGTTGATTCCTAAAAAGGCAAATTCGGAAAGGTGGAGTGATTTTCGGCCTATTAGTCTTTGTACAACTTTTTATAAGCTTTGTTCAAAGATTCTGAATGATAGGCTTGCTGCGGTGTTGCCTAGGATTATCTCTCCGAATCAAAGTTGTTTATTAAAGGGAGGGCGATTGCGGATAATGTTTTGCTGGGCCAGGAGATGGTGCACTCTCTAAATGCTAAGATGAAAGGGCATAATTTGATCATCAAGTTGGACATGGAGAAAGCGTATGATAAAGTTCAATGGAGGTTCTTGATGGCCATGTTAGAAAAGTTTGGTTTTGGAGAGCGATGGCGGAAGTTGATTTACACATGCATCTCGTCAAGTCACTTCTCGGTTTTAGTGAATGGTGAGAATGCAGGGTACTTTGCTTCGTCTCAGGGGTTGAGACAAGGTGACCCTATTTCTCCGGCTTTGTTTGTTATTGCAGCGGAGTTCGTCTCACGGGGCGTGGAGCAACTTATGGCGCAACATCCGGATATGTGTTTTGACACAAAGAAAAGGTTTAAGCTTTCTCATTTAGCTTATGCTGATGATTGTATGTTATTTTTGAAGGGATCTAAAAGGAGTGTTCGGAGGATGTGTAGGTTCCTTGAGCTTTATGGGGCTGTTTCGGGTCGAAAGGTGAACGTGCAAAAAAGTATGTTTATTTTGGGACGGCGTGCTTCGTCTTCTCGACGTCGGATGATACAAAGGCTGTCCGATTTTTCACCAACGAGTTTGCCTTTAACTTATCTTGGACTGCCTCTTTTTGTGGGACGTAGTAGGGCTGTCCATTTTGAGGGGATTATTGATAAGATTAGGGTTCATTTGAATGGCTGGAATCTGAATTTGTTGTCTCATGGAGGTAGGATTACACTCATTAAATCAACATTGAGCACTATTCCTGTCTATTTTTTCCAGGTGATGCGTCCTACTAAGGGGGTGATCAAGAAAATGCATGGAATTTTTGCGAGGTTTTTATGGGGTGATTTTGAGACAAGAAAGCGGATGCATTGGGCATCTTGGAAGAAGGTGTGCAAGCCGGTTTTGGAGGGTGGCTTGGGCTTTCGGTCTCTTTGGGATGTGGTGGATTCTTTCTCGATTAAGCTTTGGTGGAGGTTTCGAAAAATGGACAGCCTTTGGGCGTCTTGTTTGCATGGGTATTATTGTAAAAGGGCGTCTCCTTGGCTGGCTCGGGCGACGTCCCATAGTTCTTTGGTTTGGAAACGGCTTGTGGAGGCGAGGGAGGCTGCTCAAAAGCAGATTTTTTGGCTTGTTGGAGAAGGTCATATCTCGTTTTGGCATGACCATTGGTGTGGCCCGGAGACATTAGCTTCACGTCAAAGGGTTAGGGGTCCAGTGGATGCTCGAGTTGCTGATTTTTTGGTTGATGGCCGTTGGAATGTGGCGCTCGTAAGGGAGAGGCTCGCCGAGGATTTGGTTGAGTCTATTTTGGAGATTCTGCCGAGTGTGGAGAAGAAGGATGTTCCGGTGTGGAAACCTTCTTCTAATGGATGTTTCTCGGCAAAATCTGCGTGGGAGTTGGTGAGAACTCCAAATGAACCGGTGGATGAGGCTAAGTGGTTTTGGCATAAATCGATTATGCCTCATATTTCGTTTTTTTGTTGGAAGTTGCACTTTGGGTGGATTCCTTCTGATAGTAATCTTCAGGCTAATGGTGTTTGTTTGGCTTCTAAGTGCCAATGTTGTCGAGAGGTGGAGTCGATTGATCATATTATTTGGTCAGGGGCGGCGGCTCGGCATGTTTGGAGTTTTTTTGGGGGCCTCTTCAATGTCAATGTGCTTTGTACATTGAATGAGGCAAAGGTTGGATGGTTGAGTGGGGTCAAGCCGGGTCATGTTCGGGGCCTGATTCCGGTTTTGATCATTTGGTTTTTATGGGCTGCTCGTAATGACTCGAAGCATAGGATGATTCGCATTGTGCCGTCTAAGATCATTGGAAAGGTGTTGAGATACGTTGATACGATTCGTCTTATTGGGGTTAAGATTGGCTGGTCGGGCCATTTTGAGGTTGGGAAGTTGTGGAAGTTTCAAAGAGTGGGGCCGAGTGGTAAGGAGATTAAGGTGGTGGTTTGGCGTTGGTAAGGAGATCGCCACTTTGCTGCAAAGGATTCGGGTGCTTCTTTCTCAAATGGAAGTGAAGGTGTCGCATATCTTTCGGGAAGGAAATTCAGTAGCTGATCTATTGGCTAATGAAGCTTGTGATTTGAAGACCTTTGATAGTTTTGGTAGTCATAGATGTAGTCGTAAAGTGATTGGTTTAGCTTGGCTTGATTGTCGAGGTGTTCCTTACTTAAGGTTCCCTCATTAGTTCCTTTTTTGAGCTTTTTTGATGTTAACTTTTGGAAGCCTATTGGAAAGATTGTGAATAACATAAAAAGGACCGACATTCGCTGATTCACCAAGAACACCAAAAACATACAATGCATGTTTTAGGGCCTAAATGAATGGATTCGCCCAAAATACGACACAACTCGTTGAAGCTTATAGGAAATATTGTGAATAACACAAAAAGGACCAACATTCGTCGATTCACAAAAAACACCAAAAACGTACAATGCATGTTTTAGAGCCTAAACGACTAGATTTGCCCAAAACACGACACAACTCTTTGAAGCTTATAGGAAAGATTGTGAATAACACAAAAAGGACCAACATCCGTTGATTCACCAAAAACACCAAAAACGTGGAAAGCTTGTTTTAGAGACTAAACCATTGAATTGGCCACAAATACGACACAAATCTTTGAAAGGTATAGGAAAGATTGTGAAAAACACAAAAACGACCAACATTTGTTGATTCACCAAATACCCCTAAAACATACATTGCATGTTTTAGAGCCTAAACAAATGGATTTGCCCAAAATACGACACAACTCGTGGAAGCTTATAGGAAATATTGTGAATAACACAAAGAGGACCAACATTCGTTGATTGACCAAAAACACCAAAAACGTACACTGCATGTTTTAGAGCCTAAACGAATGGATTTTCCCAAAATACGACACAACTCTTGGAATCTTATAGGAAAGATTGTGAATAACACAAAAAGGACTAACATTCGTTGATTCACATAAAACACCAAAAACGTTCAATGCATGTTTTAGAGCCTAAACGAATGAATTTGCCTAATATATGACAACTTTTTGAAGCTTAAAGAAAAGATTGTGAATAGCTCAAAGACGACCAACATTCGTTGATTTAAAGAAAACACCAAAAACGTTGAATGCATGTTTTAGTGACTAAACCATTGAATTTGCCAAAAATACGACACAAATCTTTGAAGGTTATAGGAAAGATTGTGAATAACACAAAAAGGACCAACATCCATTGATTCACCAAAAACACCAAAAACGTGGAATGCTTGTTTTAGAGACTAAACCATTGAATTTGCCACAAATACGACACAAATCTTTGAAAGTTATAGGAAAGATTGTGAATAACACAAAAACGACCAACATTTGTTGATTCACGAAATACCCCAAAAACATACATTGCATGTTTTAGAGCCTAAACAAATGGATTTGCCCAAAATACGACACAACTCGTGGAAGCTTATAGGAAATATTGTGAATAACACAAAAAGGACCAACATTCGTTGATTCACAAAAAACACCAAAAACGTACACTGCATGTTTTAGGGCCTAAACGAATGGATTTTCCCAAAATATGACACAACTCGTGGAGGCTTACAGGAAAGATTGTGAATAACACAAAAAGGACCAACATTCGTTGATTCAAAGAAAACACCAAAAACGTACAATGCATGTTTTAGAGCCTAAATGAATGGATTCGCCCAAAACACGACCCACTCTTGGAATCTTATAAGGAAGATTGTTAATAACACGAAAAGGACCAACATCCGTTGATTCACAAAAAACTCCAAAAACGTGCAATGCATGTTTTAGAGCCTAAACGAATGAATTTGCCTAAAATATGACAACTTTTTGAAGCTTAAAGAAAAGATTGTGAATAACTCAAAGACGACCAACATTCGTTGATTTAAAGAAAACACCAAAAACGTGGAATGCATGTTTTAGAGACTAAACCATTGAATTTGCCAAAAATACGACACAAATCTTTGAAGGTTATAGGAAAGATTGTGAATTACACAAAACGGACCAACATTCCTCGACTCACCATAAACACCAAAAATGTGCAATGCATGTTTTAGAGCCTAAACGAATTAATTTGCCCAAAATACGACAACTTTTTGAAGCTTATAGGAAAGATTTTGAATAACTAAAAATGGACCAACGTTCGTTGATTCAAAGAAAACACCAAAAACGTGCAATGCATCTTTTAGAGACTAAACCATTCAATTTGCCAAAAATACGACACAAATCTTTGAAGCTTATAGGAAAGATTGTGAATAACACAAAACGGATCAACATTCGTTGATTCACCAAATACCCCAAAAACGTACATTGAATGTTTTAGAGCCTAAACAAATGGATTTGACCAAAATACGACACAACTCTAGGAAGCTTATACGAAAGATTGTGACGAACACAAAAAGGACCAACATAAGTTGATTCACCAAAAACACCAAAAACGTAATCACCGAAAATAGGACACAACTCTTGGAAGATTAAAGGAACAATTGTGAATAACCCAAAAGGACCAACATTCGTTGATTCACGAAAAACACCAAAGACGTACATTGCGTGTTTTAGAGCCTAAACGAATGAATTTGCCCAAAACACGACACAACTTTTGGAAGCCTATTGGAAAGATTGTGAATAACATAAAAAGGACCGACATTCGCTGATTCACCAAGAACACCAAAAACATACAATGCATGTTTTAGGGCCTAAATGAATGGATTCGCCCAAAATACGACACAACTCGTTGAAGCTTATAGGAAATATTGTGAATAACACAAAAAGGACCAACATTCGTCGATTCACAAAAAACACCAAAAACGTACAATGCATGTTTTAGAGCCTAAACGAATAGATTTGCCCAAAACACGACACAACTCTTTGAAGCTTATAGGAAAGATTGTGAATAACACAAAAAGGACCAACCTCCGTTGATTCACCAAAAACACCAAAAACGTGGAATGCTTGTTTTAGAGACTAAACCATTGAATTTGCCACAAATACGACACAAATCTTTGAAAGGTATAGGAAAGATTGTGAAAAACACAAAAACGACCAACATTTGTTGATTCACCAAATACCCCAAAAACATACATTGCATGTTTTAGAGCCTAAACAAATGGATTTGCCCAAAATACGACACAACTCGTGGAAGCTTATAGGAAATATTGTGAATAACACAAAGAGGACAAACATTCGTTGATTGACCAAAAACACCAAAAACGTACACTGCATGTTTTAGAGCCTAAACGAATGGATTTTCCCAAAATACGACACAACTCGTGGAAGCTTATAGGAAAGATTGTGAATAACACAAAAAGGACCAACATTCGTTGATTCACAAAAAACACCAAAAACGTTCAATGCATGTTTTAGAGCCTAAACGAATGAATTTGCCTAATATATGACAACTTTTTGAAGCTTAAAGAAAAGATTGTGAATAGCTCAAAGACGACCAACATTCGTTGATTTAAAGAAAACACCAAAAACGTTGAATGCATGTTTTAGTGACTAAACCATTGAATTTGCCAAAAATACGACACAAATCTTTGAAGGTTATAGGAAAGATTGTGAATTACACAAAACGGACCAACATTCCTCGACTCACCAAAAACACCAAAAATGTGCAATGCATGTTTTAGAGCCTAAACGACTTAATTTGCCCAAAATACGACAACTTTTTGAAGGTTATAGGAAAGATTTTGAATAATTAAAAATGGACCAACGTTCGTTGATTCAAAGAAAAAACACCAAAAACGTGCAATGCATGTTTTAGAGACTAAACCATTCAATTTGCCAAAAATACGACACAAATCTTTGAAGCTTATAGGTAGATTGTGAATAACACAAAACGGACCAACATTCGTTGATTCACCAAATACCCCAAAAACGTACATTGCATGTTTTAGAGCCTAAACAAATGGATTTGACCAAAATACGACACAACTCTTGGAAGCTTATAGAAAAGATTGTGACGAATACAAAAAGGACCAACATAAGTTGATTCACCAAAAACACCAAAAACGTAATCACCGAAAATAGGACACAACTCTTGGAAGATTAAAGGAACAATTGTCAATAACCCAAAAGGACCAACATTCGTTGATTCACGAAAAACACCAAAAACGTACATTGCGTGTTTTAGAGCCTAAACGAACGAATTTGCCCAAAACACGACACAACGCGTCTTGATTTCTTCCGAGGTGCAGCCACCACCTACCGCCGTTGAGCAGCCGAAGGATGGGATTTTACCGGAGTTCCCATCGCTCAAGGAGTCTTTTCCGAATAGGTTTCGTGATCAAGTTGAGGGAGGATACTTGGATCCTAAAGCTAACGTGAAGCCTCAAAGCCGTTCGTTTGTTAGATTGTTTGATCACTCTTTGGTGGGCAAGAGGGATTTGTCACCGAGGGCGATTAGCAAATCGTTTGCTGATGATCCTATTTTTGCACTTGGCACCCGTGTAACGGAACCGAAGAAGGCGTTTACATATCAAGGGAAACCCGCAATTAGATTTAACAAATCTGATTTTGATTGCTTCGCGTTGCAATTCAAATATGCATTGGTTGGAAAATTTTCTCATGGACGTCCGTCTCCGGAGGATTTGCAAACTTGGTTTTTGAAGTTGGGGTTAAGGGGTTCTTTCTCGTTGGGAGACATTGATGCGAGGCATGTTTTCATTCAGATTACTTTGGAGGATGATTCCACGAGGTTGTGGTCGAGACAATCGTGGATGGTTCAGGGTTTTCCGATGCGGATTTTTAAGTGGTCCCCGAGTTTTGATCCAAAGTCGGAATCTTCGGTAGTGCCGGTTTGGGTATCATTGCCACGGCTGCCCATTGTCATGCATCACAAGGAGGCGTTGCATGATATTATGTCTTTGATTGGAACACCGTTACGTATTGATGAATCTACAGCCAAGGTGATTAGGCCAAGTTGTGCTAGGGCTTGTGTTGAAATTGATTTGCTTGCGGAGGAGATTAAGGAGATTTTCATTGATGGCCCGGAAGGAAGTTTTTGGCAAAAAGTTGTTTATGGAGATCGTCCCCATTATTGCACGGTGTGTAATCATGTCGGACATAGTAAAGAGAGGTGTTTTGCTAATGGAAAGGTGGTGAATAAGGCTGTTCATGAATAGCAAGGACGTCGATCTAAGTCACGTGGTGGTCGAGGACGTTCGTTGAGGAGGGGATCGGGTCGTACCGTGAGGAGAGCGGAGGTGCCCTCGCGCCGTGCCAATGATGGCCCGTCGCGCGCAACACCGTGCGCGCATGGCACGCGGGGTGAGCAAGGGGAGATGCCCGGACCGGTTACGATTTTGAAACGGCCCCCGGTGGTGCAACAAGGTGGTGGGGCTGTTTTGGTTGACCCACAGCCTAAGGAGGACTCCTTGTTGGTGAAAGAAACCTTGGGGGTGGAATTAGGAGTCCTACCGGGTGTGGGACTAGGAGTGGGGCAGGACTCCTTGTTGGTGAAGGAAACCTTGGGGGTGGAATTAGGAGTCCTACCGGGTGTGGGACTAGGAGTGGGGCAGGACTCCTTGTTGGTGAAGGAAACCTTAGGGGTGGAATTAGGAGTCCTACCGGGTGTGGGATTAGGAGTGGGGCAGGACTCCTTGTTGGTGAAGGAAACGTTGGGTGCGACCGGCGCGCACGTCGGGGTGTCCGATTCTGAAAATTTGCAAATTTCTCCTGGTGTGAATTTGAGTGATGGGAAACGTATTGGGGGCTCTGGAAATTCATTAGACACTCAGGAACGTGGAGAACAAATCAGGAGAAACTATGAAAGGGTTCGAAATATGGTTTTGGATGGAGATGAGGCTGGTTCGTCGATGGCGATCACATCGTATAAATCACCTTTTTTCGAGAATTCGGTGCAACGAATTCAACACCAAATTAATGAGTCAGGGGATGAGTCGGATGGTTCTTTTGAGAGTCCGGACATAGACGATCAGGAATTGAGGGCTTTGGATGTTGCTGCTCGGATTTATGAGAAACACAGATTGGCGAAAAGGAGGTCAAGGCGTGGAACAATAAGTGAGGGTGGCCTTTCAGATCCGTCAGGAGATGAGACGGCGTCTAAAGAGGTTGAGGATCAGCTTTCTCGAATGACTTCGAGGAGAGGTAAGGGTGTTGTTATCCGTTCCAATGTTTAAAACACTAATTTGGAATATTAGAGGTGTTGGGAATGAACCCGCACAAGATAAACTTATGGCTTTGAGGCGTGACTTGAAGCCTAAAATTTTAGTATTGTTAGAACCTTTTATTGATGCTGATTGGAGGTTTCCTAGGAGATTTAATTTTCCTTCTTTGATTGTTAATTCTTCGAGGAAAATTTGGATTATGTTTGAGGATTCTGTTCAAATTGAGGTGGTTGAAGACCATCCTCAATTTGTACATTGTAAGGTGGAGGATTCGGTTTTGCAGATTTCTGTTTTTATGACTTTTGTGTATGCATCTACTACTCGGCATGGGAGAGTTGAGCTTTGGGATGGTTTG
Organism: Misopates orontium; assembly: GCA_946800315.1. Classification (NCBI taxonomy): domain Eukaryota; kingdom Viridiplantae; phylum Streptophyta; class Magnoliopsida; order Lamiales; family Plantaginaceae; genus Misopates; species Misopates orontium. The sequence goes on along the minus strand of OX326953.1, from coordinate 32,830,976 downwards.
AGGGCTGTTTGTACCAATGAGCCGTGGTGTGTTGGGGGTGACTTTAACACGGTTACTTCGGTGACGGAAAGACGGGGAAAGGGTCGGCCTAAGTTGGGTGAGATCAATGACTTCAACACGGTGCTTGCTGAAACGGGGCTGTTTGACGTGGGGTTTACAGGGGGCCAATTCACTTGGACGAACAAAAGGGGAGCTTGGGGCAGATTGGATCGTGTTATGGTGAATAGCGGTTGGACTGATTTATTTGAGGTTTCTTCGGTGACTCACCTTGCGAGAAGGCAATCTGATCATTGTCCATTGTTGTTCGAATTTATGAGGCAGCAAAGGAGGAGGAAATCTTCTTTTAGGTTTCAGAATATGTGGTTGCGGCATGGAGAGTTCAAAAGGATGGTGGAGGAGAATTGGAGGCTGCCTTGTCGGACTTCGGGTTTGAGAGGGCTTTGGGAGAAATTGAAACGGCTGCAGTTTAGGCTAAAGTCGTGGAATTGGAATGAGTTTGGGGATGTCAACGTGAAGGTGAAAGAGATGGAGGAAAGGGTGAAAAAGGCGGAGCTTGCATTTGACCGTGACCCTTCTGAGGTTAATTTGATTGATCTCAATAGGTGGAATGCTGAATTGACGTTGCGGGTTTCTATGCAAGAGGATATGTGGAAACAAAGGGCTGCTTGTAATTGGATGAGGGATGGTGAGAGAAACACAAAGTTTTATCAAGCTTGTGTGAAGAAAAAGAGGGCTCGGGGAAGAATCAATAAAATCTTGGTGGGGGATCAATTGGTTGAGGGCCAAGATGAGTTGATGTCTTCGGCGGTGTCTCACTTTCAAAATTTTCTTGGGGGTGGGAATGAGGACTTAGAGCAGCATTCTTTGGATTTTATTCCTTCGTTGGTTTCAGAGGTGGAGAATCGGATGTTGGTGGAGTGCCCTTCTATGGAAGAGGTTTTTGAAACTCTTTGTCGGATGCCAATGGATAGTGTGGCCGGTCCTGATGGCTACACGACAAAGTTTTTTCATGATTGTTGGGAGATTATTAAGGATGATGTTTACATGGCGGTGCAAGGGTTTTTTGCGGGTAACATTTTGCCTTTAGGATTCTCTAACACCACTATTGTGTTGATTCCTAAAAAGGCAAATCCGGAAAGGTGGAGTGATTTTCGGCCTATTAGTCTTTGTACAACTTTTTATAAGCTTTGTTCAAAGATTCTGAATGATAGGCTTGCTGCGGTGTTGCCTAGGATTATCTCTCCGAATCAAAGTGGTTTTATTAAAGGGAGGGCGATTGCGGATAATGTTTTGCTGGGCCAGGAGATGGTGCACTCTCTAAATGCTAAGACGAAAGGGCATAATTTGATCATCAAGTTGGACATGGAGAAAGCGTATGATAAAGTTCAATGGAGGTTCTTGATGGCCATGTTAGAAAAGTTTGGTTTTGGAGAGCGATGGCGGAAGTTGATTTACACATGCATCTCGTCAAGTCACTTCTCGGTTTTAGTGAATGGTGAGAATGCAGAGTACTTTGCTTCGTCTCAGGGGTTGAGACAAGGTGACCCTATTTCTCCGGCTTTGTTTGTTATTGCAGCGGAGTTCCTCTCACGGGGCGTGGAGCAACTTATGGCGCAACATCCGGATATGTGTTTTGACACAAAGAAAAGGTTTAAGCTTTCTCATTTAGCTTATGCTGATGATTGTATGTTATTTTTGAAGGGATCTAAAAGGAGTGTTCGGAGGATGTGTAGGTTCCTTGAGCTTTATGGGGCTGTTTCGGGTCAAAAGGTGAACGTGCAAAAAAGTATGTTTATTTTGGGACGGCGTGCTTCGTCTTCTCGACGTCGGATGATACAAAGGCTGTCCGGTTTTTCACCAACGAGTTTGCCTTTAACTTATCTTGGAGTGCCTCTTTTTGTGAGACGTAGTAGGGCTGTCCATTTTGAGGGGATTATTGATAAGATTAGGGGTCATTTGAATGGCTGGAATCTGAATTTGTTGTCTCCTGGAGGTAGGATTACACTCATTAGATCAACATTGAGCACTATTCCTGTCTATTTTTTCCAGGTGATGCGTCCTACTAAGGGGGTGATCAAGAAAATGCATGGAATTTTTGCGAGGTTTTTATGGGGTGATTTTGAGACAAGAAAGCGGATGCATTGGGCATCTTGGAAGAAGGTGTGCAAGCCGGTTTTGGAGGGTGGCTTGGGCTTTCGGTCTCTTTGGGATGTGGTGGATTCTTTCTCGATTAAGCTTTGGTGGAGGTTTCGGAAAATGGACAGCCTTTGGGCGTCTTGTTTGCATGGGTATTATTGTAAAAGGGCGTCTCCTTGGCTGGCTCGGGCGACGTCCCATAGTTCTTTGGTTTGGAAACGGCTTGTGGAGGCGAGGGAGGCTGCTCAAAAGCAGATTTTTTGGCTTGTTGGAGAAGGTCATATCTCGTTTTGGCATGACCATTGGTGTGGCCCGGAGACATTAGCTTCACGTCAAAGGGTTAGGGGTCCAGTGGATGCTCGAGTTGCTGATTTTTTGGTTGATGGCCGTTGGAATGTGGCGCTCTTAAGGGAGAGGCTCGCCGAGGATTTGGTTGAGTCTATTTTAGAGATTCGGCCGAGTGTGGAGAAGAAGGATGTTCTGGTGTGGAAACCTTCTTCTAATGGATGTTTCTCGGCAAAATCTGCGTGGGAGTTGGTGAGAACTTCAAATGAACCGGTGGATGAGGCTAAGTGGTTTTGGCATAAATCGATTATGCCTCATATTTCGTTTTTTTGTTGGAAGTTGCATTTTGGGTGGATTCCTTCTGATAGTAATCTTCAGGCTAATGGTGTTTGTTTGGCTTCTAAGTGCCAATGTTGTCGAGAGGTGGAGTCGATTGATCATATTATTTGGTCAGGGGCGGCGGCTCGGCATGTTTGGAGTTTTTTTGGGGGCCTCTTCAATGTCAATGTGCTTTGTACATTGAATGAGGCAAAGGTTGGATGGTTGAGTGGGGTCAAGCCGGGTCATGTTCGGGGCCTGATTCCGGTTTTGATCATTTGGTTTTTATGGGCTGCTCGTAATGACTCGAAGCATAGGATGATTCGCATTGTGCCGTCTAAGATCATTGGAAAGGTGTTGAGATACGTTGATACGATTCGTCTTATTGGGGTTAAGATTGGCTGGTCTGGCCATTTTGAGGTTGGGAAGTTGTGGAAGTTTCAAAGAGTGGGGCCGAGTGGTAAGGAGATTAAGGTGGTGGTTTGGCGTTGTCCGAGGTTTCCTTGGGTAAAGTTAAACACGGATGGTTGTTCTAGGGGGAATCCGGGGGAGGCTGCTGGTGGTGGTGTTGTTCGGGATCATGAGGGCAATATTCTTTTTGCTTTTCATCACTATTTTGGTATTGGTACCAATATGGAGGCGGAAGCTTGGGGGCTGTTGCGTGGTCTGGAGTTGTGTTTTGAAAAGGGTTTTTTAAGGGTTCATGTTGAATTGGATGCACAAGTGTTGGTGACGTTGGTGGCTTCGGGCGGTTGTGGGAATTGGAAGATCGCCGCTTTGCTGCAAAGGATTCGGGTGCTTCTTTGTCAAATGGAAGTGAAGGTGTCGCATATCTTTCGGGAAGGAAATTCAGTAGCTGATCTATTGGCTAATGAAGCTTGTGATTTGAAGACCTTTGATAGTTTTGGTAGTGATAGATGTAGTCGTAAAGTGATTGGTTTAGCTTTGCTTGATTGTCGAGGTGTTCCTTACTTAAGTTTCCCTCATTAGTTCCTTTTTTGATGTTTGCTTTGATTTTTTGTAAGCGTCGAGAGTCCATTTTGGACTATCTCGACTAACTCTTGCTTTTGATTCTATGAAATTTTCGGTTTCTTTAAAAAAAAAAAAAAAACTTTTGGAAGCCTATTGGAAAGATTGTGACTAACATAAAAAGGACCGACATTCGCTGATTCACCAAGAACACCAAAAACATACAATGCATGTTTTAGGGCCTAAATGAATGGATTCGCCCAAAGTACGACACAACTCGTTGAAGCTTATAGGAAATATTGTGAATAACACAAAAAGAACCAACAATCGTCGATTCACAAAAAACACCAAAAACGTACAATGCATGTTTTAGAGCCTAAACGAATGGATTTGCCCAAAACACGACACAACTCTTTGAAACTTATAGGAAAGATTGTGAATAACACAAAAAGGACCAACATCCATTGATTCACCAAAAACACCAAAAACGTGGAATGCTTGTTTTAGAGACTAAACCATTGAATTTGCCACAAATACGACACAAATCTTTGAAAGTTATAGGAAAGATTGTGAATAACACAAAAACGACCAACATTTGTTGATTCACGAAATACCCCAAAAACATACATTGCATGTTTTAGAGCCTAAACAAATGGATTTGCCCAAAATACGACACAACTCGTGGAAGCTTATAGGAAATATTGTGAATAACACAAAAAGGACCAACATTCGTTGATTCACAAAAAACACCAAAAACGTACACTGCATGTTTTAGGGCCTAAACGAATGGATTTTCCCAAAATATGACACAACTCGTGGAGGCTTACAGGAAAGATTGTGAATAACACAAAAAGGACCAACATTCGTTGATTCAAAGAAAACACCAAAAACGTACAATGCATGTTTTAGAGCCTAAATGAATGGATTCGCCCAAAACACGACCCACTCTTGGAATCTTATAAGGAAGATTGTTAATAACACGAAAAGGACCAACATCCGTTGATTCACAAAAAACACCAAAAACGTGCAATGCATGTTTTAGAGCCTAAACGAATGAATTTGCCTAAAATATGACAACTTTTTGAAGCTTAAAGAAAAGATTGTGAATAACTCAAAGACAACCAACATTCGTTGATTTAAAGAAAACACCAAAAACGTGGAATGCATGTTTTAGAGACTAAACCATTGAATTTGCCAAAAATACGACACAAATCTTTGAAGGTTATAGGAAAGATTGTGAATTACACAAAACGGACCAACATTCCTCGACTCACCAAAAACACCAAAAATGTGCAATGCATGTTTTAGAGCCTAAACGAATTAATTTGCCCAAAATACGACAACTTTTTGAAGCTTATAGGAAAGATTTTGAATAACTAAAAATGGACCAACGTTCGTTGATTCAAAGAAAACACCAAAAACGTGCAATGCATCTTTTAGAGACTAAACCATTCAATTTGCCAAAAATACGACACAAATCTTTGAAGCTTATAGGAAAGATTGTGAATAACACAAAACGGATCAACATTCGTTGATTCACCAAATACCCCAAAAACGTACATTGCATGTTTTAGAGCCTAAACAAATGGATTTGACCAAAATACGACACAACTCTAGGAAGCTTATACGAAAGATTGTGACGAACACAAAAAGGACCAACATAAGTTGATTCACCAAAAACACCAAAAACGTAATCACCGAAAATAGGACACAACTCTTGGAAGATTAAAGGAACAATTGTGAATAACCCAAAAGGACCAACATTCGTTGATTCACGAAAAACACCAAAGACGTACATTGCGTGTTTTAGAGCCTAAACGAATGAATTTGCCCAAAACACGACACAACTTTTGGAAGCCTATTGGAAAGATTGTGAATAACATAAAAAGGACCGACATTCGCTGATTCACCAAGAACACCAAAAACATACAATGCATGTTTTAGGGCCTAAATGAATGGATTCGCCCAAAATACGACACAACTCGTTGAAGCTTATAGGAAATATTGTGAATAACACAAAAAGGACCAACATTCGTCGATTCACAAAAAACACCAAAAACGTACAATGCATGTTTTAGAGCCTAAACGAATAGATTTGCCCAAAACACGACACAACTCTTTGAAGCTTATAGGAAAGATTGTGAATAACACAAAAAGGACCAACATCCGTTGATTCACCAAAAACACCAAAAACGTGGAATGCTTGTTTTAGAGACTAAACCACTGAATTGGCCACAAATACGACACAAATCTTTGAAAGGTATAGGAAAGATTGTGAAAAACACAAAAACGACCAACATTTGTTGATTCACCAAATACCCCTAAAACATACATTGCATGTTTTAGAGCCTAAACAAATGGATTTGCCCAAAATACGACACAACTCGTGGAAGCTTATAGGAAATATTGTGAATAACACAAAGAGGACCAACATTCGTTGATTGACCAAAAACACCAAAAACGTACACTGCATGTTTTAGAGCCTAAACGAATGGATTTTCCCAAAATACGACACAACTCTTGGAATCTTATAGGAAAGATTGTGAATAACACAAAAAGGACTAACATTCGTTGATTCACAAAAAACACCAAAAACGTTCAATGCATGTTTTAGAGCCTAAACGAATGAATTTGCCTAATATATGACAACTTTTTGAAGCTTAAAGAAAAGATTGTGAATAGCTCAAAGACGACCAACATTCGTTGATTTAAAGAAAACACCAAAAACGTTGAATGCATGTTTTAGTGACTAAACCATTGAATTTGCCAAAAATACGACACAAATCTTTGAAGGTTATAGGAAAGATTGTGAATAACACAAAAAGGACCAACATCCATTGATTCACCAAAAACACCAAAAACGTGGAATGCTTGTTTTAGAGACTAAACCATTGAATTTGCCACAAATACGACACAAATCTTTGAAAGTTATAGGAAAGATTTTGAATAATTAAAAATGGACCAACGTTCGTTGATTCAAAGAAAAAACACCAAAAACGTGCAATGCATGTTTTAGAGACTAAACCATTCAATTTGCCAAAAATACGACACAAATCTTTGAAGCTTATAGGTAGATTGTGAATAACACAAAACGGACCAAAATTCGTTGATTCACCAAATACCCCAAAAACGTACATTGCATGTTTTAGAGCCTAAACAAATGGATTTGCCCAAAATACGACACAACTCTTGGAAGCTTATAGAAAAGATTGTGACGAATACAAAAAGGACCAACATAAGTTGATTCACCAAAAACACCAAAAACGTAATCACCGAAAATAGGACACAACTCTTGGAAGATTAAAGGAACAATTGTCAATAACCCAAAAGGACCAACATTCGTTGATTCACGAAAAACACCAAAAACGTACATTGCGTGTTTTAGAGCCTAAACGAACGAATTTGCCCAAAACACGACACAACTTTTGGAAGCCTATTGGAAAGATTGTGACTAACATAAAAAGGACCGACATTCGCTGATTCACCAAGAACACCAAAAACATACAATGCATGTTTTAGGGCCTAAATGAATGGATTCGCCCAAAGTACGACACAACTCGTTGAAGCTTATAGGAAATATTGCGAATAACACAAAAAGGACCAACAATCGTCGATTCACAAAAAACACCAAAAACGTACAATGCATGTTTTAGAGCCTAAACGAATGGACTTGCCCAAAACACGACACAACTCTTTGAAACTTATAGGAAAGATTGTGAATAACACAAAAAGGACCAACATCCATTGATTCACCAAAAACACCAAAAACGTGGAATGCTTGTTTTAGAGACTAAACCATTGAATTTGCCACAAATACGACACAAATCTTTGAAAGTTATAGGAAAGATTGTGAATAACACAAAAACGACCAACATTTGTTGATTCACGAAATACCCCAAAAACATACATTGCATGTTTTAGAGCCTAAACAAATGGATTTGCCCAAAATACGACACAACTCGTGGAAGCTTATAGGAAATATTGTGAATAACACAAAAAGGACCAACATTCGTTGATTCACAAAAAACACCAAAAACGTACACTGCATGTTTTAGGGCCTAAACGAATGGATTTTCCCAAAATATGACACAACTCGTGGAGGCTTACAGGAAAGATTGTGAATAACACAAAAAGGACCAACATTCGTTGATTCAAAGAAAACACCAAAAACGTACAATGCATGTTTTAGAGCCTAAATGAATGGATTCGCCCAAAACACGACCCACTCTTGGAATCTTATAAGGAAGATTGTTAATAACACGAAAAGGACCAACATCCGTTGATTCACAAAAAACACCAAAAACGTGCAATGCATGTTTTAGAGCCTAAACGAATGAATTTGCCTAAAATATGACAACTTTTTGAAGCTTAAAGAAAAGATTGTGAATAACTCAAAGACGACCAACATTCGTTGATTTAAAGAAAACACCAAAAACGTGGAATGCATGTTTTAGAGACTAAACCATTGAATTTGCCAAAAATACGACACAAATCTTTGAAGGTTATAGGAAAGATTGTGAATTACACAAAACGGACCAACATTCCTCGACTCACCAAAAACACCAAAAATGTGCAATGCATGTTTTAGAGCCTAAACGAATTAATTTGCCCAAAATACGACAACTTTTTGAAGCTTATAGGAAAGATTTTGAATAACTAAAAATGGACCAACGTTCGTTGATTCAAAGAAAACACCAAAAACGTGCAATGCATCTTTTAGAGACTAAACCATTCAATTTGCCAAAAATACGACACAAATCTTTGAAGCTTATAGGAAAGATTGTGAATAACACAAAACGGATCAACATTCGTTGATTCACCAAATACCCCAAAAACGTACATTGCATGTTTTAGAGCCTAAACAAATGGATTTGACCAAAATACGACACAACTCTAGGAAGCTTATACGAAAGATTGTGACGAACACAAAAAGGACCAACATAAGTTGATTCACCAAAAACACCAAAAACGTAATCACCGAAAATAGGACACAACTCTTGGGAGATTAAAGGAACAATTGTGAATAACCCAAAAGGACCAGCATTCGTTGATTCACGAAAAACACCAAAGACGTACATTGCGTGTTTTAGAGCCTAAACGAATGAATTTGCCCAAAACACGACACAACTTTTGGAAGCCTATTGGAAAGATTGTGAATAACATAAAAAGGACCGACATTCGCTGATTCACCAAGAACACCAAAAACATACAATGCATGTTTTAGGGCCTAAATGAATGGATTCGCCCAAAATACGACACAACTCGTTGAAGCTTATAGGAAATATTGTGAATAACACAAAAAGGACCAACATTCGTCGATTCACAAAAAACACCAAAAACGTACAATGCATGTTTTAGAGCCTAAACGAATAGATTTGCCCAAAACACGACACAACTCTTTGAAGCTTATAGGAAAGATTGTGAATAACACAAAAAGGACCAACCTCCGTTGATTCACCAAAAACACCAAAAACGTGGAATGCTTGTTTTAGAGACTAAACCATTGAATTGGCCACAAATACGACACAAATCTTTGAAAGGTATAGGAAAGATTGTGAAAAACACAAAAACGACCAACATTTGTTGATTCACCAAATACCCCTAAAACATACATTGCATGTTTTAGAGCCTAAACAAATGGATTTGCCCAAAATACGACACAACTCGTGGAAGCTTATAGGAAATATTGTGAATAACACAAAGAGGACCAACATTCGTTGATTGACCAAAAACACCAAAAACGTACACTGCATGTTTTAGAGCCTAAACGAATGGATTTTCCCAAAATACGACACAACTCTTGGAATCTTATAGGAAAGATTGTGAATAACACAAAAAGGACTAACATTCGTTGATTCACAAAAAACACCAAAAACGTTCAATGCATGTTTTAGAGCCTAAACGAATGAATTTGCCTAATATATGACAACTTTTTGAAGCTTAAAGAAAAGATTGTGAATAGCTCAAAGACGACCAACATTCGTTGATTTAAAGAAAACACCAAAAACGTTGAATGCATGTTTTAGTGACTAAACCATTGAATTTGCCAAAAATACGACACAAATCTTTGAAGGTTATAGGAAAGATTGTGAATAACACAAAAAGGACCAACATCCATTGATTCACCAAAAACACCAAAAACGTGGAATGCTTGTTTTAGAGACTAAACCATTGAATTTGCCACAAATACGACACAAATCTTTGAAAGTTATAGGAAAGATTTTGAATAATTAAAAATGGACCAACGTTCGTTGATTCAAAGAAAAAACACCAAAAACGTGCAATGCATGTTTTAGAGACTAAACCATTCAATTTGCCAAAAATACGACACAAATCTTTGAAGCTTATAGGTAGATTGTGAATAACACAAAACGGACCAACATTCGTTGATTCACCAAATACCCCAAAAACGTACATTGCATGTTTTAGAGCCTAAACAAATGGATTTGCCCAAAATACGACACAACTCTTGGAAGCTTATAGAAAAGATTGTGACGAATACAAAAAGGACCAACATAAGTTGATTCACCAAAAACACCAAAAACGTAATCACCGAAAATAGGACACAACTCTTGGAAGATTAAAGGAACAATTGTCAATAACCCAAAAGGACCAACATTCGTTGATTCACGAAAAACACCAAAAACGTACATTGCGTGTTTTAGAGCCTAAACGAACGAATTTGCCCAAAACACGACACAACTTTTGGAAGCCTATTGGAAAGATTGTGACTAACATAAAAAGGACCGACATTCGCTGATTCACCAAGAACACCAAAAACATACAATGCATGTTTTAGGGCCTAAATGAATGGATTCGCCCAAAGTACGACACAACTCGTTGAAGCTTATAGGAAATATTGCGAATAACACAAAAAGGACCAACAATCGTCGATTCACAAAAAACACCAAAAACGTACAATGCATGTTTTAGAGCCTAAACGAATGGACTTGCCCAAAACACGACACAACTCTTTGAAACTTATAGGAAAGATTGTGAATAACACAAAAAGGACCAACATCCATTGATTCACCAAAAACACCAAAAACGTGGAATGCTTGTTTTAGAGACTAAACCATTGAATTTGCCACAAATACGACACAAATCTTTGAAAGTTATAGGAAAGATTGTGAATAACACAAAAACGACCAACATTTGTTGATTCACGAAATACCCCAAAAACATACATTGCATGTTTTAGAGCCTAAACAAATGGATTTGCCCAAAATACGACACAACTCGTGGAAGCTTATAGGAAATATTGTGAATAACACAAAAAGGACCAACATTCGTTGATTCACAAAAAACACCAAAAACGTACACTGCATGTTTTAGGGCCTAAACGAATGGATTTTCCCAAAATATGACACAACTCGTGGAGGCTTACAGGAAAGATTGTGAATAACACAAAAAGGACCAACATTCGTTGATTCAAAGAAAACACCAAAAACGTACAATGCATGTTTTAGAGCCTAAATGAATGGATTCGCCCAAAACACGACCCACTCTTGGAATCTTATAAGGAAGATTGTTAATAACACGAAAAGGACCAACATCCGTTGATTCACAAAAAACACCAAAAACGTGCAATGCATGTTTTAGAGCCTAAACGAATGAATTTGCCTAAAATATGACAACTTTTTGAAGCTTAAAGAAAAGATTGTGAATAACTCAAAGACGACCAACATTCGTTGATTTAAAGAAAACACCAAAAACGTGGAATGCATGTTTTAGAGACTAAACCATTGAATTTGCCAAAAATACGACACAAATCTTTGAAGGTTATAGGAAAGATTGTGAATTACACAAAACGGACCAACATTCCTCGACTCACCAAAAACACCAAAAATGTGCAATGCATGTTTTAGAGCCTAAACGAATTAATTTGCCCAAAATACGACAACTTTTTGAAGCTTATAGGAAAGATTTTGAATAACTAAAAATGGACCAACGTTCGTTGATTCAAAGAAAACACCAAAAACGTGCAATGCATCTTTTAGAGACTAAACCATTCAATTTGCCAAAAATACGACACAAATCTTTGAAGCTTATAGGAAAGATTGTGAATAACACAAAACGGATCAACATTCGTTGATTCACCAAATACCCCAAAAACGTACATTGCATGTTTTAGAGCCTAAACAAATGGATTTGACCAAAATACGACACAACTCTAGGAAGCTTATACGAAAGATTGTGACGAACACAAAAAGGACCAACATAAGTTGATTCACCAAAAACACCAAAAACGTAATCACCGAAAATAGGACACAACTCTTGGGAGATTAAAGGAACAATTGTGAATAACCCAAAAGGACCAACATTCGTTGATTCACGAAAAACACCAAAGACGTACATTGCGTGTTTTAGAGCCTAAACGAATGAATTTGCCCAAAACACGACACAACTTTTGGAAGCCTATTGGAAAGATTGTGAATAACATAAAAAGGACCGACATTCGCTGATTCACCAAGAACACCAAAAACATACAATGCATGTTTTAGGGCCTAAATGAATGGATTCGCCCAAAATACGACACAACTCGTTGAAGCTTATAGGAAATATTGTGAATAACACAAAAAGGACCAACATTCGTCGATTCACAAAAAACACCAAAAACGTACAATGCATGTTTTAGAGCCTAAACGAATAGATTTGCCCAAAACACGACACAACTCTTTGAAGCTTATAGGAAAGATTGTGAATAACACAAAAAGGACCAACCTCCGTTGATTCACCAAAAACACCAAAAACGTGGAATGCTTGTTTTAGAGACTAAACCATTGAATTTGCCACAAATACGACACAAATCTTTGAAAGGTATAGGAAAGATTGTGAAAAACACAAAAACGACCAACATTTGTTGATTCACCAAATACCCCAAAAACATACATTGCATGTTTTAGAGCCTAAACAAATGGATTTGCCCAAAATACGACACAACTCGTGGAAGCTTATAGGAAATATTGTGAATAACACAAAGAGGACAAACATTCGTTGATTGACCAAAAACACCAAAAACGTACACTGCATCTTTTAGAGCCTAAACGAATGGATTTTCCCAAAATACGACACAACTCGTGGAAGCTTATAGGAAAGATTGTGAATAACACAAAAAGGACCAACATTCGTTGATTCACAAAAAACACCAAAAACGTTCAATGCATGTTTTAGAGCCTAAACGAATGAATTTGCCTAATATATGAACTTTTTGAAGCTTAAAGAAAAGATTGTGAATAGCTCAAAGACGACCAACATTCGTTGATTTAAAGAAAACACCAAAAACGTTTAATGCATGTTTTAGTGACTAAACCATTGAATTTGCCAAAAATACGACACAAATCTTTGAAGGTTATAGGAAAGATTGTGAATTACACAAAACGGACCAACATTGCTCGACTCACCAAAAACACCAAAAACGTGCAATGCATGTTTTAGAGCCTAAACGACTTAATTTGCCCAAAATACGACAACTTTTTGAAGGTTATAGGAAAGATTTTGAATAATTAAAAATGGACCAACGTTCGTTGATTCAAAGAAAAAACACCAAAAACGTGCAATGCATGTTTTAGAGACTAAACCATTCAATTTGCCAAAAATACGACACAAATCTTTGAAGCTTATAGGTAGATTGTGAATAACACAAAACGGACCAACATTCGTTGATTCACCAAATACCCCAAAAACGTACATTGCATGTTTTAGAGCCTAAACAAATGGATTTGCCCAAAATACGACACAACTCTTGGAAGCTTATAGAAAAGATTGTGACGAATACAAAAAGGACCAACATAAGTTGATTCACCAAAAACACCAAAAACGTAATCCCCGAAAATAGGACACAACTCTTGGAAGATTAAAGGAACAATTGTCAATAACCCAAAAGGACCAACATTCGTTGATTCACGAAAAACACCAAAAACGTACATTGCGTGTTTTAGAGCCTAAACGAACGAATTTGCCCAAAACACGACACAACTTTTGGAAGCCTATTGGAAAGATTGTGACTAACATAAAAAGGACCGACATTCCCTGATTCACCAAGAACACCAAAAACATACAATGCATGTTTTAGGGCCTAAATGAATGGATTCGCCCAAAGTACGACACAACTCGTTGAAGCTTATAGGAAATATTGTGAATAACACAAAAAGGACCAACAATCGTCGATTCACAAAAAACACCAAAAACGTACAATGCATGTTTTAGAGCCTAAACGAATGGATTTGCCCAAAACACGACATAACTCTTTGAAACTTATAGGAAAGATTGTGAATAACACAAAAAGGACCAACATCCATTGATTCACCAAAAACACCAAAAACGTGGAATGCTTGTTTTAGAGACTAAACCATTGAATTTGCCACAAATACGACACAAATCTTTGAAAGTTATAGGAAAGATTGTGAATAACACAAAAACGACCAACATTTGTTGATTCACGAAATACCCCAAAAACATACATTGCATGTTTTAGAGCCTAAACAAATGGATTTGCCCAAAATACGACACAACTCGTGGAAGCTTATAGGAAATATTGTGAATAACACAAAAAGGACCAACATTCGTTGATTCACAAAAAACACCAAAAACGTACACTGCATGTTTTAGGGCCTAAACGAATGGATTTTCCCAAAATATGACACAACTCGTGGAGGCTTACAGGAAAGATTGTGAATAACACAAAAAGGACCAACATTCGTTGATTCAAAGAAAACACCAAAAACGTACAATGCATGTTTTAGAGCCTAAATGAATGGATTCGCCCAAAACACGACCCACTCTTGGAATCTTATAAGGAAGATTGTTAATAACACGAAAAGGACCAACATCCGTTGATTCACAAAAAACACCAAAAACGTGCAATGCATGTTTTAGAGCCTAAACGAATGAATTTGCCTAAAATATGACAACTTTTTGAAGCTTAAAGAAAAGATTGTGAATAACTCAAAGACGACCAACATTCGTTGATTTAAAGAAAACACCAAAAACGTGGAATGCATGTTTTAGAGACTAAACCATTGAATTTGCCAAAAATACGACACAAATCTTTGAAGGTTATAGGAAAGATTGTGAATTACACAAAACGGACCAACATTCCTCGACTCACCAAAAACACCAAAAATGTGCAATGCATGTTTTAGAGCCTAAACGAATTAATTTGCCCAAAATACGACAACTTTTTGAAGCTTATAGGAAAGATTTTGAATAACTAAAAATGGACCAACGTTCGTTGATTCAAAGAAAACACCAAAAACGTGCAATGCATCTTTTAGAGACTAAACCATTCAATTTGCCAAAAATACGACACAAATCTTTGAAGCTTATAGGAAAGATTGTGAATAACACAAAACGGATCAACATTCGTTGATTCACCAAATACCCCAAAAACGTACATTGCATGTTTTAGAGCCTAAACAAATGGATTTGACCAAAATACGACACAACTCTAGGAAGCTTATACGAAAGATTGTGACGAACACAAAAAGGATCAACATAAGTTGATTCACCAAAAACACCAAAAACGTAATCACCGAAAATAGGACACAACTCTTGGAAGATTAAAGGAACAATTGTGAATAACCCAAAAGGACCAACATTCGTTGATTCACGAAAAACACCAAAGACGTACATTGCGTGTTTTAGAGCCTAAACGAATGAATTTGCCCAAAACACGACACAACTTTTGGAAGCCTATTGGAAAGATTGTGAATAACATAAAAAGGACCGACATTCGCTGATTCACCAAGAACACCAAAAACATACAATGCATGTTTTAGGGCCTAAATGAATGGATTCGCCCAAAATACGACACAACTCGTTGAAGCTTATAGGAAATATTGTGAATAACACAAAAAGGACCAACATTCGTCGATTCACAAAAAACACCAAAAACGTACAATGCATGTTTTAGAGCCTAAACGAATAGATTTGCCCAAAACACGACACAACTCTTTGAAGCTTATAGGAAAGATTGTGAATAACACAAAAAGGACCAACCTCCGTTGATTCACCAAAAACACCAAAAACGTGGAATGCTTGTTTTAGAGACTAAACCATTGAATTTGCCACAAATACGACACAAATCTTTGAAAGGTATAGGAAAGATTGTGAAAAACACAAAAACGACCAACATTTGTTGATTCACCAAATACCCCAAAAACATACATTGCATGTTTTAGAGCCTAAACAAATGGATTTGCCCAAAATACGACACAACTCGTGGAAGCTTATAGGAAATATTGTGAATAACACAAAGAGGACAAACATTCGTTGATTGACCAAAAACACCAAAAACTTACACTGCATGTTTTAGAGCCTAAACGAATGGATTTTCCCAAAATACGACACAACTCGTGGAAGCTTATAGGAAAGATTGTGAATAACACAAAAAGGACCAACATTCGTTGATTCACAAAAAACACCAAAAACGTTCAATGCATGTTTTAGAGCCTAAACGAATGAATTTGCCTAATATATGACAACTTTTTGAAGCTTAAAGAAAAGATTGTGAATAGCTCAAAGACGACCAACATTCGTTGATTTAAAGAAAACACCAAAAACGTTTAATGCATGTTTTAGTGACTAAACCATTGAATTTGCCAAAAATACGACACAAATCTTTGAAGGTTATAGGAAAGATTGTGAATTACACAAAACGGACCAACATTCCTCGACTCACCAAAAACACCAAAAACGTGCAATGCATGTTTTAGAGCCTAAACGACTTAATTTGCCCAAAATACGACAACTTTTTGAAGGTTATAGGAAAGATTTTGAATAATTAAAAATGGACCAACGTTCGTTGATTCAAAGAAAAAACACCAAAAACGTGCAATGCATGTTTTAGAGACTAAACCATTCAATTTGCCAAAAATACGACACAAATCTTTGAAGCTTATAGGTAGATTGTGAATAACACAAAACGGACCAACATTCGTTGATTCACCAAATACCCCAAAAACGTACATTGCATGTTTTAGAGCCTAAACAAATGGATTTGCCCAAAATACGACACAACTCTTGGAAGCTTATAGAAAAGATTGTGACGAATACAAAAAGGACCAACATAAGTTGATTCACCAAAAACACCAAAAACGTAATCCCCGAAAATAGGACACAACTCTTGGAAGATTAAAGGAACAATTGTCAATAACCCAAAAGGACCAACATTCGTTGATTCACGAAAAACACCAAAAACGTACATTGCGTGTTTTAGAGCCTAAACGAACGAATTTGCCCAAAACACGACACAACTTTTGGAAGCCTATTGGAAAGATTGTGACTAACATAAAAAGGACCGACATTCCCTGATTCACCAAGAACACCAAAAACATACAATGCATGTTTTAGGGCCTAAATGAATGGATTCGCCCAAAGTACGACACAACTCGTTGAAGCTTATAGGAAATATTGTGAATAACACAAAAAGGACCAACAATCGTCGATTCACAAAAAACACCAAAAACGTACAATGCATGTTTTAGAGCCTAAACGAATGGATTTGCCCAAAACACGACACAACTCTTTGAAACTTATAGGAAAGATTGTGAATAACACAAAAAGGACCAACATCCATTGATTCACCAAAAACACCAAAAACGTGGAATGCTTGTTTTAGAGACTAAACCATTGAATTTGCCACAAATACGACACAAATCTTTGAAAGTTATAGGAAAGATTGTGAATAACACAAAAACGACCAACATTTGTTGATTCACCAAATACCCCTAAAACATACATTGCATGTTTTAGAGCCTAAACAAATGGATTTGCCCAAAATACGACACAACTCGTGGAAGCTTATAGGAAATATTGTGAATAACACAAAGAGGACCAACATTCGTTGATTGACCAAAAACACCAAAAACGTACACTGCATGTTTTAGAGCCTAAACGAATGGATTTTCCCAAAATACGACACAACTCTTGGAATCTTATAGGAAAGATTGTGAATAACACAAAAAGGACTAACATTCGTTGATTCACAAAAAACACCAAAAACGTTCAATGCATGTTTTAGAGCCTAAACGAATGAATTTGCCTAATATATGACAACTTTTTGAAGCTTAAAGAAAAGATTGTGAATAGCTCAAAGACGACCAACATTCGTTGATTTAAAGAAAACACCAAAAACGTTGAATGCATGTTTTAGTGACTAAACCATTGAATTTGCCAAAAATACGACACACATCTTTGAAGGTTATAGGAAAGATTGTGAATAACACAAAAAGGACCAACATCCATTGATTCACCAAAAACACCAAAAACGTGGAATGCTTGTTTTAGAGACTAAACCATTGAATTTGCCACAAATACGACACAAATCTTTGAAAGTTATAGGAAAGATTTTGAATAATTAAAAATGGACCAACGTTCGTTGATTCAAAGAAAAAACACCAAAAACGTGCAATGCATGTTTTAGAGACTAAACCATTCAATTTGCCAAAAATACGACACAAATCTTTGAAGCTTATAGGTAGATTGTGAATAACACAAAACGGACCAACATTCGTTGATTCACCAAATACCCCAAAAACGTACATTGCATGTTTTAGAGCCTAAACAAATGGATTTGCCCAAAATACGACACAACTCTTGGAAGCTTATAGAAAAGATTGTGACGAATACAAAAAGGACCAACATAAGTTGATTCACCAAAAACACCAAAAACGTAATCACCGAAAATAGGACACAACTCTTGGAAGATTAAAGGAACAATTGTCAATAACCCAAAAGGACCAACATTCGTTGATTCACGAAAAACACCAAAAACGTACATTGCGTGTTTTAGAGCCTAAACGAACGAATTTGCCCAAAACACGACACAACTTTTGGAAGCCTATTGGAAAGATTGTGACTAACATAAAAAGGACCGACATTCGCTGATTCACCAAGAACACCAAAAACATACAATGCATGTTTTAGGGCCTAAATGAATGGATTCGCCCAAAGTACGACACAACTCGTTGAAGCTTATAGGAAATATTGCGAATAACACAAAAAGGACCAACAATCGTCGATTCACAAAAAACACCAAAAACGTACAATGCATGTTTTAGAGCCTAAACGAATGGACTTGCCCAAAACACGACACAACTCTTTGAAACTTATAGGAAAGATTGTGAATAACACAAAAAGGACCAACATCCATTGATTCACCAAAAACACCAAAAACGTGGAATGCTTGTTTTAGAGACTAAACCATTGAATTTGCCACAAATACGACACAAATCTTTGAAAGTTATAGGAAAGATTGTGAATAACACAAAAACGACCAACATTTGTTGATTCACGAAATACCCCAAAAACATACATTGCATGTTTTAGAGCCTAAACAAATGGATTTGCCCAAAATACGACACAACTCGTGGAAGCTTATAGGAAATATTGTGAATAACACAAAAAGGACCAACATTCGTTGATTCACAAAAAACACCAAAAACGTACACTGCATGTTTTAGGGCCTAAACGAATGGATTTTCCCAAAATATGACACAACTCGTGGAGGCTTACAGGAAAGATTGTGAATAACACAAAAAGGACCAACATTCGTTGATTCAAAGAAAACACCAAAAACGTACAATGCATGTTTTAGAGCCTAAATGAATGGATTCGCCCAAAACACGACCCACTCTTGGAATCTTATAAGGAAGATTGTTAATAACACGAAAAGGACCAACATCCGTTGATTCACAAAAAACACCAAAAACGTGCAATGCATGTTTTAGAGCCTAAACGAATGAATTTGCCTAAAATATGACAACTTTTTGAAGCTTAAAGAAAAGATTGTGAATAACTCAAAGACGACCAACATTCGTTGATTTAAAGAAAACACCAAAAACGTGGAATGCATGTTTTAGAGACTAAACCATTGAATTTGCCAAAAATACGACACAAATCTTTGAAGGTTATAGGAAAGATTGTGAATTACACAAAACGGACCAACATTCCTCGACTCACCAAAAACACCAAAAATGTGCAATGCATGTTTTAGAGCCTAAACGAATTAATTTGCCCAAAATACGACAACTTTTTGAAGCTTATAGGAAAGATTTTGAATAACTAAAAATGGACCAACGTTCGTTGATTCAAAGAAAACACCAAAAACGTGCAATGCATCTTTTAGAGACTAAACCATTCAATTTGCCAAAAATACGACACAAATCTTTGAAGCTTATAGGAAAGATTGTGAATAACACAAAACGGATCAACATTCGTTGATTCACCAAATACCCCAAAAACGTACATTGCATGTTTTAGAGCCTAAACAAATGGATTTGACCAAAATACGACACAACTCTAGGAAGCTTATACGAAAGATTGTGACGAACACAAAAAGGACCAACATAAGTTGATTCACCAAAAACACCAAAAACGTAATCACCGAAAATAGGACACAACTCTTGGGAGATTAAAGGAACAATTGTGAATAACCCAAAAGGACCAACATTCGTTGATTCACGAAAAACACCAAAGACGTACATTGCGTGTTTTAGAGCCTAAACGAATGAATTTGCCCAAAACACGACACAACTTTTGGAAGCCTATTGGAAAGATTGTGAATAACATAAAAAGGACCGACATTCGCTGATTCACCAAGAACACCAAAAACATACAATGCATGTTTTAGGGCCTAAATGAATGGATTCGCCCAAAATACGACACAACTCGTTGAAGCTTATAGGAAATATTGTGAATAACACAAAAAGGACCAACATTCGTCGATTCACAAAAAACACCAAAAACGTACAATGCATGTTTTAGAGCCTAAACGAATAGATTTGCCCAAAACACGACACAACTCTTTGAAGCTTATAGGAAAGATTGTGAATAACACAAAAAGGACCAACCTCCGTTGATTCACCAAAAACACCAAAAACGTGGAATGCTTGTTTTAGAGACTAAACCATTGAATTTGCCACAAATACGACACAAATCTTTGAAAGGTATAGGAAAGATTGTGAAAAACACAAAAACGACCAACATTTGTTGATTCACCAAATACCCCAAAAACATACATTGCATGTTTTAGAGCCTAAACAAATGGATTTGCCCAAAATACGACACAACTCGTGGAAGCTTATAGGAAATATTGTGAATAACACAAAGAGGACAAACATTCGTTGATTGACCAAAAACACCAAAAACGTACACTGCATGTTTTAGAGCCTAAACGAATGGATTTTCCCAAAATACGACACAACTCGTGGAAGCTTATAGGAAAGATTGTGAATAACACAAAAAGGACCAACATTCGTTGATTCACAAAAAACACCAAAAACGTTCAATGCATGTTTTAGAGCCTAAACGAATGAATTTGCCTAATATATGAACTTTTTGAAGCTTAAAGAAAAGATTGTGAATAGCTCAAAGACGACCAACATTCGTTGATTTAAAGAAAACACCAAAAACGTTTAATGCATGTTTTAGTGACTAAACCATTGAATTTGCCAAAAATACGACACAAATCTTTGAAGGTTATAGGAAAGATTGTGAATTACACAAAACGGACCAACATTGCTCGACTCACCAAAAACACCAAAAACGTGCAATGCATGTTTTAGAGCCTAAACGACTTAATTTGCCCAAAATACGACAACTTTTTGAAGGTTATAGGAAAGATTTTGAATAATTAAAAATGGACCAACGTTCGTTGATTCAAAGAAAAAACACCAAAAACGTGCAATGCATGTTTTAGAGACTAAACCATTCAATTTGCCAAAAATACGACACAAATCTTTGAAGCTTATAGGTAGATTGTGAATAACACAAAACGGACCAACATTCGTTGATTCACCAAATACCCCAAAAACGTACATTGCATGTTTTAGAGCCTAAACAAATGGATTTGCCCAAAATACGACACAACTCTTGGAAGCTTATAGAAAAGATTGTGACGAATACAAAAAGGACCAACATAAGTTGATTCACCAAAAACACCAAAAACGTAATCCCCGAAAATAGGACACAACTCTTGGAAGATTAAAGGAACAATTGTCAATAACCCAAAAGGACCAACATTCGTTGATTCACGAAAAACACCAAAAACGTACATTGCGTGTTTTAGAGCCTAAACGAACGAATTTGCCCAAAACACGACACAACTTTTGGAAGCCTATTGGAAAGATTGTGACTAACATAAAAAGGACCGACATTCCCTGATTCACCAAGAACACCAAAAACATACAATGCATGTTTTAGGGCCTAAATGAATGGATTCGCCCAAAGTACGACACAACTCGTTGAAGCTTATAGGAAATATTGTGAATAACACAAAAAGGACCAACAATCGTCGATTCACAAAAAACACCAAAAACGTACAATGCATGTTTTAGAGCCTAAACGAATGGATTTGCCCAAAACACGACACAACTCTTTGAAACTTATAGGAAAGATTGTGAATAACACAAAAAGGACCAACATCCATTGATTCACCAAAAACACCAAAAACGTGGAATGCTTGTTTTAGAGACTAAACCATTGAATTTGCCACAAATACGACACAAATCTTTGAAAGTTATAGGAAAGATTGTGAATAACACAAAAACGACCAACATTTGTTGATTCACGAAATACCCCAAAAACATACATTGCATGTTTTAGAGCCTAAACAAATGGATTTGCCCAAAATACGACACAACTCGTGGAAGCTTATAGGAAATATTGTGAATAACACAAAAAGGACCAACATTCGTTGATTCACAAAAAACACCAAAAACGTACACTGCATGTTTTAGGGCCTAAACGAATGGATTTTCCCAAAATATGACACAACTCGTGGAGGCTTACAGGAAAGATTGTGAATAACACAAAAAGGACCAACATTCGTTGATTCAAAGAAAACACCAAAAACGTACAATGCATGTTTTAGAGCCTAAATGAATGGATTCGCCCAAAACACGACCCACTCTTGGAATCTTATAAGGAAGATTGTTAATAACACGAAAAGGACCAACATCCGTTGATTCACAAAAAACACCAAAAACGTGCAATGCATGTTTTAGAGCCTAAACGAATGAATTTGCCTAAAATATGACAACTTTTTGAAGCTTAAAGAAAAGATTGTGAATAACTCAAAGACGACCAACATTCGTTGATTTAAAGAAAACACCAAAAACGTGGAATGCATGTTTTAGAGACTAAACCATTGAATTTGCCAAAAATACGACACAAATCTTTGAAGGTTATAGGAAAGATTGTGAATTACACAAAACGGACCAACATTCCTCGACTCACCAAAAACACCAAAAATGTGCAATGCATGTTTTAGAGCCTAAACGAATTAATTTGCCCAAAATACGACAACTTTTTGAAGCTTATAGGAAAGATTTTGAATAACTAAAAATGGACCAACGTTCGTTGATTCAAAGAAAACACCAAAAACGTGCAATGCATCTTTTAGAGACTAAACCATTCAATTTGCCAAAAATACGACACAAATCTTTGAAGCTTATAGGAAAGATTGTGAATAACACAAAACGGATCAACATTCGTTGATTCACCAAATACCCCAAAAACGTACATTGCATGTTTTAGAGCCTAAACAAATGGATTTGACCAAAATACGACACAACTCTAGGAAGCTTATACGAAAGATTGTGACGAACACAAAAAGGACCAACATAAGTTGATTCACCAAAAACACCAAAAACGTAATCACCGAAAATAGGACACAACTCTTGGAAGATTAAAGGAACAATTGTGAATAACCCAAAAGGACCAACATTCGTTGATTCACGAAAAACACCAAAGACGTACATTGCGTGTTTTAGAGCCTAAACGAATGAATTTGCCCAAAACACGACACAACTTTTGGAAGCCTATTGGAAAGATTGTGAATAACATAAAAAGGACCGACATTCGCTGATTCACCAAGAACACCAAAAACATACAATGCATGTTTTAGGGCCTAAATGAATGGATTCGCCCAAAATACGACACAACTCGTTGAAGCTTATAGGAAATATTGTGAATAACACAAAAAGGACCAACATTCGTCGATTCACAAAAAACACCAAAAACGTACAATGCATGTTTTAGAGCCTAAACGAATAGATTTGCCCAAAACACGACACAACTCTTTGAAGCTTATAGGAAAGATTGTGAATAACACAAAAAGGACCAACCTCCGTTGATTCACCAAAAACACCAAAAACGTGGAATGCTTGTTTTAGAGACTAAACCATTGAATTTGCCACAAATACGACACAAATCTTTGAAAGGTATAGGAAAGATTGTGAAAAACACAAAAACGACCAACATTTGTTGATTCACCAAATACCCCAAAAACATACATTGCATGTTTTAGAGCCTAAACAAATGGATTTGCCCAAAATACGACACAACTCGTGGAAGCTTATAGGAAATATTGTGAATAACACAAAGAGGACAAACATTCGTTGATTGACCAAAAACACCAAAAACTTACACTGCATGTTTTAGAGCCTAAACGAATGGATTTTCCCAAAATACGACACAACTCGTGGAAGCTTATAGGAAAGATTGTGAATAACACAAAAAGGACCAACATTCGTTGATTCACAAAAAACACCAAAAACGTTCAATGCATGTTTTAGAGCCTAAACGAATGAATTTGCCTAATATATGACAACTTTTTGAAGCTTAAAGAAAAGATTGTGAATAGCTCAAAGACGACCAACATTCGTTGATTTAAAGAAAACACCAAAAACGTTTAATGCATGTTTTAGTGACTAAACCATTGAATTTGCCAAAAATACGACACAAATCTTTGAAGGTTATAGGAAAGATTGTGAATTACACAAAACGGACCAACATTCCTCGACTCACCAAAAACACCAAAAACGTGCAATGCATGTTTTAGAGCCTAAACGACTTAATTTGCCCAAAATACGACAACTTTTTGAAGGTTATAGGAAAGATTTTGAATAATTAAAAATGGACCAACGTTCGTTGATTCAAAGAAAAAACACCAAAAACGTGCAATGCATGTTTTAGAGACTAAACCATTCAATTTGCCAAAAATACGACACAAATCTTTGAAGCTTATAGGTAGATTGTGAATAACACAAAACGGACCAACATTCGTTGATTCACCAAATACCCCAAAAACGTACATTGCATGTTTTAGAGCCTAAACAAATGGATTTGCCCAAAATACGACACAACTCTTGGAAGCTTATAGAAAAGATTGTGACGAATACAAAAAGGACCAACATAAGTTGATTCACCAAAAACACCAAAAACGTAATCCCCGAAAATAGGACACAACTCTTGGAAGATTAAAGGAACAATTGTCAATAACCCAAAAGGACCAACATTCGTTGATTCACGAAAAACACCAAAAACGTACATTGCGTGTGTTAGAGCCTAAACGAACGAATTTGCCCAAAACACGACACAACTTTTGGAAGCCTATTGGAAAGATTGTGACTAACATAAAAAGGACCGACATTCCCTGATTCACCAAGAACACCAAAAACATACAATGCATGTTTTAGGGCCTAAATGAATGGATTCGCCCAAAGTACGACACAACTCGTTGAAGCTTATAGGAAATATTGTGAATAACACAAAAAGGACCAACAATCGTCGATTCACAAAAAACACCAAAAACGTACAATGCATGTTTTAGAGCCTAAACGAATGGATTTGCCCAAAACACGACACAACTCTTTGAAACTTATAGGAAAGATTGTGAATAACACAAAAAGGACCAACATCCATTGATTCACCAAAAACACCAAAAACGTGGAATGCTTGTTTTAGAGACTAAACCATTGAATTTGCCACAAATACGACACAAATCTTTGAAAGTTATAGGAAAGATTGTGAATAACACAAAAACGACCAACATTTGTTGATTCACGAAATACCCCAAAAACATACATTGCATGTTTTAGAGCCTAAACAAATGGATTTGCCCAAAATACGACACAACTCGTGGAAGCTTATAGGAAATATTGTGAATAACACAAAAAGGACCAACATTCGTTGATTCACAAAAAACACCAAAAACGTACACTGCATGTTTTAGGGCCTAAACGAATGGATTTTCCCAAAATATGACACAACTCGTGGAGGCTTACAGGAAAGATTGTGAATAACACAAAAAGGACCAACATTCGTTGATTCAAAGAAAACACCAAAAACGTACAATGCATGTTTTAGAGCCTAAATGAATGGATTCGCCCAAAACACGACCCACTCTTGGAATCTTATAAGGAAGATTGTTAATAACACGAAAAGGACCAACATCCGTTGATTCACAAAAAACACCAAAAACGTGCAATGCATGTTTTAGAGCCTAAACGAATGAATTTGCCTAAAATATGACAACTTTTTGAAGCTTAAAGAAAAGATTGTGAATAACTCAAAGACGACCAACATTCGTTGATTTAAAGAAAACACCAAAAACGTGGAATGCATGTTTTAGAGACTAAACCATTGAATTTGCCAAAAATACGACACAAATCTTTGAAGGTTATAGGAAAGATTGTGAATTACACAAAACGGACCAACATTCCTCGACTCACCAAAAACACCAAAAATGTGCAATGCATGTTTTAGAGCCTAAACGAATTAATTTGCCCAAAATACGACAACTTTTTGAAGCTTATAGGAAAGATTTTGAATAACTAAAAATGGACCAACGTTCGTTGATTCAAAGAAAACACCAAAAACGTGCAATGCATCTTTTAGAGACTAAACCATTCAATTTGCCAAAAATACGACACAAATCTTTGAAGCTTATAGGAAAGATTGTGAATAACACAAAACGGATCAACATTCGTTGATTCACCAAATACCCCAAAAACGTACATTGCATGTTTTAGAGCCTAAACAAATGGATTTGACCAAAATACGACACAACTCTAGGAAGCTTATACGAAAGATTGTGACGAACACAAAAAGGACCAACATAAGTTGATTCACCAAAAACACCAAAAACGTAATCACCGAAAATAGGACACAACTCTTGGAAGATTAAAGGAACAATTGTGAATAACCCAAAAGGACCAACATTCGTTGATTCACGAAAAACACCAAAGACGTACATTGCGTGTTTTAGAGCCTAAACGAATGAATTTGCCCAAAACACGACACAACTTTTGGAAGCCTATTGGAAAGATTGTGAATAACATAAAAAGGACCGACATTCGCTGATTCACCAAGAACACCAAAAACATACAATGCATGTTTTAGGGCCTAAATGAATGGATTCGCCCAAAATACGACACAACTCGTTGAAGCTTATAGGAAATATTGTGAATAACACAAAAAGGACCAACATTCGTCGATTCACAAAAAACACCAAAAACGTACAATGCATGTTTTAGAGCCTAAACGAATAGATTTGCCCAAGACACGACACAACTCTTTGAAGCTTATAGGAAAGATTGTGAATAACACAAAAAGGACCAACCTCCGTTGATTCACCAAAAACACCAAAAACGTGGAATGCTTGTTTTAGAGACTAAACCATTGAATTTGCCACAAATACGACACAAATCTTTGAAAGGTATAGGAAAGATTGTGAAAAACACAAAAACGACCAACATTCGTTGATTCACCAAATACCCCAAAAACATACATTGCATGTTTTAGAGCCTAAACAAATGGATTTGCCCAAAATACGACACAACTCGTGGAAGCTTATAGGAAATATTGTGAATAACACAAAGAGGACAAACATTCGTTGATTGACCAAAAACACCAAAAACGTACAATGCATGTTTTAGAGCCTAAACGAATGGATTTTTCCAAAATACGACACAACTCGTGGAAGCTTATAGGAAAGATTGTGAATAACACAAAAAGGACCAACATTCGTTGATTCACAAAAAACACCAAAAACGTTCAATGCATGTTTTAGAGCCTAAACGAATGAATTTGCCTAATATATGACAACTTTTTGAAGCTTAAAGAAAAGATTGTGAATAGCTCAAAGACGACCAACATTCGTTGATTTAAAGAAAACACCAAAAACGTTGAATGCATGTTTTAGTGACTAAACCATTGAATTTGCCAAAAATACGACACAAATCTTTGAAGGTTATAGGAAAGATTGTGAATTACACAAAACGGACCAACATTCCTCGACTCACCAAAAACACCAAAAATGTGCAATCCATGTTTTAGAGCCTAAACGAATTAATTTGCCCAAAATACGACAACTTTAGGAAGGTTATAGGAATGATTTTGAATAATTAAAAATGGACCAACGTTCGTTGATTCAAAGAAAAAACACCAAAAACGTGCAATGCATGTTTTAGAGACTAAACCATTCAATTTGCCAAAAATACGACACAAATCTTTGAAGCTTATAGGTAGATTGTGAATAACACAAAACGGACCAACATTCGTTGATTCACCAAATACCCCAAAAACGTACATTGCATGTTTTAGAGCCTAAACAAATGGATTTGCCAAAAATACGACACAACTCTTGGAAGCTTATAGAAAAGATTGTGACGAATACAAAAAGGACCAACATAAGTTGATTAACCAAAAACACCAAAAACGTAATCACCGAAAATAGGACACAACTCTTGGAAGATTAAAGGAACAATTGTGAATAACCCAAAAGGACCAACATTCGTTGATTCACGAAAAACACCAAAAACGTACATTGCGTGTTTTAGAGCCTAAACGAACGAATTTTCCCAAAACACGACACAACTTTTGGAAGCCTATTGGAAAGATTGTGACTAACATAAAAAGGACCGACATTCGCTGATTCACCAAGAACACCAAAAACATACAATGCATGTTTTAGGGCCTAAATGAATGGATTTGCCCAAAGTACGACACAACTCGTTGAAGCTTATAGGAAATATTGTGAATAACACAAAAAGGACCAACAATCGTCGATTCACAAAAAACACCAAAAACGTACAATGCATGTTTTAGAGCCTAAACGAAAGGATTTGCCCAAAACACGACACAACTCTTTTCCAGGTGTTACTCTCTCCTCTTTGGGCGAATTTTTCTTTTTTCTCCTAGGGTTTCGCGCCGCGGCCTTTTGCCGCCGTGCATGGAGGCCGACGCCTCCGATCAGCCTTGCCCGGTGGATCAGCCACCGGGCCCGTCCGTTCCACCGCCATGCAAGCCGGCGGCATCAACTTCCGACGTCAATCTTTCGTCGGTTGTTGACAACGCGTTACTTCCACGACGCGTCTTGATTTCTTCCGAGGTGCAGCCACCACCTACCGCCGTTGAGCAGCCGAAGGATGGGATTTTACCGGAGTTCCCATCGCTCAAGGAGTCTTTTCCGAATAGGATTCGTGATCCAGTTGAGGGAGGAAACTTGGATCCTAAAACTAACGTGAAGCCTCAAAGCCGTTCGTTTGTTAGATTGTTTGATCACTCTTTGGTGGGCAAGAGGGATTTGTCATCGAGGGCGATTAGCAAATCGTTTGCTGAAGATCCTATTTTTGCACTTGGCACCCGTGTAACGGAACCGAAGAAGGCGTTTACATATCAAGGGAAACCTGCAATTAGATTTAACAAATCTGATTTTGATTGCTTTGCGTTGCAATTCAAATATGCATTGGTTGGAAAATTTTCTCATGGACGTCCGTCCCCGGAGGATTTGCAAACTTGGTTTTTGAAGTTGGGGTTAAGGGGTTCTTTCTCGTTGGGAGACATTGATGCGAGGCATGTTTTCATTCAGATTACTTTGGAGGATGATTCCACGAGGTTGTGGTCGAGACAATCGTGGATGGTTCAGGGTTTCCGATGTGGATTTTTAAGTGGTCCCCGAGTTTTGATCCAAAGTCGGAATCTTCGGTAGTGCCGGTTTGGGTATCATTGCCACGGCTGCCCATTGTCATGCATCACAAGGAGGCGTTGCATGATATTATGTCTTTGATTGGGACACCGTTACGTATTGATGAATCTACAGCCAAGGTAATTAGGCCAAGTTGTGCTAGGGCTTGTGTTGAAATTGATTTGCTTGCGGAGGAGATTAAGGAGATTTTCATTGATAGCCCGGAAGGAAGTTTTTGGCAAAAAGTTGTTTATGGAGATCGACCCCATTATTGCACGGTGTGTAATCATGTCGGACATAGTAAAGAGAGGTGTTTTGTTAATGGAAAGGTGGTGAATAAGGCTGTTCATGAACAGCAAGGACGTCGATCTAAGTCGCGTGGTGGTCGAGGACGTTCGTTGAGGAGGGGATCGGGTCGTACCGTGAGGAGAACGGAGGTGCCCTCGCGCCGTGCCAATGATGGCCCGTCGCGTGCAACACCGGGCACGCATGGCACGCGGGGTGTGCAAGGGGAGATGCCTGGACCGATTACGATTTTGAAATGGCCCCCGGTGGTGCAACAAGGTGGTGAGGCTGTTTTGGTTGACCCACAGCCTAAGGAGGACTCCTTGTTGGTGAAGGAAACCTTGGGGGTGGAATTAGGAGTCCTACCGGGTGTGGGACTAGGAGTGGGGCAAGACTCCTTGTTGGTGAAGGAAACCTTGGGGGTGGAATTAGGAGTCCTACCGGGTGCGGGACTAGGAGTGGGGCAGGACTCCTTGTTGGTGAAGGAAACCTTGGGGGTGGAATTAGGAGTCCTACCGGGTGTGGGACTAGGAGTGGGGCACAAGGAACTTGGTTCTGAAAATTTGCAAATTTCTCCTGGTTTGAATTTGAGTGATGGTGAACGTATTGAGGGCTCTGGAAATTCATTAGACACTCAGGAACATGGAGAACAAATCAGGAGAAACTATGAAAGGGTTCGAAATATGGTTTTGGATGGAGATGAGGCTGGTTCGTCGATGGGGATCACATCGTATAAATCACCTTTTTTTGAGAATTCGGTGCAACGAATTCAACACCAAATTAATGAATCAGGGGATGAGTCGGATGGTTCTTTTGAGAGTCCGGACTTAGACGATCAGGAACTGAGGGCTTTGGATGTTGCTGCTCGGATTTATGAGAAACACAGATTGGCGAAAAGGAGGTCAAGGCGTGGAACAATAAGTGAGGGTGGCCTTTCAGATCCGTCAGGAGATGAGACGGCATCTAAAGAGGTTGAGGATCAGCTTTCTCGAATGACTTCGAGGAGAGGTAAGGGTGTTGTTATTCGTTCCAATGTTTAAAACACTAATTTGGAATATTAGAGGTGTTGGGAATGAACCCGCACAAGATAAACTTATGGCTTTGAGGCGTGACTTGAAGCCTAAAATTTTAGTATTGTTAGAACCTTTAATTGATGCTGGGTTTCCTAGGAGATTTAATTTTCCTTCTTTGATTGTTAATTCTTCGAGGAAAATTTGGATTATGTTTGAGGATTCTGTTCAAATTGAGGTGGTTGAAGACCATCCTCAATTTGTACATTGTAAGGTGGAGGATTCGGTTTTGCAGATTTCTGTTTTTATGACTTTTGTGTATGCATCTACTACTCGGCATGGGAGAGTTGAGCTTTGGGATGGTCTGAGGGCTGTTTGTACCAATGAGCCGTGGTGTGTTGGGGGTGACTTTAACACGGTTACTTCGGTGACGGAAAGACGGGGAAAGGGTCGGCCTAAGTTGGGTGAGATCAATGACTTCAACACGGTGCTTGCTGAAACGGGGTTGGTTGACGTGGGGTTTACAGGGGGCCAATTCACTTGGACGAACAAAAGGGGAGCGTGGGGCAGATTGGATCGTGTTATGGTGAATAGCGGTTGGACTGATTTATTTGAGGTTTCTTCGGTGACTCACCTTGCGAGAAGGCAATCTGATCATTGTCCATTGTTGTTCGAATTTATGAGGCAGCAAAGGAGGAGGAAATCTTCTTTTAGGTTTCAGAATATGTGGTTGCGGCATGGAGAGTTCAAAAGGATGGTGGAGGAGAATTGGAGGCTGCCTTGTCGGACTTCGGGTTTGAGAGGGCTTTGGGAGAAATTGAAACGGCTGCAGTTTAGGCTAAAGTCGTGGAATTGGAATGAGTTTGGGGATGTCAATGTGAAGGTGAAAGAGATGGAGGAAAGGGTGAAAAAGGCGGAGCTTGCATTTGACCGTGACCCTTCTGAGGTTAATTTGATTGATCTCAATAGGTGGAATGCTGAATTGACGTTGCGGGTTTCTATGCAAGAGGATATGTGGAAACAAAGGGCTGCTTGTAATTGGATGAGGGATGGTGAGAGAAACACAAAGTTTTATCAAGCTTGTGTGAAGAAAAGGAGGGCTCGGGGAAGAATCAATAAAATCTTGGTGGGGGATCAATTGGTTGAGGGCCAAGATGAGTTGATGTCTTCGGCGGTGTCTCACTTTCAAAATTTTCTTGGGGGTGGGAATGAGGACTTAGAGCAGCATTCTTTGGATTTTATTCCTTCGTTGGTTTCAGAGGTGGAGAATCGGATGTTGGTGGAGTGCCCTTCTATGGAAGAGGTTTTTGAAACTCTTTGTCGGATGCCAATGGATAGTGTGGCGGGTCCTGATGGCTACACGACAAAGTTTTTTCATGATTGTTGGGAGATTATTAAGGATGATGTTTACATGGCGGTGCAAGGGTTTTTTGCGGGTAACGTTTTACCTTTAGGATTCTCTAACACCACTATTGTGTTGATTCCTAAAAAGGCAAATCCGGAAAGGTGGATGATTTTCGGCCTATTAGTCTTTGTACAACTTTTTATAAGCTTTGTTCAAAGATTCTGAATGATAGGCTTGCTGCGGTGTTGCCTAGGATTATCTCTCCGAATCAAAGTGGTTTTATTAAAGGGAGGGCGATTGCGGATAATGTTTTGCTGGGCCAGGAGATGGTGCACTCTCTAAATGCTAAGACGAAAGGGCATAATTTGATCATCAAGTTGGACATGGAGAAAGCGTATGATAAAGTTCAATGGAGGTTCTTGATGGCCATGTTAGAAAAGTTTGGTTTTGGAGAGCGATGGCGGAAGTTGATTTACACATGCATCTCTTCAAGTCATTTCTCGGTTTTAGTGAATGGTGAGAATGCGGGGTACTTTGCTTCGTCTCAGGGGTTGAGACAAGGTGACCCTATTTCTCCGGCTTTGTTTGTGATTGCAGCGGAGTTCCTCTCACGGGGCGTGGAGCAACTTATGGCGCAACATCCGGATATGTGTTTTGACACAAAGAAAAGGTTTAAGCTTTCTCATTTAGCTTATGCTAATGATTGTTTGTTGTTTTTGAAGGGATCTAAAAGGAGTGTTCGGAGGATGTGTAGATTCCTTGAGCTTTATGGGGCTGTTTCGGGTCAAAAGGTGAACGTGCAAAAAAGTATGTTTATTTTGGGACGGCGTGCTTCGTCTTCTCGACGTCGGATGATACAAAGGCTGTCCGGTTTTTCACCAATGAGTTTGCCTTTAACTTATCTTGGAGTGCCTCTTTTTGTGGGACGTAGTAGGGCTGTCCATTTTGAGGGGATTATTGATAAGATTAGAGGTCATTTGAATGGCTGGAATCTGAATTTGTTGTCTCCTGGAGGTAGGATTACACTCATTAAATCAACATTGAGCACTATTCCTGTCTATTTTTTCCAGGTGATGCGTCCTACTAAGGGGGTGATCAAGAAAATGCATGGAATTTTTGCGAGGTTTTTATGGGGTGATTTTGAGACAAGAAAGCGGATGCATTGGGCATCTTGGAAGAAGGTGTGCAAGCCGGTTTTGGAGGGTGGCTTGGGCTTTCGGTCTCTTTGGGATGTGGTGGATTCTTTCTCGATTAAGCTTTGGTGGAGGTTTCGGAAAATGGACAGCCTTTGGGCGTCTTGTTTGCATGGGTATTATTGTAAAAGGGCGTCTCCTTGGCTGGCTCGGGCGACGTCCCATAGTTCTTTGGTTTGAAAACGGCTTGTCGAGGCGAGGGAGGCTGCTCAAAAGCAGATTTTTTGGCTTGTTGGAGAAGGTCATATCTCGTTTTGGCATGACCATTGGTGTGGCCCGGAGACATTAGCTTCACGTCAAAGGGTTAGGGGTCCAGTGGATGCTCGAGTTGCTGATTTTTTGGTTGATGGCCGTTGGAATGTGGCGCTCTTAAGGGAGAGGCTCGCCGAGGATTTGGTTGAGTCTATTTTGGAGATTCTGCCGAGTGTGGAGAAGAAGGATGTTCCGGTGTGGAAACCTTCTTCTAATGGATGTTTCTCGGCAAAATCTGCGTGGGAGTTGGTGAGAACTCCAAATGAACCGGTGGATGAGGCTAAGTGGTTTTGGCATAAATCGATTATGCCTCATATTTCGTTTTTTTGTTGGAAGTTGCACTTTGGGTGGATTCCTTCTGATAGTAATCTTCAGGCTAATGGTGTTTGTTTGGCTTCTAAGTGCCAATGTTGTCGAGAGGTGGAGTCGATTGATCATATTATTTGGTCAGGGGCGGCGGCTCGGCATGTTTGGAGTTTTTTTGGGGGCCTCTTCAATGTCAATGTGCTTTGTACATTGAATGAGGCAAAGGTTGGATGGTTGAGTGGGGTCAAGCCGGGTCATGTTCGGGGCCTGATTCCGGTTTTGATCATTTGGTTTTTATGGGCTGCTCGTAATGACTCGAAGCATAGGATGATTCGCATTGTGCCGTCTAAGATCATTGGAAAGGTGTTGAGATACATTGATACGATTCGTCTTATTGGGGTTAAGATTGGCTGGTCGGGCCATTTTGAGGTTGGGAAGTTGTGGAAGTTTCAAAGAGTGGGGCCGAGTGGTAAGGAGATTAAGGTGGTGGTTTGGCGTTGTCCGAGGTTTCCTTGGGTAAAGTTAAACACGGATGGTTGTTCTAGGGGGAATCCGGGGGAGGCTGCTGGTGGTGGTGTTGTTCGGGATCATGAGGGCAATATTCTTTTTGCTTTTCATCACTATTGGTATTGGTACCAATATGGAGGCGGAAGCTTGGGGGCTGTTGCGTGGTCTGGAGTTGTGTTTTGAAAAGGGTTTTTTAAGGGTTCATGTTGAATTGGATGCACAAGTGTTGGTGACGTTGGTGGCTTCGGGCGGTTGTGGGAATTGGAAGATCGCCGCTTTGCTGCAAAGGATTCGGGGGCTTCTTTGTCAAATGGAAGTGAAGGTGTCGCATATCTTTCGGGAAGGAAATTCAGTAGCTGATCTATTGGCTAATGAAGCTTGTGATTTGAAGACCTTTGATAGTTTTGGTAGTGATAGATGTAGTCGTAAAGTGATTGGTTTAGCTTTGCTTGATTGTCGAGGTGTTCCTTCCTTAAGGTTCCCTCATTAGTTCCTTTTTTGAGCTTTTTTGATGTTTGCTTAAATTTTTGTAAGCGTCGAGAGTCCATTTTGGACTATCTCGACTAACTCTTGCTTTTGATTCTATGAAAGTTTCGGTTTCTTTTAAAAAAAAAAAAACTCTTTGAAACTTATAGGAAAGATTGTGAATAACACAAAAAGGACCAACATCCGTTGATTCACCAAAAACACCAAAAACGTGGAATGCTTGTTTTAGAGACTAAACCATTGAATTTGCCACAACTACGACACAAATCTTTGAAAGTTATAGGAAAGATTGTGAATAACACAAAAACGACCAACATTTGTTGATTCACGAAATACCCCAAAAACATACATTGCATGTTTTAGAGCCTAAACAAATGGATTTGCCCAAAATACGACACAACTCGTGGAAGCTTATAGGAAATATTGTGAATAACACAAAAAGGACCAACATTCGTTGATTCACAAAAAACACCAAAAACGTACACTGCATGTTTTAGGGCCTAAACGAATGGATTTTCCCAAAATATGACACAACTCGTGGAGGCTTACAGGAAAGATTGTGAATAACACAAAAAGGACCAACATTCGTTGATTCAAAGAAAACACCAAAAACGTACAATGCATGTTTTAGAGCCTAAATGAATGGATTCGCCCAAAACACGACCCACTCTTGGAATCTTATAAGGAAGATTGTTAATAACACGAAAAGGACCAACATCCGTTGATTCACAAAAAACACCAAAAACGTGCAATGCATGTTTTAGAGCCTAAACGAATGAATTTGCCTAAAATATGACAACTTTTTGAAGCTTAAAGAAAAGATTGTGAATAACTCAAAGACGACCAACATTCGTTGATTTAAAGAAAACACCAAAAACGTGGAATGCATGTTTTAGAGACTAAACCATTGAATTTCCCAAAAATACGACACAAATCTTTGAAGGTTATAGGAAAGATTGTGAATTACACAAAACGGACCAACATTCCTCGACTCACCAAAAACACCAAAAATGTGCAATGCATGTTTTAGAGCCTAAACGAATTAATTTGCCCAAAATACGACAACTTTTTGAAGCTTATAGGAAAGATTTTGAATAACTAAAAATGGACCAACGTTCGTTGATTCAAAGAAAACACCAAAAACGTGCAATGCATCTTTTAGAGACTAAACCATTCAATTTGCCAAAAATACGACACAAATCTTTGAAGCTTATAGGAAAGATTGTGAATAACACAAAACGGACCAACATTCGTTGATTCACCAAATACCCCAAAAACGTACATTGCATGTTTTAGAGCCTAAACAAATGGATTTGACCAAAATACGACACAACTCTAGGAAGCTTATACGAAAGATTGTGACGAACACAAAAAGGACCAACATAAGTTGATTCACCAAAAACACCAAAAACGTAATCACCGAAAATAGGACACAACTCTTGGAAGATTAAAGGAACAATTGTGAATAACCCAAAAGGACCAACATTCGTTGATTCACGAAAAACACCAAAGACGTACATTGCGTGTTTTAGAGCCTAAACGAATGAATTTGCCCAAAACACGACACAACTTTTGGAAGCCTATTGGAAAGATTGTGAATAACATAAAAAGGACCGACATTCGCTGATTCACCAAGAACACCAAAAACATACAATGCATGTTTTAGGGCCTAAATGAATGGATTCGC
Source organism: Misopates orontium (assembly GCA_946800315.1). Lineage (NCBI taxonomy): Eukaryota > Viridiplantae > Streptophyta > Magnoliopsida > Lamiales > Plantaginaceae > Misopates > Misopates orontium. Next base: position 32,794,444 of record OX326953.1, on the reverse strand, counting down.
CCAAAATACGACACAACTCGTTGAAGCTTATAGGAAATATTGTGAATAACACAAAAAGGACCAACATTCGTCGATTCACAAAAAACACCAAAAACGTACAATGCATGTTTTAGAGCCTAAACGAATAGATTTGCCCAAAACACGACACAACTCTTTGAAGCTTATAGGAAAGATTATGAATAACACAAAAAGGACCAACCTCCGTTGATTCACCAAAAACACCAAAAACGTGGAATGCTTGTTTTAGAGACTAAACCATTGAATTTGCCACAAATACGACACAAATCTTTGAAAGGTATAGGAAAGATTGTGAAAAACACAAAAACGACCAACATTCGTTGATTCACCAAATACCCCAAAAACATACATTGCATGTTTTAGAGCCTAAGCAAATGGATTTGCCCAAAATACGACACAACTCGTGGAAGCTTATAGGAAATATTGTGAATAACACAAAGAGGACCAACATTCGTTGATTGACCAAAAACACCAAAAACGTACACTGCATGTTTTAGAGCCTAAACGAATGGATTTTCCCAAAATACGACACAACTCGTGGAAGCTTATAGGAAAGATTGTGAATAACACAAAAAGGACCAACATTCGTTGATTCACAAAAAACACCAAAAACGTTCAATGCATGTTTTAGAGCCTAAACGAATGAATTTGCCTAATATATGACAACTTTTTGAAGCTTAAAGAAAAGATTGTGAATAGCTCAAAGACGACCAACATTCGTTGATTTAAAGAAAACACCAAAAACGTTGAATGCATGTTTTAGTGACTAAACCATTGAATTTGCCAAAAATACGACACAAATCTTTGAAGGTTATAGGAAAGATTGTGAATTACACAAAACGGACCAACATTCCTCGACTCACCAAAAACACCAAAAATGTGCAATCCATGTTTTAGAGCCTAAACGAATTAATTTGCCCAAAATACGACAACTTTTTGAAGGTTATAGGAAAGATTTTGAATAATTAAAAATGGACCAACGTTCGTTGATTCAAAGAAAAAACACCAAAAACGTGCAATGCATGTTTTAGAGACTAAACCATTCAATTTGCCAAAAATACGACACAAATCTTTGAAGCTTATAGGTAGATTGTGAATAACACAAAACGGACCAACATTCGTTGATTCACCAAATACCCCAAAAACGTACATTGCATGTTTTAGAGCCTAAACAAATGGATTTGCCCAAAATACGACACAATTCCACTTCTTTTCTCTTACAAAAAATTTAATGAGAGTAGTACTAAGTTGGGTGACCCATTGGGAAGTCCTCGTGTTCTGATAAAAACTTTTAGGATTATCTCTCCGAATCAAAGTGGTTTTATTAAAGGGAGGGCGATTGCGGATAATGTTTTGCTGGGCCAGGAGATGGTGCACTCTCTAAATGCTAAGACGAAAGGGCATAATGTGATCATCAAGTTGGACATGGAGAAAGCGTATGATAAAGTTCAATGGAGGTTCTTGATGGCCATGTTAGAAAAGTTTGGTTTTGGAGAGCGATGGCGGAAGTTGATTTACACATGCATCTCGTCAAGTCACTTCTCGGTTTTAGTGAATGGTGAGAATGCAGGGTACTTTGCTTCGTCTCAGGGGTTGAGACAAGGTGACCCTATTTCTCCGGCTTTGTTTGTTATTGCAGCGGAGTTCCTCTCACGGGGCGTGGAGCAACTTATGGCGCAACATCCGGATATGTGTTTTGACACAAAGAAAAGGTTTAAGCTTTCTCATTTAGCTTATGCTGATGATTGTATGTTATTTTTGAAGGGATCTAAAAGGAGTGTTCGGAGGATGTGTAGGTTCCTTGAGCTTTATGGGGCTGTTTCGGGTCAAAAGGTGAACGTGCAAAAAAGTATGTTTATTTTGGGACGGCGTGCTTCGTCTTCTCGACGTCGGATGATACAAAGGCTGTCCGGTTTTTCACCAACGAGTTTGCCTTTAACTTATCTTGGAGTGCCTCTTTTTGTGGGACGTAGTAGGGCTGTCCATTTTGAGGGGATTATTGATAAGATTAGGGGTCATTTGAATGGCTGGAATCTGAATTTGTTGTCTCCTGGAGGTAGGATTACACTCATTATATCAACATTGAGCACTATTCCTGTCTATTTTTTCCAGGTGATGCGTCCTACTAAGGGGGTGATCAAGAAAATGCATGGAATTTTTGCGAGGTTTTTATGGGGTGATTTTGAGACAAGAAAGCGGATGCATTGGGCATCTTGGAAGAAGGTGTGCAAGCCGGTTTTGGAGGGTGGCTTGGGCTTTCGGTCTCTTTGGGATGTGGTGGATTCTTTCTCGATTAAGCTTTGGTGGAGGTTTCGAAAAATGGACAGCCTTTGGGCGTCTTGTTTGCATGGGTATTATTGTAAAAGGGCGTCTCCTTGGCTGGCTCGGGCGACGTCCCATAGTTCTTTAGTTTGGAAACGGCTTGTGGAGGCGAGGGAGGCTGCTCAAAAGCAGATTTTTTGGCTTGTTGGAGAAGGTCATATCTCGTTTTGGCATGACCATTGGTGTGGCCCGGAGACATTAGCTTCACGTCAAAGGGTTAGGGGTCCAGTGGATGCTCGAGTTGCTGATTTTTTGGTTGATGGCCGTTGGAATGTGGCGCTCTTAAGGGAGAGGCTCGCCGAGGATTTGGTTGAGTCTATTTTGGAGATTCGGCCGAGTGTGGAGAAGAAGGATGTTCCGGTGTGGAAACCTTCTTCTAATGGATGTTTCTCGGCAAAATCTGCGTGGGAGTTGGTGAGAACTCCAAATGAACCGGTGGATGAGGCTAAGTGGTTTTGGCATAAATCGATTATGCCTCATATTTCGTTTTTTTGTTGGAAGTTGCACTTTGGGTGGATTCCTTCTGATAGTAATCTTCAGGCTAATGGTGTTTGTTTGGCTTCTAAGTGCCAATGTTGTCGAGAGGTGGAGTCGATTGATCATATTATTTGGTCAGGGGCGGCGGCTCGGCATGTTTGGAGTTTTTTTGGGGGCCTCTTCAATGTCAATGTGCTTTGTACATTGAATGAGGCAAAGGTTGGATGGTTGAGTGGGGTCAAGCTGGGTCATGTTCGGGGCCTGATTCCGGTTTTGATCATTTGGTTTTTATGGGCTGCTCGTAATGACTCGAAGCATAGGATGATTCGCATTGTGCCGTCTAAGATCATTGGAAAGGTGTTGAGATACGTTGATACGATTCGTCTTATTGGGGTTAAGATTGGCTGGTCGGGCCATTTTGAGGTTGGGAAGTTGTGGAAGTTTCAAAGAGTGGGGCCGAGTGGTAAGGAGATTAAGGTGGTGGTTTGGCGTTGTCCGAGGTTTCCTTGGGTAAAGTTAAACACGGATGGTTGTTCTAGGGGGAATCCGGGGGAGGCTGCTGGTGGTGGTGTTGTTCGGGATCATGAGGGCAATATTCTTTTTGCTTTTCATCACTATTTTGGTATTGGTACCAATATGGAGGCGGAAGCTTGGGGGCTGTTGCGTGGTCTGGAGTTGTGTTTTGAAAAGGGTTTTTTAAGGGTTCATGTTGAATTGGATGCACAAGTGTTGGTGACGTTGGTGGCTTCGGGCGGTTGTGGGAATTGGAAGATCGCCGCTTTGCTGCAAAGGATTCGGGTGCTTCTTTGTCAAATGGAAGTGAAGGTGTCGCATATCTTTCGGGAAGGAAATTCAGTAGCTGATCTATTGGCTAAAGAAGCTTGTGATTTGAAGACCTTTGATAGTTTTGGTAGTGATAGATGTAGTCGTAAAGTGATTGGTTTAGCATTGCTTGATTGTCGAGGTGTTCCTTACTTAAGGTTCCCTCATTAGTTCCTTTTTTGAGCTTTTTTGATGTTTGCTTTGATTTTTTGTAAGAGTCGAGAATCCATTTTGGACTATCTCGACTAACTCTTGCTTTTGGTTCTATGAAAGTTTCGGTTTCTTTTTTAAAAAAAAAACTCTTGGAAGCTTATAGAAAAGATTGTGACGAATACAAAAAGGACCAACATAAGTTGATTCACCAAAAACACCAAAAACGTAATCACCGAAAATAGGACACAACTCTTGGAAGATTAAAGGAACAATTGTGAATAACCCAAAAGGACCAACATTCGTTGATTCACGAAAAACACCAAAAACGTACATTGCGTGTTTTAGAGCCTAAACGAACGAATTTGCCCAAAACACGACACAACTTTTGGAAGCCTATTGGAAAGATTGTGACTAACATAAAAAGGACCGACATTCGCTGATTCACCAAGAACACCAAAAACATACAATGCATGTTTTAGGGCCTAAATGAATGGATTCGTCCAAAGTACGACACAACTCGTTGAAGCTTATAGGAAATATTGTGAATAACACAAAAAGGACCAACAATCGTCGATTCACAAAAAACACCAAAAACGTACAATGCATGTTTTAGAGCCTAAACGAATGGATTTGCCCAAAACACGACACAACTCTTTTCCAGGTGATGCGTCCTACTAAGGGGGTGATCAAGAAAATGCATGGAATTTTTGCGAGGTTTTTATGGGGTGATTTTGAGACAAGAAAGCGGATGCATTGGGCATCTTGGAAGAAGGTGTGCAAGCCGGTTTTGGAGGGTGGCTTGGGCTTTCGGTCTCTTTGGGATGTGGTGGATTCTTTCTCGATTAAGCTTTGGTGGAGGATTCGGAAAATGGACAGCCTTTGGGCGTCTTGCTTGCATGGGTATTATTGTAAAAGGGCGTCTCCTTGGCTGGCTCGGGCGACGTCCCATAGTTCTTTGGTTTGGAAACAGCTTGTGAGGCTGCTCAAAAGCAGATTTTTTGGCTTGTTGGAGAAGGTCATATCTCGTTTTGGCATGACCATTGGTGTGGCCCGGAGACATTAGCTTCACATCAAAGGGTTAGGGGTCCAGTGGATGCTCGAGTTGCTGATTTTTTGGTTGATGGCCGTTGGAATGTGGCGCTCTTAAGGGAGAGGCTCGCCGAGGATTTGGTTGAGTCTATTTTGGAGATTCTGCCGAGTGTGGAGAAGAAGGATGTTCCGGTGTGGAAACCTTCTTCTAATGGATGTTTCTCGGCAAAATCTGCGTGGGAGTTGGTGAGAACTCCAAATGAACCGGTGGATGAGGCTAAGTGGTTTTGGCATAAATCGATTATGCCTCATATTTCGTTTTTTTGTTGGAAGTTGCACTTTGGGTGGATTCCTTCTGATAGTAATCTTCAGGCTAATGGTGTTTGTTTGGCTTATAAGTGCCAATGTTGTTGAGAGGTGGAGTCGATTGATCATATTATTTGGTCAGGGGCGGCGGCTCGGCATGTTTGGAGTTTTTTTGGGGGCCCCTTCAATGTCAATGTGCTTTGTACATTGAATGAGGCAAAGGTTGGATGGTTGAGTGGGGTCAAGCCGGGTCATGTTCGGGGCCTGATTCCGGTTTTGATCATTTGGTTTTTATGGGCTGCTCGTAATGACTCGAAGCATAGGATGATTCGCATTGTGCCGTCTAAGATCATTGGAAAGGTGTTGAGATACGTTGATACGATTCGTCTTATTGGGGTTAAGATTGGCTGGTCGGGCCATTTTGAGGTTGGGAAGTTGTGGAAGTTTCAAAGAGTGGGGCCGAGTGGTAAGGAGATTAAGGTGGTGGTTTGGCGTTGTCCGAGGTTTCCTTGGGTAAAGTTAAACACGGATGGTTGTTCTAGGGGGAATCCGGGGGAGGCTGCTGGTGGTGGTGTTGTTCGGGATCATGAGGGCAATATTCTTTTTGCTTTTCATCACTATTTTGGTATTGGTACCAATATGGAGGCAGAAGCTTGGGGGCTGTTGCATGGTCTGGAGTTGTGTTTTGAAAAGGGTTTTTTAAGGGTTCATGTTGAATTGGATGCACAAGTGTTGGTGACGTTGGGTGCTTCTTTGTCAAATGGAAGTGAAGGTGTCGCATATCTTTCGGGAAGGAAATTCAGTAGCTGATCTATTGGCTAATGAAGCTTGTGATTTGAAGACCTTTGATAGTTTTGGTAGTGATAGATGTAGTCGTAAAGTGATTGGTTTAGCTTTGCTTGATTGTCGAGGTGTTCCTTACTTAAGGTTCCCTCATTAGTTCCTTTTTTGAGCTTTTTTGATGTTTGCTTAAATTTTTTGTAAGCGTCGAGAGTCCATTTTGGACTATCTCGACTAACTCTTGCTTTTGATTCTATGAAAGTTTTGGTTTCTTTTAAAAAAGAAAAACTCTTTGAAACTTATAGGAAAGATTGTGAATAACACAAAAAGGACCAACATCCGTTGATTCACCAAAAACACCAAAAACGTGGAATGCTTGTTTTAGAGACTAAACCATTGAATTTGCCACAAATACGACACAAATCTTTGAAAGTTATAGGAAAGATTGTGAATAACACAAAAACGACCAACATTTGTTGATTCACGAAATACCCCAAAAACATACATTGCATGTTTTAGAGCCTAAACAAATGGATTTGCCCAAAATACGACACAACTCGTGGAAGCTTATAGGAAATATTGTGAATAACACAAAAAGGACCAACATTCGTTGATTCACAAAAAACACCAAAAACGTACACTGCATGTTTTAGGGCCTAAACGAATGGATTTTCCCAAAATATGACACAACTCGTGGAGGCTTACAGGAAAGATTGTGAATAACACAAAAAGGACCAACATTCGTTGATTCAAAGAAAACACCAAAAACGTACAATGCATGTTTTAGAGCCTAAATGAATGGATTCGCCCAAAACACGACCCACTCTTGGAATCTTATAAGGAAGATTGTTAATAACACGAAAAGGACCAACATCCGTTGATTCACAAAAAACACCAAAAACGTGCAATGCATGTTTTAGAGCCTAAACGAATGAATTTGCCTAAAATATGACAACTTTTTGAAGCTTAAAGAAAAGATTGTGAATAACTCAAAGACGACCAACATTCGTTGATTTAAAGAAAACACCAAAAACGTGGAATGCACGTTTTAGAGACTAAACCATTGAATTTCCCAAAAATACGACACAAATCTTTGAGGGTTATAGGAAAGATTGTGAATTACACAAAACGGACCAACATTCCTCGACTCACCAAAAACACCAAAAATGTGCAATGCATGTTTTAGAGCCTAAACGAATTAATTTGCCCAAAATACGACAACTTTTTGAAGCTTATAGGAAAGATTTTGAATAACTAAAAATGGACCAACGTTCGTTGATTCAAAGAAAACACCAAAAACGTGCAATGCATCTTTTAGAGACTAAACCATTCAATTTGCCAAAAATACGACACAAATCTTTGAAGCTTATAGGAAAGATTGTGAATAACACAAAACGGACCAACATTCGTTGATTCTCCAAATACCCCAAAAACGTACATTGCATGTTTTAGAGCCTAAACAAATGGATTTGACCAAAATACGACACAACTCTAGGAAGCTTATACGAAAGATTGTGACGAACACAAAAAGGACCAACATAAGTTGATTCACCAAAAACACCAAAAACATAATCACCGAAAATAGGACACAACTCTTGGAAGATTAAAGGAACAATTGTGAATAACCCAAAAGGACCAACATTCGTTGATTCACGAAAAACACCAAAGACGTACATTGCGTGTTTTAGAGCCTAAACGAATGAATTTGCCCAAAACACGACACAACTTTTGGAAGCCTATTGGAAAGATTGTGAATAACATAAAAAGGACCGACATTCGCTGATTCACCAAGAACACCAAAAACATACAATGCATGTTTTAGGGCCTAAATGAATGGATTCGCCCAAAATACGACACAACTCGTTGAAGCTTATAGGAAATATTGTGAATAACACAAAAAGGACCAACATTCGTCGATTCACAAAAAACACCAAAAACGTACAATGCATGTTTTAGAGCCTAAACGAATAGATTTGCCCAAAACACGACACAACTCTTTGAAGCTTATAGGAAAGATTGTGAATAACACAAAAAGGACCAACCTCCGTTGATTCACCAAAAACACCAAAAACGTGGAATGCTTGTTTTAGAGACTAAACCATTGAATTTGCCACAAATACGACACAAATCTTTGAAAGGTATAGGAAAGATTGTGAAAAACACAAAAACGACCAACATTCGTTGATTCACCAAATACCCCAAAAACATACATTGCATGTTTTAGAGCCTAAACAAATGGATTTGCCCAAAATACGACACAACTCGTGGAAGCTTATAGGAAATATTGTGAATAACACAAAGAGGACCAACATTCGTTGATTGACCAAAAACACCAAAAACGTACACTGCATGTTTTAGACCCTAAACGAATGGATTTTCCCAAAATACAACACAACTCGTGGAAGCTTATAGGAAAGATTGTGAATAACACAAAGAGGACCAACATTCGTTGATTCACAAAAAACACCAAAAACGTTCAATGCATGTTTTAGAGCCTAAACGAATGAATTTGCCTAATATATGACAACTTTTTGAAGCTTAAAGAAAAGATTGTGAATAGCTCAAAGACGACCAACATTCGTTGATTTAAAGAAAACACCAAAAACGTTGAATGCATGTTTTAGTGACTAAACCATTGAATTTGCCAAAAATACGACACAAATCTTTGAAGGTTATAGGAAAGATTGTGAATTACACAAAACGGACCAACATTCCTCGACTCACCAAAAACACCAAAAATGTGCAATCCATGTTTTAGAGCCTAAACGAATTAATTTGCCCAAAATACGACAACTTTTTGAAGGTTATAGGAAAGATTTTGAATAATTAAAAATGGACCAATGTTCGTTGATTCAAAGAAAAAACACCAAAAACGTGCAATGCATGTTTTAGAGACTAAACCATTCAATTTGCCAAAAATACGACACAAATCTTTGAAGCTTATAGGTAGATTGTGAATAACACAAAACGGACCAACATTCGTTGATTCACCAAATACCCCAAAAACGTACATTGCATGTTTTAGAGCCTAAACAAATGGATTTGCCAAAAATACGACACAACTCTTGGAAGCTTATAGAAAAGATTGTGACGAATACAAAAAGGACCAACATAAGTTGATTCACCAAAAACACCAAAAACGTAATCACCGAAAATAGGACACAACTCTTGGAAGATTAAAGGAACAATTGTGAATAACCCAAAAGGACCAACATTCGTTGATTCACGAAAAACACCAAAAACGTACATTGCGTGTTTTAGAGCCTAAACGAACGAATTTGCCCAAAACACGACACAACTTTTGGAAAGATTGTGACTAACATAAAAAGGACCGACATTCGCTGATTCACCAAGAACACCAAACACATACAATGCATGTTTTAGGGCCTAAATGAATGGATTCGTCCAAAGTACGACACAACTCGTTGAAGCTTATAGGAAATATTGTGAATAACACAAAAAGGACCAACAATCGTCGATTCACAAAACCACCAAAAACGTACAATGCATGTTTTAGAGCCTAAACGAATAGATTTGCCCAAAACACGACACAACTCTTTTCCAGGTGATGCGTCCTACTAAGGGGGTGATCAAGAAAATGCATGGAATTTTTGCGAGGTTTTTATGGGGTGATTTTGAGACAAGAAAGCGGATGCATTGGGCATCTTGGAAGAAGGTGTGCAAGCCGGTTTTGGAGGGTGGCTTGGGCTTTCGGTCTCTTTGGGATGTGGTGGATTCTTTCTCGATTAAGCTTTGGTGGAGGATTCGGAAAATGGACAGCCTTTGGGCGTCTTGTTTGCATGCGTATTATTGTAAAAGGGCGTCTCCTTGGCTGGCTCGGGCGACGTCCCATAGTTCTTTGGTTTGGAAACGGCTTGTGAGGCTGCTCAAAAGCAGATTTTTTGGCTTTTTGGAGAAGGTCATATCTCGTTTTGGCATGACCATTGGTGTGGCCCGGAGACATTAGCTTCACGTCAAAGGGTTAGGGGTCCAGTGGATGCTCGAGTTGCTGATTTTTTGGTTGATGGCCGTTGGAATGTGGCGCTCTTAAGGGAGAGGCTCGCCGAGGATTTGGTTGAGTCTATTTTGGAGATTCGGCCGAGTGTGGAGAAGAAGGATGTTCCGGTGTGGAAACCTTCTTCTAATGGATGTTTCTCGGCAAAATCTGCGTGGGAGTTGGTGAGAACTCCAAATGAACCGGTGGATGAGGCTAAGTGGTTTTGGCATAAATCGATTATGCCTCATATTTCGTTTTTTTGTTGGAAGTTGCACTTTGGGTGGATTCCTTCTGATAGTAATCTTCAGGCTAATGGTGTTTGTTTGGCTTATAAGTGCCAATGTTGTCGAGAGGTGGAGTCGATTGATCATATTATTTGGTCAGGGGCGGCGGCTCGGCATGTTTGGAGTTTTTTTGGGGGCCTCTTCAATGTCAATGTGCTTTGTACATTTAATGAGGCAAAGGTTGGATGGTTGAGTGGGGTCAAGCCGGGTCATGTTCGGGGCCTGATTCCGGTTTTGATCATTTGGTTTTTATGGGCTGCTCGTAATGACTCGAAGCATAGGATGATTCGCATTGTGCCGTCTAAGATCATTGGAAAGGTGTTGAGATACGTTGATACGATTCGTCTTATTGGGGTTAAGATTGGCTGGTCGGGCCATTTTGAGGTTGGGAAGTTGTGGAAGTTTCAAAGAGTGGGGCCGAGTGGTAAGGAGATTAAGGTGGTGGTTTGGCGTTGTCCGAGGTTTCTTTGGGTAAAGTTAAACACGGATGGTTGTTCTAGGGGGAAACCGGGGGAGGCTGCTGGTGGTGGTGTTGTTCGGGATCATGAGGGCAATATTCTTTTTGCTTTTCATCACTATTTTGGTATTGGTACCAATATGGAGGCGGAAGCTTGGGGGCTGTTGCGTGGTCTGGAGTTGTGTTTTGAAAAGGGTTTTTTAAGGGTTCATGTTGAATTGGATGCACAAGTGTTGGTGACGTTGGTGGCTTCGGGCGGTTGTGGGAATTGGAAGATCGCCGCTTTGCTGCAAAGGATTCGGGTGCTTCTTTGTCAAATGGAAGTGAAGGTGTCGCATATCTTTCGGGAAAGAAATTCAGTAGCTGATCTATTGGCTAATGAAGCTTGTGATTTGAAGACCTTTGATAGTTTTGGTAGTGATAGATGTAGTCGTAAAGTGATTGGTTTAGCTTTGCTTGATTGTCGAGGTGTTCCTTACTTAAGGTTCCCTCATTAGTTCCTTTTTTGAGCTTTTTTGATGTTTGCTTAAATTTTTTGTAAGCGTCGAGAGTCCATTTTGGACTATCTCGACTAACTCTTGCTTTTGATTCTATGAAAGTTTCGGTTTCTTTAAAAAAAAAAAAAAAACTCTTTGAAACTTATAGGAAAGATTGTGAATAACACAAAAAGGACCAACATCCGTTGATTCACCAAAAACACCAAAACGTGGAATGCTTGTTTTAGAGACTAAACCATTGAATTTGCCACAAATACGACACAAATCTTTGAAAGTTATAGGAAAGATTGTGAATAACACAAAAACGACCAACATTTGTTGATTCACGAAATACCCCAAAAACATACATTGCATGTTTTAGAGCCTAAACAAATGGATTTGCCCAAAATACGACACAACTCGTGGAAGCTTATAGGAAATATTGTGAATAACACAAAAAGGACCAACATTCGTCGATCAATTGAACACAAAAAGGACCAACATAAGTTGATTCACCAAAAACACCAAAAACGTAATCACCGAAAATAGGACACAACTCTTGGAAGATTAAAGGAACAATTGTGAATAACCCAAAAGGACCAACATTCGTTGATTCACCAAAAACACCAAAAACGTGGAATGCTTGTTTTAGAGACTAAACGAACGAATTTGCCCAAAACACGACACAACTTTTGGAAGCCTATTGGAAAGATTGTGACTAACATAAAAAGGACCGACATTCGCTGATTTACCAAGAACACCAAAAACATACAATGCATGTTTTAGGGCCTAAATGAATGGATTCGCCCAAAGTACGACACAACTCGTTGAAGCTTATAGGAAATATTGTGAATAACACAAAAAGGCCCAACAATCGTTGATTCACAATAAACACCAATAACGTACAATGCATGTTTTAGAGCCTAAACGAATGGATTTGCCCAAAACACGACACAACTCGTGGAGGCTTACAGGAAAGATTGTGAATAACACAAAAAGGACCAACATTCGTTGATTCAAAGAAAACACCAAAAACGTACAATGCATATTTTAGAGCCTAAATGAATGGATTCGCCCAAAACACGACACACTCTTGGAATCTTATAAGGAAGATTGTTAATAACACGAAAAGGACAAACATCCGTTGATTCACAAAAAACACCAAAAACGTGCAATGCATGTTTTAGAGCCTAAACGAATGAATTTGCCTAAAATAAGACAACTTTTTGAAGCTTAAAGAAAAGATTGTGAATAACTCAAAGACGACCAACATTCGTTGATTTAAAGAAAACACCAAAAACGTGGAATGCATGTTTTAGAGACTAAACCATTGAATTTGCCAAAAATACGACACAAATCTTTGAAGGTTATAGGAAAGATTGTGAATTACACAAAACGGACCAACATTCCTCGACTCACCAAAAACACCAAAAATGTGCAATGCATGTTTTAGAGCCTAAACGAATTAATTTGCCCAAAATACGACAACTTTTTGAAGCTTATAGGAAAGATTTTGAATAACTAAAAATGGACCAACGTTCGTTGATTCAAAGAAAACACCAAAAACGTGCAATGCATCTTTTAGAGACTAAACCATTCAATTTGCCAAAAATACGACACAAATCTTTGCAGCTTATAGGAAAGATTGTGAATAACACAAAACGGACCAACATTCGTTGATTCACCAAATACCCCAAAAACGTACATTGCATGTTTTAGAGCCTAAACAAATGGATTTGACCAAAATACGATACAACTCTAGGAAGCTTATACGAAAGATTGTGACGAACACAAAAAGGACCAACATAAGTTGATTCACCAAAAACACCAAAAACGTAATCACCGAAAATAGGACACAACTCTTGGAAGATTAAAGGAACAATTGTGAATAACCCAAAAGGACCAACATTCGTTGATTCACGAAAAACACCAAAAACGTACATTGCGTGTTTTAGAGCCTAAACGAATGGATTTGCCCAAAACACGACACAACTTTTGGAAGCCTATTGGAAAGATTGTGACTAACATAAGAAGGACCGACATTCGCTGATTCACCAAGAACACCAAAAACATACAATGCATGTTTTAGGGCCTAAATGAATGGATTCGCCCAAAGTACGACACAACTCGTTGAAGCTTATAGGAAATATTGTGAATAACACAAAAAGGACTAACAATCGTCGATTCACAGTAAACACCAAAAACGTACAATGCATGTTTTAGAGCCTAAACGAATGGATTTGTCCAAAACACGACACAACTCTTTGAAGCTTATAGGAAAGATTGTGAATGACACAAATAGGACCAACATCCGTTGATTCACCAAAAACACCAAAAACGTGGAATGCTTGTTTTAGAGACTAAACCATTGAATTTGCCACAAATACGACACAAATCTTTGAAAGGTATAGGAAAGATTGTGAAAAACACAAAAACGACCAACATTCGTTGATTCACCAAATACCCCAAAAACATACATTGCATGTTTTAGAGCCTAAACAAATGGATTTGCCCAAAATACGACACAACTCGTGGAAGCTTATAGGAAATATTGTGAATAACACAAAGAGGACCAACATTCGTTGATTGACCAAAAACACCAAAAACGTACACTGCATGTTTTAGACCCTAAACGAATGGATTTTCCCAAAATACGACACAACTCGTGGAAGCTTATAGGAAAGATTGTGAATAACACAAAGAGGACCAACATTCGTTGATTCACAAAAAACACCAAAAACGTTCAATGCATGTTTTAGAGCCTAAACGAATGAATTTGCCTAATATATGACAACTTTTTGAAGCTTAAAGAAAAGATTGTGAATAGCTCAAAGACGACCAACATTCGTTGATTTAAAGAAAACACCAAAAACGTTGAATGCATGTTTTAGTGACTAAACCATTGAATTTGCCAAAAATACGACACAAATCTTTGAAGGTTATAGGAAAGATTGTGAATTACACAAAACGGACCAACATTCCTCGACTCACCAAAAACACCAAAAATGTGCAATCCATGTTTTAGAGCCTAAACGAATTAATTTGCCCAAAATACGACAACTTTTTGAAGCTTATAGGAAAGATTTTGAATAATTAAAAATGGACCAACGTTCGTTGATTCAAAGAAAAAACACCAAAAACGTGCAATGCATGTTTTAGAGACTAAACCATTCAATTTGCCAAAAATACGACACAAATCTTTGAAGCTTATAGGTAGATTGTGAATAACACAAAACGGACCAACATTCGTTGATTCACCAAATACCCCAAAAACGTACATTGCATGTTTTAGAGCCTAAACAAATGGATTTGCCCAAAATACGACACAACTCTTGGAAGCTTATAGAAAAGATTGTGACGAATACAAAAAGGACCAACATAAGTTGATTCACCAAAAACACCAAAAACGTAATCACCGAAAATAGGACACAACTCTTGGAAGATTAAAGGAACAATTGTGAATAACCCAAAAGGACCAACATTCGTTGATTCACGAAAAACACCAAAAACGTACATTGCGTGTTTTAGAGCCTAAACGAACGAATTTGCCCAAAAAACGACACAACTTTTGGAAGCCTATTGGAAAGATTGTGACTAACATAAAAAGGACCGACATTCGCTGATTCACCAAGAACACCAAAAACATACAATGCATGTTTTAGGGCCTAAATGAATGGATTCGCCCAAAGTACGACACAACTCGTTGAAGCTTATAGGAAATATTGTGAATAACACAAAAAGGACCAACAATCGTCGATTCACAAAAAACACCAAAAACGTACAATGCATGTTTTAGAGCCTAAACGAATGGATTTGCCCAAAACACGACACAACTCTTTGAAACTTATAGGAAAGATTGTGAATAACACAAAAAGGACCAACATCCGTTGATTCACCAAAAACACCAAAAACGTGGAATGCTTGTTTTAGAGACTAAACCATTGAATTTGCCACAAATACGACACAAATCTTTGAAAGTTATAGGAAAGATTGTGAATAACACAAAAACGACCAACATTTGTTGATTCACGAAATACCCCAAAAACATACATTGCATGTTTTAGAGCCTAAACAAATGGATTTGCCAAAAATACGACACAACTCGTGGAAGCTTATAGGAAATATTGTGAATAACACAAAAAGGACCAACATTCGTTGATTCACAAAAAACACCAAAAACGTACACTGCATGTTTTAGGGCCTAAACGAATGGATTTTCCCAAAATATGACACAACTCGTGGAGGCTTACAGGAAAGATTGTGATTAACACAAAAAGGACCAACATTCGTTGATTCAAAGAAAACACCAAAAACGTACAATGCATGTTTTAGAGCCTAAATGAATGGATTCGCCCAAAACACGACCCACTCTTGGAATCTTATAAGGAAGATTGTTAATAACACGAAAAGGACCAACATCCGTTGATTCACAAAAAACACCAAAAACGTGCAATGCATGTTTTAGAGCCTAAACGAATGAATTTGCCTAAAATATGACAACTTTTTGAAGCTTAAAGAAAAGATTGTGAATAACTCAAAGACGACCAACATTCGTTGATTTAAAGAAAACACCAAAAACGTGGAATGCATGTTTTAGAGACTAAACCATTGAATTTTCCAAAAATACGACACAAATCTTTGAAGGTTATAGGAAAGATCGTGAATTACACAAAACGGACCAACATTCCTCGACTCACCAAAAACACCAAAAATGTGCAATGCATGTTTTAGAGCCTAAACGAATTAATTTGCCCAAAATACGACAACTTTTTGAAGCTTATAGGAAAGATTTTGAATAACTAAAAATGGACCAACGTTCGTTGATTCAAAGAAAACACCAAAAACGTGCAATGCATCTTTTAGAGACTAAACCATTCAATTTGCCAAAAATACGACACAAATCTTTGCAGCTTATAGGAAAGATTGTGAATAACACAAAACGGACCAACATTCGTTGATTCACCAAATACCCCAAAAACGTACATTGCATGTTTTAGAGCCTAAACAAATGGATTTGACCAAAATACGATACAACTCTAGGAAGCTTATACGAAAGATTGTGACGAACACAAAAAGGACCAACATAAGTTGATTCACCAAAAACACCAAAAACGTAATCACCGAAAATAGGACACAACTCTTGGAAGATTAAAGGAACAATTGTGAATAACCCAAAAGGACCAACATTCGTTGATTCACGAAAAACACCAAAAACGTACATTGCGTGTTTTAGAGCCTAAACGAATGGATTTGCCCAAAACACGACACAACTTTTGGAAGCCTATTGGAAAGATTGTGACTAACATAAGAAGGACCGACATTCGCTGATTCACCAAGAACACCAAAAACATACAATGCATGTTTTAGGGCCTAAATGAATGGATTCGCCCAAAGTACGACACAACTCGTTGAAGCTTATAGGAAATATTGTGAATAACACAAAAAGGACTAACAATCGTCGATTCACAGTAAACACCGAAAACGTACAATGCATGTTTTAGAGCCTAAACGAATGGATTTGTCCAAAACACGACACAACTCTTTGAAGCTTATAGGAAAGATTGTGAATGACACAAATAGGACCAACATCCGTTGATTCACCAAAAACACCAAAAACGTGGAATGCTTGTTTTAGAGACTAAACCATTGAATTTGCCACAAATACGACACAAATCTTTGAAAGGTATAGGAAAGATTGTGAAAAACACAAAAACGACCAACATTCGTTGATTCACCAAATACCCCAAAAACATACATTGCATGTTTTAGAGCCTAAACAAATGGATTTGCCCAAAATACGACACAACTCGTGGAAGCTTATAGGAAATATTGTGAATAACACAAAGAGGACCAACATTCGTTGATTGACCAAAAACACCAAAAACGTACACTGCATGTTTTAGACCCTAAACGAATGGATTTTCCCAAAATACGACACAACTCGTGGAAGCTTATAGGAAAGATTGTGAATAACACAAAGAGGACCAACATTCGTTGATTCACAAAAAACACCAAAAACGTTCAATGCATGTTTTAGAGCCTAAACGAATGAATTTGCCTAATATATGACAACTTTTTGAAGCTTAAAGAAAAGATTGTGAATAGCTCAAAGACGACCAACATTCGTTGATTTAAAGAAAACACCAAAAACGTTGAATGCATGTTTTAGTGACTAAACCATTGAATTTGCCAAAAATACGACACAAATCTTTGAAGGTTATAGGAAAGATTGTGAATTACACAAAACGGACCAACATTCCTCGACTCACCAAAAACACCAAAAATGTGCAATCCATGTTTTAGAGCCTAAACGAATTAATTTGCCCAAAATACGACAACTTTTTGAAGCTTATAGGAAAGATTTTGAATAATTAAAAATGGACCAACGTTCGTTGATTCAAAGAAAAAACACCAAAAACGTGCAATGCATGTTTTAGAGACTAAACCATTCAATTTGCCAAAAATACGACACAAATCTTTGAAGCTTATAGGTAGATTGTGAATAACACAAAACGGACCAACATTCGTTGATTCACCAAATACCCCAAAAACGTACATTGCATGTTTTAGAGCCTAAACAAATGGATTTGCCCAAAATACGACACAACTCTTGGAAGCTTATAGAAAAGATTGTGACGAATACAAAAAGGACCAACATAAGTTGATTCACCAAAAACACCAAAAACGTAATCACCGAAAATAGGACACAACTCTTGGAAGATTAAAGGAACAATTGTGAATAACCCAAAAGGACCAACATTCGTTGATTCACGAAAAACACCAAAAACGTACATTGCGTGTTTTAGAGCCTAAACGAACGAATTTGCCCTAGGGTTTCGCGCCGCGGCCTTTAGCCGCCGTGCATGGAGGCCGACGCCTCGATCAGCCTTGCCCGGTGGATCAGCCACCGGGCCCGTCCGTTCCACCGCCATGCAAGTCGGCGGCATCAACTTCCGACGTCAATCTTCCGTCGGTTGTTGACAACGCGTTACTTCCACGACGCGTCTTGCTTTCTTCCGATGTGCAGCCACCACCTACCGCCGTTGAGCAGCCGAAGGATGGGATTTTACCGGAGTTCCCATCGCTCAAGGAGTCTTTTCCGAATAGGATTCGTGATCAAGTTGAGGGAGGAAAGTTGGATCCTAAAACTAACGTGAAGCCTCAAAGCCGTTCGTTTGTTAGATTGTTTGATCACTCTTTGGTGGGCAAGAGGGATTTGTCACCGAGGGCGATTAGCAAATCGTTTGCTGATGATCCTATTTTTGCACTTGGCACCCGTGTAACGGAACCGAAGAAGGCGTTTACATATCAAGGGAAACCCGCAATTAGATTTAACAAATCTGATTTTGATTGCTTTGCGTTGCAATTCAAATATGCATTGGTTGGAAAATTTTCTCATGGACGTCCGTCCCCGGAGGATTTGCAAACTTGGTTTTTGAAGTTGGGGTTAAGGGGTTCTTTCTCGTTGGGAGACATTGATGCGAGGCATGTTTTCATTCAGATTACTTTGGAGGATGATTCCACGAGGTTGTGGTCGAGACAATCGTGGATGGTTCAGGGTTTTCCGATGCGGATTTTTAAGTGGTCCCCGAGTTTTGATCCAAAGTCAGAATCTTCGGTAGTGCCGGTTTGGGTATCATTGCCACGGCTGCCCATTGTCATGCATCACAAGGAGGCGTTGCATGATATTATGTCTTTGATTGGGACACCGTTACGTATTGATGAATCTACAGCCAAGGTAATTAGGCCAAGTTGTGCTAGGGCTTGTGTTGAAATTGATTTGCTTGCGGAGGAGATTAAGGAGATTTTCATTGATGGCCCGGAAGGAAGTTTTTGGCAAAAAGTTGTTTATGGAGATCGTCCCCATTATTGCACGGTGTGTAATCATGTCGGACATAGTAAAGAGAGGTGTTTTGTTAATGGAAAGGTGGTGAATAAGGCTGTTCATGAACAGCAAGGACGTCGATCTAAGTCGCGTGGTGGTCGAGGACGTTCGTTGAGGAGGGGATTGGGTCGTACCGTGAGGAGAACGGAGGTGGCCTCGCGCCGTGCCAATGATGGCCCGTCGCGCGCAACACCGGGCACGCATGGCACGCGGGGTGTGCAAGGGGAGATGCCCGGACCGGTTACGATTTTAAAAAGGCCCCCGGTGGTGCAAAAAGGTGGTGAGGCTGTTTTGGTTGACCCACAGCCTAAGGAGGACTCCTTGTTGGTGAAGGAAACCTTGGGGGTGGAATTAGGAGTCCTACCGGGTGTGGGACTAGGAGTGGGGCAGGACTCCTTGTTGGTGAAGGAAACCTTGGGGGTGGAATTAGGAGTCCTACCGGGTGTGGGACTAGGAGTGGGGCAGGACTCCTTGTTGGTGAAGGAAACCTTGGGGATGGAATTAGGAGTCCTACCGGGTGTGGGACTAGGAGTGGGGCACAAGGAACTTGGTTCTGAAAATTTGCAAATTTCTCCTGGTTTGAATTTGAGTGATGGTGAACGTATTGAGGGCTCTGGAAATTCATTAGACACTCAGGAACGTGGAGAACAAATCAGGAGAAACTATGAAAGGGTTCGAAATATGGTTTTGGATGGAGATGAGGCTGGTTCGTCGATGGCGATCACATCGTATAAATCACCTTTTTTTGAGAATTCGGTGCAACGAATTCAACACCAAATTAATGAATCAGGGGATGAGTCGGATGGTTCTTTTGAGAGTCCGGACTTAGACGATCAGGAACTGAGGGCTTTGGATGTTGCTGCTCGGATTTATGAGAAACACAGATTGGCGAAAAGGAGGTCAAGGCGTGGAACAATAAGTGAGGGTGGCCTTTCAGATCCGTCAGGAGATGAGACGGCGTCTAAAGAGGTTGAGGATCAGCTTTCTCGAATGACTTCGAGGAGAGGTAAGGGTGTTGTTATTCGTTCCAATGTTTAAAACACTAATTTGGAATATTAGAGGTGTTGGGAATGAACCCGCACAAGATAAACTTATGGCTTTGAGGCGTGACTTGAAGCCTAAAATTTTAGTATTGTTAGAACCTTTAATTGATGCTGATTGGAGGTTTCCTAGGAGATTTAATTTTCCTTCTTTGATTGTTAATTCTTCGAGGAAAATTTGGATTATGTTTGAGGATTCTGTTCAAATTGAGGTGGTTGAAGACCATCCTCAATTTGTACATTGTAAGGTGGAGGATTCGGTTTTGCAGATTTCTGTTTTTATGACTTTTGTGTATGCATCTACTACTCGGCATGGGAGAGTTGAGCTTTGGGATGGTTTGAGGGCTGTTTGTACCAATGAGCCGTGGTGTGTTGGGGGTGACTTTAACACGGTTACTTCGGTGACGGAAAGACGGGGAAAGGGTCGGCCTAAGTTGGGTGAGATCAATGACTTCAACACGGTGCTTGCTGAAACGGGGCTGTTTGACGTGGGGTTTACAGGGGGCCAATTCACTTGGACGAACAAAAGGGGAGCGTGGGGCAGATTGGATCGTGTTATGGTGAATAGCGGTTGGACTGATTTATTTGAGGTTTCTTCGGTGACTCACCTTGCGAGAAGGCAATCAGATCATTGTCCATTGTTGTTCGAATTTATGAGGCAGCAAAGGAGGAGGAAATCTTCTTTTAGGTTTCAGAATATGTGGTTGCGGCATGGAGAGTTCAAAAGGATGGTGGAGGAGAATTGGAGGCTTCCTTGTCGGACTTCGGGTTTGAGAGGGCTTTGGGAGAAATTGAAACGGCTGCAGTTTAGGCTAAAGTCGTGGAATTGGAATGAGTTTGGGGATGTCAATGTGAAGGTGAAAGAGATAGAGGAAATGGTGAAAAAGGCGGAGCTTGCATTTGACCGTGACCCTTCTGAGGTTAATTTGATTGATCTCAATAGGTGGAATGCTGAATTGACGTTGCGGGTTTCTATGCAAGAGGATATGTGGAAACAAAGGGCTGCTTGTAATTGGATGAGGGATGGTGAGAGAAACACAAAGTTTTATCAAGCTTGTGTGAAGAAAAGGAGGGCTCGGGGAAGAATCAATAAAATCTTGGTGGGGGATCAATTGGTTGAGGGCCAAGATGAGTTGATGTCTTCGGCGGTGTCTCACTTTCAAAATTTTCTTGGGGGTGGGAATGAGGACTTAGAGCAGCATTCTTTGGATTTTATTCCTTCGTTGGTTTCAGAGGTGGAGAATCGGATGTTGGTAGAGTGCCCTTCTATGGAAGAGGTTTTTGAAACTCTTTGTCGGATGCCAATGGATAGTGTGGCGGGTCCTGATGGCTACACGACAAAGTTTTTTCATGATTGTTGGGAGATTATTAAGGATGATGTTTACATGGCGGTGCAAGGGTTTTTTGCGGGTAACGTTTTGCCTTTAGGATTCTCTAACACCACTATTGTGTTGATTCCTAAAAAGGCAAATCCGGAAAGGTGGAGTGATTTTCGGCCTATTAGTCTTTGTACAACTTTTTATAAGCTTTGTTCAAAGATTCTGAATGATAGGCTTGCTGCGGTGTTGCCTAGGATTATCTCTCCGAATCAAAGTGGTTTTATTAAAGGGAGGGCGATTGCGGATAATGTTTTACTGGGCCAGGAGATGGTGCACTCTCTAAATGCTAAGACGAAAGGGCATAATTTGATCATCAAGTTGGACATGGAGAAAGCGTATGATAAAGTTCAATGGAGGTTCTTGATGGCCATGTTAGAAAAGTTTGGTTTTGGAGAGCGATGGCGGAAGTTGATTTACACATGCATCTCGTCAAGTCACTTCTCGGTTTTAGTGAATGGTGAGAATGCAGGGTACTTTGCATCGTCTCAGGGGTTGAGACAAGGTGACCCTATTTCTCCGGCTTTGTTTGTTATTACAGCGGAGTTCCTCTCACGGGGCGTGGAGCAACTTATGGCGCAACATCCGGATATGTGTTTTGACACAAAGAAAAGGTTTAAGCTTTCTCATTTAGCTTATGCTGATGATTGTATGTTATTTTTGAAGGGATCTAAAAGGAGTGTTCGGAGGATGTGTAGGTTCCTTGAGCTTTATGGGGCTGTTTCGGGTCAAAAGGTGAACGTGCAAAAAAGTATGTTTATTTTGGGACGGCGTGCTTCGTCTTCTCGACGTCGGATGATACAAAGGCTGTCCGGTTTTTCACCAACGAGTTTGCCTTTAACTTATCTTGGAGTGCCTCTTTTTGTGGGACGTAGTAGGGCTGTCCATTTTGAGGGGATTATTGATAATATTAGGGGTCATTTGAATGGCTGGAATCTAAATTTGTTGTCTCCTGGAGGTAGGATTACACTCATTAAATCAACATTGAGCACTATTCCTGTCTATTTTTTCCAGGTGATGCGTCCTACTAAGGGGGTGATCAAGAAAATGCATGGAATTTTTGCGAGGTTTTTATGGGGTGATTTTGAGACAAGAAAGCGGATGCATTGGGCATCTTGGAAGAAGGTGTGCAAGCCGGTTTTGGAGGGTGGATTGGGCTTTCGGTCTCTTTGGGATGTGGTGGATTCTTTCTCGATTAAGCTTTGGTGGAGGTTTCAGAAAATGGACAGCCTTTGGGCGTCTTGTTTGCATGGGTATTATTGTAAAAGGGCGTCTCCTTGGCTGGCTCGGGCGACGTCCCATAGTTCTTTGGTTTGGAAACGGCTTGTGGAGGCGAGGGAGGCTGCTCAAAAGCAGATTTTTTGGCTTGTTGGAGAAAGTCATATCTCGTTTTGGCATGACCATTGGTGTGGCCCGGAGACATTAGCTTCACGTCAAAGGGTTAGGGGTCCAGTGGATGCTCGAGTTGCTGATTTTTTGGTTGATGGCCGTTGGAATGTGGCGCTCTTAAGGGAGAGGCTCGCCGAGGATTTGGTTGAGTCTATTTTGGAGATTCGGCCGAGTGTGGAGAAGAAGGATGTTCCGGTGTGGAAACCTTCTTCTAATGGATGTTTCTCGGCAAAATCTGCGTGGGAGTTGGTGAGAACTCCAAATGAACCGGTGGATGAGGCTAAGTGGTTTTGGCATAAATCGATTATGCCTCATATTTCGTTTTTTCGTTGGAAGTTGCACTTTGGGTGGATTCCTTCTGATAGTAATCTTCAGGCTAATGGTGTTTGTTTGGCTTCTAAGTGCCAATGTTGTCGAGAGGTGGAGTCGATTGATCATATTATTTGGTCAGGGGCGGCGGCTCGGCATGTTTGGAGTTTTTTTGGGGGCCTCTTCAATGTCAATGTGCTTTGTACATTGAATGAGGCAAAGGTTGGATGGTTGAGTGGGGTCAAGCCGGGTCATGTTCGGGGCCTGATTCCGGTTTTGATCATTTGGTTTTTATGGGCTGCTCGTAATGACTCGAAGCATAGGATGATTCGCATTGTGCCGTCTAAGATCATTGGAAAGGTGTTGAGATACGTTGATACGATTCGTCTTATTGGGGTTAAGATTGGCTGGTCGGGCCATTTTGAGGTTGGGAAGTTGTGGAAGTTTCAAAGAGTGGGGCCGAGTGGTAAGGAGATTAAGGTGGTGGTTTGGCGTTGTCTGAGGTTTCCTTGGGTAAAGTTAAACACGGATGGTTGTTCTAGGGGGAATCCGGGGGAGGCTGCTGGTGGTGGTGTTGTTCGGGATCATGAGGGCAATATTCTTTTTGCTTTTCATCACTATTTTGGTATTGGTACCAATATGGAGGCGGAAGCTTGGGGGCTGTTGCGTGGTCTGGAGTTGTGTTTTGAAAAGGGTTTTTTAAGGGTTCATGTTGAATTGGATGCACAAGTGTTGGTGACGTTTGTGGCTTCGGGCGGTTGTGGGAATTGGAAGATCGCCGCTTTGCTGCAAAGGATTCGGGTGCTTCTTTGTCAAATGGAAGTGAAGGTGTCGCATATCTTTCGGGAAGGAAATTCAGTAGCTGATCTATTGGCTAATGAAGCTTGTGATTTGAAGACCTTTGATAGTTTTGGTAGTGATAGATGTAGTCGTAAAGTGATTGGTTTAGCTTTGCTTGATTGTCGAGGTGTTCCTTACTTAAGGTTCCCTCATTAGTTCCTTTTTTGAGCTTTTTTGATGTTTGCTTTGATTTTTTGTAAGCGTCGAGAGTCCATTTTGGACTATCTCGACTAACTCTTGCTTTTGATTCTATGAAAGTTTCGGTTTCTTTAAAAAAAAAAAAAAACTTTTGGAAGCCTATTGGAAAGATTGTGACTAACATAAAAAGGACCGACATTCGCTGATTCACCAAGAACACCAAAAACATACAATGCATGTTTTAGGGCCTAAATGAATGGATTCGCCCAAAGTACGACACAACTCGTTGAAGCTTATAGGAAATATTGTGAATAACACAAAAAGGACCAACAATCGTCGATTCACAAAAAACACCAAAAACGTACAATGCATGTTTTAGAGCCTAAACGAATGGATTTGCCCAAAACACGACACAACTCTTTGAAACTTATAGGAAAGATTGTGAATAACACAAAAAGGACCAACATCCGTTGATTCACCAAAAACACCAAAAACGTGGAATGCTTGTTTTAGAGACTAAACCATTGAATTTGCCACAAATACGACACAAATCTTTGAAAGTTATAGGAAAGATTGTGAATAACACAAAAACGACCAACATTTGTTGATTCACGAAATACCCCAAAAACATACATTGCATGTTTTAGAGCCTAAACAAATGGATTTGCCCAAAATACGACACAACTCGTGGAAGCTTATAGGAAATATTGTGAATAACACAAAAAGGACCAACATTCGTTGATTCACAAAAAACACCAAAAACGTACACTGCATGTTTTAGGGCCTAAACGAATGGATTTTCCCAAAATATGACACAACTCGTGGAGGCTTACAGGAAAGATTGTGAATAACACAAAAAGGACCAACATTCGTTGATTCAAAGAAAACACCAAAAACGTACAATGCATGTTTTAGAGCCTAAATGAATGGATTCGCCCAAAACACGACCCACTCTTGGAATCTTATAAGGAAGATTGTTAATAACACGAAAAGGACCAACATCCGTTGATTCACAAAAAACACCAAAAACGTGCAATGCATGTTTTAGAGCCTAAACGAATGAATTTGCCTAAAATATGACAACTTTTTGAAGCTTAAAGAAAAGATTGTGAATAACTCAAAGACGACCAACATTCGTTGATTTAAAGAAAACACCAAAAACGTAGAATGCATGTTTTAGAGACTAAACCATTGAATTTGCCAAAAATACGACACAAATCTTTGAAGGTTATAGGAAAGATTGTGAATTACACAAAACGGACCAACATTCCTCGACTCACCAAAAACACCAAAAATGTGCAATGCATGTTTTAGAGCCTAAACGAATTAATTTGCCCAAAATACGACAACTTTTTGAAGCTTATAGGAAAGATTTTGAATAACTAAAAATGGACCAACGTTCGTTGATTCAAAGAAAACACCAAAAACGTGCAATGCATCTTTTAGAGACTAAACCATTCAATTTGCCAAAAATACGACACAAATCTTTGAAGCTTATAGGAAAGATTGTGAATAACACAAAACGGACCAACATTCGTTGATTCACCAAATACCCCAAAAACGTACATTGCATGTTTTAGAGCCTAAACAAATGGATTTGACCAAAATACGACACAACTCTAGGAAGCTTATACGAAAGATTGTGACGAACACAAAAAGGACCAACATAAGTTGATTCACCAAAAACACCAAAAACGTAATCACCGAAAATAGGACACAACTCTTGGAAGATTAAAGGAACAATTGTGAATACCCCAAAAGGACCAACATTCGTTGATTCACGAAAAACACCAAAAACGTACATTGCGTGTTTTAGAGCCTAAACGAACGAATTTGCCCAAAACACGACACAACTTTTGGAAGCCTATTGGAAAGATTGTGACTAACATAAAAAGGACCGACATTCGCTGATTTACCAAGAACACCAAAAACATACAATGCATGTTTTAGGGCCTAAATGAATGGATTCGCCCAAAGTACGACACAACTCGTTGAAGCTTATAGGAAATATTGTGAATAACACAAAAAGGACCAACAATCGTCGATTCACAGTAAACACCAAAAACGTACAATGCATGTTTTAGAGCCTAAACGAATGGATTTGTCCAAAACACGACACAACTCTTTGAAGCTTATAGGAAAGATTGTGAATGACACAAATAAGACCAACATCCGTTGATTCACCAAAAACACCAAAAACGTGGAATGCTTGTTTTAGAGACTAAACCATTGAATTTGCCACAAATACGACACAAATCTTTGAAAGGTATAGGAAAGATTGTGAAAAACACAAAAACGACCAACATTCGTTGATTCACCAAATACCCCAAAAACATACGTTGCATGTTTTAGAGCCTAAACAAATGGATTTGCCCAAAATACGACACAACTCGTGGAAGCTTATAGGAAATATTGTGAATAACACAAAGAGGACCAACATTCGTTGATTGACCAAAAACACCAAAAACGTACACTGCATGTTTTAGAGCCTAAACGAATGGATTTTCCCAAAATACGACACAACTCGTGGAAGCTTATAGGAAAGATTGTGAATAACACAAAGAGGACCAACATTCGTTGATTCACAAAAAACACCAAAAACGTTCAATGCATGTTTTAGAGCCTAAACGAATGAATTTGCCTAATATATGACAACTTTTTGAAGCTTAAAGAAAAGATTGTGAATAGCTCAAAGACGACCAACATTCGTTGATTTAAAGAAAACACCAAAAACGTTGAATGCATGTTTTAGTGACTAAACCATTGAATTTGCCAAAAATACGACACAAATCTTTGAAGGTTATAGGAAAGATTGTGAATTACACAAAACGGACCAACATTCCTCGACTCACCAAAAACACCAAAAATGTGCAATCCATGTTTTAGAGCCTAAACGAATTAATTTGCCCAAAATACGACAACTTTTTGAAGCTTATAGGAAAGATTTTGAATAATTAAAAATGGACCAACGTTCGTTGATTCAAAGAAAAAACACCAAAAACGTGCAATGCATGTTTTAGAGACTAAACCATTCAATTTGCCAAAAATACGACACAAATCTTTGAAGCTTATAGGTAGATTGTGAATAACACAAAACGGACCAACATTCGTTGATTCACCAAATACCCCAAAAACGTACATTGCATGTTTTAGAGCCTAAACAAATGGATTTGCCCAAAATACGACACAACTCTTGGTGAGAGAAACACAAAGTTTTATCAAGCTTGTGTGAAGAAAAGGAGGGCTCGGGGAAGAATCAATAAAATCTTGGTGGGGGATCAATTGGTTGAGGGCCAAGATGAGTTGATGTCTTCGGCAGTGTCTCACTTTCAAAATTTTCTTGGGGGTGGGAATGAGGACTTAGAGCAGCATTCTTTGGATTTTATTCCTTCGTTGGTTTCAGAGGTGGAGAATCGGATGTTGGTGGAGTGCCCTTCTATGGAAGAGGTTTTTGAAACTCTTTGTCGGATGCCAATGGATAGTGTGGCGGGTCCTGATGGCTACACGACAAAGTTTTTTCATGATTGTTGGGAGATTATTAAGGATGATGTTTACATGGCGGTGCAAGGGTTTTTTGCGGGTAACGTTTTGCCTTTAGGATTCTCTAACACCACTATTGTGTTGATTCCTAAAAAGGCAAATCCGGAAAGGTGGAGTGATTTTCGGCCTATTAGTCTTTGTACAACTTTTTATAAGCTTTGTTCAAAGATTCTGAATGATAGGCTTGCTGCGGTGTTGCCTAGGATTATCTCTCCGAATCAAAGTGGTTTTATTAAAGGGAGGGCGATTGCGGATAATGTTTTACTGGGCCAGGAGATGGTGCACTCTCTAAATGCTAAGACGAAAGGGCATAATTTGATCATCAAGTTGGACATGGAGAAAGCGTATGATAAAGTTCAATGGAGGTTCTTGATGGCCATGTTAGAAAAGTTTGGTTTTGGAGAGCGATGGCGGAAGTTGATTTACACATGCATCTCGTCAAGTCACTTCTCGGTTTTAGTGAATGGTGAGAATGCAGGGTACTTTGCATCGTCTCAGGGGTTGAGACAAGGTGACCCTATTTCTCCGGCTTTGTTTGTTATTGCAGCGGAGTTCCTCTCACGGGGCGTGGAGCAACTTATGGCGCAACATCCGGATATGTGTTTTGACACAAAGAAAAGGTTTAAGCTTTCTCATTTAGCTTATGCTGATGATTGTATGTTATTTTTTAAGGGATCTAAAAGGAGTGTTCGGAGGATGTGTAGGTTCCTTGAGCTTTATGGGGCTGTTTCGGGTCAAAAGGTGAACGTGCAAAAAAGTATGTTTATTTTGGGACGGCGTGCTTCGTCTTCTCGACGTCGGATGATACAAAGGCTGTCCGGTTTTTCACCAACGAGTTTGCCTTTAACTTATCTTGGAGTGCCTCTTTTTGTGGGACGTAGTAGGGCTGTCCATTTTGAGGGGATTATTGATAAGATTAGGGGTCATTTGAATGGCTGGAATCTAAATTTGTTGTCTCCTGGAGGTAGGATTACACTCATTAAATCAACATTGAGCACTATTCCTGTCTATTTTTTCCAGGTGATGCGTCCTACTAAGGGGGTGATCAAGAAAATGCATGGAATTTTTGCGAGGTTTTTATGGGGTGATTTTGAGACAAGAAAGCGGATGCATTGGGCATCTTGGAAGAAGGTGTGCAAGCCGGTTTTGGAGGGTGGCTTGGGCTTTCGGTCTCTTTGGGATGTGGTGGATTCTTTCTCGATTAAGCTTTGGTGGAGGTTTCGGAAAATGGACAGCCTTTGGGCTTCTTGTTTGCATGGGTATTATTGTAAAAGGGCGTCTCCTTGGCTGGCTCGGGCGACGTCCCATAGTTCTTTGGTTTGGAAACGGCTTGTGGAGGCGAGGGAGGCTGCTCAAAAGCAGATTTTTTGGCTTGTTGGAGAAGGTCATATCTCGTTTTGGCATGACCATTGGTGTGGCCCGGAGACATTAGCTTCACGTCAAAGGGTTAGGGGTCCAGTGGATGCTCGAGTTGCTGATTTTTTGGTTGATGGCCGTTGGAATGTGGCGCTCTTAAGGGAGAGGCTCACCGAGGATTTGGTTGAGTCTATTTTGGAGATTCGGCCGAGTGTGGAGAAGAAGGATGTTCCGGTGTGGAAACCTTCTTCTAATGGATGTTTCTCGGCAAAATCTGCGTGGGAGTTGGTGAGAACTCCAAATGAACCGGTGGATGAGGCTAAGTGGTTTTGGCATAAATCGATTATGCCTCATATTTCGTTTTTTTGTTGGAAGTTGCACTTTGGGTGGATTCCTTCTGATAGTAATCTTCAGGCTAATGGTGTTTGTTTGGCTTCTAAGTGCCAATGTTGTCGAGAGGTGGAGTCGATTGATCATATTATTTGGTCAGGGGCGGCGGCTCGGCATGTTTGGAGTTTTTTTGGGGGCCTCTTCAATGTCAATGTGCTTTGTACATTGAATGAGGCAAAGGTTGGATGGTTGAGTGGGGTCAAGCCGAGTCATGTTCGGGGCCTGATTCCGGTTTTGATCATTTGGTTTTTATGGGCTGCTCGTAATGACTCGAAGCATAGGATGATTCGCATTGTGCCGTCTAAGATCATTGGAAAGGTGTTGAGATACGTTGAGACGATTCGTCTTATTGGGGTTAAGATTGGCTGGTCGGGCCATTTTGAGGTTGGGAAGTTGTGGAAGTTTCAAAGAGTGGGGCCGAGTGGTAAGGAGATTAAGGTGGTGGTTTGGCGTTGTCCGAGGTTTCCTTGGGTAAAGTTAAACACGGATGGTTGTTCTAGGGGGAATCCGGGGGAGGCTGCTGGTGGTGGTGTTGTTCGGGATCATGAGGGCAATATTCTTTTTGCTTTTCATCACTATTTTGGTATTGGTACCAATATGGAGGCGGAAGCTTGGGGGCTGTTGCGTGGTCTGGAGTTGTGTTTTGAAAAGGGTTTTTTAAGGGTTCATGTTGAATTGGATGCACAAGTGTTGGTGACGTTGGTGGCTTCGGGCGGTTGTGGGAATTGGAAGATCGCCGCTTTGCTGCAAAGGATTCGGGTGCTTCTTTGTCAAATGGAAGTGAAGGTGTCGCATATCTTTCGGGAAGGAAATTCAGTAGCTGATCTATTGGCTAATGAAGCTTGTGATTTGAAGACCTTTGATAGTTTTGGTAGTGATAGATGTAGTCGTAAAGTGATTGGTTTAGCTTTGCTTGATTGTCGAGGTGTTCCTTACTTAAGGTTCCCTCATTAGTTCCTTTTTTCAGATTTTTTGATGTTTGCTTTGATTTTTTGTAAGCGTCGAGAGTCCATTTTGGACTATCTCGACTAACTCTTGCTTTTGATTCTATGAAAGTTTCGGTTTCTTTTTAAAAAAAAAAAAAAAAACTTTTGGAAGCCTATTGGAAAGATTGTGACTAACATAAAAAGGACCGACATTCGCTGATTCACCAAGAACACCAAAAACATACAATGCATGTTTTAGGGCCTAAATGAATGGATTCGCCCAAAGTACGACACAACTCGTTGAAGCTTATAGGAAATATTGTGAATAACACAAAAAGGACCAACAATCGTCGATTCACAAAAAACACCAAAAACGTACAATGCATGTTTTAGAGCCTAAACGAATGGATTTGCCCAAAACACGACACAACTCTTTGAAACTTATAGGAAAGATTGTGAATAACACAAAAAGGACCAACATCCGTTGATTCACCAAAAACACCAAAAACGTGGAATGCTTGTTTTAGAGACTAAACCAATGAATTTGCCACAAATACGACACAAATCTTTGAAAGTTATAGGAAAGATTGTGAATAACACAAAAACGACCAACATTTGTTGATTCACGAAATACCCCAAAAACATACATTGCATGTTTTAGAGCCTAAACAAATGGATTTGCCCAAAATACGACACAACTCGTGGAAGCTTATAGGAAATATTGTGAATAACACAAAAAGGACCAACATTCGTTGATTCACCAAAAACACCAAAAACGTACACTGCATGTTTTAGGGCCTAAACGAATGGATTTTCCCAAAATATGACACAACTCGTGGAGGCTTACAGGAAAGATTGTGAATAACACAAAAAGGACCAACATTCGTTGATTCAAAGAAAACACCAAAAACGTACAATGCATGTTTTAGAGCCTAAATGAATGGATTCGCCCAAAACACGACCCACTCTTGGAATCTTATAAGGAAGATTGTTAATAACACGAAAAGGACCAACATCCGTTGATTCACAAAAAACACCAAAAACGTGCAATGCATGTTTTAGAGCCTAAACGAATGAATTTGCCTAAAATATGACAACTTTTTGAAGCTTAAAGAAAAGATTGTGAATAACTCAAAGACGACCAACATTCGTTGATTTAAAGAAAACACCAAAAACGTGGAATGCATGTTTTAGAGACTAAACCATTGAATTTGCCAAAAATACGACACAAATCTTTGAAGGTTATAGGAAAGATTGTGAATTACACAAAACGGACCAACATTCCTCGACTCACCAAAAACACCAAAAATGTGCAATGCATGTTTTAGAGCCTAAACGAATTAATTTGCCCAAAATACGACAACTTTTTGAAGCTTATAGGAAAGATTTTGAATAACTAAAAATGGACCAACGTTCGTTGATTCAAAGAAAACACCAAAAACGTGCAATGCATCTTTTAGAGACTAAACCATTCAATTTGCCAAAAATACGACACAAATCTTTGAAGCTTATAGGAAAGATTGTGAATAACACAAAACGGACCAACATTCGTTGATTCACCAAATACCCCAAAAACGTACATTGCATGTTTTAGAGCCTAAACAAATGGATTTGACCAAAATACGACACAACTCTAGGAAACTTATACGAAAGATTGTGACGAACACAAAAAGGACCAACATAAGTTGATTCACCAAAAACACCAAAAACGTAATCACCGAAAATAGGACACAACTCTTGGAAGATTAAAGGAACAATTGTGAATACCCCAAAAGGACCAACATTCGTTGATTCACGAAAAACACCAAAAACGTACATTGCGTGTTTTAGAGCCTAAACGAACGAATTTGCCCAAAAAACGACACAACTTTTGGAAGCCTATTGGAAAGATTGTGACTAACATAAAAAGGACCGACATTCGCTGATTTACCAAGAACACCAAAAACATACAATGCATGTTTTAGGGCCTAAATGAATGGATTCGCCCAAAGTACGACACAACTCGTTGAAGCTTATAGGAAATATTGTGAATAACACAAAAAGGACCAACAATCGTCGATTCACAGTAAACACCAAAAACGTACAATGCATGTTTTAGAGCCTAAACGAATGGATTTGTCCAAAACACGACACAACTCTTTGAAGCTTATAGGAAAGATTGTGAATGACACAAATAGGACCAACATCCGTTGATTCACCAAAAACACCAAAAACGTGGAATGCTTGTTTTAGAGACTAAACCATTGAATTTGCCACAAATACGACACAAATCTTTGAAAGGTATAGGAAAGATTGTGAAAAACACAAAAACGACCAACATTCGTTGATTCACCAAATACCCCAAAAACATACATTGCATGTTTTAGAGCCTAAACAAATGGATTTGCCCAAAATACGACACAACTCGTGGAAGCTTATAGGAAATATTGTGAATAACACAAAGAGGACCAACATTCGTTGATTGACCAAAAACACCAAAAACGTACACTGCATGTTTTAGAGCCTAAACGAATGGATTTTCCCAAAATACGACACAACTCGTGGAAGCTTATAGGAAAGATTGTGAATAACACAAAGAGGACCAACATTCGTTGATTCACAAAAAACACCAAAAACGTTCAATGCATGTTTTAGAGCCTAAACGAATGAATTTGCCTAATATATGACAACTTTTTGAAGCTTAAAGAAAAGATTGTGAATAGCTCAAAGACGACCAACATTCGTTGATTTAAAGAAAACACCAAAAACGTTGAATGCATGTTTTAGTGACTAAACCATTGAATTTGCCAAAAATACGACACAAATCTTTGAAGGTTATAGGAAAGATTGTGAATTACACAAAACGGACCAACATTCCTCGACTCACCAAAAACACCAAAAATGTGCAATCCATGTTTTAGAGCCTAAACGAATTAATTTGCCCAAAATACGACAACTTTTTGAAGGTTATAGGAAAGATTTTGAATAATTAAAAATGGACCAACGTTCGTTGATTCAAAGAAAAAACACCAAAAACGTGCAATGCATGTTTTAGAGACTAAACCATTCAATTTGCCAAAAATACGACACAAATCTTTGAAGCTTATAGGTAGATTGTGAATAACACAAAACGGACCAACATTCGTTGACTCACCAAATACCCCAAAAACGTACATTGCATGTTTTAGAGCCTAAACAAATGGATTTGCCCAAAATACGACACAACTCTTGGAAGCTTATAGAAAAGATTGTGACGAATACAAAAAGGACCAACATAAGTTGATTCACCAAAAACACCAAAAACGTAATCACCGAAAATAGGACACAACTCTTGGAAGATTAAAGGAACAATTGTGAATAACCCAAAAGGACCAAGATTCGTTGATTCACGAAAAACACCAAAAACGTACATTGCGTGTTTTAGAGCCTAAACGAACGAATTTGCCCAAAAAACGACACAATGGACATGGAGAAAGCGTATGATAAAGTTCAATGGAGGTTCTTGATGGCCATGTTAGAAAAGTTTGGTTTTGGAGAGCGATGGCGGAAGTTGATTTACACATGCATCTCGTCAAGTCACTTCTCGGTTTTAGTGAATGGTGAGAATGCAGGGTACTTTGCTTCGTCTCAGGGGTTGAGACAAGGTGACCCTATTTCTCCGGCTTTGTTTGTTATTGCAGCGGAGTTCCTCTCACGGGGCGTGGAGCAACTTATGGCGCAACATCCGGATATGTGTTTTGACACAAAGAAAAGGTTTAAGCTTTCTCATTTAGCTTATGCTGATGATTGTATGTTATTTTTGAAGGGATCTAAAAGGAGTGTTCGGAGGATGTGTAGGTTCCTTGAGCTTTATGGGGCTGTTTCGGGTCAAAAGGTGAACGTGCAAAAAAGTATGTTTATTTTGGGACGGCGTGCTTCGTCTTCTCGACGTCGGATGATACAAAGGCTGTCCGGTTTTTCACCAACGAGTTTGCCTTTAACATATCTTGGAGTGCCTCTTTTTGTGGGACATAGTAGGGCTGTCCATTTTGAGGGGATTATTGATAAGATTAGGGGTCATTTGA
The DNA here is from genome assembly GCA_946800315.1 of Misopates orontium. NCBI lineage: Eukaryota > Viridiplantae > Streptophyta > Magnoliopsida > Lamiales > Plantaginaceae > Misopates > Misopates orontium. The sequence continues at coordinate 32,760,091 of OX326953.1, read as the reverse complement.
ATGGCTGGAATCTAAATTTGTTGTCTCCTGGAGGTAGGATTACACTCATTAAATCAACATTGAGCACTATTCCTGTCTATTTTTTCCAGGTGATGCGTCCTACTAAGGGGGTGATCAAGAAAATGCATGGAATTTTTGCGAGGTTTTTATGGGGTGATTTTGAGACAAGAAAGCGGATGCATTGGGCATCTTGGAAGAAGGTGTGCAAGCCGGTTTTGGAGGGTGGCTTGGGCTTTCGGTCTCTTTGGGATGTGGTGGATTCTTTCTCGATTAAGCTTTGGTGGAGGTTTCGGAAAATGGACAGCCTTTGGGCGTCTTGTTTGCATGGGTATTATTGTAAAAGGGCGTCTCCTTGGCTGGCTCGGGCGACGTCCCATAGTTCTTTGGTTTGGAAACGGCTTGTGGAGGCGAGGGAGGCTGCTCAAAAGCAAATTTTTTGGCTTGTTGGAGAAGGTCATATCTCGTTTTGGCATGACCATTGGTGTGGCCCGGAGACATTAGCTTCACGTCAAAGGGTTAGGGGTCCAGTGGATGCTCGAGTTGCTGATTTTTTGGTTGATGGCCGTTGGAATGTGGCGCTCTTAAGGGAGAGGCTCACCGAGGATTTGGTTGAGTCTATTTTGGAGATTCGGCCGAGTGTGGAGAAGAAGGATGTTCCGGTGTGGAAACCTTCTTCTAATGGATGTTTCTCGGCAAAATCTGCGTGGGAGTTGGTGAGAACTCCAAATGAGCCGGTGAATGAGGCTAAGTGGTTTTGGCATAAATCGATTATGCCTCATATTTCGTTTTTTTGTTGGAAGTTGCACTTTGGGTGGATTCCTTCTGATAGTAATCTTCAGGCTAATGGTGTTTGTTTGGCTTCTAAGTGCCAATGTTGTCGAGAGGTGGAGTCGATTGATCATATTATTTGGTCAGGGGCGGCGGCTCGGCATGTTTGGAGTTTTTTTGGGGGCCTCTTCAATGTCAATGTGCTTTGTACATTGAATGAGGCAAAGGTTGGATGGTTGAGTGGGGTCAAGCCGGGTCATGTTCGGGGCCTGATTCCGGTTCTGATCATTTGGTTTTTATCGGCTGCTCGTAATGACTCGAAGCATAGGATGATTCGCATTGTGCCGTCTAAGATCATTGGAAAGGTGTTGAGATACGTTGATACGATTCGTCTTATTGGGGTTAAGATTGGCTGGTCGGGCCATTTTGAGGTTGGGAAGTTGTGGAAGTTTCAAAGAGTGGGGCCGAGTGGTAAGGAGATTAAGGTGGTGGTTTGGCGTTGTCCGAGGTTTCCTTGGGTAAAGTTAAACACGGATGGTTGTTCTAGGGGGAATCCGGGGGAGGCTGCTGGTGGTGGTGTTGTTCGGGATCATGAGGGCAATATTCTTTTTGCTTTTCATCACTATTTTGGTATTGGTACCAATATGGAGGCGGAAGCTTGGGGGCTGTTGCGTGGTCTGGAGTTGTGTTTTGAAAAGGGTTTTTTAAGGGTTCATGTTGAATTGGATGCACAAGTGTTGGTGACGTTGGTGGCTTCGGGCGGTTGTGGGAATTGGAAGATCGCCGCTTTGTTGCAAAGGATTCGGGTGCTTCTTTGTCAAATGGAAGTGAAGGTGTCGCATATCTTTCGGGAAGGAAATTCAGTAGCTGATCTATTGGCTAATGAAGCTTGTGATTTGAAGACCTTTGATAGTTTTGGTAGTGATAGATGTAGTCGTAAAGTGATTGGTTTAGCTTTGCTTGATTGTCGAGGTGTTCCTTACTTAAGGTTCCCTCATTAGTTCCTTTTTTGAGCTTTTTTGATGTTTGCTTTGATTTTTTGTAAGCGTCGAGAGTCCATTTTGGACTATCTCGACTAACTCTTGCTTTTGATTCTATGAAAGTTTCGGTTTCATTAAAAAAAAAAAAAAAACTCTTGGAAGCTTATAGAAAAGATTGTGACGAATACAAAAAGGACCAACATAAGTTGATTCACCAAAAACGTAATCACCGAAAATAGGACACAACTCTTGGAAGATTAAAGGAACAATTGTGAATAACCCAAAAGGACCAACATTCGTTGATTCACGAAAAACACCAAAAACGTACATTGCGTGTTTTAGAGCCTAAACGAACGAATTTGCCCAAAAAACGACACAACTTTTGGAAGCCTATTGGAAAGATTGTGACTAACATAAAAAGGACCGACATTCGCTGATTCACCAAGAACACCAAAAACATACAATGCATATTTTAGGGCCTAAATGAATGGATTCGCCCAAAGTACGACACAACTCGTTGAAGCTTATAGGAAATATTGTGAATAACACAAAAAGGACCAACAATCGTCGATTCACAAAAAACACCAAAAACGTACAATGCATGTTTTAGAGCCTAAACGAATGGATTTGCCCAAAACACGACACAACTCGTGGAGGCTTACAGGAAAGATTGTGAATAACACAAAAAGGACCAACATCCGTTGATTCACCAAAAACACCAAAAACGTGGAATGCTTGTTTTAGAGACTAAACCATTGAATTTGCCACAAATACGACACAAATCTTTGAAAGTTATAGGAAAGATTGTGAATAACACAAAAACGACCAACATTTGTTGATTCACGAAATACCCCAAAAACATACATTGCATGTTTTAGAGCCTAAACAAATGGATTTGCCCAAAATACGACACAACTCGTGGAAGCTTATAGGAAATATTGTGAATAACACAAAAAGGACCAACATTCGTTGATTCACAAAAAACACCAAAAACGTACACTGCATGTTTTAGGGCCTAAACGAATGGATTTTCCCAAAATATGACACAACTCGTGGAGGCTTACAGGAAAGATTGTGAATAACACAAAAAGGACCAACATTCGTTGATTCAAAGAAAACACCAAAAACGTACAATGCATGTTTTAGAGCCTAAATGAATGGATTCGCCCAAAACACGACCCACTCTTGGAATCTTATAAGGAAGATTGTTAATAACACGAAAAGGACCAACATCCGTTGATTCACAAAAAACACCAAAAACGTGCAATGCATGTTTTAGAGCCTAAACGAATGAATTTGCCTAAAATATGACAACTTTTTGAAGCTTAAAGAAAAGATTGTGAATAACTCAAAGACGACCAACATTCGTTGATTTAAAGAAAACACCAAAAACGTGGAATGCATGTTTTAGAGACTAAACCATTGAATTTGCCAAAAATACGACACAAATCTTTGAAGGTTATAGGAAAGATTGTGAATTACACAAAACGGACCAACATTCCTCGACTCACCAAAAACACCAAAAATGTGCAATGCATGTTTTAGAGCCTAAACGAATTAATTTGCCCAAAATACGACAACTTTTTGAAGCTTATAGGAAAGATTTTGAATAACTAAAAATGGACCAACATTCGTTGATTCAAAGAAAACACCAAAAACGTGCAATGCATCTTTTAGAGACTAAACCATTCAATTTGCCAAAAATACGACACAAATCTTTGAAGCTTATAGGAAAGATTGTGAATAACACAAAACGGACCAACATTCGTTGATTCACCAAATACCCCAAAAACGTACATTGCATGTTTTAGAGCCTAAACAAATGGATTTGACCAAAATACGACACAACTCTAGGAAGCTTATACGAAAGATTGTGACGAACACAAAAAGGACCAACATAAGTTGATTCACCAAAAACACCAAAAACGTAATCACCGAAAATAGGACACAACTCTTGGAAGATTAAAGGAACAATTGTGAATACCCCAAAAGGACCAACATTCGTTGATTCACGAAAAACACCAAAAATGTACATTGCGTGTTTTAGAGCCTAAACGAACGAATTTGCCCAAAACACGACACAACTTTTGGAAGCCTATTGGAAAGATTGTGACTAACATAAAAAGGACCGACATTCGCTGATTTACCAAGAACACCAAAAACATACAATGCATGTTTTAGGGCCTAAATGAATGGATTCGCCCAAAGTACGACACAACTCGTTGAAGCTTATAGGAAATATTGTGAATAACACAAAAAGGACCAACATTCGTTGATTCACAAAAAACACCAAAAACGTACAATGCATGTTTTAGAGCCTAAACGAATGGATTTGTCCAAAACACGACACAACTCTTTGAAGCTTATAGGAAAGATTGTGAATGACACAAATAAGACCAACATCCGTTGATTCACCAAAAACACCAAAAACGTGGAATGCTTGTTTTAGAGACTAAACCATTGAATTTGCCACAAATACGACACAAAAACGACCAACATTCGTTGATTCACCAAATACCCCAAAAACATACATTGCATGTTTTAGAGCCTAAACAAATGGATTTGCCCAAAATACGACACAACTCGTGGAAGCTTATAGGAAATATTGTGAATAACACAAAGAGGACCAACATTCGTTGATTGACCAAAAACACCAAAAACGTACACTGCATGTTTTAGAGCCTAAACGAATGGATTTTCCCAAAATACGACACAACTCGTGGAAGCTTATAGGAAAGATTGTGAATAACACAAAGAGGACCAACATTCGTTGATTCACAAAAAACACCAAAAACGTTCAATGCATGTTTTAGAGCCTAAACGAATGAATTTGCCTAATATATGACAACTTTTTGAAGCTTAAAGAAAAGATTGTGAATAGCTCAAAGACGACCAACATTCGTTGATTTAAAGAAAACACCAAAAACGTTGAATGCATGTTTTAGTGACTAAACCATTGAATTTGCCAAAAATACGACACAAATCTTTGAAGGTTATAGGAAAGATTGTGAATTACACAAAACGGACCAACATTCCTCGACTCACCAAAAACACCAAAAATGTGCAATCCATGTTTTAGAGCCTAAACGAATTAATTTGCCCAAAATACGACAACTTTTTGAAGGTTATAGGAAAGATTTTGAATAATTAAAAATGGACCAACGTTCGTTGATTCAAACAAAAAACACCAAAAACGTGCAATGCATGTTTTAGAGACTAAACCATTCAATTTGCCAAAAATACGACACAAATCTTTGAAGCTTATAGGTAGATTGTGAATAACACAAAACGGACCAACATTCGTTGACTCACCAAATACCCCAAAAACGTACATTGCATGTTTTAGAGCCTAAACAAATGGATTTGCCCAAAATACGACACAACTCTTGGAAGCTTATAGAAAAGATTGTGACGAACACAAAAAGGACCAACATAAGTTGATTCACCAAAACCACCAAAAACGTAATCACCGAAAATAGGACACAACTCTTGGAAGATTAAAGGAACAATTGTGAATAACCCAAAAGGACCAACATTCGTTGATTCACGAAAAACACCAAAGACGTACATTGCGTGTTTTAGAGCCTAAACGAATGAATTTGCCCAAAACACGACACAACTTTTGGAAGCCTATTGGAAAGATTGTGAATAACATAAAAAGGACCGACATTCGCTGATTCACCAAGAACACCAAAAACATACAATGCATGTTTTAGGGCCTAAATGAATGGATTCGCCCAAAGTACGACACAACTCGTTGAAGCTTATAGGAAATATTGTGAATAACACAAAAAGGCCCAACAATCGTCGATTCACAATAAACACCAAAAACGTACAATGCATGTTTTAGAGCCTAAACGAATGGATTTGCCCAAAACACGACACAACTCGTGGAGGCTTACAGGAAAGATTGTGAATAACACAAAAAGGACCAACATCCGTTGATTCACCAAAAACACCAAAAACGTGGAATGCTTGTTTTAGAGACTAAACCATTGAATTTGCCACAAATACGACACAAATCTTTGAAAGTTATAGGAAAGATTGTGAATAACACAAAAACGACCAACATTTGTTGATTCACGAAATACCCCAAAAACATACATTGCATGTTTTAGAGCCTAAACAAATGGATTTGCCCAAAATACGACACAACTCGTGGAAGCTTATAGGAAATATTGTGAATAACACAAAAAGGACCAACATTCGTTGATTCACAAAAAACACCAAAAACGTACACTGCATGTTTTAGGGCCTAAACGAATGGATTTTCCCAAAATATGCCACAACTCGTGGAGGCTTACAGGAAAGATTGTGAATAACACAAAAAGGACCAACATTCGTTGATTCAAAGAAAACACCAAAAACGTACAATGCATGTTTTAGAGCCTAAATGAATGGATTCGCCCAAAACACGACCCACTCTTGGAATCTTATAAGGAAGATTGTTAATAACACGAAAAGGACCAACATCCGTTGATTCACAAAAAACACCAAAAACGTGCAATGCATGTTTTAGAGCCTAAACGAATGAATTTGCCTAAAATATGACAACTTTTTGAAGCTTAAAGAAAAGATTGTGAATAACTCAAAGACGACCAACATTCGTTGATTTAAAGAAAACACCAAAAACGTGGAATGCATGTTTTAGAGACTAAACCATTGAATTTGCCAAAAATACGACACAAATCTTTGAAGGTTATAGGAAAGATTGTGAATTACACAAAACGGACCAACATTCCTCGACTCACCAAAAACACCAAAAATGTGCAATGCATGTTTTAGAGCCTAAACGAATTAATTTGCCCAAAATACGACAACTTTTTGAAGCTTATAGGAAAGATTTTGAATAACTAAAAATGGACCAACATTCGTTGATTCAAAGAAAACACCAAAAACGTGCAATGCATCTTTTAGAGACTAAACCATTCAATTTGCCAAAAATACGACACAAATCTTTGAAGCTTATAGGCAAGATTGTGAATAACACAAAACGGACCAACATTCGTTGATTCACCAAATACCCCAAAAACGTACATTGCATGTTTTAGAGCCTAAACAAATGGATTTGACCAAAATACGACACAACTCTAGGAAGCTTATACGAAAGATTGTGACGAACACAAAAAGGACCAACATAAGTTGATTCACCAAAAACACCAAAAACGTAATCACCGAAAATAGGACACAACTCTTGGAAGATTAAAGGAACAATTGTGAATACCCCAAAAGGACCAACATTCGTTGATTCACGAAAAACACCAAAAATGTACATTGCGTGTTTTAGAGCCTAAACGAACGAATTTGCCCAAAACACGACACAACTTTTGGAAGCCTATTGGAAAGATTGTGACTAACATAAAAAGGACCGACATTCGCTGATTTACCAAGAACACCAAAAACATACAATGCATGTTTTAGGGCCTAAATGAATGGATTCGCCCAAAGTACGACACAACTCGTTGAAGCTTATAGGAAATATTGTGAATAACACAAAAAGGACCAACATTCGTCGATTCACAAAAAACACCAAAAACGTACAATGCATGTTTTAGAGCCTAAACGAATGGATTTGTCCAAAACACGACACAACTCTTTGAAGCTTATAGGAAAGATTGTGAATGACACAAATAAGACCAACATCCGTTGATTCACCAAAAACACCAAAAACGTGGAATGCTTGTTTTAGAGACTAAACCATTGAATTTGCCACAAATACGACACAAAAACGACCAACATTCGTTGATTCACCAAATACCCCAAAAACATACATTGCATGTTTTAGAGCCTAAACAAATGGATTTGCCCAAAATACGACACAACTCGTGGAAGCTTATAGGAAATATTGTGAATAACACAAAGAGGACCAACATTCGTTGATTGACCAAAAACACCAAAAACGTACACTGCATGTTTTAGAGCCTAAACGAATGGATTTTCCCAAAATACGACACAACTCGTGGAAGCTTATAGGAAAGATTGTGAATAACACAAAGAGGACCAACATTCGTTGATTCACAAAAAACACCAAAAACGTTCAATGCATGTTTTAGAGCCTAAACGAATGAATTTGCCTAATATATGACAACTTTTTGAAGCTTAAAGAAAAGATTGTGAATAGCTCAAAGACGACCAACATTCGTTGATTTAAAGAAAACACCAAAAACGTTGAATGCATGTTTTAGTGACTAAACCATTGAATTTGCCAAAAATACGACACAAATCTTTGAAGGTTATAGGAAAGATTGTGAATTACACAAAACGGACCAACATTCCTCGACTCACCAAAAACACCAAAAATGTGCAATCCATGTTTTAGAGCCTAAACGAATTAATTTGCCCAAAATACGACAACTTTTTGAAGGTTATAGGAAAGATTTTGAATAATTAAAAATGGACCAACGTTCGTTGATTCAAAGAAAAAACACCAAAAACGTGCAATGCATGTTTTAGAGACTAAACCATTCAATTTGCCAAAAATACGACACAAATCTTTGAAGCTTATAGGTAGATTGTGAATAACACAAAACGGACCAACATTCGTTGACTCACCAAATACCCCAAAAACGTACATTGCATGTTTTAGAGCCTAAACAAATGGATTTGCCCAAAATACGACACAACTCTTGGAAGCTTATAGAAAAGATTGTGACGAATACAAAAAGGACCAACATAAGTTGATTCACCAAAAACACCAAAAACGTAATCACCGAAAATAGGACACAACTCTTGGAAGATTAAAGGAACAATTGTGAATAACCCAAAAGGACCAACATTCGTTGATTCACGAAAAACACCAAAAACGTACATTGCGTGTTTTAGAGCCTAAACGAACGAATTTGCCCAAAAAACGACACAACTTTTGGAAGCCTATTGGAAAGATTGTGACTAACATAAAAAGGACCGACATTCGCTGATTCACCAAGAACACCAAAAACATACAATGCATGTTTTAGGGCCTAAATGAATGGATTCGCCCAAAGTACGACACAACTCGTTGAAGCTTATAGGAAATATTGTGAATAACACAAAAAGGCCCAACAATCGTCGATTCACAATAAACACCAAAAACGTACAATGCATGTTTTAGAGCCTAAACGAATGGATTTGCCCAAAACACGACACAACTCGTGGAGGCTTACAGGAAAGATTGTGAATAACACAAAAAGGACCAACATCCGTTGATTCACCAAAAACACCAAAAACGTGGAATGCTTGTTTTAGAGACTAAACCATTGAATTTGCCACAAATACGACACAAATCTTTGAAAGTTATAGGAAAGATTGTGAATAACACAAAAACGACCAACATTTGTTGATTCACGAAATACCCCAAAAACATACATTGCATGTTTTAGAGCCTAAACAAATGGATTTGCCCAAAATACGACACAACTCGTGGAAGCTTATAGGAAATATTGTGAATAACACAAAAAGGACCAACATTCGTTGATTCACAAAAAACACCAAAAACGTACACTGCATGTTTTAGGGCCTAAACGAATGGATTTTCCCAAAATATGACACAACTCGTGGAGGCTTACAGGAAAGATTGTGAATAACACAAAAAGGACCAACATTCGTTGATTCAAAGAAAACACCAAAAACGTACAATGCATGTTTTAGAGCCTAAATGAATGGATTCGCCCAAAACACGACCCACTCTTGGAATCTTATAAGGAAGATTGTTAATAACACGAAAAGGACCAACATCCGTTGATTCACAAAAAACACCAAAAACGTGCAATGCATGTTTTAGAGCCTAAACGAATGAATTTGCCTAAAATATGACAACTTTTTGAAGCTTAAAGAAAAGATTGTGAATAACTCAAAGACGACCAACATTCGTTGATTTAAAGAAAACACCAAAAACGTGGAATGCATGTTTTAGAGACTAAACCATTGAATTTGCCAAAAATACGACACAAATCTTTGAAGGTTATAGGAAAGATTGTGAATTACACAAAACGGACCAACATTCCTCGACTCACCAAAAACACCAAAAATGTGCAATGCATGTTTTAGAGCCTAAACGAATTAATTTGCCCAAAATACGACAACTTTTTGAAGCGTATAGGAAAGATTTTGAATAACTAAAAATGGACCAACGTTCGTTGATTCAAAGAAAACACCAAAAACGTGCAATGCATCTTTTAGAGACTAAACCATTCAATTTGCCAAAAATACGACACAAATCTTTGAAGCTTATAGGAAAGATTGTGAATAACACAAAACGGACCAACATTCGTTGATTCACCAAATACCCCAAAAACGTACATTGCAGGTTTTAGAGCCTAAACAAATGGATTTGACCAAAATACGACACAACTCTAGGAAGCTTATACGAAAGATTGTGACGAACACAAAAAGGACCAACATAAGTTGATTCACCAAAAACACCAAAAACGTAATCACCGAAAATAGGACACAACTCTTGGAAGATTAAAGGAACAATTGTGAATACCCCAAAAGGACCAACATTCGTTGATTCACGAAAAACACCAAAAACGTACATTGCGTGTTTTACAGCCTAAACGAACGAATTTGCCCAAAACACGACACAACTTTTGGAAGCCTATTGGAAAGATTGTGACTAACATAAAAAGGACCGACATTCGCTGATTTACCAAGAACACCAAAAACATACAATGCATGTTTTAGGGCCTAAATGAATGGATTCGCCCAAAGTACGACACAACTCGTTGAAGCTTATAGGAAATATTGTGAATAACACAAAAAGGACCAACATTCGTCGATTCACAAAAAACACCAAAAACGTACAATGCATGTTTTAGAGCCTAAACGAATGGATTTGTCCAAAACACGACACAACTCTTTGAAGCTTATAGGAAAGATTGTGAATGACACAAATAAGACCAACATCCGTTGATTCACCAAAAACACCAAAAACGTGGAATGCTTGTTTTAGAGACTAAACCATTGAATTTGCCACAAATACGACACAAAAACGACCAACATTCGTTGATTCACCAAATACCCCAAAAACATACATTGCATGTTTTAGAGCCTAAACAAATGGATTTGCCCAAAATACGACACAACTCGTGGAAGCTTATAGGAAATATTGTGAATAACACAAAGAGGACCAACATTCGTTGATTGACCAAAAACACCAAAAACGTACACTGCATGTTTTAGAGCCTAAACGAATGGATTTTCCCAAAATACGACACAACTCGTGGAAGCTTATAGGAAAGATTGTGAATAACACAAAGAGGACCAACATTCGTTGATTCACAAAAAACACCAAAAACGTTCAATGCATGTTTTAGAGCCTAAACGAATGAATTTGCCTAATATATGACAACTTTTTGAAGCTTAAAGAAAAGATTGTGAATAGCTCAAAGACGACCAACATTCGTTGATTTAAAGAAAACACCAAAAACGTTGAATGCATGTTTTAGTGACTAAACCATTGAATTTGCCAAAAATACGACACAAATCTTTGAAGGTTATAGGAAAGATTGTGAATTACACAAAACGGACCAACATTCCTCGACTCACCAAAAACACCAAAAATGTGCAATCCATGTTTTAGAGCCTAAACGAATTAATTTGCCCAAAATACGACAACTTTTTGAAGGTTATAGGAAAGATTTTGAATAATTAAAAATGGACCAACGTTCGTTGATTCAAAGAAAAAACACCAAAAACGTGCAATGCATGTTTTAGAGACTAAACCATTCAATTTGCCAAAAATACGACACAAATCTTTGAAGCTTATAGGTAGATTGTGAATAACACAAAACGGACCAACATTCGTTGACTCACCAAATACCCCAAAAACGTACATTGCATGTTTTAGAGCCTAAACAAATGGATTTGCCCAAAATACGACACAACTCTTGGAAGCTTATAGAAAAGATTGTGACGAATACAAAAAGGACCAACATAAGTTGATTCACCAAAAACACCAAAAACGTAATCACCGAAAATAGGACACAACTCTTGGAAGATTAAAGGAACAATTGTGAATAACCCAAAAGGACCAACATTCGTTGATTCACGAAAAACACCAAAAACGTACATTGCGTGTTTTAGAGCCTAAACGAACGAATTTGCCCAAAAAACGACACAACTTTTGGAAGCCTATTGGAAAGATTGTGACTAACATAAAAAGGACCGACATTCGCTGATTCACCAAGAACACCAAAAACATACAATGCATGTTTTAGGGCCTAAATGAATGGATTCGCCCAAAGTACGACACAACTCGTTGAAGCTTATAGGAAATATTGTGAATAACACAAAAAGGCCCAACAATCGTCGATTCACAATAAACACCAAAAACGTACAATGCATGTTTTAGAGCCTAAACGAATGGATTTGCCCAAAATACGACACAACTCGTGGAGGCTTACAGGAAAGATTGTGAATAACACAAAAAGGACCAACATCCGTTGATTCACCAAAAACACCAAAAACGTGGAATGCTTGTTTTAGAGACTAAACCATTGAATTTGCCACAAATACGACACAAATCTTTGAAAGTTATAGGAAAGATTGTGAATAACACAAAAACGACCAACATTTGTTGATTCACGAAATACCCCAAAAACATACATTGCATGTTTTAGAGCCTAAACAAATGGATTTGCCCAAAATACGACACAACTCGTGGAAGCTTATAGGAAATATTGTGAATAACACAAAAAGGACCAACATTCGTTGATTCACAAAAAACACCAAAAACGTACATTGCATGTTTTAGGGCCTAAACGAATGGATTTTCCCAAAATATGACACAACTCGTGGAGGCTTACAGGAAAGATTGTGAATAACACAAAAAGGACCAACATTCGTTGATTCAAAGAAAACACCAAAAACGTACAATGCATGTTTTAGAGCCTAAATGAATGGATTCGCCCAAAACACGACCCACTCTTGGAATCTTATAAGGAAGATTGTTAATAACACGAAAAGGACCAACATCCGTTGATTCACAAAAAACACCAAAAACGTGCAATGCATGTTTTAGAGCCTAAACGAATGAATTTGCCTAAAATATGACAACTTTTTGAAGCTTAAAGAAAAGATTGTGAATAACTCAAAGACGACCAACATTCGTTGATTTAAAGAAAACACCAAAAACGTGGAATGCATGTTTTAGAGACTAAACCATTGAATTTGCCAAAAATACGACACAAATCTTTGAAGGTTATAGGAAAGATTGTGAATTACACAAAACGGACCAACATTCCTCGACTCACCAAAAACACCAAAAATGTGCAATGCATGTTTTAGAGCCTAAACGAATTAATTTGCCCAAAATACGACAACTTTTTGAAGCTTATAGGAAAGATTTTGAATAACTAAAAATGGACCAACGTTCGTTGATTCAAAGAAAACACCAAAAACGTGCAATGCATCTTTTAGAGACTAAACCATTCAATTTGCCAAAAATACGACACAAATCTTTGAAGCTTATAGGAAAGATTGTGAATAACACAAAACGGACCAACATTCGTTGATTCACCAAATACCCCAAAAACGTACATTGCATGTTTTAGAGCCTAAACAAATGGATTTGACCAAAATACGACACAACTCTAGGAAGCTTATACGAAAGATTGTGACGAACACAAAAAGGACCAACATAAGTTGATTCACCAAAAACACCAAAAACGTAATCACCGAAAATAGGACACAACTCTTGGAAGATTAAAGGAACAATTGTGAATACCCCAAAAGGACCAACATTCGTTGATTCACGAAAAACACCAAAAACGTACATTGCGTGTTTTAGAGCCTAAACGAACGAATTTGCCCAAAACACGACACAACTTTTGGAAGCCTATTGGAAAGATTGTGACTAACATAAAAAGGACCGACATTCGCTGATTTACCAAGAACACCAAAAACATACAATGCATGTTTTAGGGCCTAAATGAATGGATTCGCCCAAAGTACGACACAACTCGTTGAAGCTTATAGGAAATATTGTGAATAACACAAAAAGGACCAACATTCGTCGATTCACAAAAAACACCAAAAACGTACAATGCATGTTTTAGAGCCTAAACGAATGGATTTGTCCAAAACACGACACAACTCTTTGAAGCTTATAGGAAAGATTGTGAATGACACAAATAAGACCAACATCCGTTGATTCACCAAAAACACCAAAAACGTGGAATGCTTGTTTTAGAGACTAAACCATTGAATTTGCCACAAATACGACACAAAAACGACCAACATTCGTTGATTCACCAAATACCCCAAAAACATACATTGCATGTTTTAGAGCCTAAACAAATGGATTTGCCCAAAATACGACACAACTCGTGGAAGCTTATAGGAAATATTGTGAATAACACAAAGAGGACCAACATTCGTTGATTGACCAAAAACACCAAAAACGTACACTGCATGTTTTAGAGCCTAAACGAATGGATTTTCCCAAAATACGACACAACTCGTGGAAGCTTATAGGAAAGATTGTGAATAACACAAAGAGGACCAACATTCGTTGATTCACAAAAAACACCAAAAACGTTCAATGCATGTTTTAGAGCCTAAACGAATGAATTTGCCTAATATATGACAACTTTTTGAAGCTTAAAGAAAAGATTGTGAATAGCTCAAAGACGACCAACATTCGTTGATTTAAAGAAAACACCAAAAACGTTGAATGCATGTTTTAGTGACTAAACCATTGAATTTGCCAAAAATACGACACAAATCTTTGAAGGTTATAGGAAAGATTGTGAATTACACAAAACGGACCAACATTCCTCGACTCACCAAAAACACCAAAAATGTGCAATCCATGTTTTAGAGCCTAAACGAAATAATTTGCCCAAAATACGACAACTTTTTGAAGGTTATAGGAAAGATTTTGAATAATTAAAAATGGACCAACGTTCGTTGATTCAAAGAAAAAACACCAAAAACGTGCAATGCATGTTTTAGAGACTAAACCATTCAATTTGCCAAAAATACGACACAAATCTTTGAAGCTTATAGGTAGATTGTGAATAACACAAAACGGACCAACATTCGTTGACTCACCAAATACCCCAAAAACGTACATTGCATGTTTTAGAGCCTAAACAAATGGATTTGCCCAAAATACGACACAACTCTTGGAAGCTTATAGAAAAGATTGTGACGAATACAAAAAGGACCAACATAAGTTGATTCACCAAAAACACCAAAAACGTAATCACCGAAAATAGGACACAACTCTTGGAAGATTAAAGGAACAATTGTGAATAACCCAAAAGGACCAACATTCGTTGATTCACGAAAAACACCAAAAACGTACATTGCGTGTTTTAGAGCCTAAACGAACGAATTTGCCCAAAAAACGACACAACTTTTGGAAGCCTATTGGAAAGATTGTGACTAACATAAAAAGGACCGACATTCGCTGATTCACCAAGAACACCAAAAACATACAATGCATGTTTTAGGGCCTAAATGAATGGATTCGCCCAAAGTACGACACAACTCGTTGAAGCTTATAGGAAATATTGTGAATAACACAAAAAGGCCCAACAATCGTCGATTCACAATAAACACCAAAAACGTACAATGCATGTTTTAGAGCCTAAACGAATGGATTTGCCCAAAACACGACACAACTCGTGGAGGCTTACAGGAAAGATTGTGAATAACACAAAAAGGACCAACATCCGTTGATTCACCAAAAACACCAAAAACGTGGAATGCTTGTTTTAGAGACTAAACCATTGAATTTGCCACAAATACGACACAAATCTTTGAAAGTTATAGGAAAGATTGTGAATAACACAAAAACGACCAACATTTGTTGATTCACGAAATACCCCAAAAACATACATTGCATGTTTTAGAGCCTAAACAAATGGATTTGCCCAAAATACGACACAACTCGTGGAAGCTTATAGGAAATATTGTGAATAACACAAAAAGGACCAACATTCGTTGATTCACAAAAAACACCAAAAACGTACACTGCATGTTTTAGGGCCTAAACGAATGGATTTTCCCAAAATATGACACAACTCGTGGAGGCTTACAGGAAAGATTGTGAATAACACAAAAAGGACCAACATTCGTTGATTCAAAGAAAACACCAAAAACGTACAATGCATGTTTTAGAGCCTAAATGAATGGATTCGCCCAAAACACGACCCACTCTTGGAATCTTATAAGGAAGATTGTTAATAACACGAAAAGGACCAACATCCGTTGATTCACAAAAAACACCAAAAACGTGCAATGCATGTTTTAGAGCCTAAACGAATGAATTTGCCTAAAATATGACAACTTTTTGAAGCTTAAAGAAAAGATTGTGAATAACTCAAAGACGACCAACATTCGTTGATTTAAAGAAAACACCAAAAACGTGGAATGCATGTTTTAGAGACTAAACCATTGAATTTGCCAAAAATACGACACAAATCTTTGAAGGTTATAGGAAAGATTGTGAATTACACAAAACGGACCAACATTCCTCGACTCACCAAAAACACCAAAAATGTGCAATGCATGTTTTAGAGCCTAAACGAATTAATTTGCCCAAAATACGACAACTTTTTGAAGCTTATAGGAAAGATTTTGAATAACTAAAAATGGACCAACGTTCGTTGATTCAAAGAAAACACCAAAAACGTGCAATGCATCTTTTAGAGACTAAACCATTCAATTTGCCAAAAATACGACACAAATCTTTGAAGCTTATAGGAAAGATTGTGAATAACACAAAACGGACCAACATTCGTTGATTCACCAAATACCCCAAAAACGTACATTGCATGTTTTAGAGCCTAAACAAATGGATTTGACCAAAATACGACACAACTCTAGGAAGCTTATACGAAAGATTGTGACGAACACAAAAAGGACCAACATAAGTTGATTCACCAAAAACACCAAAAACGTAATCACCGAAAATAGGACACAACTCTTGGAAGATTAAAGGAACAATTGTGAATACCCCAAAAGGACCAACATTCGTTGATTCACGAAAAACACCAAAAACGTACATTGCGTGTTTTAGAGCCTAAACGAACGAATTTGCCCAAAACACGACACAACTTTTGGAAGCCTATTGGAAAGATTGTGACTAACATAAAAAGGACCGACATTCGCTGATTTACCAAGAACACCAAAAACATACAATGCATGTTTTAGGGCCTAAATGAATGGATTCGCCCAAAGTACGACACAACTCGTTGAAGCTTATAGGAAATATTGTGAATAACACAAAAAGGACCAACATTCGTCGATTCACAAAAAACACCAAAAACGTACAATGCATGTTTTAGAGCCTAAACGAATGGATTTGTCCAAAACACGACACAACTCTTTGAAGCTTATAGGAAAGATTGTGAATGACACAAATAAGACCAACATCCGTTGATTCACCAAAAACACCAAAAACGTGGAATGCTTGTTTTAGAGACTAAACCATTGAATTTGCCACAAATACGACACAAAAACGACCAACATTCGTTGATTCACCAAATACCCCAAAAACATACATTGCATGTTTTAGAGCCTAAACAAATGGATTTGCCCAAAATACGACACAACTCGTGGAAGCTTATAGGAAATATTGTGAATAACACAAAGAGGACCAACATTCGTTGATTGACCAAAAACACCAAAAACGTACACTGCATGTTTTAGAGCCTAAACGAATGGATTTTCCCAAAATACGACACAACTCGTGGAAGCTTATAGGAAAGATTGTGAATAACACAAAGAGGACCAACATTCGTTGATTCACAAAAAACACCAAAAACGTTCAATGCATGTTTTAGAGCCTAAACGAATGAATTTGCCTAATATATGACAACTTTTTGAAGCTTAAAGAAAAGATTGTGAATAGCTCAAAGACGACCAACATTCGTTGATTTAAAGAAAACACCAAAAACGTTGAATGCATGTTTTAGTGACTAAACCATTGAATTTGCCAAAAATACGACACAAATCTTTGAAGGTTATAGGAAAGATTGTGAATTACACAAAACGGACCAACATTCCTCGACTCACCAAAAACACCAAAAATGTGCAATCCATGTTTTAGAGCCTAAACGAATTAATTTGCCCAAAATACGACAACTTTTTGAAGGTTATAGGAAAGATTTTGAATAATTAAAAATGGACCAACGTTCGTTGATTCAAACAAAAAACACCAAAAACGTGCAATGCATGTTTTAGAGACTAAACCATTCAATTTGCCAAAAATACGACACAAATCTTTGAAGCTTATAGGTAGATTGTGAATAACACAAAACGGACCAACATTCGTTGACTCACCAAATACCCCAAAAACGTACATTGCATGTTTTAGAGCCTAAACAAATGGATTTGCCCAAAATACGACACAACTCTTGGAAGCTTATAGAAAAGATTGTGACGAACACAAAAAGGACCAACATAAGTTGATTCACCAAAACCACCAAAAACGTAATCACCGAAAATAGGACACAACTCTTGGAAGATTAAAGGAACAATTGTGAATAACCCAAAAGGACCAACATTCGTTGATTCACGAAAAACACCAAAGACGTACATTGCGTGTTTTAGAGCCTAAACGAATGAATTTGCCCAAAACACGACACAACTTTTGGAAGCCTATTGGAAAGATTGTGAATAACATAAAAAGGACCGACATTCGCTGATTCACCAAGAACACCAAAAACATACAATGCATGTTTTAGGGCCTAAATGAATGGATTCGCCCAAAGTACGACACAACTCGTTGAAGCTTATAGGAAATATTGTGAATAACACAAAAAGGCCCAACAATCGTCGATTCACAATAAACACCAAAAACGTACAATGCATGTTTTAGAGCCTAAACGAATGGATTTGCCCAAAACACGACACAACTCGTGGAGGCTTACAGGAAAGATTGTGAATAACACAAAAAGGACCAACATCCGTTGATTCACCAAAAACACCAAAAACGTGGAATGCTTGTTTTAGAGACTAAACCATTGAATTTGCCACAAATACGACACAAATCTTTGAAAGTTATAGGAAAGATTGTGAATAACACAAAAACGACCAACATTTGTTGATTCACGAAATACCCCAAAAACATACATTGCATGTTTTAGAGCCTAAACAAATGGATTTGCCCAAAATACGACACAACTCGTGGAAGCTTATAGGAAATATTGTGAATAACACAAAAAGGACCAACATTCGTTGATTCACAAAAAACACCAAAAACGTACACTGCATGTTTTAGGGCCTAAACGAATGGATTTTCCCAAAATATGCCACAACTCGTGGAGGCTTACAGGAAAGATTGTGAATAACACAAAAAGGACCAACATTCGTTGATTCAAAGAAAACACCAAAAACGTACAATGCATGTTTTAGAGCCTAAATGAATGGATTCGCCCAAAACACGACCCACTCTTGGAATCTTATAAGGAAGATTGTTAATAACACGAAAAGGACCAACATCCGTTGATTCACAAAAAACACCAAAAACGTGCAATGCATGTTTTAGAGCCTAAACGAATGAATTTGCCTAAAATATGACAACTTTTTGAAGCTTAAAGAAAAGATTGTGAATAACTCAAAGACGACCAACATTCGTTGATTTAAAGAAAACACCAAAAACGTGGAATGCATGTTTTAGAGACTAAACCATTGAATTTGCCAAAAATACGACACAAATCTTTGAAGGTTATAGGAAAGATTGTGAATTACACAAAACGGACCAACATTCCTCGACTCACCAAAAACACCAAAAATGTGCAATGCATGTTTTAGAGCCTAAACGAATTAATTTGCCCAAAATACGACAACTTTTTGAAGCTTATAGGAAAGATTTTGAATAACTAAAAATGGACCAACGTTCGTTGATTCAAAGAAAACACCAAAAACGTGCAATGCATCTTTTAGAGACTAAACCATTCAATTTGCCAAAAATACGACACAAATCTTTGAAGCTTATAGGAAAGATTGTGAATAACACAAAACGGACCAACATTCGTTGATTCACCAAATACCCCAAAAACGTACATTGCATGTTTTAGAGCCTAAACAAATGGATTTGACCAAAATACGACACAACTCTAGGAAGCTTATACGAAAGATTGTGACGAACACAAAAAGGACCAACATAAGTTGATTCACCAAAAACACCAAAAACGTAATCACCGAAAATAGGACACAACTCTTGGAAGATTAAAGGAACAATTGTGAATACCCCAAAAGGACCAACATTCGTTGATTCACGAAAAACACCAAAAACGTACATTGCGTGTTTTAGAGCCTAAACGAACGAATTTGCCCAAAACACGACACAACTTTTGGAAGCCTATTGGAAAGATTGTGACTAACATAAAAAGGACCGACATTCGCTGATTTACCAAGAACACCAAAAACATACAATGCATGTTTTAGGGCCTAAATGAATGGATTCGCCCAAAGTACGACACAACTCGTTGAAGCTTATAGGAAATATTGTGAATAACACAAAAAGGACCAACAATCGTCGATTCACAGTAAACACCAAAAACGTACAATGCATGTTTTAGAGCCTAAACGAATGGATTTGTCCAAAACACGACACAACTCTTTGAAGCTTATAGGAAAGATTGTGAATGACACAAATAAGACCAACATCCGTTGATTCACCAAAAACACCAAAAACGTGGAATGCTTGTTTTAGAGACTAAACCATTGAATTTGCCACAAATACGACACAAAAACGACCAACATTCGTTGATTCACCAAATACCCCAAAAACATACATTGCATGTTTTAGAGCCTAAACAAATGGATTTGCCCAAAATACGACACAACTCGTGGAAGCTTATAGGAAATATTGTGAATAACACAAAGAGGACCAACATTCGTTGATTGACCAAAAACACCAAAAGCGTACACTGCATGTTTTAGAGCCTAAACGAATGGATTTTCCCAAAATACGACACAACTCGTGGAAGCTTATAGGAAAGATTGTGAATAACACAAAGAGGACCAACATTCGTTGATTCATAAAAAACACCAAAAACGTTCAATGCATGTTTTAGAGCCTAAACGAATGAATTTGCCTAATATATGACAACTTTTTGAAGCTTAAAGAAAAGATTGTGAATAGCTCAAAGACGACCAACATTCGTTGATTTAAAGAAAACACCAAAAACGTTGAATGCATGTTTTAGTGACTAAACCATTGAATTTGCCAAAAATACGACACAAATCTTTGAAGGTTATAGGAAAGATTGTGAATTACACAAAACGGACCAACATTCCTCGACTCACCAAAAACACCAAAAATGTGCAATCCAAGTTTTAGAGCCTAAACGAATTAATTTGCCCAAAATACGACAACTTTTTGAAGGTTATAGGAAAGATTTTGAATAATTAAAAATGGACCAACGTTCGTTGATTCAAAGAAAAAACACCAAAAACGTGCAATGCATGTTTTAGAGACTAAACCATTCAATTTGCCAAAAATACGACACAAATCTTTGAAGCTTATAGGTAGATTGTGAATAACACAAAACGGACCAACATTCGTTGACTCACCAAATACCCCAAAAACGTACATTGCATGTTTTAGAGCCTAAACAAATGGATTTGCCCAAAATACGACACAACTCTTGGAAGCTTATAGAAAAGATTGTGACGAATACAAAAAGGACCAACATAAGTTGATTCACCAAAAACACCAAAAACGTAATCACCGAAAATAGGACACAACTCTTGGAAGATTAAAGGAACAATTGTGAATAACCCAAAAGGACCAACATTCGTTGATTCACGAAAAACACCAAAAACGTACATTGCGTGTTTTAGAGCCTAAACGAACGAATTTGCCCAAAAAACGACACAACTTTTGGAAGCCTATTGGAAAGATTGTGACTAACATAAAAAGGACCGACATTCGCTGATTCACCAAGAACACCAAAAACATACAATGCATGTTTTAGGGCCTAAATGAATGGATTCGCCCAAAGTACGACACAACTCGTTGAAGCTTATAGGAAATATTGTGAATAACACAAAAAGGACCAACAATCGTCGATTCACAAAAAACACCAAAAACGTACAATGCATGTTTTAGAGCCTAAACGAATGGATTTGCCCAAAACACGACACAACTCTTTGAAACTTATAGGAAAGATTGTGAATAACACAAAAAGGACCAACATCCGTTGATTCACCAAAAACACCAAAAACGTGGAATGCTTGTTTTAGAGACTAAACCAATGAATTTGCCACAAATACGACACAAAATCTTTGAAAGTTATAGGAAAGATTGTGAATAACACAAAAACTACCAACATTTGTTGATTCACGAAATACCTCAAAAACATACATTGCATGTTTTAGAGCCTAAACAAATGGATTTGCCCAAAATACGACACAACTCGTGGAAGCTTATAGGAAATATTGTGAATAACACAAAAAGGACCAACATTCGTTGATTCACAAAAAACACCAAAAACGTACACTGCTTGTTTTAGGGCCTAAACGAATGGAATTTCCCAAAATATGACACAACTCGTGGAGGCTTACAGGAAAGATTGTGAATAACACAAAAAGGACCAACATTCGTTGATTCAAAGAAAACACCAAAAACGTACAATGCATGTTTTAGAGCCTAAATGAATGGATTCGCCCAAAACACGACCCACTCTTGGAATCTTATAAGGAAGATTGTTAATAACACGAAAAGGACCAACATCCGTTGATTCACAAAAAACACCAAAAACGTGCAATTCATGTTTTAGAGCCTAAACGAATGAATTTGCCTAAAATATGACAACTTTTTGAAGCTTAAAGAAAAGATTGTGAATAACTCAAAGACGACCAACATTCGTTGATTTAAAGAAAACACCAAAAACGTGGAATGCATGTTTTAGAGACTAAACCATTGAATTTGCCAAAAATACGACACAAATCTTTGAAGGTTATAGGAAAGATTGTGAATTACACAAAACGGACCAACATTCCTCGACTCACCAAAAACACCAAAAATGTGCAATGCATGTTTTAGAGCCTAAACGAATTAATTTGCCCAAAATACGACAACTTTTTGAAGCTTATAGGAAAGATTTTGAATAACTAAAAATGGACCAACGTTCGTTGATTCAAAGAAAACACCAAAAACGTGCAATGCATCTTTTAGAGACTAAACCATTCAATTTGCCAAAAATACGACACAAATCTTTGAAGCTTAGAGGAAAGATTGTGAATAACACAAAACGGACCAACATTCGTTGATTCACCAAATACCCCAAAAACGTACATTGCATGTTTTAGAGCCTAAACAAATGGATTTGACCAAAATACGACACAACTCTAGGAAGCTTATACGAAAGATAGTGACGAACACAAAAAGGACCAACATAAGTTGATTCACCAAAACCACCAAAAACGTAATCACCGAAAATAGGACACAACTCTTGGAAGATTAAAGGAACAATTGTGAATAACCCAAAAGGACCAACATTCGTTGATTCACGAAAAACACCAAAGACGTACATTGCGTGTTTTAGAGCCTAAACGAATGAATTTGCCCAAAACACGACACAACTTTTGGAAGCCTATTGGAAAGATTGTGAATAACATAAAAAGGACCGACATTCGCTGATTCACCAAGAACACCAAAAACATACAATGCATGTTTTAGGGCCTAAATGAATGGATTCGCCCAAAATACGACACAACTCGTTGAAGCTTATAGGAAATATTGTGAATAACACAAAAAGGACCAACATTCGTCGATTCACAAAAAACACCAAAAACGTACAATGCATGTTTTAGAGCCTAAACGAATAGATTTGCCCAAAACACGACACAACTCTTTGAAGCTTATAGGAAAGATTGTGAATGACACAAAAAGGACCAACCTCCGTTGATTCACCAAAAACACCAAAAACGTGGAATGCTTGTTTTAGAGACTAAACCATTGAATTTGCCACAAATACGACACAAATCTTTGAAAGGTATAGGAAAGATTGTGAAAAACACAAAAACGACCAACATTCGTTGATTCACCAAATACCCCAAAAACATACATTGCATGTTTTAGAGCCTAAACAAATGGATTTGCCCAAAATACGACACAACTCGTGGAAGCTTATAGGAAATATTGTGAATAACACAAAGAGGACCAACACTCGTTGATTGACCAAAAACACCAAAAACGTACACTGCATGTTTTAGAGCCTAAACGAATGGATTTTCCCAAAATACGACACAACTCGTGGAAGCTTATAGGAAAGATTGTGAATAACACAAAGAGGACCAACATTCGTTGATTCACAAAAAACACCAAAAACGTTCAATGCATGTTTTAGAGCCTAAACGAATGAATTTGCCTAATATATGACAACTTTTTGAAGCTTAAAGAAAAGATTGTGAATAGCTCAAAGACGACCAACATTCGTTGATTTAAAGAAAACACCAAAAACGTTGAATGCATGTTTTAGTGACTAAACCATTGAATTTGCCAAAAATACGACACAAATCTTTGAAGGTTATAGGAAAGATTGTGAATTACACAAAACGGACCAACATTCCTCGACTCACCAAAAACACCAAAAATGTGCAATCCATGTTTTAGAGCCTAAACGAATTAATTTGCCCAAAATACGACAACTTTTTGAAGGTTATAGGAAAGATTTTGAATAATTAAAAATGGACCAACGTTCGTTGATTCAAAGAAAAAACACCAAAAACGTGCAATGCATGTTTTAGAGACTAAACCATTCAATTTGCCAAAAATACGACACAAATCTTTGAAGCTTATAGGTAGATTGTGAATAACACAAAACGGACCAACATTCGTTGATTCACCAAATACCCCAAAAACGTACATTGCATGTTTTAGAGCCTAAACAAATGGATTTGCCTAAAATACGACACAACTCTTGGAAGCTTATAGAAAAGATTGTGACGAATACAAAAAGGACCAACATAAGTTGATTCACCAAAAACACCAAAAACGTAATCACCGAAAATAGGACACAACTCTTGGAAGATTAAAGGAACAATTGTGAATAACCCAAAAGGACCAACATTCGTTGATTCACGAAAAACACCAAAAACGTACATTGCGTGTTTTAGAGCCTAAACGAACGAATTTGCCCAAAAAACGACACAACTTTTGGAAGCCTATTGGAAAGATTGTGACTAACATAAAAAGGACCGACATTCGCTGATTCACCAAGAACACCAAAAACATACAATGCATGTTTTAGGGCCTAAATGAATGGATTCGCCAAAAGTACGACACAACTCGTTGAAGCTTATAGGAAATATTGTGAATAACACAAAAAGGCCCAACAATCGTCGATTCACAATAAACACCAAAAACGTACAATGCATGTTTTAGAGCCTAAACGAATGGATTTGCCCAAAACACGACACAACTCGTGGAGGCTTACAGGAAAGATTGTGAATAACACAAAAAGGACCAACATCCGTTGATTCACCAAAAACACCAAAAACGTGGAATGCTTGTTTTAGAGACTAAACCATTGAATTTGCCACAAATACGACACAAATCTTTGAAAGTTATAGGAAAGATTGTGAATAACACAAAAACGACCAACATTTGTTGATTCACGAAATACCCCAAAAACATACATTGCATGTTTTAGAGCCTAAACAAATGGATTTGCCCAAAATACGACACAACTCGTGGAAGCTTATAGGAAATATTGTGAATAACACAAAAAGGACCAACATTCGTTGATTCACAAAAAACACCAAAAACGTACACTGCATGTTTTAGGGCCTAAACGAATGGATTTTCCCAAAATATGACACAACTCGTGGAGGCTTACAGGAAAGATTGTGAATAACACAAAAAGGACCAACATTCGTTGATTCAAAGAAAACACCAAAAACGTACAATGCATGTTTTAGAGCCTAAATGAATGGATTCGCCCAAAACACGACCCACTCTTGGAATCTTATAAGGAAGATTGTTAATAACACGAAAAGGACCAACATCCGTTGATTCACAAAAAACACCAAAAACGTGCAATGCATGTTTTAGAGCCTAAACGAATGAATTTGCCTAAAATATGACAACTTTTTGAAGCTTAAAGAAAAGATTGTGAATAACTCAAAGACGACCAACATTCGTTGATTTAAAGAAAACACCAAAAACGTGGAATGCATGTTTTAGAGACTAAACCATTGAATTTGCCAAAAATACGACACAAATCTTTGAAGGTTATAGGAAAGATTGTGAATTACACAAAACGGACCAACATTCCTCGACTCACCAAAAACACCAAAAATGTGCAATGCATGTTTTAGAGCCTAAACGAATAGATTTGCCCAAAACACGACACAACTCTTTGAAGCTTATAGGAAAGATTGTGAATGACACAAAAAGGACCAACCTCCGTTGATTCACCAAAAACACCAAAAACGTGGAATGCTTGTTTTAGAGACTAAACCATTGAATTTGCCACAAATACGACACAAATCTTTGAAAGGTATAGGAAAGATTGTGAAAAACACAAAAACGACCAACATTCGTTGATTCACCAAATACCCCAAAAACATACATTGCATGTTTTAGAGCCTAAACAAATGGATTTGCCCAAAATACGACACAACTCGTGGAAGCTTATAGGAAATATTGTGAATAACACAAAGAGGACCAACATTCGTTGATTGACCAAAAACACCAAAAACGTACACTGCATGTTTTAGAGCCTAAACGAATGGATTTTCCCAAAATACGACACAACTCGTGGAAGCTTATAGGAAAGATTGTGAATAACACAAAGAGGACCAACATTCGTTGATTCACAAAAAACACCAAAAACGTTCAATGCATGTTTTAGAGCCTAAACGAATGAATTTGCCTAATATATGACAACTTTTTGAAGCTTAAAGAAAAGATTGTGAATAGCTCAAAGACGACCAACATTCGTTGATTTAAAGAAAACACCAAAAACGTTGAATGCATGTTTTAGTGACTAAACCATTGAATTTGCCAAAAATACGACACAAATCTTTGAAGGTTATAGGAAAGATTGTGAATTACACAAAACGGACCAACATTCCTCGACTCACCAAAAACACCAAAAATGTGCAATCCATGTTTTAGAGCCTAAACGAATTAATTTGCCCAAAATACGACAACTTTTTGAAGGTTATAGGAAAGATTTTGAATAATTAAAAATGGACCAACGTTCGTTGATTCAAAGAAAAAACACCAAAAACGTGCAATGCATGTTTTAGAGACTAAACCATTCAATTTGCCAAAAATACGACACAAATCTTTGAAGCTTATAGGAAAGATTGTGAATAACACAAAACGGACCAACATTCGTTGATTCACCAAATACCCCAAAAACGTACATTGCATGTTTTAGAGCCTAAACAAATGGATTTGCCCAAAATACGACACAACTCTTGGAAGCTTATAGAAAAGATTGTGACGAATACAAAAAGGACCAACATAAGTTGATTCACCAAAAACACCAAAAACGTAATCAACGAAAATAGGACACAACTCTTGGAAGATTAAAGGAACAATTGTGAATAACCCAAAAGGACCAACATTCGTTGATTCACGAAAAACACCAAAAACGTACATTGCGTGTTTTAGAGCCTAAACGAACGAATTTGCCCAAAAAACGACACAACTTTTGGAAGCCTATTGGAAAGATTGTGACTAACATAAAAAGGACCGACATTCGCTGATTCACCAAGAACACCAAAAACATACAATGCATGTTTTAGGGCCTAAATGAATGGATTCGCCCAAAGTACGACACAACTCGTTGAAGCTTATAGGAAATATTGTGAATAACACAAAAAGGCCCAACAATCGTCGATTCACAATAAACACCAAAAACGTACAATGCATGTTTTAGAGCCTAAACGAATGGATTTGCCCAAAACACGACACAACTCGTGGAGGCTTACAGGAAAGATTGTGAATAACACAAAAAGGACCAACATCCGTTGATTCACCAAAAACACCAAAAACGTGGAATGGTTGTTTTAGAGACTAAACCATTGAATTTGCCACAAATACGACACAAATCTTTAAAAGTTATAGGAAAGATTGTGAATAACACAAAAACGACCAACATTTGTTGATTCACGAAATACCCCAAAAACATACATTGCATGTTTTAGAGCCTAAACAAATGGATTTGCCCAAAATACGACACAACTCGTGGAAGGTTATAGGAAATATTGTGAATAACACAAAAAGGACCAACATTCGTTGATTCACAAAAAACACCAAAAACGTACACTGCATGTTTTAGGGCCTAAACGAATGGATTTTCCCAAAATATGACACAACTCGTGGAGGCTTACAGGAAAGATTGTGAATAACACAAAAAGGACCAACATTCGTTGATTCAAAGAAAACACCAAAAACGTACAATGCATGTTTTAGAGCCTAAATGAATGGATTCGCCCAAAACACGACCCACTCTTGGAATCTTATAAGGAAGATTGTTAATAACACGAAAAGGACCAACATCCGTTGATTCACAAAAAACACCAAAAACGTGCAATGCATGTTTTAGAGCCTAAACGAATGAATTTGCCTAAAATATGACAACTTTTTGAAGCTTAAAGAAAAGATTGTGAATAACTCAAAGACGACCAACATTCGTTGATTTAAAGAAAACACCAAAAACGTGGAATGCATGTTTTAGAGACTAAACAATTGAATTTGCCAAAAATACGACACAAATCTTTGAAGGTTATAGGAAAGATTGTGAATTACACAAAACGGACCAACATTCCTCGACTCACCAAAAACACCAAAAATGTGCAATGCATGTTTTAGAGCCTAAACGAATTAATTTGCCCAAAATACGACAACTTTTTGAAGCTTATAGGAAAGATTTTGAATAACTAAAAATGGACCAACGTTCGTTGATTCAAAGAAAACACCAAAAACGTGCAATGCATCTTTTAGAGACTAAACCATTCAATTTGCCAAAAATACGACACAAATCTTTGAAGCTTATAGGAAAGATTGTGAATAACACAAAACGGACCAACATTCGTTGATTCACCAAATACCCCAAAAACGTACATTGCATGTTTTAGAGCCTAAACAAATGGATTTGACCAAAATACGACACAACTCTAGGAAGCTTATACGAAAGATAGTGACGAACACAAAAAGGACCAACATAAGTTGATTCACCAAAACCACCAAAAACGTAATCACCGAAAATAGGACACAACTCTTGGAAGATTAAAGGAACAATTGTGAATAACCCAAAAGGACCAACATTCGTTGATTCACGAAAAACACCAAAGACGTACATTGCGTGTTTTAGAGTCTAAACGAATGAATTTGCCCAAAACACGACACAACTTTTGGAAGCCTATTGGAAAGATTGTGAATAACATAAAAAGGACCGACATTCGCTGATTCACCAAGAACACCAAAAACATACAATGCATGTTTTAGGGCCTAAATGAATGGATTCGCCCAAAATACGACACAACTCGTTGAAGCTTATAGGAAATATTGTGAATAACACAAAAAGGACCAACATTCGTCGATTCACAAAAAACACCAAAAACGTACAATGCATGTTTTAGAGCCTAAACGAATAGATTTGCCCAAAACACGACACAACTCTTTGAAGCTTATAGGAAAGATTGTGAATAACACAAAAAGGACCAACCTCCGTTGATTCACCAAAAACACCAAAAACATGGAATGCTTGTTTTAGAGACTAAACCATTGAATTTGCCACAAATACGACACAAATCTTTGAAAGGTATAGGAAAGATTGTGAAAAACACAAAAACGACCAACATTCGTTGATTCACCAAATACCCCAAAAACATACATTGCATGTTTTAGAGCCTAAACAAATGGATTTGCCCAAAATACGACACAACTCGTGGAAGCTTATAGGAAATATTGTGAATAACACAAAGAGGACCAACATTCGTTGATTGACCAAAAACACCAAAAACGTACACTGCATGTTTTAGAGCCTAAACGAATGGATTTTCCCAAAATACGACACAACTCGTGGAAGCTTATAGGAAAGATTGTGAATAACACAAAGAGGACCAACATTCGTTGATTCACAAAAAACACCAAAAACGTTCAATGCATGTTTTAGAGCCTAAACGAATGAATTTGCCTAATATATGACAACTTTTTGAAGCTTAAAGAAAAGATTGTGAATAGCTCAAAGACGACCAACATTCATTGATTTAAAGAAAACACCAAAAACGTTGAATGCATGTTTTAGTGACTAAACCATTGAATTTGCCAAAAATACGACACAAATCTTTGAAGGTTATAGGAAAGATTGTGAATTACACAAAACGGACCAACATTCCTCGACTCACCAAAAACACCAAAAATGTGCAATCCATGTTTTAGAGCCTAAACGAATTAATTTGCCCAAAATACGACAACTTTTTGAAGGTTATAGGAAAGATTTTGAATAATTAAAAATGGACCAACGTTCGTTGATTCAAAGAAAAAACACCAAAAACGTGCAATGCATGTTTTAGAGACTAAACCATTCATTTTGCCAAAAATACGACACAAATCTTTGAAGCTTATAGGTAGATTGTGAATAACACAAAACGGACCAACATTCGTTGATTCACCAAATACCCCAAAAACGTACATTGCATGTTTTAGAGCCTAAACAAATGGATTTGCCCAAAATACGACACAACTCTTGGAAGCTTATAGAAAAGATTGTGACGAATACAAAAAGGACCAACACAACATTCACCAAAAACACCAAAAACGTAATCACCGAAAATAGGACACAACTCTTGGAAGATTAAAGGAACAATTGTGAATAACCCAAAAGGACCAACATTCGTTGATTCACGAAAAACACCAAAAACGTACATTGCGTGTTTTAGAGCCTAAACGAACGAATTTGCCCAAAAAACGACACAACTTTTGGAAGCCTATTGGAAAGATTGTGACTAACATAAAAAGGACCGACATTCGCTGATTCACAAAGAACACCAAAAACATACAATGCATGTTTTAGGGCCTAAATGAATGGATTCGCCCAAAGTACGACACAACTCGTTGAAGCTTATAGGAAATATTGTGAATAACACAAAAAGGCCCAACAATCGTCGATTCACAATAAACACCAAAAACGTACAATGCATGTTTTAGAGCCTAAACGAATGGATTTGCCCAAAACACGACACAACTCGTGGAGGCTTACAGGAAAGATTGTGAATAACACAAAAAGGACCAACATCCGTTGATTCACCAAAAACACCAAAAACGTGGAATGCTTGTTTTAGAGACTAAACCATTGAATTTGCCACAAATACGACACAAATCTTTGAAAGTTATAGGAAAGATTGTGAATAACACAAAAACGACCAACATTTGTTGATTCACGAAATACCCCAAAAACATACATTGCATGTTTTAGATCCTAAACAAATGGATTTGCCCAAAATACGACACAACTCGTGGAAGCTTATAGGAAATATTGTGAATAACACAAAAAGGACCAACATTCGTTGATTCACAAAAAACACCAAAAACGTACACTGCATGTTTTAGGGCCTAAACGAATGGATTTTCCCAAAATATGACACAACTCGTGGAGGCTTACAGGAAAGATTGTGAATAACACAAAAAGGACCAACATTCGTTGATTCAAAGAAAACACCAAAAACGTACAATGCATGTTTTAGAGCCTAAACGAATGGATTTTCCCAAAACACGACCCACTCTTGGAATCTTATAAGGAAGATTGTTAATAACACGAAAAGGACCAACATCCGTTGATTCACAAAAAACACCAAAAACGTGCAATGCATGTTTTAGAGCCTAAACGAATGAATTTGCCTAATATATGACAACTTTTTGAAGCTTAAAGAAAAGATTGTGAATAACTCAAAGACGACCAACATTCGTTGATTTAAAGAAAACACCAAAAACGTTGAATGCATGTTTTAGTGACTAAACCATTGAATTTGCCAAAAATACGACACAAATCTTTGAAGGTTATAGGAAAGATTGTGAATTACACAAAACGGACCAACATTCCTCGACTCACCAAAAACACCAAAAATGTGCAATCCATGTTTTAGAGCCTAAACGAATTAATTTGCCCAAAATACGACAACTTTTTGAAGGTTATAGGAAAGATTTTGAATAATTAAAAATGGACCAACGTTCGTTGATTCAAAGAAAAAACACCAAAAACGTGCAATGCATGTTTTAGAGACTAAACCATTCAATTTGCCAAAAATACGACACAAATCTTTGAAGCTTATAGGTAGATTGTGAATAACACAAAACGGACCAACATTCGTTGATTCACCAAATACCCCAAAAACGTACATTGCATGTTTTAGAGCCTAAACAAATGGATTTGCCCAAAATACGACACAACTCTTGGAAGCTTATAGAAAAGATTGTGACGAATACAAAAAGGACCAACATAAGTTGATTCACCAAAAACACCAAAAACGTAATCACCGAAAATAGGACACAACTCTTGGAAGATTAAAGGAACAATTGTGAATAACCCAAAAGGACCAACATTCGTTGATTCACGAAAAACACCAAAAACGTACATTGCGTGTTTTAGAGCCTAAACGAACGATTTTGCCCAAAAAACGACACAACTTTTGGAAGCCTATTGGAAAGATTGTGACTAACATAAAAAGGACCGACATTCGCTGATTCACCAAGAACACCAAAAACATACACTGCATGTTTTAGGGCCTAAATGAATGGATTCGCCCAAAGTACGACACAACTCGTTGAAGCTTATAGGAAATATTGTGAATAACACAAAAAGGCCCAACAATCGTCGATTCACAATAAACACCAAAAACGTACAATGCATGATGGATTTGCCCAAAACACGACACAACTCATGGAGGCTTACAGGAAAGATTGTGAATAACACAAAAAGGACCAACATCCGTTGATTCACCAAAAACACCAAAAACGTGGAATGCTTGTTTTAGAGACTAAACCATTGAATTTGCCACAAATACGACACAAATCTTTGAAAGTTATAGGAAAGATTGTGAATAACACAAAAACGACCAACATTTGTTGATTCACGAAATACCCCAAAAACATACATTGCATGTTTTAGAGCCTAAACAAATGGATTTGCCCAAAATACGACACAACTCGTGGAAGCTTATAGGAAATATTGTGAATAACACAAAAAGGACCAACATTCGTTGATTTACAAAAAACACCAAAAACGTACACTGCATGTTTTAGGGCCTAAACGAATGGATTTTCCCAAAATATGACAACTCGTGGAGGCTTACAGGAAAGATTGTGAATAACACAAAAAGGACCAACATTCGTTGATTCAAAGAAAACACCAAAAACGTACAATGCATGTTTTAGAGCCTAAATGAATGGATTCGCCCAAAACACGACCCACTCTTGGAATCTTATAAGGAAGATTGTTAATAACACGAAAAGGACCAACATCCGTTGATTCACAAAAAACACCAAAAACGTGCAATGCATGTTTTAGAGCCTAAACGAATGAATTTGCCTAAAATATGACAACTTTTTGAAGCTTAAAGAAAAGATTGTGAATAACTCAAAGACGACCAACATTCGTTGATTTAAAGAAAACACCAAAAACGTGGAATGCATGTTTTAGAGACTAAACAATTGAATTTGCCAAAAATACGACACAAATCTTTGAAGGTTATAGGAAAGATTGTGAATTACACAAAATGGACCAACATTCCTCGACTCACCAAAAACACCAAAAATGTGCAATGCATGTTTTAGAGCCTAAACGAATTAATTTGCCCAAAATACGACAACTTTTTGAAGCTTATAGGAAAGATTTTGAATAACTAAAAATGGACCAACGTTCGTTGATTCAAAGAAAACACCAAAAACGTGCAATGCATCTTTTAGAGACTAAACCATTCAATTTGCCAAAAATACGACACAAATCTTTGAAGCTTATAGGAAAGATTGTGAATAACACAAAACGGACCAACATTCGTTGATTCACCAAATACCCCAAAAACGTACATTGCATGTTTTAGAGCCTAAACAAATGGATTTGACCAAAATACGACACAACTCTAGGAAGCTTATACGAAAGATAGTGACGAACACAAAAAGGACCAACATAAGTTGATTCACCAAAACCACCAAAAACGTAATCACCGAAAATAGGACACAACTCTTGGAAGATTAAAGGAACAATTGTGAATAACCCAAAAGGACCAACATTCGTTGATTCACGAAAAACACCAAAGACGTACATTGCGTGTTTTAGAGTCTAAACGAATGAATTTGCCCAAAACACGACACAACTTTTGGAAGCCTATTGGAAAGATTGTGAATAACATAAAAAGGACCGACATTCGCTGATTCACCAAGAACACCAAAAACATACAATGCATGTTTTAGGGCCTAAATGAATGGATTCGCCCAAAATACGACACAACTCGTTGAAGCTTATAGGAAATATTGTGAATAACACAAAAAGGACCAACATTCGTCGATTCACAAAAAACACCAAAAACGTACAATGCATGTTTTAGAGCCTAAACGAATAGATTTGCCCAAAACACGACACAACTCTTTGAAGCTTATAGGAAAGATTGTGAATAACACAAAAAGGACCAACCTCCGTTGATTCACCAAAAACACCAAAAACGTGGAATGCTTGTTTTAGAGACTAAACCATTGAATTTGCCACAAATACGACACAAATCTTTGAAAAATATAGGAAAGATTGTGAAAAACACAAAAACGACCAACATTCGTTGATTCACCAAATACCCCAAAAACATACATTGCATGTTTTAGAGCCTAAACAAATGGATTTGCCCAAAATACGACACAACTCGTGGAAGCTTATAGGAAATATTGTGAATAACACAAAGAGGACCAACATTCGTTGATTGACCAAAAACACCAAAAACGTACACTGCATGTTTTAGAGCCTAAACGAATGGATTTTCCCAAAATACGACACAACTCGTGGAAGCTTATAGGAAAGATTGTGAATAACACAAAGAGGACCAACATTCGTTGATTCACAAAAAACACCAAAAACGTTCAATGCATGTTTTAGAGCCTAAACGAATGAATTTGCCTAATATATGACAACTTTTTGAAGCTTAAAGAAAAGATTGTGAATAGCTCAAAGACGACCAACATTCGTTGATTTAAAGAAAACACCAAAAACGTTGAATGCATGTTTTAGTGACTAAACCATTGAATTTGCCAAAAATACGACACAAATCTTTGAAGGTTATAGGAAAGATTGTGAATTACACAAAACGGACCAACATTCCTCGACTCACCAAAAACACCAAAAATGTGCAATCCATGTTTTAGAGCCTAAACGAATTAATTTGCCCAAAATACGACAACTTTTTGAAGGTTATAGGAAAGATTTTGAATAATTAAAAATGGACCAACGTTCGTTGATTCAAAGAAAAAACACCAAAAACGTGCAATGCATGTTTTAGAGACTAAACCATTCAATTTGCCAAAAATACGACACAAATCTTTGAAGCTTATAGGTAGATTGTGAATAACACAAAACGGACCAACATTCGTTGATTCACCAAATACCCCAAAAACGTACATTGCATGTTTTAGAGCCTAAACAAATGGATTTGCCCAAAATACGACACAACTCTTGGAAGCTTATAGAAAAGATTGTGACGAATACAAAAAGGACCAACATAAGTTGATTCACCAAAAACACCAAAAACGTAATCACCGAAAATAGGACACAACTCTTGGAAGATTAAAGGAACAATTGTGAATAACCCAAAAGGACCAACATTCGTTGATTCACGAAAAACACCAAAAACGTACATTGCGTGTTTTAGAGCCTAAACGAACGATTTTGCCCAAAAAACGACACAACTTTTGGAAGCCTATTGGAAAGATTGTGACTAACATAAAAAGGACCGACATTCGCTGATTCACCAAGAACACCAAAAACATACACTGCATGTTTTAGGGCCTAAATGAATGGATTCGCCCAAAGTACGACACAACTCGTTGAAGCTTATAGGAAATATTGTGAATAACACAAAAAGGCCCAACAATCGTCGATTCACAATAAACACCAAAAACGTACAATGCATGATGGATTTGCCCAAAACACGACACAACTCGTGGAGGCTTACAGGAAAGATTGTGAATAACACAAAAAGGACCAACATCCGTTGATTCACCAAAAACACCAAAAACGTGGAATGCTTGTTTTAGAGACTAAACCATTGAATTTGCCACAAATACGACACAAATCTTTGAAAGTTATAGGAAAGATTGTGAATAACACAAAAACGACCAACATTTGTTGATTCACGAAATACCCCAAAGACATACATTGCATGTTTTAGAGCCTAAACAAATGGATTTGCCCAAAATACGACACAACTCGTGGAAGCTTATAGGAAATATTGTGAATAACACAAAAAGGACCAACATTCGTTGATTTACAAAAAACACCAAAAACGTACACTGCATGTTTTAGGGCCTAAACGAATGGATTTTCCCAAAATATGACAACTCGTGGAGGCTTACAGGAAAGATTGTGAATAACACAAAAAGGACCAACATTCGTTGATTCAAAGAAAACACCAAAAACGTACAATGCATGTTTTAGAGCCTAAATGAATGGATTCGCCCAAAACACGACCCACTCTTGGAATCTTATAAGGAAGATTGTTAATAACACGAAAAGGACCAACATCCGTTGATTCACAAAAAACACCAAAAACGTGCAATGCATGTTTTAGAGCCTAAACGAATGAATTTGCCTAAAATATGACAACTTTTTGAAGCTTAAAGAAAAGATTGTGAATAACTCAAAGACGACCAACATTCGTTGATTTAAAGAAAACACCAAAAACGTGGAATGCATGTTTTAGAGACTAAACAATTGAATTTGCCAAAAATACGACACAAATCTTTGAAGGTTATAGGAAAGATTGTGAATTACACAAAATGGACCAACATTCCTCGACTCACCAAAAACACCAAAAATGTGCAATGCATGTTTTAGAGCCTAAACGAATTAATTTGCCCAAAATACGACAACTTTTTGAAGCTTATAGGAAAGATTTTGAATAACTAAAAATGGACCAACGTTCGTTGATTCAAAGAAAACACCAAAAACGTGCAATG
This sequence comes from Misopates orontium, assembly GCA_946800315.1. Lineage (NCBI taxonomy): Eukaryota > Viridiplantae > Streptophyta > Magnoliopsida > Lamiales > Plantaginaceae > Misopates > Misopates orontium. The sequence continues at coordinate 32,723,227 of OX326953.1, read as the reverse complement.
CATCTTTTAGAGACTAAACCATTCAATTTGCCAAAAATACGACACAAATCTTTGAAGCTTATAGGAAAGATTGTGAATAACACAAAACGGACCAACATTCGTTGATTCACCAAATACCCCAAAAACGTACATTGCATGTTTTAGAGCCTAAACAAATGGATTTGACCAAAATACGACACAACTCTAGGAAGCTTATACGAAAGATAGTGACGAACACAAAAAGGACCAACATAAGTTGATTCACCAAAACCACCAAAAACGTAATCACCGAAAATAGGACACAACTCTTGGAAGATTAAAGGAACAATTGTGAATAACCCAAAAGGACCAACATTCGTTGATTCACGAAAAACACCAAAGACGTACATTGCGTGTTTTAGAGTCTAAACGAATGAATTTGCCCAAAACACGACACAACTTTTGGAAGCCTATTGGAAAGATTGTGAATAACATAAAAAGGACCGACATTCGCTGATTCACCAAGAACACCAAAAACATACAATGCATGTTTTAGGGCCTAAATGAATGGATTCGCCCAAAATACGACACAACTCGTTGAAGCTTATAGGAAATATTGTGAATAACACAAAAAGGACCAACATTCGTCGATTCACAAAAAACACCAAAAACGTACAATGCATGTTTTAGAGCCTAAACGAATAGATTTGCCCAAAACACGACACAACTCTTTGAAGCTTATAGGAAAGATTGTGAATAACACAAAAAGGACCAACCTCCGTTGATTCACCAAAAACACCAAAAACGTGGAATGCTTGTTTTAGAGACTAAACCATTGAATTTGCCACAAATACGACACAAATCTTTGAAAAATATAGGAAAGATTGTGAAAAACACAAAAACGACCAACATTCGTTGATTCACCAAATACCCCAAAAACATACATTGCATGTTTTAGAGCCTAAACAAATGGATTTGCCCAAAATACGACACAACTCGTGGAAGCTTATAGGAAATATTGTGAATAACACAAAGAGGACCAACATTCGTTGATTGACCAAAAACACCAAAAACGTACACTGCATGTTTTAGAGCCTAAACGAATGGATTTTCCCAAAATACGACACAACTCGTGGAAGCTTATAGGAAAGATTGTGAATAACACAAAGAGGACCAACATTCGTTGATTCACAAAAAACACCAAAAACGTTCAATGCATGTTTTAGAGCCTAAACGAATGAATTTGCCTAATATATGACAACTTTTTGAAGCTTAAAGAAAAGATTGTGAATAGCTCAAAGACGACCAACATTCGTTGATTTAAAGAAAACACCAAAAACGTTGAATGCATGTTTTAGTGACTAAACCATTGAATTTGCCAAAAATACGACACAAATCTTTGAAGGTTATAGGAAAGATTGTGAATTACACAAAACGGACCAACATTCCTCGACTCACCAAAAACACCAAAAATGTGCAATCCATGTTTTAGAGCCTAAACGAATTAATTTGCCCAAAATACGACAACTTTTTGAAGGTTATAGGAAAGATTTTGAATAATTAAAAATGGACCAACGTTCGTTGATTCAAAGAAAAAACACCAAAAACGTGGAATGCATGTTTTAGAGACTAAACCATTCATTTTGCCAAAAATACGACACAAATCTTTGAAGCTTATAGGTAGATTGTGAATAACACAAAACGGACCAACATTCGTTGATTCACCAAATACCCCAAAAACGTACATTGTATGTTTTAGAGCCTAAACAAATGGATTTGCCCAAAATACGACACAACTCTTGGAAGCTTATAGAAAAGATTGTGACGAATACAAAAAGGACCAACATAAGTTGATTCACCAAAAACACCAAAAACGTAATCACCGAAAATAGGACACAACTCTTGGAAGATTAAAGGAACAATTGTGAATAACCCAAAAGGACCAACATTCGTTGATTCACGAAAAACACCAAAAACGTACATTGCGTGTTTTAGAGCCTAAACGAACGAATTTGCCCAAAAAACGACACAACTTTTGGAAGCCTATTGGAAAGATTGTGACTAACATAAAAAGGACCGACATTCGCTGATTCACCAAGAACACCAAAAACATACAATGCATGTTTTAGGGCCTAAATGAATGGATTCGCCCAAAGTACGACACAACTCGTTGAAGCTTATAGGAAATATTGTGAATAACACAAAAAGGCCCAACAATCGTCGATTCACAATAAACACCAAAAACGTACAATGCATGATGGATTTGCCCAAAACACGACACAACTCGTGGAGGCTTACAGGAAAGATTGTGAATAACACAAAAAGGACCAACATCCGTTGATTCACCAAAAACACCAAAAACGTGGAATGCTTGTTTTAGAGACTAAACCATTGAATTTGCCACAAATACGACACAAATCTTTGAAAGTTATAGGAAAGATTGTGAATAACACAAAAACGACCAACATTTGTTGATTCACGAAATACCCCAAAAACATACATTGCATGTTTTAGAGCCTAAACAAATGGATTTGCCCAAAATACGACACAACTCGTGGAAGCTTATAGGAAATATTGTGAATAACACAAAAAGGACCAACATTCGTTGATTCACAAAAAACACCAAAAACGTACACTGCATGTTTTAGGGCCTAAACGAATGGATTTTCCCAAAATATGACACAACTCGTGGAGGCTTACAGGAAAGATTGTGAATAACACAAAAAGGACCAACATTCGTTGATTCAAAGAAAACACCAAAAACGTACAATGCATGTTTTAGAGCCTAAACGAATGGATTTTCCCAAAACACGACCCACTCTTGGAATCTTATAAGGAAGATTGTTAATAACACGAAAAGGACCAACATCCGTTGAATCACAAAAAACACCAAAAACGTGCAATGCATGTTTTAGAGCCTAAACGAATGAATTTGCCTAATATAGGACAACTTTTTGAAGCTTAAAGAAAAGATTGTGAATAACTCAAAGACGACCAACATTCGTTGATTTAAAGAAAACACCAAAAACGTTGAATGCATGTTTTAGTGACTAAACCATTGAATTTGCCAAAAATACGACACAAATCTTTGAAGGTTATAGGAAAGATTGTGAATTACACAAAACGGACCAACATTCCTCGACTCACCAAAAACACCAAAAATGTGCAATCCATGTTTTAGAGCCTAAACGAATTAATTTGCCCAAAATACGACAACTTTTTGAAGGTTATAGGAAAGATTTTGAATAATTAAAAATGGACCAACGTTCGTTGATTCAAAGAAAAAACACCAAAAACGTGCAATGCATGTTTTAGAGACTAAACCATTCAATTTGCCAAAAATACGACACAAATCTTTGAAGCTTATAGGTAGATTGTGAATAACACAAAACGGACCAACATTCGTTGATTCACCAAATACCCCAAAAACGTACATTGCATGTTTTAGAGCCTAAACAAATGGATTTGCCCAAAATACGACACAACTCTTGGAAGCTTATAGAAAAGATTGTGACGAATACAAAAAGGACCAACATAAGTTGATTCACCAAAAACACCAAAAACGTAATCACCGAAAATAGGACACAACTCTTGGAAGATTAAAGGAACAATTGTGAATAACCCAAAAGGACCAACATTCGTTGATTCACGAAAAACACCAAAAACGTACATTGCGGGTTTTAGAGCCTAAACGAACGATTTTGCCCAAAAAACGACACAACTTTTGGAAGCCTATTGGAAAGATTGTGACTAACATAAAAAGGACCGACATTCGCTGATTCACCAAGAACACCAAAAACATACACTGCATGTTTTAGGGCCTAAATGAATGGATTCGCCCAAAGTACGACACAACTCGTTGAAGCTTATAGGAAATATTGTGAATAACACAAAAAGGCCCAACAATCGTCGATTCACAATAAACACCAAAAACGTACAATGCATGATGGATTTGCCCAAAACACGACACAACTCGTGGAGGCTTACAGGAAAGATTGTGAATAACACAAAAAGGACCAACATCCGTTGATTCACCAAAAACACCAAAAACGTGGAATGCTTGTTTTAGAGACTAAACCATTGAATTTGCCACAACTACGACACAAATCTTTGAAAGTTATAGGAAAGATTGTGAATAACACAAAAACGACCAACATTTGTTGATTCACGAAATACCCCAAAAACATACATTGCATGTTTTAGAGCCTAAACAAATGGATTTGCCCAAAATACGACACAACTCGTGGAAGCTTATAGGAAATATTGTGAATAACACAAAAAGGACCAACATTCGTTGATTCACAAAAAACACCAAAAACGTACACTGCATGTTTTAGGGCCTAAACGAATGGATTTTCCCAAAATATGACACAACTCGTGGAGGCTTACAGGAAAGATTGTGAATAACACAAAAAGGACCAACATTCGTTGATTCAAAGAAAACACCAAAAACGTACAATGCATGTTTTAGAGCCTAAATGAATGGATTCGCCCAAAACACGACCCACTCTTGGAATCTTATAAGGAAGATTGTTAATAACACGAAAAGGACCAACATCCGTTGATTCACAAAAAACACCAAAAACGTGCAATGCATGTTTTAGAGCCTAAACGAATGAATTTGCCTAAAATATGACAACTTTTTGAAGCTTAAAGAAAAGATTGTGAATAACTCAAAGACGACCAACATTCGTTGATTTAAAGAAAACACCAAAAACGTGGAATGCATGTTTTAGAGACTAAACAATTGAATTTGCCAAAAATACGACACAAATCTTCGAAGGTTATAGGAAAGATTGTGAATTACACAAAATGGACCAACATTCCTCGACTCACCAAAAACACCAAAAATGTGCAATGCATGTTTTAGAGCCTAAACGAATTAATTTGCCCAAAATACGACAACTTTTTGAAGCTTATAGGAAAGATTTTGAATAACGAAAAATGGACCAACGTTCGTTGATTCAAAGAAAACACCAAAAACGTGCAATGCATCTTTTAGAGACTAAACCATTCAATTTGCCAAAAATACGACACAAATCTTTGAAGCTTATAGGAAAGATTGTGAATAACACAAAACGGACCAACATTCGTTGATTCACCAAATACCCCAAAAACGTACATTGCATGTTTTAGAGCCTAAACAAATGGATTTGCCCAAAATACGACACAACTCTTGGAAGCTTATAGAAAAGATTGTGACGAATACAAAAAGGACCAACACAACATTCACCAAAAACACCAAAAACGTAATCACCGAAAATAGGACACAACTCTTGGAAGATTAAAGGAACAATTGTGAATAACCCAAAAGGACCAACATTCGTTGATTCACGAAAAACACCAAAAACGTACATTGCGTGTTTTAGAGCCTAAACGAACGAATTTGCCCAAAAAACGACACAACTTTTGGAAGCCTATTGGAAAGATTGTGACTAACATAAAAAGGACCGACATTCGCTGATTCACCAAGAACACCAAAAACATACAATGCATGTTTTAGGGCCTAAATGAATGGATTCGCCCAAAGTACGACACAACTCGTTGAAGCTTATAGGAAATATTGTGAATAACACAAAAAGGCCCAACAATCGTCGATTCACAATAAACACCAAAAACGTACAATGCATGTTTTAGAGCCTAAACGAATGGATTTGCCCAAAACACGACACAACTCGTGGAGGCTTACAGGAAAGATTGTGAATAACACAAAAAGGACCAACATCTGTTGATTCACCAAAAACACCAAAAACGTGGAATGCTTGTTTTAGAGACTAAACCATTGAATTTGCCACAAATACGACACAAATCTTTGAAAGTTATAGGAAAGATTGTGAATAACACAAAAACGACCAACATTTGTTGATTCACGAAATACCCCAAAAACATACATTGCATGTTTTAGAGCCTAAACAAATGGATTTGCCCAAAATACGACACAACTCGTGGAAGCTTATAGGAAATATTGTGAATAACACAAAAAGGACCAACATTCGTTGATTCACAAAAAACACCAAAAACGTACACTGCATGTTTTAGGGCCTAAACGAATGGATTTTCCCAAAATATGACACAACTCGTGGAGGCTTACAGGAAAGATTGTGAATAACACAAAAAGGACCAACATTCGTTGATTCAAAGAAAACACCAAAAACGTACAATGCATGTTTTAGAGCCTAAACGAATGGATTTTCCCAAAACACGACCCACTCTTGGAATCTTATAAGGAAGATTGTTAATAACACGAAAAGGACCAACATCCGTTGAATCACAAAAAACACCAAAAACGTGCAATGCATGTTTTAGAGCCTAAACGAATGAATTTGCCTAATATAGGACAACTTTTTGAAGCTTAAAGAAAAGATTGTGAATAACTCAAAGACGACCAACATTCGTTGATTTAAAGAAAACACCAAAAACGTTGAATGCATGTTTTAGTGACTAAACCATTGAATTTGCCAAAAATACGACACAAATCTTTGAAGGTTATAGGAAAGATTGTGAATTACACAAAACGGACCAACATTCCTCGACTCACCAAAAACACCAAAAATGTGCAATCCATGTTTTAGAGCCTAAACGAATTAATTTGCCCAAAATACGACAACTTTTTGAAGGTTATAGGAAAGATTTTGAATAATTAAAAATGGACCAACGTTCGTTGATTCAAAGAAAAAACACCAAAAACGTGCAATGCATGTTTTAGAGACTAAACCATTCAATTTGCCAAAAATACGACACAAATCTTTGAAGCTTATAGGTAGATTGTGAATAACACAAAACGGACCAACATTCGTTGATTCACCAAATACCCCAAAAACGTACATTGCATGTTTTAGAGCCTAAACAAATGGATTTGCCCAAAATACGACACAACTCTTGGAAGCTTATAGAAAAGATTGTGACGAATACAAAAAGGACCAACATAAGTTGATTCACCAAAAACACCAAAAACGTAATCACCGAAAATAGGACACAACTCTTGGAAGATTAAAGGAACAATTGTGAATAACCCAAAAGGACCAACATTCGTTGATTCACGAAAAACACCAAAAACGTACATTGCGGGTTTTAGAGCCTAAACGAACGATTTTGCCCAAAAAACGACACAACTTTTGGAAGCCTATTGGAAAGATTGTGACTAACATAAAAAGGACCGACATTCGCTGATTCACCAAGAACACCAAAAACATACACTGCATGTTTTAGGGCCTAAATGAATGGATTCGCCCAAAGTACGACACAACTCGTTGAAGCTTATAGGAAATATTGTGAATAACACAAAAAGGCCCAACAATCGTCGATTCACAATAAACACCAAAAACGTACAATGCATGATGGATTTGCCCAAAACACGACACAACTCGTGGAGGCTTACAGGAAAGATTGTGAATAACACAAAAAGGACCAACATCCGTTGATTCACCAAAAACACCAAAAACGTGGAATGCTTGTTTTAGAGACTAAACCATTGAATTTGCCACAACTACGACACAAATCTTTGAAAGTTATAGGAAAGATTGTGAATAACACAAAAACGACCAACATTTGTTGATTCACGAAATACCCCAAAAACATACATTGCATGTTTTAGAGCCTAAAAAATGGATTTGCCCAAAATACGACACAACTCGTGGAAGCTTATAGGAAATATTGTGAATAACACAAAAAGGACCAACATTCGTTGATTCACAAAAAACACCAAAAACGTACACTGCATGTTTTAGGGCCTAAACGAATGGATTTTCCCAAAATATGACACAACTCGTGGAGGCTTACAGGAAAGATTGTGAATAACACAAAAAGGACCAACATTCGTTGATTCAAAGAAAACACCAAAAACGTACAATGCATGTTTTAGAGCCTAAATGAATGGATTCGCCCAAAACACGACCCACTCTTGGAATCTTATAAGGAAGATTGTTAATAACACGAAAAGGACCAACATCCGTTGATTCACAAAAAACACCAAAAACGTGCAATGCATGTTTTAGAGCCTAAACGAATGAATTTGCCTAAAATATGACAACTTTTTGAAGCTTAAAGAAAAGATTGTGAATAACTCAAAGACGACCAACATTCGTTGATTTAAAGAAAACACCAAAAACGTGGAATGCATGTTTTAGAGACTAAACAATTGAATTTGCCAAAAATACGACACAAATCTTCGAAGGTTATAGGAAAGATTGTGAATTACACAAAATGGACCAACATTCCTCGACTCACCAAAAACACCAAAAATGTGCAATGCATGTTTTAGAGCCTAAACGAATTAATTTGCCCAAAATACGACAACTTTTTGAAGCTTATAGGAAAGATTTTGAATAACGAAAAATGGACCAACGTTCGTTGATTCAAAGAAAACACCAAAAACGTGCAATGCATCTTTTAGAGACTAAACCATTCAATTTGCCAAAAATACGACACAAATCTTTGAAGCTTATAGGAAAGATTGTGAATAACACAAAACGGACCAACATTCGTTGATTCACCAAATACCCCAAAAACGTACATTGCATGTTTTAGAGCCTAAACAAATGGATTTGCCCAAAATACGACACAACTCTTGGAAGCTTATAGAAAAGATTGTGACGAATACAAAAAGGACCAACACAACATTCACCAAAAACACCAAAAACGTAATCACCGAAAATAGGACACAACTCTTGGAAGATTAAAGGAACAATTGTGAATAACCCAAAAGGACCAACATTCGTTGATTCACGAAAAACACCAAAAACGTACATTGCGTGTTTTAGAGCCTAAACGAACGAATTTGCCCAAAAAACGACACAACTTTTGGAAGCCTATTGGAAAGATTGTGACTAACATAAAAAGGACCGACATTCGCTGATTCACCAAGAACACCAAAAACATACAATGCATGTTTTAGGGCCTAAATGAATGGATTCGCCCAAAGTACGACACAACTCGTTGAAGCTTATAGGAAATATTGTGAATAACACAAAAAGGCCCAACAATCGTCGATTCACAATAAACACCAAAAACGTACAATGCATGTTTTAGAGCCTAAACGAATGGATTTGCCCAAAACACGACACAACTCGTGGAGGCTTACAGGAAAGATTGTGAATAACACAAAAAGGACCAACATCCGTTGATTCACCAAAAACACCAAAAACGTGGAATGCTTGTTTTAGAGACTAAACCATTGAATTTGCCACAAATACGACACAAATCTTTGAAAGTTATAGGAAAGATTGTGAATAACACAAAAACGACCAACATTTGTTGATTCACGAAATACCCCAAAAACATACATTGCATGTTTTAGAGCCTAAACAAATGGATTTGCCCAAAATACGACACAACTCGTGGAAGCTTATAGGAAATATTGTGAATAACACAAAAAGGACCAACATTCGTTGATTCACAAAAAACACCAAAAACGTACACTGCATGTTTTAGGGCCTAAACGAATGGATTTTCCCAAAATATGACACAACTCGTGGAGGCTTACAGGAAAGATTGTGAATAACACAAAAAGGACCAACATTCGTTGATTCAAAGAAAACACCAAAAACGTACAATGCATGTTTTAGAGCCTAAACGAATGGATTTTCCCAAAACACGACCCACTCTTGGAATCTTATAAGGAAGATTGTTAATAACACGAAAAGGACCAACATCCGTTGAATCACAAAAAACACCAAAAACGTGCAATGCATGTTTTAGAGCCTAAACGAATGAATTTGCCTAATATAGGACAACTTTTTGAAGCTTAAAGAAAAGATTGTGAATAACTCAAAGACGACCAACATTCGTTGATTTAAAGAAAACACCAAAAACGTTGAATGCATGTTTTAGTGACTAAACCATTGAATTTGCCAAAAATACGACACAAATCTTTGAAGGTTATAGGAAAGATTGTGAATTACACAAAACGGACCAACATTCCTCGACTCACCAAAAACACCAAAAATGTGCAATCCATGTTTTAGAGCCTAAACGAATTAATTTGCCCAAAATACGACAACTTTTTTAAGGTTATAGGAAAGATTTTGAATAATTAAAAATGGACCAACGTTCGTTGATTCAAAGAAAAAACACCAAAAACGTGCAATGCATGTTTTAGAGACTAAACCATTCAATTTGCCAAAAATACGACACAAATCTTTGAAGCTTATAGGTAGATTGTGAATAACACAAAACGGACCAACATTCGTTGATTCACCAAATACCCCAAAAACGTACATTGCATGTTTTAGAGCCTAAACAAATGGATTTGCCCAAAATACGACACAACTCTTGGAAGCTTATAGAAAAGATTGTGACGAATACAAAAAGGACCAACATAAGTTGATTCACCAAAAACACCAAAAACGTAATCACCGAAAATAGGACACAACTCTTGGAAGATTAAAGGAACAATTGTGAATAACCCAAAAGGACCAACATTCGTTGATTCACGAAAAACACCAAAAACGTACATTGCGGGTTTTAGAGCCTAAACGAACGATTTTGCCCAAAAAACGACACAACTTTTGGAAGCCTATTGGAAAGATTGTGACTAACATAAAAAGGACCGACATTCGCTGATTCACCAAGAACACCAAAAACATACACTGCATGTTTTAGGGCCTAAATGAATGGATTCGCCCAAAGTACGACACAACTCGTTGAAGCTTATAGGAAATATTGTGAATAACACAAAAAGGCCCAACAATCGTCGATTCACAATAAACACCAAAAACGTACAATGCATGATGGATTTGCCCAAAACACGACACAACTCGTGGAGGCTTACAGGAAAGATTGTGAATAACACAAAAAGGACCAACATCCGTTGATTCACCAAAAACACCAAAAACGTGGAATGCTTGTTTTAGAGACTAAACCATTGAATTTGCCACAACTACGACACAAATCTTTGAAAGTTATAGGAAAGATTGTGAATAACACAAAAACGACCAACATTTGTTGATTCACGAAATACCCCAAAAACATACATTGCATGTTTTAGAGCCTAAACAAATGGATTTGCCCAAAATACGACACAACTCGTGGAAGCTTATAGGAAATATTGTGAATAACACAAAAAGGACCAACATTCGTTGATTCACAAAAAACACCAAAAACGTACACTGCATGTTTTAGGGCCTAAACGAATGGATTTTCCCAAAATATGACACAACTCGTGGAGGCTTACAGGAAAGATTGTGAATAACACAAAAAGGACCAACATTCGTTGATTCAAAGAAAACACCAAAAACGTACAATGCATGTTTTAGAGCCTAAATGAATGGATTCGCCCAAAACACGACCCACTCTTGGAATCTTATAAGGAAGATTGTTAATAACACGAAAAGGACCAACATCCGTTGATTCACAAAAAACACCAAAAACGTGCAATGCATGTTTTAGAGCCTAAACGAATGAATTTGCCTAAAATATGACAACTTTTTGAAGCTTAAAGAAAAGATTGTGAATAACTCAAAGACGACCAACATTCGTTGATTTAAAGAAAACACCAAAAACGTGGAATGCATGTTTTAGAGACTAAACAATTGAATTTGCCAAAAATACGACACAAATCTTCGAAGGTTATAGGAAAGATTGTGAATTACACAAAATGGACCAACATTCCTCGACTCACCAAAAACACCAAAAATGTGCAATGCATGTTTTAGAGCCTAAACGAATTAATTTGCCCAAAATACGACAACTTTTTGAAGCTTATAGGAAAGATTTTGAATAACGAAAATTGGACCAACGTTCGTTGATTCAAAGAAAACACCAAAAACGTGCAATGCATCTTTTAGAGACTAAACCATTCAATTTGCCAAAAATACGACACAAATCTTTGAAGCTTATAGGAAAGATTGTGAATAACACAAAACGGACCAACATTCGTTGATTCACCAAATACCCCAAAAACGTACATTGCATGTTTTAGAGCCTAAACAAATGGATTTGCCCAAAATACGACACAACTCTTGGAAGCTTATAGAAAAGATTGTGACGAATACAAAAAGGACCAACACAACATTCACCAAAAACACCAAAAACGTAATCACCGAAAATAGGACACAACTCTTGGAAGATTAAAGGAACAATTGTGAATAACCCAAAAGGACCAACATTCGTTGATTCACGAAAAACACCAAAAACGTACATTGCGTGTTTTAGAGCCTAAACGAACGAATTTGCCCAAAAAACGACACAACTTTTGGAAGCCTATTGGAAAGATTGTGACTAACATAAAAAGGACCGACATTCGCTGATTCACCAAGAACACCAAAAACATACAATGCATGTTTTAGGGCCTAAATGAATGGATTCGCCCAAAGTACGACACAACTCGTTGAAGCTTATAGGAAATATTGTGAATAACACAAAAAGGCCCAACAATCGTCGATTCACAATAAACACCAAAAACGTACAATGCATGTTTTAGAGCCTAAACGAATGGATTTGCCCAAAACACGACACAACTCGTGGAGGCTTACAGGAAAGATTGTGAATAACACAAAAAGGACCAACATCCGTTGATTCACCAAAAACACCAAAAACGTGGAATGCTTGTTTTAGAGACTAAACCATTGAATTTGCCACAAATACGACACAAATCTTTGAAAGTTATAGGAAAGATTGTGAATAACACAAAAACGACCAACATTTGTTGATTCACGAAATACCCCAAAAACATACATTGCATGTTTTAGAGCCTAAACAAATGGATTTGCCCAAAATACGACACAACTCGTGGAAGCTTATAGGAAATATTGTGAATAACACAAAAAGGACCAACATTCGTTGATTCACAAAAAACACCAAAAACGTACACTGCATGTTTTAGGGCCTAAACGAATGGATTTTCCCAAAATATGACACAACTCGTGGAGGCTTACAGGAAAGATTGTGAATAACACAAAAAGGACCAACATTCGTTGATTCAAAGAAAACACCAAAAACGTACAATGCATGTTTTAGAGCCTAAACGAATGGATTTTCCCAAAACACGACCCACTCTTGGAATCTTATAAGGAAGATTGTTAATAACACGAAAAGGACCAACATCCGTTGAATCACAAAAAACACCAAAAACGTGCAATGCATGTTTTAGAGCCTAAACGAATGAATTTGCCTAATATAGGACAACTTTTTGAAGCTTAAAGAAAAGATTGTGAATAACTCAAAGACGACCAACATTCGTTGATTTAAAGAAAACACCAAAAACGTTGAATGCATGTTTTAGTGACTAAACCATTGAATTTGCCAAAAATACGACACAAATCTTTGAAGGTTATAGGAAAGATTGTGAATTACACAAAACGGACCAACATTCCTCGACTCACCAAAAACACCAAAAATGTGCAATCCATGTTTTAGAGCCTAAACGAATTAATTTGCCCAAAATACGACAACTTTTTGAAGGTTATAGGAAAGATTTTGAATAATTAAAAATGGACCAACGTTCGTTGATTCAAAGAAAAAACACCAAAAACGTGCAATGCATGTTTTAGAGACTAAACCATTCAATTTGCCAAAAATACGACACAAATCTTTGAAGCTTATAGGTAGATTGTGAATAACACAAAACGGACCAACATTCGTTGATTCACCAAATACCCCAAAAACGTACATTGCATGTTTTAGAGCCTAAACAAATGGATTTGCCCAAAATACGACACAACTCTTGGAAGCTTATAGAAAAGATTGTGACGAATACAAAAAGGACCAACATAAGTTGATTCACCAAAAACACCAAAAACGTAATCACCGAAAATAGGACACAACTCTTGGAAGATTAAAGGAACAATTGTGAATAACCCAAAAGGACCAACATTCGTTGATTCACGAAAAACACCAAAAACGTACATTGCGGGTTTTAGAGCCTAAACGAACGATTTTGCCCAAAAAACGACACAACTTTTGGAAGCCTATTGGAAAGATTGTGACTAACATAAAAAGGACCGACATTCGCTGATTCACCAAGAACACCAAAAACATACACTGCATGTTTTAGGGCCTAAATGAATGGATTCGCCCAAAGTACGACACAACTCGTTGAAGCTTATAGGAAATATTGTGAATAACACAAAAAGGCCCAACAATCGTCGATTCACAATAAACACCAAAAACGTACAATGCATGATGGATTTGCCCAAAACACGACACAACTCGTGGAGGCTTACAGGAAAGATTGTGAATAACACAAAAAGGACCAACATCCGTTGATTCACCAAAAACACCAAAAACGTGGAATGCTTGTTTTAGAGACTAAACCATTGAATTTGCCACAACTACGACACAAATCTTTGAAAGTTATAGGAAAGATTGTGAATAACACAAAAACGACCAACATTTGTTGATTCACGAAATACCCCAAAAACATACATTGCATGTTTTAGAGCCTAAACAAATGGATTTGCCCAAAATACGACACAACTCGTGGAAGCTTATAGGAAATATTGTGAATAACACAAAAAGGACCAACATTCGTTGATTCACAAAAAACACCAAAAACGTACACTGCATGTTTTAGGGCCTAAACGAATGGATTTTCCCAAAATATGACACAACTCGTGGAGGCTTACAGGAAAGATTGTGAATAACACAAAAAGGACCAACATTCGTTGATTCAAAGAAAACACCAAAAACGTACAATGCATGTTTTAGAGCCTAAATGAATGGATTCGCCCAAAACACGACCCACTCTTGGAATCTTATAAGGAAGATTGTTAATAACACGAAAAGGACCAACATCCGTTGATTCACAAAAAACACCAAAAACGTGCAATGCATGTTTTAGAGCCTAAACGAATGAATTTGCCTAAAATATGACAACTTTTTGAAGCTTAAAGAAAAGATTGTGAATAACTCAAAGACGACCAACATTCGTTGATTTAAAGAAAACACCAAAAACGTGGAATGCATGTTTTAGAGACTAAACAATTGAATTTGCCAAAAATACGACACAAATCTTCGAAGGTTATAGGAAAGATTGTGAATTACACAAAATGGACCAACATTCCTCGACTCACCAAAAACACCAAAAATGTGCAATGCATGTTTTAGAGCCTAAACGAATTAATTTGCCCAAAATACGACAACTTTTTGAAGCTTATAGGAAAGATTTTGAATAACGAAAAATGGACCAACGTTCGTTGATTCAAAGAAAACACCAAAAACGTGCAATGCATCTTTTAGAGACTAAACCATTCAATTTGCCAAAAATACGACACAAATCTTTGAAGCTTATAGGAAAGATTGTGAATAACACAAAACGGACCAACATTCGTTGATTCACCAAATACCCCAAAAACGTACATTGCATGTTTTAGAGCCTAAACAAATGGATTTGCCCAAAATACGACACAACTCTTGGAAGCTTATAGAAAAGATTGTGACGAATACAAAAAGGACCAACACAACATTCACCAAAAACACCAAAAACGTAATCACCGAAAATAGGACACAACTCTTGGAAGATTAAAGGAACAATTGTGAATAACCCAAAAGGACCAACATTCGTTGATTCACGAAAAACACCAAAAACGTACATTGCGTGTTTTAGAGCCTAAACGAACGAATTTGCCCAAAAAACGACACAACTTTTGGAAGCCTATTGGAAAGATTGTGACTAACATAAAAAGGACCGACATTCGCTGATTCACCAAGAACACCAAAAACATACAATGCATGTTTTAGGGCCTAAATGAATGGATTCGCCCAAAGTACGACACAACTCGTTGAAGCTTATAGGAAATATTGTGAATAACACAAAAAGGCCCAACAATCGTCGATTCACAATAAACACCAAAAACGTACAATGCATGTTTTAGAGCCTAAACGAATGGATTTGCCCAAAACACGACACAACTCGTGGAGGCTTACAGGAAAGATTGTGAATAACACAAAAAGGACCAACATCCGTTGATTCACCAAAAACACCAAAAACGTGGAATGCTTGTTTTAGAGACTAAACCATTGAATTTGCCACAAATACGACACAAATCTTTGAAAGTTATAGGAAAGATTGTGAATAACACAAAAACGACCAACATTTGTTGATTCACGAAATACCCCAAAAACATACATTGCATGTTTTAGATCCTAAACAAATGGATTTGCCCAAAATACGACACAACTCGTGGAAGCTTATAGGAAATATTGTGAATAACACAAAAAGGACCAACATTCGTTGATTCACAAAAAACACCAAAAACGTACACTGCATGTTTTAGGGCCTAAACGAATGGATTTTCCCAAAATATGACACAACTCGTGGAGGCTTACAGGAAAGATTGTGAATAACACAAAAAGGACCAACATTCGTTGATTCAAAGAAAACACCAAAAACGTACAATGCATGTTTTAGAGCCTAAACGAATGGATTTTCCCAAAACACGACCCACTCTTGGAATCTTATAAGGAAGATTGTTAATAACACGAAAAGGACCAACATCCGTTGATTCACAAAAAACACCAAAAACGTGCAATGCATGTTTTAGAGCCTAAACGAATGAATTTGCCTAATATATGACAACTTTTTGAAGCTTAAAGAAAAGATTGTGAATAACTAAAAGACGACCAACATTCGTTGATTTAAAGAAAACACCAAAAACGTTGAATGCATGTTTTAGTGACTAAACCATTGAATTTGCCAAAAATACGACACAAATCTTTGAAGGTTATAGGAAAGATTGTGAATTACACAAAACGGACCAACATTCCTCGACTCACCAAAAACACCAAAAATGTGCAATCCATGTTTTAGAGCCTAAACGAATTAATTTGCCCAAAATACGACAACTTTTTGAAGGTTATAGGAAAGATTTTGAATAATTAAAAATGGACCAACGTTCGTTGATTCAAAGAAAAAACACCAAAAACGTGCAATGCATGTTTTAGAGACTAAACCATTCAATTTGCCAAAAATACGACACAAATCTTTGAAGCTTATAGGTAGATTGTGAATAACACAAAACGGACCAACATTCGTTGATTCACCAAATACCCCAAAAACGTACATTGCATGTTTTAGAGCCTAAACAAATGGATTTGCCCAAAATACGACACAACTCTTGGAAGCTTATAGAAAAGATTGTGACGAATACAAAAAGGACCAACATAAGTTGATTCACCAAAAACACCAAAAACGTAATCACCGAAAATAGGACACAACTCTTGGAAGATTAAAGGAACAATTGTGAATAACCCAAAAGGACCAACATTCGTTGATTCACGAAAAACACCAAAAACGTACATTGCGTGTTTTAGAGCCTAAACGAACGATTTTGCCCAAAAAACGACACAACTTTTGGAAGCCTATTGGAAAGATTGTGACTAACATAAAAAGGACCGACATTCGCTGATTCACCAAGAACACCAAAAACATACAATGCATGTTTTAGGGCCTAAATGAATGGATTCGCCCAAAGTACGACACAACTCGTTGAAGCTTATAGGAAATATTGTGAATAACACAAAAAGGCCCAACAATCGTCGATTCACAATAAACACCAAAAACGTACATTGCATGATGGATTTGCCCAAAACACGACACAACTCGTGGAGGCTTACAGGAAAGATTGTGAATAACACAAAAAGGACCAACATCCGTTGATTCACCAAAAACACCAAAAACGTGGAATGCTTGTTTTAGAGACTAAACCATTGAATTTGCCACAAATACGACACAAATCTTTGAAAGTTATAGGAAAGATTGTGAATAACACAAAAACGACCAACATTTGTTGATTCACGAAATACCCCAAAAACATACATTGCATGTTTTAGAGCCTAAACAAATGGATTTGCCCAAAATACGACACAACTCGTGGAAGCTTATAGGAAATATTGTGAATAACACAAAAAGGACCAACATTCGTTGATTCACAAAAAACACCAAAAACGTACACTGCATGTTTTAGGGCCTAAACGAATGGATTTTCCCAAAATATGACACAACTCGTGGAGGCTTACAGGAAAGATTGTGAATAACACAAAAAGGACCAACATTCGTTGATTCAAAGAAAACACCAAAAACGTACAATGCATGTTTTAGAGCCTAAATGAATGGATTCGCCCAAAACACGACCCACTCTTGGAATCTTATAAGGAAGATTGTTAATAACACGAAAAGGACCAACATCCGTTGATTCACAAAAAACACCAAAAACGTGCAATGCATGTTTTAGAGCCTAAACGAATGAATTTGCCTAAAATATGACAACTTTTTGAAGCTTAAAGAAAAGATTGTGAATAACTCAAAGACGACCAACATTCGTTGATTTAAAGAAAACACCAAAAACGTGGAATGCATGTTTTAGAGACTAAACAATTGAATTTGCCAAAAATACGACACAAATCTTCGAAGGTTATAGGAAAGATTGTGAATTACACAAAATGGACCAACATTCCTCGACTCACCAAAAACACCAAAAATGTGCAATGCATGTTTTAGAGCCTAAACGAATTAATTTGCCCAAAATACGACAACTTTTTGAAGCTTATAGGAAAGATTTTGAATAACGAAAAATGGACCAACGTTCGTTGATTCAAAGAAAACACCAAAAACGTGCAATGCATCTTTTAGAGACTAAACCATTCAATTTGCCAAAAATACGACACAAATCTTTGAAGCTTATAGGAAAGATTGTGAATAACACAAAACGGACCAACATTCGTTGATTCACCAAATACCCCAAAAACGTACATTGCATGTTTTAGAGCCTAAACAAATGGATTTGCCCAAAATACGACACAACTCTTGGAAGCTTATAGAAAAGATTGTGACGAATACAAAAAGGACCAACACAACATTCACCAAAAACACCAAAAACGTAATCACCGAAAATAGGACACAACTCTTGGAAGATTAAAGGAACAATTGTGAATAACCCAAAAGGACCAACATTCGTTGATTCACGAAAAACACCAAAAACGTACATTGCGTGTTTTAGAGCCTAAACGAACGAATTTGCCCAAAAAACGACACAACTTTTGGAAGCCTATTGGAAAGATTGTGACTAACATAAAAAGGACCGACATTCGCTGATTCACCAAGAACACCAAAAACATACAATGCATGTTTTAGGGCCTAAATGAATGGATTCGCCCAAAGTACGACACAACTCGTTGAAGCTTATAGGAAATATTGTGAATAACACAAAAAGGCCCAACAATCGTCGATTCACAATAAACACCAAAAACGTACAATGCATGTTTTAGAGCCTAAACGAATGGATTTGCCCAAAACACGACACAACTCGTGGAGGCTTACAGGAAAGATTGTGAATAACACAAAAAGGACCAACATCCGTTGATTCACCAAAAACACCAAAAACGTGGAATGCTTGTTTTAGAGACTAAACCATTGAATTTGCCACAAATACGACACAAATCTTTGAAAGTTATAGGAAAGATTGTGAATAACACAAAAACGACCAACATTTGTTGATTCACGAAATACCCCAAAAACATACATTGCATGTTTTAGATCCTAAACAAATGGATTTGCCCAAAATACGACACAACTCGTGGAAGCTTATAGGAAATATTGTGAATAACACAAAAAGGACCAACATTCGTTGATTCACAAAAAACACCAAAAACGTACACTGCATGTTTTAGGGCCTAAACGAATGGATTTTCCCAAAATATGACACAACTCGTGGAGGCTTACAGGAAAGATTGTGAATAACACAAAAAGGACCAACATTCGTTGATTCAAAGAAAACACCAAAAACGTACAATGCATGTTTTAGAGCCTAAACGAATGGATTTTCCCAAAACACGACCCACTCTTGGAATCTTATAAGGAAGATTGTTAATAACACGAAAAGGACCAACATCCGTTGATTCACAAAAAACACCAAAAACGTGCAATGCATGTTTTAGAGCCTAAACGAATGAATTTGCCTAATATATGACAACTTTTTGAAGCTTAAAGAAAAGATTGTGAATAACTAAAAGACGACCAACATTCGTTGATTTAAAGAAAACACCAAAAACGTTGAATGCATGTTTTAGTGACTAAACCATTGAATTTGCCAAAAATACGACACAAATCTTTGAAGGTTATAGGAAAGATTGTGAATTACACAAAACGGACCAACATTCCTCGACTCACCAAAAACACCAAAAATGTGCAATCCATGTTTTAGAGCCTAAACGAATTAATTTGCCCAAAATACGACAACTTTTTGAAGGTTATAGGAAAGATTTTGAATAATTAAAAATGGACCAACGTTCGTTGATTCAAAGAAAAAACACCAAAAACGTGCAATGCATGTTTTAGAGACTAAACCATTCAATTTGCCAAAAATACGACACAAATCTTTGAAGCTTATAGGTAGATTGTGAATAACACAAAACGGACCAACATTCGTTGATTCACCAAATACCCCAAAAACGTACATTGCATGTTTTAGAGCCTAAACAAATGGATTTGCCCAAAATACGACACAACTCTTGGAAGCTTATAGAAAAGATTGTGACGAATACAAAAAGGACCAACATAAGTTGATTCACCAAAAACACCAAAAACGTAATCACCGAAAATAGGACACAACTCTTGGAAGATTAAAGGAACAATTGTGAATAACCCAAAAGGACCAACATTCGTTGATTCACGAAAAACACCAAAAACGTACATTGCGTGTTTTAGAGCCTAAACGAACGATTTTGCCCAAAAAACGACACAACTTTTGGAAGCCTATTGGAAAGATTGTGACTAACATAAAAAGGACCGACATTCGCTGATTCACCAAGAACACCAAAAACATACAATGCATGTTTTAGGGCCTAAATGAATGGATTCGCCCAAAGTACGACACAACTCGTTGAAGCTTATAGGAAATATTGTGAATAACACAAAAAGGCCCAACAATCGTCGATTCACAATAAACACCAAAAACGTACATTGCATGATGGATTTGCCCAAAACACGACACAACTCGTGGAGGCTTACAGGAAAGATTGTGAATAACACAAAAAGGACCAACATCCGTTGATTCACCAAAAACACCAAAAACGTGGAATGCTTGTTTTAGAGACTAAACCATTGAATTTGCCACAAATACGACACAAATCTTTGAAAGTTATAGGAAAGATTGTGAATAACACAAAAACGACCAACATTTGTTGATTCACGAAATACCCCAAAAACATACATTGCATGTTTTAGAGCCTAAACAAATGGATTTGCCCAAAATACGACACAACTCGTGGAAGCTTATAGGAAATATTGTGAATAACACAAAAAGGACCAACATTCGTTGATTCACAAAAAACACCAAAAACGTACACTGCATGTTTTAGGGCCTAAACGAATGGATTTTCCCAAAATATGACACAACTCGTGGAGGCTTACAGGAAAGATTGTGAATAACACAAAAAGGACCAACATTCGTTGATTCAAAGAAAACACCAAAAACGTACAATGCATGTTTTAGAGCCTAAACGAATGGATTTTCCCAAAACACGACCCACTCTTGGAATCTTATAAGGAAGATTGTTAATAACACGAAAAGGACCAACATCCGTTGATTCACAAAAAACACCAAAAACGTGCAATGCATGTTTTAGAGCCTAAACGAATGAATTTGCCTAAAATATGACAACTTTTTGAAGCTTAAAGAAAAGATTGTGAATAACTCAAAGACGACCAACATTCGTTGATTTAAAGAAAACACCAAAAACGTGGAATGCATGTTTTAGAGACTAAACAATTGAATTTGCCAAAAATACGACACAAATCTTCGAAGGTTATAGGAAAGATTGTGAATTACACAAAATGGACCAACATTCCTCGACTCACCAAAAACACCAAAAATGTGCAATGCATGTTTTAGAGCCTAAACGAATTAATTTGCCCAAAATACGACAACTTTTTGAAGCTTATAGGAAAGATTTTGAATAACGAAAAATGGACCAACGTTCGTTGATTCAAAGAAAACACCAAAAACGTGCAATGCATCTTTTAGAGACTAAACCATTCAATTTGCCAAAAATACGACACAAATCTTTGAAGCTTATAGGAAAGATTGTGAATAACACAAAACGGACCAACATTCGTTGATTCACCAAATACCCCAAAAACGTACATTGCATGTTTTAGAGCCTAAACAAATGGATTTGCCCAAAATACGACACAACTCTTGGAAGCTTATAGAAAAGATTGTGACGAATACAAAAAGGACCAACACAACATTCACCAAAAACACCAAAAACGTAATCACCGAAAATAGGACACAACTCTTGGAAGATTAAAGGAACAATTGTGAATAACCCAAAAGGACCAACATTCGTTGATTCACGAAAAACACCAAAAACGTACATTGCGTGTTTTAGAGCCTAAACGAACGAATTTGCCCAAAAAACGACACAACTTTTGGAAGCCTATTGGAAAGATTGTGACTAACATAAAAAGGACCGACATTCGCTGATTCACCAAGAACACCAAAAACATACAATGCATGTTTTAGGGCCTAAATGAATGGATTCGCCCAAAGTACGACACAACTCGTTGAAGCTTATAGGAAATATTGTGAATAACACAAAAAGGCCCAACAATCGTCGATTCACAATAAACACCAAAAACGTACAATGCATGTTTTAGAGCCTAAACGAATGGATTTGCCCAAAACACGACACAACTCGTGGAGGCTTACAGGAAAGATTGTGAATAACACAAAAAGGACCAACATCCGTTGATTCACCAAAAACACCAAAAACGTGGAATGCTTGTTTTAGAGACTAAACCATTGAATTTGCCACAAATACGACACAAATCTTTGAAAGTTATAGGAAAGATTGTGAATAACACAAAAACGACCAACATTTGTTGATTCACGAAATACCCCAAAAACATACATTGCATGTTTTAGATCCTAAACAAATGGATTTGCCCAAAATACGACACAACTCGTGGAAGCTTATAGGAAATATTGTGAATAACACAAAAAGGACCAACATTCGTTGATTCACAAAAAACACCAAAAACGTACACTGCATGTTTTAGGGCCTAAACGAATGGATTTTCCCAAAATATGACACAACTCGTGGAGGCTTACAGGAAAGATTGTGAATAACACAAAAAGGACCAACATTCGTTGATTCAAAGAAAACACCAAAAACGTACAATGCATGTTTTAGAGCCTAAACGAATGGATTTTCCCAAAACACGACCCACTCTTGGAATCTTATAAGGAAGATTGTTAATAACACGAAAAGGACCAACATCCGTTGATTCACAAAAAACACCAAAAACGTGCAATGCATGTTTTAGAGCCTAAACGAATGAATTTGCCTAATATATGACAACTTTTTGAAGCTTAAAGAAAAGATTGTGAATAACTAAAAGACGACCAACATTCGTTGATTTAAAGAAAACACCAAAAACGTTGAATGCATGTTTTAGTGACTAAACCATTGAATTTGCCAAAAATACGACACAAATCTTTGAAGGTTATAGGAAAGATTGTGAATTACACAAAACGGACCAACATTCCTCGACTCACCAAAAACACCAAAAATGTGCAATCCATGTTTTAGAGCCTAAACGAATTAATTTGCCCAAAATACGACAACTTTTTGAAGGTTATAGGAAAGATTTTGAATAATTAAAAATGGACCAACGTTCGTTGATTCAAAGAAAAAACACCAAAAACGTGCAATGCATGTTTTAGAGACTAAACCATTCAATTTGCCAAAAATACGACACAAATCTTTGAAGCTTATAGGTAGATTGTGAATAACACAAAACGGACCAACATTCGTTGATTCACCAAATACCCCAAAAACGTACATTGCATGTTTTAGAGCCTAAACAAATGGATTTGCCCAAAATACGACACAACTCTTGGAAGCTTATAGAAAAGATTGTGACGAATACAAAAAGGACCAACATAAGTTGATTCACCAAAAACACCAAAAACGTAATCACCGAAAATAGGACACAACTCTTGGAAGATTAAAGGAACAATTGTGAATAACCCAAAAGGACCAACATTCGTTGATTCACGAAAAACACCAAAAACGTACATTGCGTGTTTTAGAGCCTAAACGAACGATTTTGCCCAAAAAACGACACAACTTTTGGAAGCCTATTGGAAAGATTGTGACTAAAATAAAAAGGACCGACATTCGCTGATTCACCAAGAACACCAAAAACATACACTGCATGTTTTAGGGCCTAAATGAATGGATTCGCCCAAAGTACGACACAACTCGTTGAAGCTTATAGGAAATATTGTGAATAACACAAAAAGGCCCAACAATCGTCGATTCACAATAAACACCAAAAACGTACAATGCATGATGGATTTGCCCAAAACACGACACAACTCGTGGAGGCTTACAGGAAAGATTGTGAATAACACAAAAAGGACCAACATCCGTTGATTCACCAAAAACACCAAAAACGTGGAATGCTTGTTTTAGAGACTAAACCATTGAATTTGCCACAAATACGACACAAATCTTTGAAAGTTATAGGAAAGATTGTGAATAACACAAAAACGACCAACATTTGTTGATTCACGAAATACCCCAAAAACATACATTGCATGTTTTAGAGCCTAAACAAATGGATTTGCCCAAAATACGACACAACTCGTGGAAGCTTATAGGAAATATTGTGAATAACACAAAAAGGACCAACATTCGTTGATTCACAAAAAACACCAAAAACGTACACTGCATGTTTTAGGGCCTAAACGAATGGATTTTCCCAAAATATGACACAACTCGTGGAGGCTTACAGGAAAGATTGTGAATAACACAAAAAGGACCAACATTCGTTGATTCAAAGAAAACACCAAAAACGTACAATGCATGTTTTAGAGCCTAAATGAATGGATTCGCCCAAAACACGACCCACTCTTGGAATCTTATAAGGAAGATTGTTAATAACACGAAAAGGACCAACATCCGTTGATTCACAAAAAACACCAAAAACGTGCAATGCATGTTTTAGAGCCTAAACGAATGAATTTGCCTAAAATATGACAACTTTTTGAAGCTTAAAGAAAAGATTGTGAATAACTCAAAGACGACCAACATTCGTTGATTTAAAGAAAACACCAAAAACGTGGAATGCATGTTTTAGAGACTAAACAATTGAATTTGCCAAAAATACGACACAAATCTTTGAAGGTTATAGGAAAGATTGTGAATTACACAAAATGGACCAACATTCCTCGACTCACCAAAAACACCAAAAATGTGCAATGCATGTTTTAGAGCCTGAACGAATTAATTTGCCCAAAATACGACAACTTTTTGAAGCTTATAGGAAAGATTTTGAATAACTAAAAATGGACCAACGTTCGTTGATTCAAAGAAAACACCAAAAACGTGCAATGCATCTTTTAGAGACTAAACCATTCAATTTGCCAAAAATACGACACAAATCTTTGAAGCTTATAGGAAAGATTGTGAATAACACAAAACGGACCAACATTCGTTGATTCACCAAATACCCCAAAAACGTACATTGCATGTTTTAGAGCCTAAACAAATGGATTTGACCAAAATACGACACAACTCTAGGAAGCTTATACGAAAGATAGTGACGAACACAAAAAGGACCAACATAAGTTGATTCACCAAAACCACCAAAAACGTAATCACCGAAAATAGGACACAACTCTTGGAAGATTAAAGGAACAATTGTGAATAACCCAAAAGGACCAACATTTGTTGATTCACGAAAAACACCAAAGACGTACATTGCGTGTTTTAGAGCCTAAACGAATGAATTTGCCCAAAACACGACACAACTTTTGGAAGCCTATTGGAAAGATTGTGAATAACATAAAAAGGACCGACATTCGCTGATTCACCAAGAACACCAAAAACATACAATGCATGTTTTAGGGCCTAAATGAATGGATTCGCCCAAAATACGACACAACTCGTTGAAGCTTATAGGAAATATTGTGAATAACACAAAAAGGACCAACATTCGTCGATTCACAAAAAACACCAAAAACGTACAATGCATGTTTTAGAGCCTAAACGAATAGATTTGCCCAAAACACGACACAACTCTTTGAAGCTTATAGGAAAGATTGTGAATAACACAAAAAGGACCAACCTCCGTTGATTCACCAAAAACACCAAAAACGTGGAATGCTTGTTTTAGAGACTAAACCATTGAATTTGCCACAAATACGACACAAATCTTTGAAAGGTATAGGAAAGATTGTGAAAAACACAAAAACGACCAACATTCGTTGATTCACCAAATACCCCAAAAACATACATTGCATGTTTTAGAGCCTAAACAAATGGATTTGCCCAAAATACGACACAACTCGTGGAAGCTTATAGGAAATATTGTGAATAACACAAAGAGGACCAACATTCGTTGATTGACCAAAAACACCAAAAACGTACACTGCATGTTTTAGAGCCTAAACGAATGGATTTTCCCAAAATACGACACAACTCGTGGAAGCTTATAGGAAAGATTGTGAATAACACAAAGAGGACCAACATTCGTTGATTCACAAAAAACACCAAAAACGTTCAATGCATGTTTTAGAGCCTAAACGAATGAATTTGCCTAATATATGACAACTTTTTGAAGCTTAAAGAAAAGATTGTGAATAGCTCAAAGACGACCAACATTCGTTGATTTAAAGAAAACACCAAAAACGTTGAATGCATGTTTTAGTGACTAAACCATTGAATTTGCCAAAAATACGACACAAATCTTTGAAGGTTATAGGAAAGATTGTGAATTACACAAAACGGACCAACATTCCTCGACTCACCAAAAACACCAAAAATGTGCAATCCATGTTTTAGAGCCTAAACGAATTAATTTGCCCAAAATACGACAACTTTTTGAAGGTTATAGGAAAGATTTTGAATAATTAAAAATGGACCAACGTTCGTTGATTCAAAGAAAAAACACCAAAAACGTGCAATGCATGTTTTAGAGACTAAACCATTCATTTTGCCAAAAATACGACACAAATCTTTGAAGCTTATAGGTAGATTGTGAATAACACAAAACGGACCAACATTCGTTGATTCACCAAATACCCCAAAAACGTACATTGCATGTTTTAGAGCCTAAACAAATGGATTTGCCCAAAATACGACACAACTCTTGGAAGCTTATAGAAAAGATTGTGACGAATACAAAAAGGACCAACATAAGTTGATTCACCAAAAACACCAAAAACGTAATCACCGAAAATAGGACACAACTCTTGGAAGATTAAAGGAACAATTGTGAATAACCCAAAAGGACCAACATTCGTTGATTCACGAAAAACACCAAAAACGTACATTGCGTGTTTTAGAGCCTAAACGAACGAATTTGCCCAAAAAACGACACAACTTTTGGAAGCCTATTGGAAAGATTGTGACTAACATAAAAAGGACCGACATTCGCTGATTCACCAAGAACACCAAAAACATACAATGCATGTTTTAGGGCCTAAATGAATGGATTCGCCCAAAGTACGACACAACTCGTTGAAGCTTATAGGAAATATTGTGAATAACACAAAAAGGCCCAACAATCGTCGATTCACAATAAACACCAAAAACGTACAATGCATGATGGATTTGCCCAAAACACGACACAACTCGTGGAGGCTTACAGGAAAGATTGTGAATAACACAAAAAGGACCAACATCCGTTGATTCACCAAAAACACCAAAAACGTGGAATGCTTGTTTTAGAGACTAAACCATTGAATTTGCCACAAATACGACACAAATCTTTGAAAGTTATAGGAAAGATTGTGAATAACACAAAAACGACCAACATTTGTTGATTCACGAAATACCCCAAAAACATACATTGCATGTTTTAGAGCCTAAACAAATGGATTTGCCCAAAATACGACACAACTCGTGGAAGCTTATAGGAAATATTGTGAATAACACAAAAAGGACCAACATTCGTTGATTCACAAAAAACACCAAAAACGTACACTGCATGTTTTAGGGCCTAAACGAATGGATTTTCCCAAAATATGACACAACTCGTGGAGGCTTACAGGAAAGATTGTGAATAACACAAAAAGGACCAACATTCGTTGATTCAAAGAAAACACCAAAAACGTACAATGCATGTTTTAGAGCCTAAATGAATGGATTCGCCCAAAACACGACCCACTCTTGGAATCTTATAAGGAAGATTGTTAATAACACGAAAAGGACCAACATCCGTTGATTCACAAAAAACACCAAAAACGTGCAATGCATGTTTTAGAGCCTAAACGAATGAATTTGCCTAAAATATGACAACTTTTTGAAGCTTAAAGAAAAGATTGTGAATAACTCAAAGACGACCAACATTCGTGGAATGCATGTTTTAGAGACTAAACAATTGAATTTGCCAAAAATACGACACAAATCTTTGAAGGTTATAGGAAAGATTGTGAATTACACAAAATGGACCAACATTCCTCGACTCACCAAAAACACCAAAAATGTGCAATGCATGTTTTAGAGCCTAAACGAATTAATTTGCCCAAAATACGACAACTTTTTGAAGCTTATAGGAAAGATTTTGAATAACTAAAAATGGACCAACGTTCGTTGATTCAAAGAAAACACCAAAAACGTGCAATGCATCTTTTAGAGACTAAACCATTCAATTTGCCAAAAATACGACACAAATCTTTGAAGCTTATAGGAAAGATTGTGAATAACACAAAACGGACCAACATTCGTTGATTCACCAAATACCCCAAAAACGTACATTGCATGTTTTAGAGCCTAAACAAATGGATTTGACCAAAATACGACACAACTCTAGGAAGCTTATACGAAAGATAGTGACGAACACAAAAAGGACCAACATAAGTTGATTCACCAAAACCACCAAAAACGTAATCACCGAAAATAGGACACAACTCTTGGAAGATTAAAGGAACAATTGTGAATAACCCAAAAGGACCAACATTTGTTGATTCACGAAAAACACCAAAGACGTACATTGCGTGTTTTAGAGCCTAAACGAATGAATTTGCCCAAAACACGACACAACTTTTGGAAGCCTATTGGAAAGATTGTGAATAACATAAAAAGGACCGACATTCGCTGATTCACCAAGAACACCAAAAACATACAATGCATGTTTTAGGGCCTAAATGAATGGATTCGCCCAAAATACGACACAACTCGTTGAAGCTTATAGGAAATATTGTGAATAACACAAAAAGGACCAACATTCGTCGATTCACAAAAAACACCAAAAACGTACAATGCATGTTTTAGAGCCTAAACGAATAGATTTGCCCAAAACACGACACAACTCTTTGAAGCTTATAGGAAAGATTGTGAATAACACAAAAAGGACCAACCTCCGTTGATTCACCAAACACACCAAAAACGTGGAATGCTTGTTTTAGAGACTAAACCATTGAATTTGCCACAAATACGACACAAATCTTTGAAAGGTATAGGAAAGATTGTGAAAAACACAAAAACGACCAACATTCGTTGATTCACCAAATACCCCAAAAACATACATTGCATGTTTTAGAGCCTAAACAAATGGATTTGCCCAAAATACGACACAACTCGTGGAAGCTTATAGGAAATATTGTGAATAACACAAAGAGGACCAACATTCGTTGATTGACCAAAAACACCAAAAACGTACACTGCATGTTTTAGAGCCTAAACGAATGGATTTTCCCAAAATACGACACAACTCGTGGAAGCTTATAGGAAAGATTGTGAATAACACAAAGAGGACCAACATTCGTTGATTCACAAAAAACACCAAAAACGTTCAATGCATGTTTTAGAGCCTAAACGAATGAATTTGCCTAATATATGACAACTTTTTGAAGCTTAAAGAAAAGATTGTGAATAACTAAAAGACGACCAACATTCGTTGATTTAAAGAAAACACCAAAAACGTTGAATGCATGTTTTAGTGACTAAACCATTGAATTTGCCAAAAATACGACACAAATCTTTGAAGGTTATAGGAAAGATTGTGAATTACACAAAACGGACCAACATTCCTCGACTCACCAAAAACACCAAAAATGTGCAATCCATGTTTTAGAGCCTAAACGAATTAATTTGCCCAAAATACGACAACTTTTTGAAGGTTATAGGAAAGATTTTGAATAATTAAAAATGGACCAACGTTCGTTGATTCAAAGAAAAAACACCAAAAACGTGCAATGCATGTTTTAGAGACTAAACCATTCAATTTGCCAAAAATACGACACAAATCTTTGAAGCTTATAGGTAGATTGTGAATAACACAAAACGGACCAACATTCGTTGATTCACCAAATACCCCAAAAACGTACATTGCATGTTTTAGAGCCTAAACAAATGGATTTGCCCAAAATACGACACAACTCTTGGAAGCTTATAGAAAAGATTGTGACGAATACAAAAAGGACCAACATAAGTTGATTCACCAAAAACACCAAAAACGTAATCACCGAAAATAGGACACAACTCTTGGAAGATTAAAGGAACAATTGTGAATAACCCAAAAGGACCAACATTCGTTGATTCACGAAAAACACCAAAAACGTACATTGCGTGTTTTAGAGCCTAAACGAACGATTTTGCCCAAAAAACGACACAACTTTTGGAAGCCTATTGGAAAGATTGTGACTAACATAAAAAGGACCGACATTCGCTGATTCACCAAGAACACCAAAAACATACACTGCATGTTTTAGGGCCTAAATGAATGGATTCGCCCAAAGTACGACACAACTCGTTGAAGCTTATAGGAAATATTGTGAATAACACAAAAAGGCCCAACAATCGTCGATTCACAATAAACACCAAAAACGTACAATGCATGATGGATTTGCCCAAAACACGACACAACTCGTGGAGGCTTACAGGAAAGATTGTGAATAACACAAAAAGGACCAACATCCGTTGATTCACCAAAAACACCAAAAACGTGGAATGCTTGTTTTAGAGACTAAACCATTGAATTTGCCACAAATACGACACAAATCTTTGAAAGTTATAGGAAAGATTGTGAATAACACAAAAACGACCAACATTTGTTGATTCACGAAATACCCCAAAAACATACATTGCATGTTTTAGAGCCTAAACAAATGGATTTGCCCAAAATACGACACAACTCGTGGAAGCTTATAGGAAATATTGTGAATAACACAAAAAGGACCAACATTCGTTGATTCACAAAAAACACCAAAAACGTACACTGCATGTTTTAGGGCCTAAACGAATGGATTTTCCCAAAATATGACACAACTCGTGGAGGCTTACAGGAAAGATTGTGAATAACACAAAACGGACCAACATTCGTTGATTCAAAGAAAACACCAAAAACGTACAATGCATGTTTTAGAGCCTAAATGAATGGATTCGCCCAAAACACGACCCACTCTTGGAATCTTATAAGGAAGATTGTTAATAACACGAAAAGGACCAACATCCGTTGATTCACAAAAAACACCAAAAACGTGCAATGCATGTTTTAGAGCCTAAACGAATGAATTTGCCTAAAATATGACAACTTTTTGAAGCTTAAAGAAAAGATTGTGAATAACTCAAAGACGACCAACATTCGTTGATTTAAAGAAAACACCAAAAACGTGGAATGCATGTTTTAGAGACTAAACAATTGAATTTGCCAAAAATACGACACAAATCTTTGAAGGTTATAGGAAAGATTGTGAATTACACAAAATGGACCAACATTCCTCGACTCACCAAAAACACCAAAAATGTGCAATGCATGTTTTAGAGCCTGAACGAATTAATTTGCCCAAAATACGACAACTTTTTGAAGCTTATAGGAAAGATTTTGAATAACTAAAAATGGACCAACGTTCGTTGATTCAAAGAAAACACCAAAAACGTGCAATGCATCTTTTAGAGACTAAACCATTCAATTTGCCAAAAATACGACACAAATCTTTGAAGCTTATAGGAAAGATTGTGAATAACACAAAACGGACCAACATTCGTTGATTCACCAAATACCCCAAAAACGTACATTGCATGTTTTAGAGCCTAAACAAATGGATTTGACCAAAATACGACACAACTCTAGGAAGCTTATACGAAAGATAGTGACGAACACAAAAAGGACCAACATAAGTTGATTCACCAAAACCACCAAAAACGTAATCACCGAAAATAGGACACAACTCTTGGAAGATTAAAGGAACAATTGTGAATAACCCAAAAGGACCAACATTTGTTGATTCACGAAAAACACCAAAGACGTACATTGCGTGTTTTAGAGCCTAAACGAATGAATTTGCCCAAAACACGACACAACTTTTGGAAGCCTATTGGAAAGATTGTGAATAACATAAAAAGGACCGACATTCGCTGATTCACCAAGAACACCAAAAACATACAATGCATGTTTTAGGGCCTAAATGAATGGATTCGCCCAAAATACGACACAACTCGTTGAAGCTTATAGGAAATATTGTGAATAACACAAAAAGGACCAACATTCGTCGATTCACAAAAAACACCAAAAACGTACAATGCATGTTTTAGAGCCTAAACGAATAGATTTGCCCAAAACACGACACAACTCTTTGAAGCTTATAGGAAAGATTGTGAATAACACAAAAAGGACCAACCTCCGTTGATTCACCAAAAACACCAAAAACGTGGAATGCTTGTTTTAGAGACTAAACCATTGAATTTGCCACAAATACGACACAAATCTTTGAAAGGTATAGGAAAGATTGTGAAAAACACAAAAACGACCAACATTCGTTGATTCACCAAATACCCCAAAAACATACATTGCATGTTTTAGAGCCTAAACAAATGGATTTGCCCAAAATACGACACAACTCGTGGAAGCTTATAGGAAATATTGTGAATAACACAAAGAGGACCAACATTCGTTGATTGACCAAAAACACCAAAAACGTACACTGCATGTTTTAGAGCCTAAACGAATGGATTTTCCCAAAATACGACACAACTCGTGGAAGCTTATAGGAAAGATTGTGAATAACACAAAGAGGACCAACATTCGTTGATTCACAAAAAACACCAAAAACGTTCAATGCATGTTTTAGAGCCTAAACGAATGAATTTGCCTAATATATGACAACTTTTTGAAGCTTAAAGAAAAGATTGTGAATAGCTCAAAGACGACCAACATTCGTTGATTTAAAGAAAACACCAAAAACGTTGAATGCATGTTTTAGTGACTAAACCATTGAATTTGCCAAAAATACGACACAAATCTTTGAAGGTTATAGGAAAGATTGTGAATTACACAAAACGGACCAACATTCCTCGACTCACCAAAAACACCAAAAATGTGCAATCCATGTTTTAGAGCCTAAACGAATTAATTTGCCCAAAATACGACAACTTTTTGAAGGTTATAGGAAAGATTTTGAATAATTAAAAATGGACCAACGTTCGTTGATTCAAAGAAAAAACACCAAAAACGTGCAATGCATGTTTTAGAGACTAAACCATTCATTTTGCCAAAAATACGACACAAATCTTTGAAGCTTATAGGTAGATTGTGAATAACACAAAACGGACCAACATTCGTTGATTCACCAAATACCCCAAAAACGTACATTGCATGTTTTAGAGCCTAAACAAATGGATTTGCCCAAAATACGACACAACTCTTGGAAGCTTATAGAAAAGATTGTGACGAATACAAAAAGGACCAACATAAGTTGATTCACCAAAAACACCAAAAACGTAATCACCGAAAATAGGACACAACTCTTGGAAGATTAAAGGAACAATTGTGAATAACCCAAAAGGACCAACATTCGTTGATTCACGAAAAACACCAAAAACGTACATTGCGTGTTTTAGAGCCTAAACGAACGAATTTGCCCAAAAAACGACACAACTTTTGGAAGCCTATTGGAAAGATTGTGACTAACATAAAAAGGACCGACATTCGCTGATTCACCAAGAACACCAAAAACATACAATGCATGTTTTAGGGCCTAAATGAATGGATTCGCCCAAAGTACGACACAACTCGTTGAAGCTTATAGGAAATATTGTGAATAACACAAAAAGGCCCAACAATCGTCGATTCACAATAAACACCAAAAACGTACAATGCATGATGGATTTGCCCAAAACACGACACAACTCGTGGAGGCTTACAGGAAAGATTGTGAATAACACAAAAAGGACCAACATCCGTTGATTCACCAAAAACACCAAAAACGTGGAATGCTTGTTTTAGAGACTAAACCATTGAATTTGCCACAAATACGACACAAATCTTTGAAAGTTATAGGAAAGATTGTGAATAACACAAAAACGACCAACATTTGTTGATTCACGAAATACCCCAAAAACATACATTGCATGTTTTAGAGCCTAAACAAATGGATTTGCCCAAAATACGACACAACTCGTGGAAGCTTATAGGAAATATTGTGAATAACACAAAAAGGACCAACATTCGTTGATTCACAAAAAACACCAAAAACGTACACTGCATGTTTTAGGGCCTAAACGAATGGATTTTCCCAAAATATGACACAACTCGTGGAGGCTTACAGGAAAGATTGTGAATAACACAAAAAGGACCAACATTCGTTGATTCAAAGAAAACACCAAAAACGTACAATGCATGTTTTAGAGCCTAAATGAATGGATTCGCCCAAAACACGACCCACTCTTGGAATCTTATAAGGAAGATTGTTAATAACACGAAAAGGACCAACATCCGTTGATTCACAAAAAACACCAAAAACGTGCAATGCATGTTTTAGAGCCTAAACGAATGAATTTGCCTAAAATATGACAACTTTTTGAAGCTTAAAGAAAAGATTGTGAATAACTCAAAGACGACCAACATTCGTTGATTTAAAGAAAACACCAAAAACGTGGAATGCATGTTTTAGAGACTAAACAATTGAATTTGCCAAAAATACGACACAAATCTTTGAAGGTTATAGGAAAGATTGTGAATTACACAAAATGGACCAACATTCCTCGACTCACCAAAAACACCAAAAATGTGCAATGCATGTTTTAGAGCCTA
Source organism: Misopates orontium (assembly GCA_946800315.1). Lineage (NCBI taxonomy): Eukaryota > Viridiplantae > Streptophyta > Magnoliopsida > Lamiales > Plantaginaceae > Misopates > Misopates orontium. The sequence continues at coordinate 32,688,291 of OX326953.1, read as the reverse complement.
AACGAATTAATTTGCCCAAAATACGACAACTTTTTGAAGCTTATAGGAAAGATTTTGAATAACTAAAAATGGACCAACGTTCGTTGATTCAAAGAAAACACCAAAAACGTGCAATGCATCTTTTAGAGACTAAACCATTCAATTTGCCAAAAATACGACACAAATCTTTGAAGCTTATAGGAAAGATTGTGAATAACACAAAACGGACCAACATTCGTTGATTCACCAAATACCCCAAAAACGTACATTGCATGTTTTAGAGCCTAAACAAATGGATTTGACCAAAATACGACACAACTCTAGGAAGCTTATACGAAAGATAGTGACGAACACAAAAAGGACCAACATAAGTTGATTCACCAAAACCACCAAAAACGTAATCACCGAAAATAGGACACAACTCTTGGAAGATTAAAGGAACAATTGTGAATAACCCAAAAGGACCAACATTTGTTGATTCACGAAAAACACCAAAGACGTACATTGCGTGTTTTAGAGCCTAAACGAATGAATTTGCCCAAAACACGACACAACTTTTGGAAGCCTATTGGAAAGATTGTGAATAACATAAAAAGGACCGACATTCGCTGATTCACCAAGAACACCAAAAACATACAATGCATGTTTTAGGGCCTAAATGAATGGATTCGCCCAAAATACGACACAACTCGTTGAAGCTTATAGGAAATATTGTGAATAACACAAAAAGGACCAACATTCGTCGATTCACAAAAAACACCAAAAACGTACAATGCATGTTTTAGAGCCTAAACGAATAGATTTGCCCAAAACACGACACAACTCTTTGAAGCTTATAGGAAAGATTGTGAATAACACAAAAAGGACCAACCTCCGTTGATTCACCAAACACACCAAAAACGTGGAATGCTTGTTTTAGAGACTAAACCATTGAATTTGCCACAAATACGACACAAATCTTTGAAAGGTATAGGAAAGATTGTGAAAAACACAAAAACGACCAACATTCGTTGATTCACCAAATACCCCAAAAACATACATTGCATGTTTTAGAGCCTAAACAAATGGATTTGCCCAAAATACGACACAACTCGTGGAAGCTTATAGGAAATATTGTGAATAACACAAAGAGGACCAACATTCGTTGATTGACCAAAAACACCAAAAACGTACACTGCATGTTTTAGAGCCTAAACGAATGGATTTTCCCAAAATACGACACAACTCGTGGAAGCTTATAGGAAAGATTGTGAATAACACAAAGAGGACCAACATTCGTTGATTCACAAAAAACACCAAAAACGTTCAATGCATGTTTTAGAGCCTAAACGAATGAATTTGCCTAATATATGACAACTTTTTGAAGCTTAAAGAAAAGATTGTGAATAGCTCAAAGACGACCAACATTCGTTGATTTAAAGAAAACACCAAAAACGTTGAATGCATGTTTTAGTGACTAAACCATTGAATTTGCCAAAAATACGACACAAATCTTTGAAGGTTATAGGAAAGATTGTGAATTACACAAAACGGACCAACATTCCTCGACTCACCAAAAACACCAAAAATGTGCAATCCATGTTTTAGAGCCTAAACGAATTAATTTGCCCAAAATACGACAACTTTTTGAAGGTTATAGGAAAGATTTTGAATAATTAAAAATGGACCAACGTTCGTTGATTCAAAGAAAAAACACCAAAAACGTGCAATGCATGTTTTAGAGACTAAACCATTCATTTTGCCAAAAATACGACACAAATCTTTGAAGCTTATAGGTAGATTGTGAATAACACAAAACGGACCAACATTCGTTGATTCACCAAATACCCCAAAAACGTACATTGCATGTTTTAGAGCCTAAACAAATGGATTTGCCCAAAATACGACACAACTCTTGGAAGCTTATAGAAAAGATTGTGACGAATACAAAAAGGACCAACATAAGTTGATTCACCAAAAACACCAAAAACGTAATCACCGAAAATAGGACACAACTCTTGGAAGATTAAAGGAACAATTGTGAATAACCCAAAAGGACCAACATTCGTTGATTCACGAAAAACACCAAAAACGTACATTGCGTGTTTTAGAGCCTAAACGAACGAATTTGCCCAAAAAACGACACAACTTTTGGAAGCCTATTGGAAAGATTGTGACTAACATAAAAAGGACCGACATTCGCTGATTCACCAAGAACACCAAAAACATACAATGCATGTTTTAGGGCCTAAATGAATGGATTCGCCCAAAGTACGACACAACTCGTTGAAGCTTATAGGAAATATTGTGAATAACACAAAAAGGCCCAACAATCGTCGATTCACAATAAACACCAAAAACGTACAATGCATGATGGATTTGCCCAAAACACGACACAACTCGTGGAGGCTTACAGGAAAGATTGTGAATAACACAAAAAGGACCAACATCCGTTGATTCACCAAAAACACCAAAAACGTGGAATGCTTGTTTTAGAGACTAAACCATTGAATTTGCCACAAATACGACACAAATCTTTGAAAGTTATAGGAAAGATTGTGAATAACACAAAAACGACCAACATTTGTTGATTCACGAAATACCCCAAAAACATACATTGCATGTTTTAGAGCCTAAACAAATGGATTTGCCCAAAATACGACACAACTCGTGGAAGCTTATAGGAAATATTGTGAATAACACAAAAAGGACCAACATTCGTTGATTCACAAAAAACACCAAAAACGTACACTGCATGTTTTAGGGCCTAAACGAATGGATTTTCCCAAAATATGACACAACTCGTGGAGGCTTACAGGAAAGATTGTGAATAACACAAAAAGGACCAACATTCGTTGATTCAAAGAAAACACCAAAAACGTACAATGCATGTTTTAGAGCCTAAACGAATGGATTTTCCCAAAACACGACCCACTCTTGGAATCTTATAAGGAAGATTGTTAATAACACGAAAAGGACCAACATCCGTTGATTCACAAAAAACACCAAAAACGTGCAATGCATGTTTTAGAGCCTAAACGAATGAATTTGCCTAATATATGACAACTTTTTGAAGCTTAAAGAAAAGATTGTGAATAACTCAAAGACGACCAACATTCGTTGATTTAAAGAAAACACCAAAAACGTTGAATGCATGTTTTAGTGACTAAACCATTGAATTTGCCAAAAATACGACACAAATCTTTGAAGGTTATAGGAAAGATTGTGAATTACACAAAACGGACCAACATTCCTCGACTCACCAAAAACACCAAAAATGTGCAATCCATGTTTTAGAGCCTAAACGAATTAATTTGCCCAAAATACGACAACTTTTTGAAGGTTATAGGAAAGATTTTGAATAATTAAAAATGGACCAACGTTCGTTGATTCAAAGAAAAAACACCAAAAACGTGCAATGCATGTTTTAGAGACTAAACCATTCAATTTGCCAAAAATACGACACAAATCTTTGAAGCTTATAGGTAGATTGTGAATAACACAAAACGGACCAACATTCGTTGATTCACCAAATACCCCAAAAACGTACATTGCATGTTTTAGAGCCTAAACAAATGGATTTGCCCAAAATACGACACAACTCTTGGAAGCTTATAGAAAAGATTGTGACGAATACAAAAAGGACCAACATAAGTTGATTCACCAAAAACACCAAAAACGTAATCACCGAAAATAGGACACAACTCTTGGAAGATTAAAGGAACAATTGTGAATAACCCAAAAGGACCAACATTCGTTGATTCACGAAAAACACCAAAAACGTACATTGCGTGTTTTAGAGCCTAAACGAACGAATTTGCCCAAAAAACGACACAACTTTTGGAAGCCTATTGGAAAGATTGTGACTAACATAAAAAGGACCGACATTCGCTCATTCACCAAGAACACCAAAAACATACAATGCATGTTTTAGGGCCTAAATGAATGGATTCGCCCAAAGTACGACACAACTCGTTGAAGCTTATAGGAAATATTGTGAATAACACAAAAAGGCCCAACAATCGTCGATTCACAATAAACACCAAAAACGTACATTGCATGATGGATTTGCCCAAAACACGACACAACTCGTGGAGGCTTACAGGAAAGATTGTGAATAACACAAAAAGGACCAACATCCGTTGATTCACCAAAAACACCAAAAACGTGGAATGCTTGTTTTAGAGACTAAACCATTGAATTTGCCACAAATACGACACAAATCTTTGAAAGTTATAGGAAAGATTGTGAATAACACAAAAACGACCAACATTTGTTGATTCACGAAATACCCCAAAAACATACATTGCATGTTTTAGAGCCTAAACAAATGGATTTGCCCAAAATACGACACAACTCGTGGAAGCTTATAGGAAATATTGTGAATAACACAAAAAGGACCAACATTCGTTGATTCACAAAAAACACCAAAAACGTACACTGCATGTTTTAGGGCCTAAACGAATGGATTTTCCCAAAATATGACACAACTCGTGGAGGCTTACAGGAAAGATTGTGAATAACACAAAAAGGACCAACATTCGTTGATTCAAAGAAAACACCAAAAACGTACAATGCATGTTTTAGAGCCTAAATGAATGGATTCGCCCAAAACACGACCCACTCTTGGAATCTTATAAGGAAGATTGTTAATAACACGAAAAGGACCAACATCCGTTGATTCACAAAAAACACCAAAAACGTGCAATGCATGTTTTAGAGCCTAAACGAATGAATTTGCCTAAAATATGACAACTTTTTGAAGCTTAAAGAAAAGATTGTGAATAACTCAAAGACGACCAACATTCGTTGATTTAAAGAAAACACCAAAAACGTGGAATGCATGTTTTAGAGACTAAACAATTGAATTTGCCAAAAATACGACACAAATCTTTGAAGGTTATAGGAAAGATTGTGAATTACACAAAACGGACCAACATTCCTCGACTCACCAAAAACACCAAAAATGTGCAATGCATGTTTTAGAGCCTAAACGAATTAATTTGCCCAAAATACGACAACTTTTTGAAGCTTATAGGAAAGATTTTGAATAACTAAAAATGGACCAACGTTCGTTGATTCAAAGAAAACACCAAAAACGTGCAATGCATCTTCTAGAGACTAAACCATTCAATTTGCCAAAAATACGACACAAATCTTTGAAGCTTATAGGAAAGATTTTGAATAACACAAAACGGACCAACATTCGTTGATTCACAAAAATACCCCAAAAACGTACATTGCATGTTTTAGAGCCTAAACAAATGGATTTGACCAAAATACGACACAACTCTAGGAAGCTTATACGAAAGATAGTGACGAACACAAAAAGGACCAACATAAGTTGATTCACCAAAACCACCAAAAACGTAATCACCGAAAATAGGACACAACTCTTGGAAGATTAAAGGAACAATTGTGAATAACCCAAAAGGACCAACATTCGTTGATTCACGAAAAACACCAAAGACGTACATTGCGTGTTTTAGAGCCTAAACGAATGAATTTGCCCAAAACACGACACAACTTTTGGAAGCCTATTGGAAAGATTGTGAATAACATAAAAAGGACCGACATTCGCTGATTCACCAAGAACACCAAAAACATACAATGCATGTTTTAGGGCCTAAATGAATGGATTCGCCCAAAATACGACACAACTCGTTGAAGCTTATATGAAATATTGTGAATAACACAAAAAGGACCAACATTCGTCGATTCACAAAAAACACCAAAAACGTACAATGCATGTTTTAGAGCCTAAACGAATAGATTTGCCCAAAACACGACACAACTCTTTGAAGCTTATAGGAAAGATTGTGAATAACACAAAAAGGACCAACCTCCGTTGATTCACCAAAAACACCAAAAACGTGGAATGCTTGTTTTAGAGACTAAACCATTGAATTTGCCACAAATACGACACAAATCTTTGAAAGGTATAGGAAAGATTGTGAAAAACACAAAAACGACCAACATTCGTTGATTCACCAAATACCCCAAAAACATACATTGCATGTTTTAGAGCCTAAACAAATGGAATTGCCCAAAATACGACACAACTCGTGGAAGCTTATAGGAAATATTGTGAATAACACAAAGAGGACCAACATTCGTTGATTGACCAAAAACACCAAAAACGTACACTGCATGTTTTAGAGCCTAAACGAATGGATTTTCCCAAAATACGACACAACTCGTGGAAGCTTATAGGAAAGATTGTGAATAACACAAAGAGGACCAACATTCGTTGATTCACAAAAAACACCAAAAACGTTCAATGCATGTTTTAGAGCCTAAACGAATGAATTTGCCTAATATATGACAACTTTTTGAAGCTTAAAGAAAAGATTGTGAATAGCTCAAAGACGACCAACATTCGTTGATTTAAAGAAAACACCAAAAACGTTGAATGCATGTTTTAGTGACTAAACCATTGAATTTGCCAAAAATACGACACAAATCTTTGAAGGTTATAGGAAAGATTGTGAATTACACAAAACGGACCAACATTCCTCGACTCACCAAAAACACCAAAAATGTGCAATCCATGTTTTAGAGCCTAAACGAATTAATTTGCCCAAAATACGACAACTTTTTGAAGGTTATAGGAAAGATTTTGAATAATTAAAAATGGACCAACGTTCGTTGATTCAAAGAAAAAACACCAAAAACGTGCAATGCATGTTTTAGAGACTAAACCATTCAATTTGCCAAAAATACGACACAAATCTTTGAAGCTTATAGGTAGATTGTGAATAACACAAAACGGACCAACATTCGTTGATTCACCAAATACCCCAAAAACGTACATTGCATGTTTTAGAGCCTAAACAAATGGATTTGCCCAAAATACGACACAACTCTTGGAAGCTTATAGAAAAGATTGTGACGAATACAAAAAGGACCAACATAAGTTGATTCACCAAAAACACCAAAAACGTAATCACCGAAAATAGGACACAACTCTTGGAAGATTAAAGGAACAATTGTGAATAACCCAAAAGGACCAACATTCGTTGATTCACGAAAAACACCAAAAACGTACATTGCGTGTTTTAGAGCCTAAACGAATGAATTTGCCCAAAACACGACACAACTTTTGGAAGCCTATTGAAAAGATTGTGAATAACATAAAAAGGACCGACATTTGCTGATTCACCAAGAACACCAAAAACATACAATGCATGTTTTAGGGCCTAAATGAATGGATTCGCCCAAAATACGACACAACTCGTTGAAGCTTATAGGAAATATTGTGAATAACACAAAAAGGACCAACATTCGTCGATTCACAAAAAATACCAAAAACGTACAATGCATGTTTTAGAGCCTAAACGAATAGATTTGCCCAAAACACGACACAACTCTTTGAAGCTTATAGGAAAGATTGTGAATAACACAAAAAGGACCAACATCCGTTGATTCACCAAAAACACCAAAAACGTGGAATGCTTGTTTTAGAGACTAAACCATTGAATTGGCCACAAATACGACACAAATCTTTGAAAGGTATAGGAAAGATTGTGAAAAACACAAAAACGACCAACATTCGTTGATTCACCAAATACCCCAAAAACATACATTGCATGTTTTAGAGCCTAAACAAATAGATTTGCCCAAAATACGACACAACTCGTGGAAGCTTCTAGGAAATATTGTGAATAACACAAAGAGGACCAACATGCGTTGATTCAACACCAAAAACGTACAATGCATGTTTTAGAGCCTAAATGAATGGATTTGCCCAAAATACGACACAACTCTTTGAAGCTTATAGGAAAGATTGTGAATAACCCAAAAAGGACTAACATTCGTTGTTTCACAAAAAACTCCAAAAACGTGCAATGCATGTTTTAGAGCCTAAACTAATGAATTTGCCTAAAATATGACAACTTTTTGAAGCTTAAAGAAAAGATTGTGAATAACTCAAAGACGACCAACATTCGTTGATTTAAAGAAAACACCAAAAACATGGAATGCATGTTTTAGAGACTAAACCATTGAATTTCCCAAAAATACGACACAAATCTTTGAAGGTTATAGGAAAGATTGTGAATAACACAAAACGGACCAACATTCCTCGACTCACCAAAAACACCAAAAATGTGCAATGCATGTTTTAGAGCCTAAACGAATTAATTTGCCCAAAATACGACAACTTTTTGAAGCTTATAGAAAAGATTTTGAATAACTAAAAATGGACCAACGTTCGTTGATTCAAAGAAAACACCAAAAACGTGCAATGCATGTTTTAGAGACTAAACCATTCAATTTGCCAAAAATACGACACAAATCTTTGAAGCTTATAGGAAAGATTGTGAATAACACAAAACGGACCAACATTCGTTGATTCACCAAATACCCCAAAAACTTACATTGCATGTTTTAGAGCCTAAACAAATGGATTTGCCCAAAATACGACACAACTCTTGGAAGCTTAAAGGAAAGATTGTGACGAACACAAAAAGGACCAACATAAGTTGATTCACCAAAAACATAATCACCGAAATAGGACACAACTCTTGGAAGATTAAAGGAACAATTGTGAATAACCCAAAAGGACCAACATTCGTTGATTCACGAAAAACACCAAAAACGTACATTGCGTGTTTTAGAGCCTAAACGAATGGATTTGCCCAAAACACGACACAACTTTTGGAAGCCGGGTCATGTTCGGGGCCTGATTCCGGTTTTGATCATTTGGTTTTTATGGGCTGCTCGTAATGACTCGAAGCATAGGATGATTCGCATTGTGCCGTCTAAGATCATTGGAAAGGTGTTGAGATACGTTGATACGATTCGTCTTATTAGGGTTAAGATTGGCTGGTCGGGCCATTTTGAGGTTGGGAAGTTGTGGAAGTTTCAAAGAGTGGGGCCGAGTGGTAAGGAGATTAAGGTGGTGGTTTGGCGTTGTCCGAGGTTTCCTTGGGTAAAGTTAAACACGGATGGTTGTTCTAGGGGGAATCCAGGGGAGGCTGCTGGTGGTGGTGTTGTTCAGGATCATGAGGGCAATATTCTTTTTGCTTTTCATCACTATTTTGGTATTGGTACCAATATGGAGGCGGAAGCTTGGGGGTTGTTGCGTGGTCTAGAGTTGTGTTTTGAAAAGGGTTTTTTAAGGGTTCATGTTGAATTGGATGCACAAGTGTTGGTGACGTTGGTGGCTTCGGGCGGTTGTGGGAATTGGAAGATCGCCGCTTTGCTGCAAAGGATTCGGGTGCTTCTTTGTCAAATGGAAGTGAAGGTGTCGCATATCTTTCGGGAAGGAAATTCAGTAGCTGATCTATTGGCTAATGAAGCTTGTGATTTGAAGACCTTTGATAGTTTTGGTAGTGATAGATGTAGTCGTAAAGTGATTGGTTTAGCTTTGCTTGATTGTCGAGGTGTTCCTTACTTAAGGTTCCCTCATTAGTTCCTTTTTTGAGCTTTTTTGATGTTTGCTTTGATTTTTTGTAAGCGTCGAGAGTCCATTTTAGACTATCTCGACTAACTCTTGCTTTTGATTCTATGAAAGTTTCGGTTTATTTTTAAAAAAAAAAAAAACTTTTGGAAGCCTATTGGAAAGATTGTGACTAACATGAAAAGGACCGACATTCGCTGATTCACCAAGAACACCAAAAACATACAATGCATGTTTTAGGGCCTAAATGAATGGATTCGCCCAAAGTACGACACAACTCGTTGAATCTTATAGGAAATATTGTGAATAACACAAAAAGGACCAACAATCGTCGATTCACAGTAAACACCAAAAACGTACAATGCATGTTTTAGAGCCTAAACGAATGGATTTGTCAAAAACACGACACAACTCTTTGAAGCTTATAGGAAAGATTGTGAATAACACAAAAAGGACCAACATCCGTTGATTTACCAAAAACACCAAAAACGTGGAATGCTTGTTTTAGAGACTAAACCATTGAATTTGCCACAAATACGACACAAATCTTTTAAAGTTATAGGGAAGATTGTGAATAACACAAAAAGGACCAACATTCGTTGATTCACCAAAAACACCAAAAACGTGGAATGCTTGTTTTAGAGACTACACCATTGAATTTGCCACAAATACGACACAAATCTTTGAAAGTTATAGGAAAGATTGTGAATAACACAAAAACGACCAACATTCGTTGATTCACCAAATACCCCAAAAACATACATTGCATGTTTTAGAGCCTAAACAAATGGATTTGCCCAAAATACGACACAACTCGTGGAAGCTTATTGGAAATATTGTGAATAACACAAAAAGGACCAACATTCGTTTATTGACCAAAAACACCAAAAACGTACACTGCATGTTTTAGAGCCTTAACGAATGGATTTTTCCAAAATACGACACAACTCGTGGATGCTTATAGGAAAGATTGTGAATAACACAAAAAGGACCAACATTCGTTGATTCACAAAAAACACCAAAAACGTGCAATGCATGTTTTAGAGCCTAAACTAATGAATTTGCCTAAAATATGACAACTTTTTGAAGCTTAAAGAAAAGATTGTGAATAACTCAAAGACGACCAACATTCGTTGATTTAAAGAAAACACCAAAAACGTGGAATGCATGTTTTAGAGACTAAACCATTGAATTTGCCAAAAATACGACACAAATCTTTGAAGGTTATAGGAAAGATTGTGAATTACACAAAACGGACCAACATTCCTCGACTCACCAAAAACACCAAAAATGTGCAATGCATGTTTTAGAGCCTAAACGAATTAATTTGCCCAAAGTACGACAACTTTTTGAAGCTTATAGGAAAGATTTTGAATAACTAAAAATGGACCAACGTTCGTTGATTCATAGAAAACACCAAAAACGTGCAATGCATGTTTTAGAGACTAAACCATTCAATTTGCCAAAAATACGACACAAATCTTTGAAGCTTATAGGAAAGATTGTGAATAACACAAAACGGACCAACATTCGTTGATTCACCAAATACCCCAAAAACGTACATTGCATGTTTTAGAGCCTAAACAAATGGATTTTCCCAATATACGACACAACTCTTGGAAGCTTATAGGAAAGATTGTGACGAACACAAAACGGACCAACATAAGTTGATTCACCAAAAACACCAAAAACGTAATCACTGAAAATAGGACACAACTCTTGGAAGATTAAAGGAACAATTGTGAATAACCCAAAAGGACCAACATTCGTTGATTCACGAAAAACACCAAAAACGTACATTGCGTGTTTTAGAGCCTAAACGAATGGATTTGCCCAAAACACGACACAACTTTTGGAAGCAAATTGGAAAGATTGTGACTAACATAAGAAGGACCGACATTCGCTGATTCACCAAGAACACCAAAAACATACAATGCATGTTTTAGGGCCTAAATGAATGGATTCGCCCAAAGTACGACACAACTCGTTGAAGCTTATAGGAAATATTGTGAATAACACAAAAAGGACCAACAATCGTCGATTCACAGTAAACACCAAAAACGTACAATGCATGTTTTAGAGCCTAAACGAATGGATTTGTCCAAAACACGACACAACTCTTTGAAGCTTATAGGAAAGATTGTGAATGACACAAAAAGGACCAACATCCGTTGATTTACCAAAAACACCAAAAACGTGGAATGCTTGTTTTAGAGACTGAACCATTGAATTTGCCACAAATACGAAACAAATCTTTGAAAGTTATAGGGAAGGTTGTGAATAACACAAAAAGGACCAACATTCGTTGATTCACCAAAAACACCAAAAACGTACACTGCATGTATTAGAGCCTAAACGAATGGATTTTCCCAGAATACGACACAACTCGTGGAAGCTTACAGGAAAGATTGTGAATAATACAAAAAGGACCAACATTCGTTGATTCAACACCAAAAACGTACAATGCATGTTTTAGAGCCTAAATGAATGGATTTGCCCAAAATACGACACAACTCTTTGAAGCTTATAGGAAAGATTGTGAATAACACAAAAAGGACTAACATTCGTTGTTTCACAAAATACTCCAAAAACGTGCAATGCATGTTTTAGAGCCTAAACTAATGAATTTGCCTAAAATATGACAACTTTTTGAAGCTTAAAGAAAAGATTGTGAATAACTCAAAGACGACCAACATTCGTTGATTTAAAGAAAACACCAAAAACATGGAATGCATGTTTTAGAGACTAAACCATTGAATTTCCCAAAAATACGACACAAATCTTTGAAGGTTATAGGAAAGATTGTGAATAACACAAAACGGACCAACATTCCTCGACTCACCAAAAACACCAAAAATGTGCAATGCATGTTATAGAGCCTAAACGAATTAATTTGCCCAAAGTACGACAACTTTTTGAAGCTTATAGAAAAGATTTTGAATAACTAAAAATGGACCAACGTTCGTTGATTCAAAGAAAACTCCAAAAACGTGCAATGCATGTTTTAGAGACTAAACCATTCAATTTGCCAAAAATACGACACAAATCTTTGAAGCTTATAGGAAAGATTGTGAATAACACAAAACGGACCAACATTCGTTGATTCACCAAATACCCCAAAAACTTAAATTGCATGTTTTAGAGCCTAAACAAATGGATTTGCCCAAAATACGACACAACTCTTGGAAGCTTAAAGGAAAGATTGTGACGAACACAAAAAGGACCAACATAAGTTGATTCACCAAAAACACCAAAAACATAATCACCGAAATAGGACACAACTCTTGGAAGATTAAAGGAACAATTGTGAATAACCCAAAAGGACCAACATTCGTTGATTCACGAAAAACACCAAAAACGTACATTGCGTGTTTTAGAGCCTAAACGAATGGATTTGCCCAAAACACGACACAACTTTTGGAAGCCGGGTCATGTTCGGGGCCTGATTCCGGTTTTGATCATTTGGTTTTTATGGGCTGCTCGTAATGACTTGAAGCATAGGATGATTCGCATTGTGCCGTCTAAGATCATTGGAAAGGTGTTGAGATACGTTGATACGATTCGTCTTATTAGGGTTAAGATTGGCTGGTCGGGCCATTTTGTGGTTGGGAAGTTGTGGAAGTTTCAAAGAGTGGGGCCGAGTGGTAAGGAGATTAAGGTGGTGGTTTGGCGTTGTCCGAGGTTTCCTTGGGTAAAGTTAAACACGGATGGTTGTTCTAGGGGGAATGACTCGAAGATCATTGGAAAGGTGTTGAGATACGTTGATACGATTCGTCTTATTAGGGTTAAGATTTGCTGGTCGGGCCATTTTGTGGTTGGGAAGTTGTGGAAGTTTCAAAGAGTGGGGCCGAGTGGTAAGGAGATTAAGGTGGTGGTTTGGCATTGTCCGAGGTTTCCTTGGGTAAAGTTAAACACGGATGGTTGTTCTAGGGGGAATCCGGGGGAGGCTGCTGGTGGTGGTGTTGTTCAGGATCATGAGGGCAATATTCTTTTTGCTTTTCATCAATATTTTGGTATTGGTACCAATATGGAGGCGGAAGCTTGGGGGCTGTTGCGTGGTCTAGAGTTGTGTTTTGAAAAGGGTTTTTTAAGGGTTCATGTTGAATTGGATGCACAAGTGTTGGTGACGTTGGTGGCTTCGGGCGGTTGTGGGAATTGGAAGATCGCCGCTTTGCTGCAAAGGATTCGGGTGCTTCTTTGTCAAATGGAAGTGAAGGTGTCGCATATCTTTCGGGAAGGAAATTCAGTAGCTGATCTATTGGCTAATGAAGCTTGTGATTTGAAGACCTTTGATAGTTTTGGTAGTGATAGATGTAGTCGTAAAGTGATTGGTTTAGCTTTGCTTGATTGTCGAGGTGTTCCTTACTTAAGGTTCCCTCATTAGTTCCTTTTTTGAGCTTTTTTGATGTTTGCTTTGATTTTTTGTAAGCGTCGAGAGTCCATTTTAGACTATCTCGACTAACTCTTGCTTTTGATTCTATGAAAGTTTCGGTTTATTTTTAAAAAAAAAAAAAACTTTTGGAAGCCTATTGGAAAGATTGTGACTAACATGAAAAGGACCGACATTCGCTGATTCACCAAGAACACCAAAAACATACAATGCATGTTTTAGGGCCTAAATGAATGGATTCGCCCAAAGTACGACACAACTCGTTGAATCTTATAGGAAATATTGTGAATAACACAAAAAGGACCAACAATCGTCGATTCACAGTAAACACCAAAAACGTACAATGCATGTTTTAGAGCCTAAACGAATGGATTTGTCAAAAACACGACACAACTCTTTGAAGCTTATAGGAAAGATTGTGAATAACACAAAAAGGACCAACATCCGTTGATTTACCAAAAACACCAAAAACGTGGAATGCTTGTTTTAGAGACTAAACCATTGAATTTGCCACAAATACGACACAAATCTTTTAAAGTTATAGGGAAGATTGTGAATAACACAAAAAGGACCAACATTCGTTGATTCACCAAAAACACCAAAAACGTGGAATGCTTGTTTTAGAGACTAAACCATTGAATTTGCCACAAATACGACACAAATCTTTGAAAGTTATAGGAAAGATTGTGAATAACACAAAAACGACCAACATTCGTTGATTCACCAAATACCCCAAAAACATACATTGCATGTTTTAGAACCTAAACAAATGGATTTGCCCAAAATACGACACAACTCGTGGAAGCTTATTGGAAATATTGTGAATAACACAAAAAGGACCAACATTCGTTTATTGACCAAAAACACCAAAAACGTACACTGCATGTTTTAGAGCCTAAACGAATGGATTTTTCCAAAATACGACATAACTCGTGGAAGCTTATAGGAAAGATTGTGAATAACACAAAAAGGACCAACATTCGTTGATTCACAAAAAACACCAAAAACGTGCAATGCATGTTTTAGAGCCTAAACTAATGAATTTGCCTAAAATATGACAACTTTTTGAAGCTTAAAGAAAAGATTGTGAATAACTCAAAGACGACCAACATTCGTTGATTTAAAGAAAACACCAAAAACGTGGAATCATGTTTTAGAGACTAAACCATTGAATTTGCCAAAAATACGACACAAATCTTTGAAGGTTATAGGAAAGATTGTGAATTACACAAAACGGACCAACATTCCTCGATTCACCAAAAACACCAAAAATGTGCAATTCATGTTTTAGAGCCTAAATGATTTAATTTGCCCAAAGTACGACAAGTTTTTGAAGCTTATAGAAAAGATTTTGAATAACTAAAAATGGACCAACGTTCGTTGATTCATAGAAAACGCCAAAAACGTGCAATGCATGTTTTAGAGACTAAACCATTCAATTTGCCAAAAATACGACACAAATCTTTGAAGCTTATAGGAAAGATTGTGAATAACACAAAACGGACCAACATTCGTTGATTCACCAAATACCCCAAAAAGTTACATTGCATGTTTTAGAGCCTAAACAAATGGAGTTGCCCAAAATACGACACAACTCTTGGAAGCTTAAAGGAAAGATTGTGACGAACACAAAAAGGACCAACATAAGTTGATTCACCAAAAACACCAAAAACATAACCACCAAAATAGGACACAACTCTTGGAAGATTAAAGGAACAATTGTGAATAACCCAAAAGGACCAACATTCGTTGATTCACGAAAAACACCAAAAACGTACATTGCGTGTTTTAGAGCCTAAACGAATGGATTTGCCCAAAACACGACACAACTTTTGGAAGCCGGGTCATGTTCGGGGCCTGATTCCGGTTTTGATCATTTGGTTTTTATGGGCTGCTCGTAATGACTTGAAGCATAGGATGATTCGCATTGTGCCGTCTAAGATCATTGGAAAGGTGTTGAGATACGTTGATACGATTCGTCTTATTAGGGTTAAGATTGGCTGGTCGGGCCATTTTGTGGTTGGGAAGTTGTGGAAGTTTCAAAGAGTGGGGCCGAGTGGTAAGGAGATTAAGGTGGTGGTTTGGCGTTGTCCGAGGTTTCCTTGGGTAAAGTTAAACACGGATGGTTGTTCTAGGGGGAATGACTCGAAGATCATTGGAAAGGTGTTGAGATACGTTGATACGATTCGTCTTATTAGGGTTAAGATTTGCTGGTCGGGCCATTTTGTGGTTGGGAAGTTGTGGAAGTTTCAAAGAGTGGGGCCGAGTGGTAAGGAGATTAAGGTGGTGGTTTGGCATTGTCCGAGGTTTCCTTGGGTAAAGTTAAACACGGATGGTTGTTCTAGGGGGAATCCGGGGGAGGCTGCTGGTGGTGGTGTTGTTCAGGATCATGAGGGAAATATTCTTTTTGCTTTTCATCACTATTTTGGTATTGGTACCAATATGGAGGCGGAAGCTTGGGGGCTGTTGCGTGGTCTAGAGTTGTGTTTTGAAAAGGGTTTTTTAAGGGTTCATGTTGAATTGGATGCACAAGTGTTGGTGACGTTGGTGGCTTCGGGCGGTTGTGGGAATTGGAAGATCGCCGCTTTGCTGCAAAGGATTCGGGTGCTTCTTTCTCAAATGGAAGTGAAGGTGTCGCATATCTTTCGGGAAGGAAATTCAGTAGCTGATCTATTGGCTAATGAAGCTTGTGATTTGAAGACCTTTGATAGTTTTGGTAGTGATAGATGTAGTCGTAAAGTGATTGGTTTAGCTTTGCTTGATTGTCGAGGTGTTCCTTACTTAAGGTTCCCTCATTAGTTCCTTTTTTGAGCTTTTTTGATGTTTGCTTTGATTTTTTGTAAGCGTCGAGAGTCCATTTTGGACTATCTCGACTAACTCTTGCTTTTGATTCTATGAAAGTTTCGGTTTCTTTTTAAAAAAAAAAAAAAAAAACTTTTGGAAGCCTATTGGAAAGATTGTGACTAACATAAAAAGGACCGACATTCGCTGATTCACCAAGAACACCAAAAACATACAATGCATGTTTTAGGGCCTAAATGAATGGATTCGCCCAAAGTACGACACAACTCGTTGAATCTTATAGGAAATATTGTGAATAACACAAAAAGGACCAACAATCGTCGATTCACAGTAAACACCAAAAACGTACAATGCATGTTTTAGAGCCTAAACGAATGGATTTGTCAAAAACACGACACAACTCTTTGAAGCTTATAGGAAAGATTGTGAATAACACAAAAAGGACCAACATCCGTTGATTTACCAAAAACACCAAAAACGTGGAATGCTTGTTTTAGAGACTAAACCATTGAATTTGCCACAAATACGACACAAATCTTTTAAAGTTATAGGGAAGATTGTGAATAACACAAAAAGGACCAACATTCGTTGATTCACCAAAAACACCAAAAACGTGGAATGCTTGTTTTAGAGACTAAACCATTGAATTTGCCACAAATACGACACAAATCTTTGAAAGTTATAGGAAAGATTGTGAATAACACAAAAAGGACCAACATCCGTTGATTTACCAAAAACACCAAAAACGTGGAATGCTTGTTTTAGAGACTAAACCATTGAATTTGCCACAAATACGACACAAATCTTTTAAAGTTATAGGGAAGATTGTGAATAACACAAAAAGGACCAACATTCGTTGATTCACCAAAAACACCAAAAACGTGGAATGCTTGTTTTAGAGACTAAACCATTGAATTTGCCACAAATACGACACAAATCTTTGAAAGTTATAGGAAAGATTGTGAATAACACAAAAACGACCAACATTCGTTGATTCACCAAATACCCCAAAAACATACATTGCATGTTTTAGAACCTAAACAAATGGATTTGCCCAAAATACGACACAACTCGTGGAAGCTTATTGGAAATATTGTGAATAACACAAAAAGGACCAACATTCGTTTATTGACCAAAAACACCAAAAACGTACACTGCATGTTTTAGAGCCTAAACAAATGGATTTTTCCAAAATACGACACAACTCGTGGAAGCTTATAGGAAAGATTGTGAATAACACAAAAAGGACCAACATTCGTTGATTCACAAAAAACACCAAAAACGTGCAATGCATGTTTTAGAGCCTAAACTAATGAATTTGCCTAAAATATGACAACTTTTTGAAGCTTAAAGAAAAGATTGTGAATAACTCAAAGACGACCAACATTCGTTGATTTAAAGAAAACACCAAAAACGTGGAATGCATGTTTTAGAGACTAAACCATTGAATTTGCCAAAAATACGACACAAATCTTTGAAGGTTATAGGAAAGATTGTGAATTACACAAAACGGACCAACATTCCTCGATTCACCAAAAACACCAAAAATGTGCAATTCATGTTTTAGAGCCTAAATGATTTAATTTGCCCAAAGTACGACAAGTTTTTGAAGCTTATAGAAAAGATTTTGAATAACTAAAAATGGACCAACGTTCGTTGATTCATAGAAAACGCCAAAAACGTGCAATGCATGTTTTAGAGACTAAACCATTCAATTTGCCAAAAATACGACACAAATCTTTGAAGCTTATAGGAAAGATTGTGAATAACACAAAACGGACCAACATTCGTTGATTCACCAAATACCCCAAAAAGTTACATTGCATGTTTTAGAGCCTAAACAAATGGAGTTGCCCAAAATACGACACAACTCTTGGAAGCTTAAAGGAAAGATTGTGACGAACACAAAAAGGACCAACATAAGTTGAT